>JANUYF010000001.1:174149783-174758052 GCA_026167975.1 Phrynosoma blainvillii
CCTCCAAGGGAGTGTGTTCCACTGTCGAACAGCTCTCACTGTCAGGAAGTTCCTCCTAATATTAAGGGGGAATCTCTTTTCCTGCAGCTTGCATCCATTGTTCCAGGTCCTGTTCTCTGGAGCAGGAGAAAACAAGCTAGTGCCTTCCTCAATATGACATCCCTTCAAGTATTTAAACATGGCTATCATATCCCCTCTTAACCGTCTCTTCTCTAGCCTAAACATACCCAGTTCCCTAAGTCATTCCTCGTAGGACATGGTTTCCAGACCCTTCACCATTTTAGTTGCCCTCCTTTGGACACGCTCCAGTTTTTCAACATCCTTTTTGAATTGTGGTACCCAGAACTGGACACAGTATTCTAGGTGGGACCTGACCAAAGCGGAATACAGTGGCACTGCTACTTCCCTTGATCTAGATACTATACTTCTATTAATGCAGCCTAAAATTGCATTGGCCTTTTTAGCTGCCACATCACACTGTTGACTCATGTTCAACTTGTGGTCTACTAGGACTCCTAGATCCCTTTCACATGTAGTTTCGTTAAGCCAGGTGGCCCCCATCCTATATCTATGCATTTCATTTTTTTGCCCTAAATGAAGTTTCTTATATTTCTTCTTGTTGAAATTCATTTTGTTAGCTTTGGCCCAGCTTTCTAATCTATTAAGATCATTTTGAATTTTCATCCTGTCTTCTGGGGTATTAGCTATTCCTCCTAATTTGGTATCATCTGCACATCAATCCAAATCATTGATAAAGATGTTGAAGAGCACTGGGCCCAGGACAGAACTCTGTGGCACCCCACTGGTCACTTCTTTCCAGGGTGAAGAGAAGCCATTGCTGAGCACCCTTTGGGTTTGGTCAGTCAACCAGTTACTAATTCACCTAACAGTTGTATTGTCTAGCCCACATTTTACTATCTTGTTTGCAAGAATATCATGAGGGACCTTGTCAAAAGCCTTACAAGCCTTATGTTTTGTGGAGGATGATGGACTGTCTTTTCAGTTGACAAACCCGTTCCTTCACCTCAAGGGTGGCACAATCTGACAGTGGCACCTGTCTACTGCACCCACTCCTTGGGGGAAGCGGAGGTCAGCGAATCCTTGCATGATATGTGAGTGTATGACAGATCCTGTGCAGGTGCACAGGGATGCTGAACATCAGTCACCTTTGTACACAGAGAGTGATAGACTGTATACCACCCTATAACAGGTCCTGTGCAGGTGTGCAGGGATGTTTTCTTGCACAGATGCACAGGTGTGGAGAGTTGGTCCTGCACACCTGCACATGCATTTGAGAACGAAAAAAATTAAAGCAGCCGCTGCTGGCCCATGCGGTTGCTCTGTCTCCCTTTGCAGTATCCTTGGGGCTGGTTCTCAAATGCATGGTGACGCAGTTGGGGCTTCAATATAGCCTTGGAAAAGCTGCATTGACTCCCCCCAGTGCGGTTGCTCCGTCCCCATTAAGGGCAACCTCAGGGCAGGCAGTGCAGTTGCTGCAACTTAGGGAAAAGGCAACTTCAGGTCACCTTTTCCTGCCTGTCTGCATAGCCCTTTAGATCTAAATTCATTCTGGTTTATGCTTCACTTTGAAAAGTGCAAATTTACGTTTGCAACGAAATGTGAACTTGAAGTGTAAACTGAGCAAAATATCTTATCCATCCCCCTTTACCTGTAAGCCCAGCAAGAGAAGGCCTAAAACAGAGACAGGTAACTTTAAGACACCAGAGGGTGAGATTTGCCCTGTGGAGGCCACCTTCCTACAAACTTTCCATTTTTTTGATCATCTGCACTCCTGTTTCAGGTCTAAGAAGGCCTTTTTTGAAGGGAGAAGAGTTAAGCAATGGAAAGATTAAAATAAAACTAAAATAAAACCAGGTGGAAGGGGAAAGGTCAGTGAGAGACAGAAAAGACTGAAACAGGAGTGAAGCGGGGCAGCAGTGGGGTGAGGGAGAGAAGGGAGTAATAACTACTGCAGAACTGGTACAGGCCAAGTGAATACTTGTTGGAGATGGATAAAGACCAGATCAAAAATAAATAACTAATGGAAAGGATTTTGATGGAAAAGAGAAAATGAAGAGACTGTACTGGCCTCAGGGTTTTAATCCAGGCAAAGCTATGTTCTTTTGCTTTGCAAGTGCATAAATATATGTATAGTACACAGAGGTGTACTGAGCAGTCTAGTTACAGTAAATTAAGCCCATGTAAACACAGCAAATAACCTGCAATTGGCCAAAGGTCAAAGTCCCTAGAAGAAGGTACTGAATACAAGTTATTCCAGCCACCCAAAGTATTGTTTTGATGTTGAAGACATGTGTCATCATCCTGTCCTATATTTTATCAGAAATCAGCTAGTACAGTGGGCCCTTTGTATCTGCTAGGGTTTGGTTCCAGGATCCTCTATGGATACCAAAATCCATATATGCTTAAGTCCCATTAAATGCAGTGGTGTAATTTTTTTGGAATTTATATGTATACATTTTTGGAATATTTTCAAGCTGTGGTTGGTTGAATTGGTGGATAAAAATATCCATGGATATAGAGAGCTGACTGTAGCCATTGCGATTGACAGGGGTTTGTTCCCTGTCAGGAAGCAGCCGGCTGCCATTTTCACCCCCTCCTGTAAGCGATCTTCAGTGTGACAGGGAAAAATAGGCTGTCAGTTACAATTCTCCCTTGCACTAGAGCAGGGGTCGGCAACCTTTTTTTATCTGGGGCCGGTCCCTTCTGGCGGTCCCTTCCTGCGGGCTGGGGGGGGGGGAATGGTGGCGCGTGCATGCCCCCACCATGCGCCACGCCACTGGTTGACTGACCCCCACTGCCGCTGCCTCCGTGCATGTCACGGCCGCCATTTTGTTTTCTAAAATGGCGCACATGACTTGTTTGCACATGTGCAGAAGTACTGCGCATGCGCAAATGAGTCACGGCTACCATTTTGGAAAACAAAATGGCGGCCACAATGCGCGCGACCGCCAAAATGCATGGCGGAGATGGCGGGCGGCGGCGGCGATGGGGGTCGGTGAGGAACGGTAAGCAGCGGTCCACGGGCCGGAAACGGCCCACGGGCCATAGGTTGCCGACCCCTGCACTAGAGATTGCTCATATGTGGGGGGTGTTAGCTGGCTGCATTCGGATCAACAGGAGAACAGACCCCCATCAATAACAGCCACTGTTGCTTGTTAAGTGGAAACTGGGGGGATTATTATTATTATTATTATTATTAATCTTTTACAACATTGCAAACTCTCTAGCATCATCCAATATCTTTCATCATATGTAAACACATATACAGAGGCTACAAAAAGTATAAGTAAAATTTCCTATAAAATAAAATATACAAATCAGTCTGTTTTCCCTGTCTTAATCTATTTGTGGCCGGTTTCCCTTTTTTGATCATTATAAGTGATATATTTTATTGCAGATTTCTGATTTCCTGCCTGGTTGGTTAGGGTTTTTTCTATTTGTTGATTGTTGAAAAGATGCACATATTTTTCTGCTACTTCTAAGCACCACCTGAGTTCTTACTTATTAACTTTTGTTAACTTTCTATCTTTCTTAGTTTGTGGTAGCATCAAATTCTCCTTCTCCCCCCCCCCCTTTGGCCTTTTGTACTCTCTTGTTTTTCAATCCTTTTAAGTGTATTTTATGCTATTTCTATTTTCTTTAAGCTTGTCCATTTCTTTGACCAGAATTCTGTGACCAATTTCCAGTTTTCAATCTAGCACAATGGTTTATCACTAAGTAATCCCATTAGTATGTCTAGGGAGTTTATCATACGGTGGAAATCCTGTGTGGAAACGAGGCTTTAAATTGGGGAAAAACTGCAAAAGCGGTTATATTTTCAGACAACGTCACTGTTAAAATGGAGTTAAAATGAATTTAATCCGAATGGAAACTCTTCAAAAACTGCTTCTTTTTACTTTTGGGATTTTCCGAAAGTAAAAAGAAGCAGTTTTTGATGAGTTTCCATTCAGATTAACCTCATTTTAACTGCATTTTAACAGCGACATCGTCTGAAAATCTAACTGCTTTCGTGTTTTTTTTTTCCAATTTAAAGCCCCATTTCCGCACGGGTATCCCCCATGTGATAAATGCCTAGTTTCCATCATATTGTTCTGTTTTATTAGCCATTCTTTGGTCGTTGGCATCACCCTTGCCTCCTATTTTTGTGCAAGTAGTATTCTAGCAACTGTTGTCATGTATGGTAGCATGTTCCAGTGGTTTCTATTTTCTTACCTATGGTGCTTGCCATATTCAATAGACAGAATTCTGGGTTCATTTGAAAATTTTATTTCTAAGATTTCCATTATTTACTTAAGAACATTCTGGAGACTGGGGAACTTTCATGGTCCCCGCACAGCCCCTAAAGTGTTACTGTACTGTACTTTACTAAAGCTATTGGGGGAAGCAGACGGGCGGCACGGGGCCACCCCAGGAAGCTGTGCCATGGGGCCGAGGTATCCGCACACCTCAGCCCCACAGCGCAGCTTCGCCACCCCTGCCGGCGCACCTTCGCCGACTCTTCCGCTGCAGCGTGTATGGATGCTACAGTGAGGTCATCCTCAGAGCGCTGGCCATGCAGAGGGCCGGCTGCTCCGAGGACATTTTGGGGAAGGGGTTGGGGCACCCAGCATGCGGCTGCCCCTCCCCTTCCTTGCCCCGAAAATGGCGCTTTGGGCTGTCTGCTTCCCCAGTATGAAGGGATCATGAATACATAACAGGTTATGTATTCATGACTACCACAAATGAATCTGGACATGGTGTTTATCTCTTTTTTAAAGGTGGTTATCCTAGGCAAGAAGGAATAATTTTACAATTTTTCTCCTCAATTTTCAAGGAATATTAGCAGTTCAGAGTTTATTCTGTGGAAAACATGCATGTATGTGATAACAGTATGTGGATAAGTCTACATAGGGACCACAAAATGCAGTGTTCAAATGCGAATCAAGGAAAACAAGAGATAACTACAGACTGGGCCAGCCTGAAAAATTAGCAGTAGCAGAACATGTTATAAACCAATCTGGGCACAAAATGCTATTTGAAAACACTGAAATTCTGGACCATGTCAACAACTATCGGGTCAGAATGCATAGGGAAGCTACTGAAATCCACAAACACCTGGACAATTTCAACAGGAAAGAAGAAACCCTGAAAGTCAACAAAGTTTGGCTATCAGTCCTCAAAAACACAAAAATCAGAACTCAGCAAATGCAAATGAACTTCACCCAGGGTCAGGGGGTTTCCCAGCAGACAATGGATCACTAATTAAATAGACATTAATCCTCCTCGCATATCCTCCCACCCTGAGGCCTTGCCATTCAACAACAGAACAATACACAGATTAATATGCTAATCCTCTCAAACAAGGGTCACACAGTATATATACCCCACATATCTCAATGCCACCATTCTCTGAACATGCCAGCCACAGATGCAGGCGAAAAATCCACAAAAAAAGTACGGCCCTAAGCTGACAGGCGGCTGTGGGCCGCCCCGAGAAGCTGCGGATTGGGGCTGAGGTAGCCGCACTCCTCAGCCCCGATCCACTTCTTTTAGGGCCCTGGAAGGAGCGCTAAGATAGCGCTCCTTCCGTAAGGCACAGAAGGTGCGCCGCAAGAGGCATTGGGCACCTCTTCGGCATCTCTTCCGTCACAGTATGTCCGGACGCTGCAGCGGAAGGACGTCATCGGAGCGCCCCGATGGGTGCCCCGATGACATGTTCGGGAAGGAGTTGGGGCGCCCAGCGTGAGGCTGCCCCTCCCCTTCCTTACCTCCAAGACGGTGCAAAGCGCTGTCTGCAAAGGGGGTAAGTGATATTGACTCCTTCACAGTAGTCGTTTCTCTGGTCCTCTTTCACATTATGTACTGTCTCCTGTGGACCTTTCCTCCTGGCACATTGTTCTAGACTCTTCAACAATATATCCATTCCCACTTCTAACCATTCTTCACGTTGTGCCCTCCTGTGCTTCTTTCAGATGATGCCTTTCCTATATCCTAGCTCTACTTCAAAGCATGCCCTTGGTCCTCTTTCACAGCATGCCTTTCCCTCTCCTAGATCTCCTTCTAGCTCTTTTCCCATGTGGCCCACTACCATTTCTTCTCTTCCTTCTCCTTCCAAGCTTATCTTCCATGCTTTCCTCCACCATGTACTCTTTCCCTCCTGGCCTTCTCTCTCCTGTTGGAAGGAAAGACGCATATAAGATGCTTGTATAAATGATCCTCAGGAGGAGGCAATGAGGAAACTATATAGTCCCCCTAGAGTCTTTCCCCCTCTGTCTTTCCTTAGTTCTATGCACTTAAGCCAGGGGTAGGCAACCTTTCCCCTTTAAGGGCCGAGGGACTTCAGCTCCCAGAATCCCAGGAGCTATTGGGACTATTGGCCAACATGGCTGAGGCTTCTGGGAGCTGAAGTCCCTCGGCCCTTAAAGGGGAAAGGTTGCCTACCCCTGACTTAAGCCTTTTGGGTTTTTCTCTCTTAATGCTGAGATCACTAGCCCTTTTGTCTGGTGTGGGAGCAACCATGATCATTGTTAGCTTACCCTTACACAAGGGAATTCTTGTAGCTAAGTATTGGTCAACTCTTGTCTATCTCCCGTCTTCTTCCAAAATGGATTTCCTGAGACAATAAACATTAGGTTTTCCTTTTTACCTTACCAGAGCACACTAGGTAATTACTCCTGTTTCAACCATTAACTTGTATGCATTGGCCTTGTTGCACATTAGATAAACACCAAATCTTCCTACACCGTACATTATTCTCTTTTTGTTCTTGGACTTCCATCACAGCATGACCGTTTTCCTCCTCCTGGCTCTCTCTGACTGCATGATTCTGATGGCATATACCAGCTGAGATAAGACAGGGCTGCCACATAAATGCAGTTGATGCCATCTTTTGTCCCAAAAAACTGAAAAACGTAGAGTTCATTATCTCACAAGCTGGACCACTTTTGAGCAACGCTTGCTATTAGGATGTGTTTGACCATAGAGAACTGCTATCTATCAGAATACAGCAAATTTGCCTTGACTATAAAGTAAACGTATACATAGTAGTTAGACTTATCACTCTACTGTTCCTTTTTTTTTTTTTAAGGAAGCAATCAAATTCTTTGTTGTCACCTTCCTCTGAAGCTGCTAAAATTGTGTTACTTCTTTTCCAAGCTCTTTCCTAGCTGTAAAACATTTCACATGCCTTTAGGGGACAATTGCACCAATTGCATTGTGGGGCTGTCCCACTTTCTTCCTGTTTGCTGATGCTCTATTTTGTTTTTTAAATGAATTCCAGGCAGTTGCAGCCCTCAACACCCACTACTTTCATGGGTGATAGAGATATTGCTAGCCAGGCAGAAAAATAATGGAGTGGACTGTGAGTTTGTGTGCATGTGTATAGTGGTTGTGGGTTTGAGTCAGATGGTATATTATGACTAAATATCTATTTTTCATTAATTACTGAGAAACAATCTATATCCTGCATGAGAACTGACCTGCCCAGGGTGTATCCACACTGCAGAAATAAAGCAGTTTGATCCCACTTTAACTGCCATGATTCTGTCCTGGGATTTGTAGTTTGGTGAGGCATCAGAGCTCTGTGACAGGCCAAGCTCAATACCTCACCAAACTGCAAATCCCAGGATTCCACAGGATCACGCCATGAAAGTTAAAGTGGTGTCAAACTGTTTAATTTCTGCAGTCTGGAAGACCAACAGGTCCCAGCCAAACAGGGATCAGAAAAGACCAAGATGAAACAAGTCATGGTGCTATAAAGTAAGGTGACAGTTTTTATGTATTGTACACAGATACTATATGGAAACTGAAATAAACAGTACACAGAAAGAAAGTTTGCATGCCTTCATCTTATGTTTTCCTTCCTGCTCTCTTTCCACCAGCAGTTAAAGACTTTTCAGTCTGAACAGACACTTGGTTGACTGAGCAACTATGCAGAAAGTAAGGCCTCTAATGGGCATCTCATTTTAGGCCTAAGCAGACTGCCAGAAATAGTGCACATTAAATTGAGGCACTGCCCTGGCTCAGTGCTAGGGAGTCATGGGAATTGTATTTTTTTCTGGGACATTGAGCCTTCTCTGTCAGAGAGCTCTGGTGCCACAATAAATTACAGTTCCCATGATTTCCTAGCACTGAGCCAGGGCAGTGCCTCAATTTAATGTGCACTATTTCTGGCAGTCTGCTTAGGCCCATTGTTATCCTCATGAGTTTCAGTGATTTTACATCTTTTTAAAGTGCTGATGTTTATATCTAGTAGTTTATTTGTCTTTAATTTTATCTTACTAAGATAATTAGATGTACCTTGTTATAATTAACAATGGAAGCTGCCTTGGGTCATGTTGGGAGAATGACAGGAGATAAATGAACTAAATAAATGAAATAAAAATTCAGCTGGTAGAAGCAGCCATGTTCGGAAACTGGATGTGTGTTAAAGCCCCCAAGACAATATGTGGAATATATCCCATGGTTTCTGAGGTTGGTATCTGACTTTAGACATTTCCTGAGATGAGACACACAGAATCTATTTTTGGATCCAGATTTATATATCTGTGTCTAGCTTCTAGAACAAGTACACAGAATGGGAGAGGAAATGTCTAAAGTCAGATACCAACCTCAGAAACCATGGGATATATTCCACATATTGTCTTGGGGGCTTTAACACACATCCAGTTTCCGAACATGGCTGCTTCTACCAGCTGAATTTTTATTTCATTTATTTAGTTTTATGACTCTAAGTTTTATGACTCTAAGATGTAACTTTTGGCCACCTACCAGGGATAAGTATTGTCAGCCCTTTCAGTGAACTAGGGACAACATGCAAAAGAATGCAGAAATATCAGTATGACCAGATAGCTATTTCCTTTCTATTTATATTACAAACTTGCTAATATTTATATGACCAATAAAATGTAGCCCATTTCACAAGACTACACTGGTCTTTACCTACTTAGAATGCTGTATAGGAAACTCACTGAAACCTTTGCTTTGCCATTCTTATGGATATTGAACCCACTGAGTTTTCCCACAATGACTGGAAGATTTCTTATATATAAACAAATCTTAGATATTTGTCAGTTAATTATTATGAGGGGATTTACCTTATAGTGCAGGTACTCCTGCATGGTTCATAGAGGCATTCTGTGGCACTTTTCCCTAAACTGCTGCTCTCCAGATGCTTTTGACTATGATTCCCATCATGCCTGAGCACTCCCATGCTGGCAAGCATTTGGAGGGCATCCACTTGGGAAAAGACTTCTCTGGAGCCAGAGGGAGGGAATACTTGTTAAAGGATGTGGAAATAAATGTTTAGCAGGTGCAGCAGGCATAGGTCTAAAGTGCTCCAGCCTCCATAGCCTTTGACTGAAGCTTTCACTAGTCAAAGCAAGCTAATATTAGAAGATAGCTGAGCCACAGTAAGCCCAGACTAGTAGCTCTGCCAACATCTGACAAAACCCGAGTAGAAGAAAACTTGCAAGCTGCATATAAACAATAGCTTTCACAGATATTTGAAATTTTTAGAGAGCCAGAATGCTATAGTAGTTTGAGTGTTGGACTAGGACTTTGGGAGACCAGCGTTTAAATCCCCACTTGGGCATGAAAACCCACTGGGTGTCCTTGGGCAAGTTACACTCTCTCAGCCTCAGAGGAAGGAAATGGCAAACCCCCTCTGAAGAAGTCTTGCCAAGAAACCCCTTTGATAAATTTGCCTGAAGGTTGTAATAAATTGGAAAGGACTTGAACTTCCACAGTGGTAGAATTAGTGCTATCCATTCTGACATATCCATGTCTTTTCTGTCCCACTATGGCTGCATCTGCACTGCAGAAATATTGCAGTTTGACACTGCTTTAACTGACATGGTTTAATGTTATGGAATCCTAGGATTTGCACATTGTTGTGGCACCAGAGCAATCTGACAGGGAAGTCTAAATATCTTACAAAACTATAAGTCCCAGGACTCCATAGCATTGAGCCATGTCAGTTAAAGCAGTGTCAAACTTCAATATTTCTACTATGTAGATGGAACCTACGGAGCTTACACTGCTAAAATAAAGTGTTTTACCTGTCCCAAATTCAATCTTAATTCAGGCTGCATCCGGACCCTATCGCAGCAATTTTGCTGCCGAAACCACCGCATGCATCCAGCCTGGGTCCTGGGGTGCTCAGTGCACCTCTTTTAAAAACCAGGAGTTTTCTGACTTTAAAAAATGGCCACCAGAACACTCCTGGGACCAGGGCTGCACGTAGGCTGGACCTGAGAAGTAGTTTCAGCAGCAAAATTGCTGCAATAGGGTCCAGATGCAGCCCGAATTAAGATTAAATTCAGGACAGGTAAAACGTTTTATTTAACGGTGTGATAAGCTTCTATGTCAGGAAAAGACCAAGCAATTTTAAACATTTTAATTGTTGCCATAACTAGTCATTCCTGTAGCACTGATTAATTATATTAAGTTGTTACTGGGAATATCCGTCTTCTCTAAAGTTAAAACTGATGTAGAATGCAGAAATAACTCACATTGAGAGTTACCATCAGTCTTTACTGAATGTGCAGAACTTGGAAATGTGACCTTTCTGGACTGCATGCAGACTTGGAGATTCTAAGAGCTGGAGTCCACAAAGGTAACTTTTCCATATTCTCTGCCTTTAGTAGGAGGTAATAGTGCAGTCATCCCTCCATATTCACAGAGTCTTTATACATGGATTTAGCTATCCATGACTTGAAAATATTTTTAAAATATATAAATTTCAAAAAGCAAACCTTGATTTTGCCATTTTATATATGGGGTACTATTTTACTATGCCATTGCATTTAATGAGACTTGAGCATCCATGGATTTTGTTATCCATGCAGGATCCTGACACCAAACCCTAGCGGATAGCAAGGGCCCACTGTATATAAATAAGACTGCATGCTTATATTTGTATTTGCTGTATCAGTACATTTATTTCTTTTAGCAATTTTAATCATTGTTTGATGCCATTATCAGACATGATTTGTGCATGCAATGAATCTGGATAGAAGGTGTAGATTTAGAACAGCAGGCTTTGCTCCTGACTTATCATCCATAATGGTACTGCCTAGGGCCTCGGCAGACGACCAATAGGGTCGTCTCTGAGGCAAGGAAGAGGAGGGGCAGCCGCATGAGCGGTGCCCCTTCCTCCTCCCGAGGTTGCCCTCGGAGCTGCCGGCCCTCCGCACGGCCGGCGCGCTGAGGGCAACCTCCCGCCGCAGCGTCCTCACACGCTGCGGCAGAAAAGCCAGGGAAAGTGCGCCCAACGCGTTTAGGGTGCACTTTCCCTGTCTTCTGAAAGGATCGCTGATTTCAGAGGCGCCGACGGTGTGCCGCGGTGCGGTTGCCGCGGTCCTGCGGCGCACCGTCCCAGGGCGTCCCCGACACCCTGGTCTGCTTCCCCCCCCAGAGTACTTTTTGTCTGTTTCCAGGAGCACAGTTGCCCTGCACCACTACATTAGAATAGCCTATGGAATCACAATAGAGTCTCAATTGGGAGAAAACATCTGGTACACAAGATAGGTATGCAGCTTCACTCTGATTTAGCAGAAGGGCAAGGTTTGAACATATTATGGATGGAGGAATGGCATACAGAAACCTTAATGGAGGGCTGGGTAATGATAAATATATGGGATCCATATATGGGGCATATGCAGAATTTCTGAGCTAGACATTATTCTTTCTGTGTAATAATGAATGCTATGAGGTAGTGCAAATTGTAAAAACAAAGACTTCTAAGTTGTTGCAGAGTATGACTTTAGTGTGGAGGTTTGTGTTGGCCTACCTTGACTTCTGTATTTTAATATTTTATACATAGCTCATCATGTACCAGTCATTTGGAATAGCATGGCAGTAAATCTCTCATCCCACTTTCGGTTTTGCACAAGATTTAGTATCAATTCTGGTGAGGGTCTACAGGATTTATGAAGCCTTGGAAGGTAGACAGGTTCTACTCATTTTCATTTCCAGCATTCACTTCCAGGAAAGAGAGCAAGTAAATGAAAATGGAGGGTTTCCAAAGCAAATAGAAGAAGGATCAGTTTGCTGGGAGATGCACAAAAGCTTCAGCTTCAAGTTGGGCATTAGCCTCCTCTCCAGTGGACACCAAATTGTGGAGGAGGAGAGGGATTCAGTGGAAGATTCTCCTATCATGAAGGACCTATGGGATGAGAATGGTTGTCCAAAGTTGACCTCTTCACAAGGTAGGTATTAACCTAAGGACCAAAGATTAACAGGGCAGATTACAACAATGAGAGCAGCAAGAGTAGCTTGAGAGCTATACAGAGGATTTGGGACAACTGACAGGGTGAATTAACCTGGTTGAACTTGACAACTAAACTGGTCTTAGCAGTTGAGACAAATTGGTACTATATGGGCACCCAGGCTAGCTCCCGTGACACAAACATTTTAGGGGGAAGTGGCCTACCAGTACTTTCCTCTCTTCAATGATTGTAACCCCAATTGTTAAAGTTGTGGCGAGATTTTAAATCCCAGATGAGTAGTATCTTCGACTTGCTTTTCTTGAGTGCAAATTCAGTATTTCAGCAATTAATAAATAAACCCCATTGTTCAATAAGGTTGCTTGAGGAAGTTCTTGTGTTATGTAAAATACAAACTATAATCTTGTACATGTATGCTAAGAAATACCCAGTAAAAGCAAAGAAGCTTGTTCCCTACTGAGTGGGCACAGAATTAGATCCTAGCAATCATCTAAATTGGTAAGTACTGGTTCATCAGAGACAGAGTACTAAATGATTTTCAAGTATCTGCCATGCAATTTTAAGCTTTTCTTTTTTTAAAAAAAGTAATTTAATCATGGATTTTATTGAAAAGAAACATTTTAAGATAATAAAGAAGCAGTGACTTCATTCTACAGGGCAACACATATACAATTCTATTTTCAAATCTTCTCTAATATGCATTTCTAAGCATCTGTTACTATTGGATATAACCAAATCTGTGTAGCAGATCTGCAGCTGGTAATCCCTGACACTTAAAACAAAGACTGGAAGTATTACCAAACAGTTCTTTTGCCTAAAACCATCTTGTCTCATTCATGCAATTTTACAGAGATCCATATCACAGTCCTTTTCATTGTATTCAGATGTCATCATCTCCAGTTTGTAACCATTTCTATGTTTCTCTACCACTTCTATCTTTTTTCTTAACAAAAAGTTTTTTTCCTTAAATGAAGAAATATACACAGTTGTACATTATAGCTGGCCCTAAATATACACTGATTCTGCATCCACAGATCCCACCATCCATGTCTTGAAAATATTTTTTTTTAAAAAAATCCAAAAAGCAAGACTTGGTTTTGCCTTTTTATAAAGGACACTATTTTACTACATCGTTACATATAATGAACCTTGAGTATCCACAACATATTGTATCCATGGGGGCTCCTAGAACCAAACCCCAGCAGATACCAAGGGCCCAATGGAGTCACTACTAGGCCTGTGCAAAATTGATAAGAACTCTTATCTCTACTGATTTATCCACCTCAAAAACTGGCTGTTTTATTTGTGCATTTTTTTCTGGGATGAGAAAAACTCTTTTTGGCAGGGGAAAGTGAGAGAATTGGAGCAGTTTCCACTTTGCTTTACTCAAGCTCTGTTTGGAGTTGATTTTTAACTTCATGGAAATTCAAAATGGTTGCTTTCATAAAAAAAATTCTGCCTCCAAAGCCACTCACCAGAGACTATCATTAATATGGTCATGAGGGGTTGGCAACTGCATGAGGGATGGAGGTCAATTTCACTATCACTCCCCTGTGGGCTGCACCAGCACATCGGTGGTGTACCAGACATAAAATCACTTCTTCATGTTTTGGACAATTTGTGGCCATTTTTAAAGCTATTGGAGAGAAGGAGACAATTTTGGTATATTGTCCATTAATAAATTTTTCAGAAAATTATGTGATTTTTGTGTGCGTGTGTGGTCTGACAAATGGGGGGGGGGGGGGCTTGAAACTTGAAGAACTTGAAAAATAGACTTCAGTGGTTGTGCTTTCCCCATCCTGACCAGAAACACATACATTTGTCAGGAGTGGGTCAACTATTATTACAGCAGCATATTTTATCTAATATGTGCAGTGTTTAAGTGCCCATTTAAAGCTTGTTAAAAATATAAAGTCACAGTGTGCCATTCCACTGAAACCTACTTTGAAACCTAAACTAATAAGGACTATGTTTTTTAAAAAAATATTTGGATTTCTTTTTCACTATAATAAATATAAACAGCTAAGGATAATATAAATTAGACTGTATTATCATAGAGATGAAAACCATAGATATGTGAGGAAGGTGTGGATTGGCCAAAGCCCTTTTGGTGCTTGGCAACTGGCAAGTTTGAGAGGGATGTGTGATGAAAAGCTGCTGGTCCTGGAACTCATAGGACCCACTTTCTCCTCGTGTGCCAAAATGCCGGAGGCCAGCTGTGGGTCTTTTCTCCAACAGCTCAGCTCTGCTTGATGGCTTTTGAAATGGAGGCCACCAAGCCTGGCCAGTTCATGCTGCCAGCATTCAAGTGCGTCTCATGAGTAATCTATTAGAATCTGTGAGCCTTATTACCTCATACATGAAAAAGTCCCAAAATGGATTGTAGCTCATTAAAAACAACCACTGCAAATACTTTCATGTTACTAGAGGGGAAATGGTGAATTTGAATAAAATTCTTAAGTGATAACTTAAAAAGAGAGACCAAACCAGTGTGTCTATATGTCTCTGTGTGTGCAGCTATGATGGGAAGGGGAAGGAGGGAGAGAAAAAGCACCCATTGAAGAACAGGACACATTATCCTTCTATTCCTTGGAAGTCTTGCCAGTTAATAATATTGGCTCTCACTTGTTGGTCAGCTTTATTCTTGTAAGAAGTGTTAGCTACACTTTTGAAGTCCAAACAACCGTTCTGTACCGTCAAAGAATATTCATGTGTGTTTACTGAAAGTATGCCAGAGAGCTTTAACTCCCCCTCCCTTTCTCTTCTCCCCTTCTGGTAGGTGGCTCATTACTTCATAAATCTGTGCCTGAACAGGAATTGAGGCAAGGGAGCAACTGTGCTGCTTCATGCATCACAAGCGAGTGTGTATATGTATGTGTGTGTGTGCATGTGTGTGACAGGAACAGTACCTCTTTGGACCAGCTGCTCCATCCATCTGCAGCTGGGTCTAGGTGCAGTGATCTACGGTCAAGATCTGTACTGGGAGTATTTTTATAGCAGTTTTATAGCAGCTGGTGTGAATGGCAATAAGAAAAAAAAAAAAAAAAAGAGTGGGAAGAAGCCAGAGAAAGAGAAAAAAAGTATTTTCATCCATCAAACAAAGAGGGGGGAAATGTTGGCATTTTAGGAACATTCTTTGTGAAATTTCATATTACTCTGCCAAAACATGGCATGAAACAAGTCGGAAAGGAGTTGGAGTGTGAGTGAAGCTTATGTTTCTTAAAGGGGGCAACTGTTTGAAATCTCCCAATCTGAGATACCCCTCCTATTTTAGAGAAGATTGTAAAGGCATACAATTTTTAAAAATCCTCATGTTGGATCCAGAACTTACTTTCACTATTTGGAAGGGCTCCTTTTGCCCATCGAAGGCTTTTGATCCAGTGGAGTTTTTCCAAAAGTGGAATGAAATAATCTCCCAGTTTCTTATACCCCAACATCTGTTCTGGAGAGTTGGAAGGATTCTGAAGAACTATGTGGTAGATGATGGTACACAAGGGGAGGGCTAAGCCTGGATCCTCTCTCATCTCATCATTGTCAGTATCCTCTCTCTTTCTCTCTCTCTCTCTCTCCCACTCTCTATATACTATGATATTCCAGTATAGTAAAGGCAGAAAAATAAAAGTACAGGAAGAAAAAGAAAGACATCTTAGTGACAGGTTTTTACAAAAGCTAATCAATATCCAAAACATAAGTCTATTTGTACGTTTTGTCTATAAATCATTCTTTCAAATGTTACAGGTTTTGTTAAATCTTCTATCCATTGGATCACAGGCAGGGAAAAAGTATATTTCCAATATCAATGTATCAATCTTTCAGCAGTAAAAGGGGTGTGTAGAATCCCACTTCTACTGACACTTTGTTAATTTCCAAGATACAAGTAAGTAATCCAAAACATGAACATCTCTAAATATCAAAGAAGTTTCCAATGCCAAGTTTATCCACCTAATTACTTCCATACAGAATGAGGCAGCTGCAGAGCAGCTCCAAAACATATGCCTTAAGGAAGCATTAGTGATATTACATCTTCAACAATTTGCTGATTTAAATTACTTTTTCTTAAAAAAGACATTGTGCTGACCAATATATCTGAAACACCAATTTTGCAGTATAAGGCATAGTCAGAGCTCTATAGTCATACATGGTACAGATGTTGAAACAACTGGCCATTGATTAGCCAGACTTGCCTCCAGTATCCTGAGCAGAACTCCACTCAGAAAACCTACTGGTAGACAGTAGCATCACTGGGTCACGGGGGGGGGGGTGCGGTGGTGTGGACTGCACTGGGTGACACCCCAGAGGGGGGCTGACACCCGGTCAGTCCCCCGCCCCCTGCGGGGCCTTCCAGGGGCCTTGGGTCAACTCTCCAGGCCTTCCCAGAGCCTTGGGTCTGCTCTCCAGGCCTTCCTGGGGCTGTGGGGCTGCTCCCTGGGGCCTTGCATGTGATTTTCCAGTGCATGTGGTGGAAGTCCTATCCCCCCCACACCAGGTGTCATAAAGTTGGGGGACACCACTGCAGGTAAAGGAAATGTTGGATCCAACCATCTATATTACATTTAAGTGTGGTTTCCCAAAATATTTACTCTGAAGACATAGCAAGGAACCTAGGCAAAGGAGTGAACTACTTTTTGAGCTATATATTGGTTTTACATTCACTTTTACACAATAGTGTAGCAATACATATATGAAGTGCAGATACTCATGACAAACCCCACAGGTCATAGCATGCCTCCAAGGAACATCCTGCTATAATCCTGCTGTCATCTTCTAAATATATAAGATCCTCTACAAAAGTTTATGTTGCCGTGTGCCTTCAAGTCGTATCCAACTTATGGCGACCCTAAAACAAGCCTATCACAGGGTTTCTTTGGCTAGTTAGAGGCTGTGTACACACAGCTGGGACACCCGCTTGAAATATGGTCTGCAAGTTGAGAGAGGCTGCATCAGCAGGCTTTATAAGTTAAAGGCCTTTTCCCTTTTTGGTTGCTGAAAACAAAATTCTTTTCTCTCTCTCAGCCTACATCTACTGTGAGATCTGACACTGTGATTTACAACCCTGGACTGTTTCTTGACTCTGTTATCTTGCTATTCATGGTCTGTGCTTGAATTTATGACTTTTGACCCCAGACTGTTTGTTATCAGATACTGCTTGTTCCTTTGGTTACTGCACAGTTGGTATTTAGCATTCTGTTGCAACATAAAAGTAGAATGTGTGATGCTACTGCACATGTGGATGTGCATTGGGTTGTGCATTGAATTCTGCATGTGATTGTACATTTGATCTTGCAGCATTACCATTCAACCTAAAGACTGTGTAGCACTATCAGTTGGTAACTACATGCAGAAATTTATACTGCACAACTGTGATGTAGGATCTCATCTCCCCAGTATAGCCAAACTCTGTTGAGCCTTAACTATATATTTATTTGTGTGTGAGAGTGCATGTGTGTATATGTGTGTGTGTGTGAGTGTAGTAATAGTTTGAGCTCATCATTATTGGTAGCAATAGTACAGATTCTTTCTTGTTTACCCTGAGGTTATCCTGGAAGTAGAGAAGCTACAAGTGTCTTGGCAGTCTGACCACCATTTTGTACCTACCAGAATAGGCTGGGTCTAACCCTGGTGTGGGGGCATTTTGTATGTCTCTCTGTGTGAAGGGTGGGCTGCAATGTAGTAGGGATGGCTAATTTCTTTTTAAAAATTGTAGAGAACAGTTTGAAAAATAGCTATTCTTTGCTCAGTAGATGGATCAGAAAAAAACTTTGTTCTTCTTATTTATTAATTCATTTATTTTAATACTTCTAACCCATCCTTTATCACTGGATCTTAGGGTGGCATACAATACAAACAATTTAAAACACAGATTAGAAATATAAGTAGTAATGTAATGGTAATAGTTGTGAAATAAGCAATTTGCAAAATTAAAATTATATCTTTGAATTATAATATCACATGCATGGCCTAAATGTATTTTACATGTACATTGTTTCTTGTGGTTAAAGTGAACATTTGGTGAGATGTGATGTTTTTAAAGAAAATTTTAAAATAATTTAAATTAAAAAATTAAAAAAATTAAATTTCATTTTTAAAAAAATCCTAAAAATTTAAAAATTTAAAATGTAAAAGTTTAAACCTGGGACCTCTCCTTTCTCTTTCCACAGAGTCTTGCCCCATTAACAGCATCTGTGCAGCATTTTAAAGTGAAACATGCAAACAAAACAGCCCATTTATGCCAAAAGGCAGATGTTTAGGGAGCAGTGGTGTCACCCTCACTTAGGCTATCACCTGGTGTGGAATGCACTCTCCCACACACATCCTTAGTGGTACTTCTGAACATAGCAACAGTTAAAACCCCTTGAAAAACTACTGTTTAAAACCATGTATAGGTATACTTTGCAGATTCTGGAATTAGAGTGCCACAACTGGGAAGGTCATCTCTGGTGTCCTTACACTTTGTAATGTCCTCACTGGTGGACTACTGAGAAGAGTCCCTCTTGAAGACCTATTAGCCATTGAAAAAGACTTCAATTAGAAGTCTTTCTCTTCTTTGAGTTCTCATTTTTTAGAAAATCCTATGTTAGATGCCCTTGGCATGGTAACTGCGCTTTGTAGCACATACTTTCCTCTTAGCATCTCCTGTATGGGAATTACTTTCAAATGATCCAGTTCTGCAGAAGGAGGAGGGCAAACAGGTATATCCAGCCCTCCACATTTGAAAGCTTCTCTTTTTGTGGATTTGATTTCTCACAGATTTAATTAATATGTTCTCTCTAGAAATTTCTAGGACCTCCAGACAACTCTATGGTCAATGTCCACTGAAAGGTGGCCATAGAGTTGTGCTGGAGGACCTAGAGATTCCTAGACAGAACACTTATCTCGGCATTTGTAGGTCATCCAGCATGATTCTATAATCAACTTTTGTCAGAAACTGACCATAGATTTGCAGTGGAGAATCTAGAGATTCTAGAGAGGTGTTATCTCAAGTAATAATAAAGTGGGTTTTTTATTTGCAGTTTTTCCACCTTCAGGGGGTCCTGTGTCCCTAACCCCAGTGAATGTAGACAGTCCATTGTAGTTTATTCTAAGAGAGTCAAGAGCCCACCTCTTGGCTGTGTTTTGGTTCTATGATTGTTAGGACTCATTTAAACACCATACAGCCATATGAGAGCCAATATTGGAAAAGCAGCTTCCATGCAATCCAGGTAATGTCCGAAGGGATCTGTTTTAGGAGTTTATCACACAGGGAGCCCCATGCAGAAATGGGGCTTTAAAGTAAAAAAACCCCGCAAAAGTGGAAGCTTCCAATGAACGGGATTTCTCCCGTTCTGCCCTGTGTGAAAAATGAAAGCGCTGTTAAAAGGAGGTTAATCCAAATGGAAATTAGACAAAAACTGCTTCTTTTTACTTTCAGGATCTTCCGAAAATAAAAAGAAGCAGTTTTTTTCTAATTTCCATTCGGAATAACCTCCTTTTAACAGCGACATTGTTTGAAAAAACACCCGCTTTTGCGGGTTTTGTTTAATTTAAAACCCCGTTTCCGCACAGGATTTCTCCCGTGTGATAAACTCCATAGTTAGCACTATAGCCTGAGGTACTAAATTCTTTATGTTGTTGGAAGGGCGCTTCTTTTTATGAATCTTGTTTTGTACAGCACCAAGAAAAATCCAGATGTCCAAATTGAAGGCAGAACAGGCCACGGCTTTATTTATTTAACAACAGCAACAAGCTTAATGGTATCTCTAACTAAAATGAAAGTGGTGAGTTGAAGGCCAGAATAAGAGCTCTGGTCCAGCCTCTTTCACATAGTCCCACACTTAGCTGGACTAGAGTGTCCCTGTGCTCAAGGTGAAACTGAAAAATGTGTGATTTAAATAGTATGGAGGGGAATGAAAAATACTGTAGTCTGCAAGGTAGCTCATGTAAGGTCCACTACTTCAACTTTGCATTTCTATCTCCCTGGCCCCTTTTAGGATATGGGTTATTTTCACTCCAGTTATTTTCATTTTATTGTTTATTAGAGATGCTCATATTTATATCCAATTCTGACAAAAAGCAGCAAAATGCCAAGCCCTAGCTGTTCCCAGAGAAAACCATATATATCCATAAACAAGCATATTAGACAATAACCATTGCAATCTAAACAGTATGAACAGATGTCTGCTAATTTACCAAACATTTTGTTAATAAAATAAATACACCCTAATGTGTAGGTAATCTCTAGGGAAGGCAAAATATGTGTCACAATTAGTGGTGTCACTACCCTTGGTGTCAGCCAGTGTGAAGGGGTTGCTGGGGGCAATGACAGCGAACAGAGATACTATGACACTGGAGTGTAAAATGGGCTAGAAATAACAAACAATTAAGACATTAATTTTTAAAATGACAGAATAGCTGTTTGGTTTCCTAAACTGGCAAGCAATCCATTTATTTGTTTATCTATTTCAGTTTATTTGAAATTTCAAAATTTACAATCAAGCCTATATCTGTCCACTCAGTTGTAAACTCTACTGAGTCCAATGGTACTTACTTCCAGGTAACTGTGCACAGAATCACACTTTTTAAAAAGTCTATCAGTATTTGGTATGGCAACAAGTTAGAGCCCCTGTCCAAGGATCTGTCCTTCAAAATGTTACAGCAAATACTGTAAAACTCTGGTCAGTAATCCATTAGTATAAAAAATGCAATAACTTTGGTAGCAACCCGCCCCGCCCCCCCAAAGTAATTGTAATACCTGCCAAATTCTTAATATATAGGCTTTCTAGGAATATTCTGATGTGCCTAAGACTTAAAATTGTGGTTCTGCTTTCTTATAAGCAAAGACAGAAAGTGGTATCAGGACATTGCAAAGTAGCATGATCTGGGTTTTTTTAACAGAAAGTGCCCCCACCACACACATACAGTGCACAAATTAGAATAGAAGAAATCAGGAAATGGCTACTGTACATTGCATGGGAAAATGAGGTCCCTTTAGTGTTTCCCAGTCAGTGGTGACAGTCTGTCTTTCCCCAGCTTGGTGCAGAGGGTCAGTTTAAATCCTCTGAAGTGCCAAGAGCACCATCTGCTCTTCCATCTGAAATGGGAATTATATAACATTTTTTTGCTCTTTTTGTTGCTGTTGTTTCTAATCTTGATTTGGTCTTTTGGTGTTTGTATTGGAGCATGTCGCCTAGATGCCAATAATGAGGAAAATGATGAAAATGATAAAAAGCCAAGGGTGGGGGAAGAAGGTTGCTGGAGAAATGAAAGTGAACGAATTAGGAAAATGGTACAGAGAGGATGAAAAAGATAAATAAAGAGAAAATGGAGCTGGTTGCAATATTCAAACCAGGTGTGGCTGTGAATGTAAATTACTATGGTGAGAGGCTCCAGCAGATAGATCCCCTAATCCTGCACATCTGGGAAAGTGTTGGTCAAGACAGTCTGACTCCTGAACCCTGTGCCAAAAACACCTTTAAAAGATATTCCGTACAAGGATCCAACTTGCCATATTGTACAGCTGCTGTTTATTAGAGATGCTCATATTTTATACATATTAACAGGTCAGAATTCTCTTGCATGCTATGTATATAGGCATATTTTTAAAACAGCTGTTGTTATACACCTCTTTGCTGCACTCTCTTCCAGACATTTTCATGAACTTTGCATCAAAATGCAATTCTCCTCCTCCTCTGCTATTGAATAAACAGTCTATAGGTAGTAGTAGTCATGTTTAGTTTTCCGTGAGGAATTTGAACATGAGCGATTCACAGTTTTTGCAACAGGACAGGAAGGATAATTAAAATGAATATTTCAGACAATCATGGATTTCAAGAGGAAGAGTGGAAAGAAGGGCCTTCAAAACAGGAATGCCACATTCTTCCTTTGGGTTGTGATACCATTGCTGGTTTTTCTAGGGCTAAATTGCATCAGTACTGCAGAAATAATCCAGTTTATCACCACTTTCACTGCCATGTCTCAATGCTATGGAATCTGGGGATTATAGTATTGTGAGTTGTCTCTCTCAGAGAGCTCTGGTAACAATTGTTGTTGTTTGTTGTTAATGGCTGTCGAGTCAATCATGACCCATGGAGACCCTACGAATGAGACATCTCCAAGACCCCACTGCTCTGCTTCAATCCTGCAAACCCATACCAATGACCTCCTTAATAGAGTCCATCCATCTGGCATATGTTCTTCCTCTTTTCCTACTTCCCCCACCTTTCCCAGCATTATTGTCTTTTCTAATGAGTTTTCTCTTCTCATGATATATCCAAAGTACGACAGCTTCAGTTTCTTCATCTCGGATTCCAGGGAGGTTTCTGGATTGATCTGCTCTAGGACCCATTTGTTTGTCTTTTGGGCTGTCCACAGGATCCTCAACACTCTTCTCCAGCACCACCTCTCAAAGAAGCATATTTCCCCCCCCTATCATCTTTCTTAACTGTCCAGCAATCACATCCTTACATGGTAATAGGGAATACAATGGTTTGTATGATTCTAACTTTTGTGCTGAGTTGTATATCTTTGCATTTTAGAATCTTTTCTAGTTCTTTCATAACCACCCTCCCTGTTCTTAATCTTCTTCTAATTTCCTGACTTCAGTCCCCATTTCTATCAATTTTTGATCCCTGGCATGAGAGTTCTTTTACTATTTCTCTTTCTTGATTGTCAAGGTTTAACTTGTGAAGGTTCTCAGTGGTTATTATTTTTGTTTTCTTTATGTTCAACATTAAGCCTGCCTTTGCACTTTCTTCCTTGATCTTCCTTAGTAGGTGTTCCAGGTCTGTGAGGTTTTCTGCTACTACTGTGGTGTCATCTGCATATCTTAGATTGTTGATATTCCTTCCTCCTATTTTCACTTCTCCTTCTTCTGTGTCCAAGTCTGCTTTTCTTATAATATGTTTTGTATACAAGTTGAACAAATAGGGTGAGAGGATGCAGACTTGTCTGATTCCTTTGGCAATTGGGAACCATTCTGTTTCCCTGTGTTCTGTTCTGGCAGTAGTCGCTTGTCTTGAATACAGATTCCTCATCAAAACTATCAAATGTGTTTGCACTCTTATGTCTTTAAGGGCATTCCATAGCCTTTCATGATCGATACTGTCAAAGGCTTTGCTATAGTCGATAAAACATATGCTGATTTTCTTTTGAAATTCCCTGGTGCATTCCATTAGCCATCATATGTTTGCAATGTGGTCCCTAGTGCCTCTTCCTTTCCTGAACCCTGCTTGGACTGCTGGGATTTCTCTCTTCGTATATGGTTGGAGTCTTTGTTGCAGAATTTTGTGCATAATTTTGCTTGCATGGGAGAGCAGTGCTATGGTTCTATAGTTGCTGCAGTCTTTTGTGTCTCCCTTTTTGTGGATGGGGATGTATATTGATCTTTTCCAATCTGTTGGCCTCCATTTTGTTTTCCATATCTGTTGACATATGTTGGTCAGCACTAAAGTTGACTCTGTCAATGTGGATTGCAGAAGTTCAATTGAAATATTGTCTGTTCCTGGTGATTTGTTTTTCACTATTTCTCTTATTGCAGTTTCCACCTCACTTTTTAGAATTTGGGGTTCATCTTCACATGGCTCTTCGTTCCATGTCTCCTTCATTTTGTCATCTCTTTTGTATAATTCATCTATGTATTGCATCAACATCTTTTTATTCCTTCCTGGTCTTGAATTATGTTATTTTTATTGTTATAGAGTATCTCAGTACTTGGTTTGAATTTTCCTTTGATTTCCTGGATCGTGTGAAATAGATCTCTTGTTCTTCCCTTTTTTGTTGTTGTCTTCTATTTCTCTGCATTGGTCATTGTAATAATTTTCTTTATCTTTCCACACAAGCTGTTGTACTGTTGCATTCATAATTCTTAGCTTGTTCCTATCTCCCTTTTGTTTTTGTTTTCTTCTTTTCTTTATTTTTTGTAGTGTTTTATCTGTCATCCATGTTTTTTTCTCTTTCTTTTTGTTTATTGAAAGTATCTGTCTGCATTCTTCTTTTATTATGCCCCTGGCTTCAGACCATAGTTTCTCTGGTTGTCAGTCTATTATGCTTAGTAATGCAAATCTGTTTCTTATGTTGTCAATAAATTCTGTTGAGATATTATTTAGATCATATTTTGGTATAATCACTGGTTTTGTTTTCTTCTTGAGTCTTACTTTTATTTTTGATATGAGTAATTCATGATCTGTGCCACAGTCAATGCCTGGTTTAGTCTTGGCCACGAGTATAGAGTTTTGCCATCTTTTACTTCCAATTATATAATCTATTTGATTTTTGTGTTCACCATCTGGTGATGTCCATGTGTGCAGCCTTCTTTCTGGTTGTATGAAAAATGTGTTTGCAATGCATAGGTTGTTGGCTTCATAAAAATCTATCAGATGCTCACCTGCTTAATTTCTTTTGTCTAATCCAAATCTGCCTACTGTTTTTGATTCTTCTTTGCTTCCAACTTTTGTGTTCCAATCACTAATGATTAGCATGACATCCTGTGTTGGTGTGCTATCAATTTCTTACTGTACTCCTTCATAGAATCTATCAATTTCTTACTGTTCTGCCTCTGTAGTTGGTGCATATACTTGAATTATGGTGATATTCATAGGTTTACTATGGAGCCTTACTGGAATGATTCGGTCTGATTTTGTGTTGTATAACATAACATAACAAACTACAATTTAAAACTGGTAACATAAACTACAATTCCCAGAATTCCATAGCATTGATCTATAGCAGTTAAAGTGATATCAAACTGGATTATTTCTTCAGTGTGGATGTAGCCCTGGTTTGTCTCCCCCACAGTCACCACACACAAGTTTTCCTTTCATTGATATAAGTGTGGGAATTGCATCACTGTTAGGTGTGACTACAAAAGTAAATAGATATGTTGTACTAGCTACAGTAAAAAAAAAAATCTGTACATACATCATTTATCCATATTAAGGAGGTCCTCCCTATTGATTGAGCTATAAAGAAGAACAATTGAAAACGGATGAGGCAACTCTACTATTAGAAAGAAAAAGATAGTTGCTTCACATGTTTGAGAACTGATGGTGTACAACAACCACTCCCTTGCCAATCCCTTCTGCTGGAGGACAGGTGTATTCTATATGGCTTGCCCCAGCTAACCTAGATAGTTTCCCTAATGTGGGGCTGCCATATGCTAATCTCCTCCCAGCCAGGCAATCTCATCTGGATATTATGCAAATAATGAAAATTATATTTTGTCTTGGCAAAAGATTGACCAGTACTTCCTGACCACTAAATGCCAGTAATAGGAATTAACTAATTAAAATCAATGAAGTTGTCCATGAATTGGAAAATTTTATAATGAAAAGGGCAGCTTAACTAAATTCATTTTTAAACAGAGTGACTTAAGATGGAATTTCAGCATGGATTTAATTTGAGAGTTAAGTTATTAATTAAATTATTAAATAATTAAATGTGAGATAGTCCTAAAGAGCCAACAAATTTACATATTCCAGTGAGTTCATTACCCAGTCCTGAGCTTTCTTGGATTTTTGCAAACCTACCTCTTACCTCTTTTTTTGTTAGTTCTTCCAGGGGATTCTTCACTGCTTAGGCAAGAAGATCAAAAACACTTACTGAAGAGTAGTTCCAGTTGGATGAATTGTATTAAAAGCTTTTAAAATTTGCAGTCTAAGTAATAAATCTCCCCAACCTCATTTCTAAAAATAATAATACATCCATATTATTGAAACAAGACATTCCTTTGTATCTATGCAATTGATTATGGTTTAGTAGCCCCAACTAAAGTAAACCCACTGAATCAGTTGATGAGCTGTGAACTGATCCTTCTGTTGATTTAATGGATATATTGTAGCAGAAATTAGCAATTGGATTTATTGTCTTAGGGACTCATCTGTCCAAACAAACTGAGGGGCTCTACAGACAGCCCCTAAGCGGCGGCTCTGTGCCACCACTGGGAGTGCCGGACCAGGGCCATGGCAACTGCACACCACAGCCCCGATCCGGCACTTTGCCACTCCAGAAAGAGCTGGCAAATGCTGCTTCTTTTTGGAGCAGCAAAAAGCTGCTTTTGCCGCCACAGCAGCAGCTTTTCTGTGCTCCTTTGGCACAGTGTGTCTGTACGTTGCACCAAGGGAGCGCCCTGACACTGCCTGCTGTGCAGTGGGTGCATGGTGTGACGGTAGCATCGGGGTGGAGTCGGGGTTGCTGGTGTGAAGTCGCAATGCCCCAACTCCACCCCCAGGCTGGCCATTTTGGCTGGTCTGTACAGGGCATGAGTCACTGAAACTCAATTCCACAAATATAAAAGTGCTTTAGGTTTTACCAACATTGTGGTAATTTTTCATAGATTTGCATTTGTATGAAGGTTGGTTTAATTTCAATTAACCCCAAAAAACAGCAATAGAAAAAAAATCATAGGATCATAGGATTTATAGAGTTGGAAGAGACCACAAGGGCCATCCAGTCCAACCCCTTGCCATTCAGGAATACACAATCAAAGCACCCCCGACAGATGCCTATCCAGCCTCTGTTTAGAAACCTCCAAAGGAGGAGATTCCATCATTCCCCAAGGGAGTGTTTTCTACTGTTGAACAGCTCCTACTCTCAGGATGTTTCTTCTAATGTTTAGGTGGAATCTCTTTTCCTATAGCTTGTATCCATTGCTCTCAGAGTCTAAGACAGTCCTATTCTCTGGAGCAACAGAAAACAAACTTGCTCCATCCTCAATGTGACATCCCTTCTCATATTTAAACAGGGCCATCGTATCACCTCTTAACCTTCTCTTTTCCAGGCTAAACATACGTAGCTCCCTAAGGGCCTTTGCAGACTGCCAGAAATAGTGCACATTAAATTGAGGCACTGCCCTGGCTCAGTGCTAGGGAATCATGGGAACTGTAATTTATTGTGGCACCAGAGCTCTCTGACAGAGAAGGCTCAATGTCCCAGAAAAAAATACAATTCCCATGACTCCCTAGCACTGAGCCAGGGCAGTGCCTCAATTTAATGTGCACTATTTCTGGTAGGGGGGTTGCAGACTGCCAGAAATAGTGTGAATTCAGTCCACTTTTAGGGTTAGGGTTAGTGCTAGGGAATCATGGGAACTGTTATTTTTCTGAGACATTGAGCCTTCTCTGTCAGACAACTCTGATGCCACAATAAAATACAGTTCCCATGGTTCCCAAACTCTAACCCTAACCCTAAAAGTGGACTGAATTCACACTATTTCTGGCAGTCTGCAACCCCCCGTAGTCTGCAAAGGCCCTAAGTCTCTCCTCATAGGACATAGGGCTGATGCAGATGGCCCTTTTGGGGCAGCTCTGGGCCACCTCTGGGAGCAGCAGATCGG
Organism: Phrynosoma blainvillii; assembly: GCA_026167975.1. Classification (NCBI taxonomy): domain Eukaryota; kingdom Metazoa; phylum Chordata; class Lepidosauria; order Squamata; family Phrynosomatidae; genus Phrynosoma; species Phrynosoma blainvillii. The sequence continues at coordinate 174,177,315 of JANUYF010000001.1, forward strand.
GGCTGCAGCAACCACATGCCATGGTCCCGATCCTTCTTTTTGCCACCCCCAAAAGAATGGCAAAATGCTGCTCCTTTTGGGGGCAGAAAAAAATGCCTTATGAACTGTGGTGGCAGCTCTTTTGCACTTTTTTGGTGCAGCGTGTATGCACGTTGAACCAAGAGGTTGCCCTGATGCAGCACACTATGCCAGGGGTAGGCAACCTTTCCCCTTTAAGGGCCGAGGGACTTCAGCTCCCAGAATCCCAGGAGCTATTGGCCAACATGGGACTATTGGCCAACATGGCTGAGGCTTCTGGGAGCTGAAGTCCCTTGGCCCTTAAAGGGGAAAGGTTGCCTACCCCTGCACTATGCAGACGAGTGCGTGGCATGAGAGTGGAGTTGGGATGGAGTTGGGGCGGCCCAACTACACCCCAGGCCAGCCTATAGTGCCGGTCTACATCAGCCCATAGTTTCCAGACCCTTCACCATTTTGGTCACCCTCGTTTGGACATGCTTAGCTTTTCAACATCCCAAAGGAGGAACCATTGAAACCTTGATTAACCAAATCATTAAATGATGTGTAGGAATTTGATTTTGAATTGTCCATCTGATGCAAAATAAACATGTGATTCACATCTTCAATTGGGACCTAGGAGAGCAAAGCAAAGTTTAAATCGGTCATGTTGGTTGCAACCTTCTAGGAGTTGTAGTCCAAAAAAGCCCACAGTGTTTTTAAGATTGGAAAATCTTCAAGATTTGCTGCGTTTGGCTAGCCATGTAACACAAAGCTTACCTGAGTACTTTGCTCATTGGAAGCATCTGCTTATATTTGCTTGTGTACATCTATATTTCCCATTACTTTAGTTCTCAGCTGTGACACTTTTGAGTCTGGATTGTCAGATACTACCAGCAACCAGAGCACTCTTCTCACACCAGACCCTTGAGAACTCATGCACATGAGTGTGCCTGTACCAATCTCTGTCATTTGAGGGTTGTTCTTTTCTTCCATCCATTGATATTTCATTTCAGCTGTAAGACACTAAGTGCCGTTTTCACATCTGTACAGCAAATGTTACAAATACTTGTTGATAACTGTCTTTTTTGGCCAGCTTTCTGTTTCTCTCCTCTTTTTTTCTCTTTTCTCTTAAGCCCCGTGTAACTGTGATCTCCACCTTTCAAGCAAATTTCTTTGACTGTTGAGCAACTAAAAATAAACCAGGGTATTGCAGCAGTCACAGAAGTTCCTACAGGCTCTGAGAAGGACTCTGAGGGAAATGAAGCACTTGAGAACTGGAGAATAAAGAAAGAAAAAACTGGGAACTACATTGGCAACAGTTTCTTGTAATAGCTATATAATACCTGAAGCATGTTTCTCTCTCTTTCAGAAGCAGAATTATTTTTCCCAACATTTATTTTGTGAGCCAACTGTCAGCTGATGATTTTCCAACTTTATTTTTCTTCTTTCTGAAAACACTTTGGCCTCATCTGCACTGTAGAAATAATATAATTTGTGGTTGCTTTAACTGTTAAGGTTGAAATGCTGTTAAGGAAATTATGAACTGTTAAGGAAATTATGGGGCTTGTAGTTTGTTGTGGCACCAGAGCTCTCTGACAGAGAAGGCTAAATATCTCATGAAACTACAGTTCCCAGAATTCCATAGCATTGAGCCATGGCAGTTAAAATTATGTGAGACTGCATTATTTCTGCAATGCAGATGAGGCTTTTCTTGGGCCTGGGTTCCCTCCTGCATGAAGCAGTTTTACATATGGTCCAGTAAGGAAGGGTTAACCTGTTATGGTATTTTGAAAAAACTTATTTATTATTAATTGCTTGTTACATTTTAGTAACTCACTCATATTCCCCATTATTCATAATCTAAAGACTGATGTGTGACTGATCTATTACTTTTCAGTTACTTTTTGTAATTTTTGAAAAGATGCTCTTAACATCCAAACAGTGGACGTTATCACACGGGGCCTAAAGCAGAAAGAATCCGCACTCAATCCCATCCCATTGCAGTTCTTTTTCCCGTGTGTTCACATGACGTCACACAGAACCCTGTCCCAACCCCGTCCCAATGCGGCATCATCCCCGTTCTTTTGAATGCCGGTTTCTTGGGGAATTACAATTGCACGACCGGAATGATACCGCAATAATACTGCTTTCGCCATATGTCTGATCACGAGATACGTATCGTGGAGCCCAGGCCCCGCGCAGGCTTCGGAAGGGGTGTGTGTGACAGCCAGCTGTCTCTCTCACACACACACACTCCTTCCCAACCCAAGCCGGGAAAGAGAGCCGCTCCGAGCAGAAGGACTCTCTTTCCCGGCTTGGGTTGGAGCGGCTCTCTTTCCCGGCTTGGGTTGGGAAGGGGTGTGTGTGTGTGTGTGTGTGACAGCCGGCTGTCACACATGCACACACACCCCTTCCCAACCCAAGCCGGGAAAGAGAGCTGCTCCGAGCAGAAGGACTCTCTTTCCCGGCTTGGGTTGGGAAGGGGTGTGTGTGACAGCCGGCTGTCACACACACACACACACACACACTCCTTCCCAACCCAAGCCGGGAAAGAGAGCCGCTCCGAGCAGAAGGACTCTCTTTCCCGGCTTGGGTTGGAGCGGCTCTCTTTCCCGGCTTGGGTTGGAAAGGGGTGTGTGTGTGTGTGTGTGTGACAGCCGGCTGTCATTATATTCACACAAACTGGTTCATTTGTGTAAACAGGGTTAGAATTATTGTATATCATACCTTAAAAAGACAGAGCATGGATACAAATACCCCTCCTGGTTGTATGCATGCATCTATCTATCAAGCATCAACAATCTCTCAGAATTTTAACAGGTGTGTGCATGTGCATGAGCAGATTTTGGAATAGCCTGCCGGATGAGATCCGTCTTATTACCACTCTAGACAGCTTTAAAAAAGCAGCTAAGATGGATCTTTTCCGGCAGGCCTTCCCTGAATAACATCCCAGACCAGAAGACATAAGATCTGACCATCACCCTTTTACCGCCTTGATTAACATTGCTCTGTATCTCTGTACTGAAAAATTTATTGTCTTTTGTATTGTATATTTTAACAATTGTTATTTTAATCTGTTTCAGTTTAATTTACTTTTAAGGGGTGGGTGGGTGTGGGAATATGGTATGGAATTTGGATTGATTTTAAATTTTTGTCATGTTTTAATGTGATGTATGCCACCCCGATTGTGTGGCAGAGGGGCGGGATATAAATTATTATTATTATTATTATTATTATTATTATTATTATTAGTTGAATTATAGCAACCTCATGAATTTCATAGGATTTTCTTCAGCAAGGAACACTCAGAGAGGCTTTTTCAGTTCCTTCCTCTGAAATATAGCCACAGCACCAGGTAGTAACTGCCGAGCAAAAAAGGTAAAGGCATGAATGTCTAGTTGTAACCAACAGTAGGGGACGAAGCTCATCTCTGTTACTAAGCTGAAGAACCACCATTGTCCAAAGATTGCTCTCATGGTCATGTGGCCAGCATGACTGCACTGAATGTTATTACCTTCCCACCAAAGTCGTATCTATCTACTTACATTTGCATGCTTTTGAACTGCTAGGTTGATAGAAGCTGGGACTAGTGACAGGAGCTCACTGCATCACACAGCACTCAGGCCTCAAACTGCCAACCTTCTGATTGTCTGATAATCAAAATTGGCATCTTAACCACTAAGCCACTGCATAACTGGCTTTTTGGATGGTAACTTGCAGTCTACCATCCAAATATTAACCAGAGCAGACCCTGCTTAGCTTCTAAGATAGGATCTAACACTTTTAGTGTATTTAGGCCCTTGTGAACAAATCATGTCCAGAAAACCCCATGATAGATTCACCTAAGGGTCACCATATGTTGGAAATGACATGAAAACGTACACATGCATGTTTATACACTGAAAAATTCTAATACCTGTGAATTTGTTCTTTCCTGATTTTTTTTCTAGTAAAGTCCTTTTTGCTTCTTCTACTTTGCTCCAAATTTCAGCCTGGCTTAGCCCTGGGACATGAGAACCAACAATAAAGAAAGAATGTCTTTGCATGTATTCTGAGCACAGAAATTTCAATTAAAAAAAAGTTGGTGTTAAATTTTGTAGAAACATGAATGAAGCTACATGGATGTAAGTATCATTAAGCCTCCTTTTCATCTGAACTGGATGTAGGAATTAGGGAGCCTTCCAATTGATGAGACAAAATGTGGCCCATGACTCAAGCAAGGTGGACATTTCAAACCAAATTGGTGTGGGGGGGGGCATACCCTGTTCAGATGATGAGTCACTGATGTTTTAGGCCCACAGGATAGTATGTTCTTCAGCTCCTGGGAAGTTATAGAAATTCTATCCATAAATTAAGATGGGAATTCTGTTTGTGACATAAATCAGTGTATAACCCTTGGTTATGCCCATGAACATCCTTTGAATGATATTGTGCAAGGAAGAGACCTATATCTCTCCAGGCAATATCATTATTCCTGTATCAGAATCTGCCATGTTTGGATGTAACATCCTGGGAACACATAGCCATGGATTTTATTCCAGATCTGCCGGATAGCAAGGGCAGGAAAACTATTTGGGTGGTAACAGGCCTATTTTCAAAGCAGGTCCACTTTACTGGCTGTAGGAGCCTATCTACTGCTTCAAAGCTGGAAGATTTGTTCATAGCCATGTGTACCAACTTCATGGACTGCCCTTCAAGATTGTGAGTGACCAGGGAACTAAGTTCACCTCCCAGTTTTGGGAGATCCTACAGAAAAAACTAGGGATTGAACAGGAAACGAGCACCTGCCATCATCCACAGATGGATGGGCAGACTAAGAGGGCCATGTTCCAATTGCTCTGAAGCATGCAGTGAAGAAACAGTGGCCTTACATTGGAAGGGGAGGCTGCTTCTTCTTCACAATGTGCATGAGTTTAGTTGGAACATGCCCAAATGCAGCTCCACACCCGATTAGTGGTCAGAAGAATGAAGCCATGTCTGTAAAAAAAAAAAGCAAAGCAGCTTATTTATATACCGCTTCATATCATGCTATGGGATGTCTAAGCGGTTTACAACTGTGAGCTGATTGCCCCCCAACAAGCTGGGTACTCATTTTAGCGACCTCGGAAGGATGCAGGCCTGAGTCGAGCCTCAGCCCTGGCTGGTATTGAACTCGCAACCTTGTGGTCTATGAGTGAGTGGCTGCAGTACAGGCATTTAACCACTGCGCCAACAGGGCTGCTCCTATTGTAGCCTCCTATTGTAATGTAATCAGGAAGGAATGGGAGCTAGAAATCTCTCTGCCCTTCCCAATGACAGTATCAACGTGATTATGGAGAGTTACACTCAATCAGTGTACTTGAGGGATCTCAGCTGCATTTTACAAAACTAACAGTGAAAGTGAATTAATTGGTCAGTGTGAGCCCATGAGGTGAATCCATTTTGCAAGTACTTTATTTGTCACCAGAACCATACAATTGGAAGATCTAGCATTTAAGTGTGGTTCAGCATGCTCTGTTCCCCATTCATCCAGATGTATTTTCTGTGTATTACATCAAAGCTAGTAAGAGTTGCATTTCACAAGAAAAGGGGGGGAAAAGTGAGGTGAAAACCACCATAATAAATTCGGCTTTGACATGATGTGGGCATGACACTGAAGCCATCTGGCAAGGCGTTAACATGATTTAATTAACTGTCCTTTGTCCTTTCACTACAGAAGCACTCTAGGGTGTCTTCTTCTTAATATGTACCTTCTCCTAAAATGTTAATAATGATCTGAATGGCACATCCATTAAGGCAACCTGAAAACTTTTTCACTGAGCTATGTAATTGTCACCCAATAAAGCAAAACTCAGAAGATATAATGTGACTGTACATGACAGGGAGCGTGCAAGCTTCTCACACAATCTAAGGAGAGGAATGCTTGGAGGATTATCTGATCCTTAAAGCCTTTGAGCAGGGGTGTAAACAAATAATTGATTTTGATGGGCTTTGCTGCAAATATAAGAGAGGAGGCAATTATACGGATCTGCCAAAACTTTTGTTAAATAAGATTTATTTGTTGTTATTTTATTATTGCATCTTTCCCTTGGTCATCATGATGGACCTATTGAATGCATGCATCATTATTGTCACAGACAGATATAAAAATAAAGGCCATCCAAGAAACAAATTTTCTCTGGAATATTACCAGAGGAGATTGGGATAGTGTTCAAGCCCTGTCCATTAGCTTCATTTCTTTCCAAAATCTCATTGTTCAGATCATGCTTTATGGCATTAAACCCCAAATGTAAGATGTTGAAACAGCTTGATTTACTTGAACTGTCAAGTTTGTACTTCTGCCCTTGGCTTAAAGCGTGAGTAGAAATCATGTGGTTCTCCAGATATTTTTGGATTGCAAGTCCCAGCAGCCTAAGTCAGCATTGCTAGTGGTGAAAAATGTTTGGAGCTGCAGTCCAACAACATCTGGAGGACCACATAAATTCAAAATGCTGGTTATGACCTACAAAGCCCTATATAGCTCAGGTCCAGACTATTTGGCAGACTGTATCTCACTATATGAGCCACCTCAGGCTCTGAGATCTTCAGGAGAGGACCTTCTCTCCATCACAAGCACAGTTGGTGGGGACACAAGAGAGGGCCTTTTCTGTGGCTGCCCCTAGACTGTGGAACTCCCTGCCTAGAGAGACCAGAATGGCCCCTTCCTTGATGGCCTTCTGCCAACAAGCTAAAACCTACCTGTTTAGACAGGCTTTTAAAGTGGAAGGTTTTTTAAAGAACTGGCTGGGTGTTGCATTCCTTTTTTTAAAAAATAATTTTTATTAGTTCTTCAAAAATTGAAAAACATATAGTCCACAATACACATAAATCTAACACAAACAAATAAATATATAAACAAACCTAATTTTACATAATACATTATACTAGGGTATTGTATTCTTTTTAAATATTTTAAACACTTATCTTTTTAAATATATTTTATTCTTTTATGCAATCTGTTTTAATATTGTAATAATTTAATTCTGTTTAATGTAACACTTTTTATAATAATAATAATAATAATAATAATAATAATAATTTTTATTTATATACCGCCCTGTGGCAAGCCAATCCGGGCGGTGAACAAGGATAAAACAGTATACAGCGTAAAACAAGACAATTCCGTCCTCCCCCCTTTTAAAAAATTATTAAATCAAGGTCAATTTAAATTAGTCAAAATTAGATTAAAACAACTATTACATAAATTGAATATAAAATTAAATTAATACAAACCATTATCCCCTGTTGGTTAAAATTCTAAGGCATTGTATAGATGTATGAGGGACGGTCCCAATAATCCCAAGGCCGGGCAGTTTAGTCTGGAAAGGCCTGCCGGAAGAGATCCGTCTTGACAGCCTTTTTAAAGCTGTGCAGAGATGTTAATCCCTCCTAGATGACCCTGATAGCAACCTGGCTGCCAAAGGGATTAGCTGTAAAAATAGACAAGAAGCTTTCTAATGGGTGATAATTGTGACGAACCACTCCTGCCACCTTGACTAATTCTCTCTTACAATTTTATGTGACTGGCTTCATAGCCCTCATCAGATACCAGTCCCAGAACTATTAATAACACACTGGTAGCATTTGTTCACAATTCTCACACAGAGGCCAAAATAGTTTTTATAAAATATAAGATGGTTTTATTGTGTTTCAAACATACAGGCAATGTTTCTTGGTTTTCAAACTTGGTAATAATATAACTTGGTTATAGTTTCAAGAGTAGTGTAGCTATTTCAAATACAATCCTTCAGCTGTTTCTATGATTACAACCTAACCACACAGACACTCTCTGCACTAGAGCTCTGTTGAACCACAAAGCGTTATTTTTAATTATTTTGACTCTTATCTTTGTTCCACTTAGTTCCCTCAGGAACAATCCACAGCCTCTGGCTTAAGGTACTGCCTCACTGCACCTCTGTCTAAGTCAGATCCAACTGACACTCTCAACGGTTCCGAGCCTTCTGTTCCACAGTTCCTAACTCCCTAACTGATTAAAGGCCTATGCAGACTGCCAGAAATAGTGCACATTAAATTGAGGCACTGCCCTGGTTCAGTGCTAGGGAATCATGGGAACTGTATTTTTTTCTGGGACATTGAGCCTTCTCTGTCAGAGAGCTCGGGTGCCACAATAAATTACAGTTCCCATGATTCCCTAGCACTGAGCCAGGGCAGTGCCTCAATTTAATGTGCACTATTTCTGGCAGTCTGCTTAGACCCTATATCCCTCACTGCCTGAGCTTTTTATCTCCTTCCAGCTGCTCTCTCATTGGCTGGTTCCAGCTGTCTCAGGATTGGTCAGCCATCTTCTGGTCTTCACAGCTCCCTGCTGTCTTTCTGTTCATCACAATAATTACCTGAACTAGGCTGCTCCTTATGATGAATTGATGCCTTGTAGACCCAAGCCACACAGAATGGGACAGGGAAAGCACCTGAGGGTTAAAGCTAAATCAAAATTCAGAGTGATGTGGAGGACACCTGAATTTCAAAGTAGCACACTAAACAAAGGAATTCTCGGTCTTTAAATAGACCTGATCTAAGGCTAAAGTGAAGGTTGTTGCTGCACTACAAAGGGTTCTCAGATTTCCATTGTAAAGATTACTTTGATATAGATAGATTGGGAGGTGTTGATGGTCTTCTCTTTGAGCCGTGCCAGAAGACATCCTGTGGCTCTAAATCACCTTAATCTCCCATGTAAGGTGTGAATCTTTGCTGTTTGCAACTTCTCAAAGTAGATGCTTTGATCTGCAAATTGGCTGTGCCTATGTGATGGCCTCCCTTCAAATCAAAGGCAAAGTCTTCATCAGCATTGGTGTCCACTCATTTATGTCCTCCAGGGCCATACATAATTACCATAGATCTAATGGTCTTTTTGGCAGTGATGATAACTCTTGTGGCCCCTTTAAGGGAAACCTTTTCATCGTAACATTCACAAGCTTCTTCCATAGCATCTAAGACCTCATAAATTCCAGGGTAAGAGGGCACCCAATGGCAATCAGCTTGAATGTTGTACTCCCAATGTTGGGTAGATAGGCAAAATAGCACCTATAAATCCATATGACAAAATCCATATGAGCCATTTGTACAGGCATTTAGCCATCTCTTGTCCCTATAAGGAAACAGAGAGGCAAAATTAAGTTTTGGAACAGCATTCACCCTCCTTGAAAGGACAAAATTTGCAATTAATCTGATATATCTCCTCCTGTTTCCCAGCCTGCACACACCACATTACAAAACTCTCTCCACCAGAAATGCACAACTTGTGGATATGGTGATGATGTGACAAGTTCAGCTTTAACTATGGCCAATGATGGACAAAGGCAACAGGTAATAAGATGCTTAAGGCCAGGGTGGGAGGATGTCCATATGAATGGTGGAGGGAGTTTGGAAATGTGGGGCATGCAGGTTGAGACCTAGAAAGTGCTATGATAGACTGGCTACAAATGTCTTTGTGAGTCTGGGGTATTAACCAGTGTTATAATATATATAGTGTGCCAGAAAACCATTGTCTCTGTTCAACCCACTGTTGATGGATTGGAGTTTGTGGATATATTCTAATTAAGCTGTTTCCCCCCAATCTTTCTTTGTAGTTTTTTTGTTTGTTTGTTCAAGGACTGCTGTCCTGAGGTCAGAGATGGAATGTCCAGGAAGACTGAAGTGTTCCACAACAGTTTTTTGTGTATTTCCATTCCTAATATCTGATTTATGTCAATTTATCTTCTGGCACAGAGACTGGCCAATATAGAGTGCCAAAGAGCATAGTTCAGTGATGGCAAACCTTTTAGAGACCGAGTGCCCAAACTGCAGCACAAACCCATTTATTTATCGCAAAGTGCTGCGTCCCTCTGTCTTTCTAATAATGAACTCTGGCAAACTCTGTGCTGGGGCGATGGCACATGTGCTCACAGAGAGGGCTCTGAGTGTCACCTCTGGTACATGCGCCATAGGTTCACCACCACTGACATAGTTCATAGAGGCTGGCATATATCACATTGGAGGATGAGCAAGTGAAAGTGCCTCTAATATTGCGGGTTATGTAATTAGTCCTGTGATGACATTTCCCAGGTAGATGTATGGGCAGAGTTGACATCTGGGTTTGTGGCAAGGTCTTATAACCATGTCCCCATCAGTGTTGTGCTTATGCTACTTCTTTTACACAGTTAATCTCAAAGATGCTACAAGATTCTTTGCATAATGATATTGCAGACTAATATGAATATATCTGAATTTTTCAAAAATGTGTGTGTGTGTTGGGTGGGGAGAAGTCAGGAAAATGATATCATGAAACAAATTTTCTATTTCTTTTTAGGACTTGGAAATTTTGCATTCTACTTGCATCAATGCATGATTAAGGCTTTGGTCTCATAATTCAACAAGAGAGAGCACTTCTAGGTAAATGACAGGAGAATCCACCAAGCTCAGTCTTTTCATAGTTCTCCATTCTCCACTGCTAAACTCATTTTTACACAAGATTGCATTGGATTATAAACCTTTTCCTACTCTCATATGTGAATTTATAAATTCTTCCATAAAGTTGGCCAAATAAAAGTGTCACCACAATGAGTGCTGTGGATGTAGTTTTATGGTCAGCATGACTAGTGCTTCATTTTTCACATCTGAAGATACCAAACTTAGCCCCACTGAACTGAGGACTCCCCTGAGGAGAGTGGGCTGTTTTAGGCTTCATTTTGCAGCACAAGATAAAACGAGCTAATTTAGCTTTTCTTGATATGCTTTGCCTGCTACTACAGCTAAATTTAGCTTCCAAACTAACAGTATGGTGCTTCCTGGGAGGATCCATGCTCTCTGCCAGTATAGGGGCCTGTGGCCTCATAGGCAATGGGACAGATACAAATCTCAAAGAGAGTCAATTTGTGACTGCAGATGGAGAAAGGAAATATTATTGCCTTCCTTTATTGCTTTTGTTCCCAGTTAGTTCACAGCCTTTCTATAAGGAGGCCATGATGGAACCTTCTTCTGTTGGCATAAATCTTCTCTCTGTAACCTCTCAAGGAAGTCAGATGTAGACTTGTGACTCTTTAACAAGGACCCTTTTATTCCTTGGCAAAAAAAGTCTCCTGTTGAAATAGCCTGTGGGCTTTGAAAGACAATGAAATGAATTCTGTTTTCTTCTGATTGGCCTAATAAAATGTGCATTTTTTTCCAAATATCATTGTAATACACATTTTTTTAAAAAATATGTGCATTTCCCCAGCAATGTTCATGTTTTGAATTGTATTATATGCTGGGAAATGGGGCTCCAAATTGCATTCAGTCCACATATAATTCTCAGAGGTACAAATAGGATCATAGCTCATATTAACATGCAAATCCAACAATTTTCTTGCCCATCCCAATTCCTAGGATTTTTGCCATACAGGGCAGGGGGTATTCTTTTCACTCAGCTGGGGAGTCTCAAAGGGAAAATCATAGGAAATTGCCTGCAGTGCTACTGTTATTGTAATTAGATCCCCCCCCCCTTAGCAACAATGATGATGATAGCATTACCTGATCCTTCACCCAAAGAAAGTATTTAATGAACAGATTCATTCATGCTTATGCTAATGGGAAAAAAGCCATCAGTACATTAGGCTCTTCAGTTAGGATGCTGATTAATATAGGGGAAAGATTCCTAAGATATAGCTGTGGTAGGGGGGTTGCAGACTGCCAGAAATAATGCAAATTGAGTCCACTTTTGGGGTTAGGGTTAGTGCTAGGGAATCATGGGAATTGTTTTTTTCCTGAGACATTGAGCCTTCTCTGTCAGAGAGCTCTGGTGCCACAATAAACTACAGTTCCCATGATTCTCTAACCCTAACCCTAACCCTAAATGTGGACTCAATTTGCACTATTTCTGGCAGTCTGCAACCCCCTGTAGCCTGTAAAATCAGAATGGAAAGAAATCTTGGAGCACCTGATCTGAAAGAAAGAAGTTGGTAACATAAGCTTTCATAGACTTGAACCTACACTCTCAGATGCATTTGGTGGAGTAGAAAGCCCAGGGACAGACCTATATAAATCTTTTGTGTATGCGAATATCAGCTGGAATTCAAAATCCTGTGGATATGGAAACAAGGTGACAAATCCAGTTTTAAGGATGGATGGTCATTGGTGGACAAAGGCAGCAAGGAAAATGTTACCTGCAGGGGAGCGGGGGGGGGATGTTATATTTCACTGCTTTTTCAAAGAGTCTAATCAGTTTCCGATTTCAAAGGCCATGCATAGATTGGACAGCAAAGTAACATTAGCAGCCAAGTACAACAATGGCTGTGGCAATATTGCTATTTATTTATTTAGTGTACTTATATCCCACTGCTATACAGGAGTGCCCCATTCTTATCTAGACATTTAGAGTTTAGAAATAACTGCTGTCGAAACTAAGAACAGCTGGACAGATCTAGTCAGCAATGTGGTTTTTGTATGTGTCCAGTGTTATGTGCCATTGGTGAAGTTCACTGGCAGTTAAAATATTCTATGGCTGGTTCAACAATGATTCCAGTGTCATACAGTCTGCCAAGTACTGAACTCATACAACTACTGTTAAAAAAAAAAAAAGGCTGACTAGAAACTCTACCCTGCTCCCTTTTGGTGCCAGGATGACATCTTTGCCATCACAACATTTATTTGAGGTCAAATTGCTGGGCATGTCTCGTGTGAAATTCCAACTCTGAAAATATAGTTCATGGAAGGAACGGCCAATACCTGAGCGCCCATCAACAACTAAATTGTCCACATGTGTGTGTCACCAAACAAACAATCTCTTCATAGCTGGTCAGGGTCAGAGCTTGGAAAAGTTTCTTTTCCATAATACACCCCACAGAATACCCCAATGGCAGTGAGATTGTGCAAGCTGTAGTCCAACAAGTACCTTTTCTGCACTCTGCTCAGGTGGCTCTGCTGACAGCCTGAACATCACTGTAATGGAATACATGCTTAACATGCCTAGGGCAACATATAGGAAGACACAAGAGATATGCTTGTTTTGAGATAAAACAGTTAGGTGATGTTTTCTTCCCTCTCTTCCACCCTTTTTCTCCCTTCTTCCTCCTATAAACTTTGGGGAAACAAAAAGAGCCTTAGCACACACACACACACACACACATAAATGTAAACCTCAGAATTTTTTTTCACCCTCTATTAAAATACAGCTGTGCAGCTTGAGGCAGGTACCTAACTTTACCCAATGGGAGGGTCTTTGATGTTTCATTTCTTTTTAGAAAAATGCCAGACCTTAAAGGTTTGTGGCATAATCTCCTAAACCCATTTGTCTGCAGTTTGGCAGATGTAACATCCTCCTAAGGGACTACTATGCCTGCAAGTTCTACCTACTGTAATTCTGACAAAGAGAACAAAATTCATTTTTTGATTCCTAGTGATAATCAATGAAGGCACAAATCTCCAGATTTGTTAACGGTGGCTTATTCATGGGGCCTGAATTGAAGTGGATGGTCTCCAGGTTTTGCAAATGAGAAACCACTCAGGGTCAGGGGCTTTCCCAGCAGACAATGATCACCAATTAGCAGATACTAATCCTTGTTTGCATATCCTCCCAACCTGAGGCCCTGCCATCGACAACAGAACAATACACAGTTTACATGGGAACCACTCCTCCCTACCCAGGGTCTCACAGTATATATATATATACCCACTCTCTTCCATTCCAGTATTCTCTGAAGATGCCAGCCACAGATGCTGGCAAAATGTCAAAAAGCAACTCTTCTAGAACATGGCCACACAGCCCGAAAACCCCACAAAAAAATAATTCTTGTTTTATTTTTAACCTTTCTTGAATTCTGGAACAAAGACTAGGCTGGGAGATTGATTTGTGTAGGACCACACAGTGAGCATTGTAGCTAACCAGAGTCTGAACCAGCAATTTTGAAAGTGAACCCATCATTCTATCCAGCACAACCCATTAGCTCTAGAACAGATCATTAATGGAGATATCAGTTATTAGTGTGCTCTTTGTACATCATCACCAGTAAAATCCAATGCCCAGGGAATAAACACTTTCTCTTGAGATTTCACCAACTCTTCATTTTCCATCAGGAAGAGCTAGGAGCTGAAGACTATCTAGCTATCCATGTAAGGAAATGACCCATTATGCCAGAGAAGAGGATGTCTCTTGGTCCCTGGCCCTGACTGGTAGGTAGAAAACATAATGAAATAGGGGTTATTCTCATCTGTAGCCTCCAAATCAAGTCTTGCAATCCAAAAAGACAATTTTCAATGGTGAAAATAGAGTCTATGTATCTGTGTTTGAATGACAAATTGTGAGCAACTGCGGTTATTGCTTAATGCATAATGCTTTAGCGTATCACTAAGCTATGCCCCATGGGCCATCCCTTGGTATGAACTTTTGGCCTAGAAAGCTTAGGGCCTGGGATGATCCTGACTTGGCAATCCTAAGACCCAGACTTCATGAAAACACTGCCTTTTACAATGTATCTTAGGATATATTATGTATACCACCACCACCACCCCGCCCCCATGCACATATGCACAGCTTGGAAAAGTAATGTTTTTTGACTACAATACAGAGAATCACCCAACCAGCATATTAGATATGTTGTCTGAAGATTCTGGGAAGCGTCATCTTTAAAATGCCATTTTTGTAATTTCACCTATTGTTGACTGCCAGGGTGGGTTGTTGCCAAGTAGAAAGATGGAATAACAATATATTGAATAATACTGTATATACTCATGTATAAGTCTAGAAATTTAGGTAAAAATTTTATCAAAAAAAATCTGACTTGACTTATCCATGGGTCAATATAAGTACTGTATCTTAATTCTTATTTAAAAGTAGGAATTATCCCCTGGTGAAAGGCAAGAGCATAATCTGTCCTGGAAACACCGACCCCTCTACTCTCTCATCCATCCAGCCTTAAGAGTAAACACAAACAGTTATGCCTGCTAGAATTTTGTAATTTCTTTGGTGCCTTTTTCCTTTGCTTCATCTTTTAGATTCTTTGCTACATGCCCCTAAGTTTTATCCTCAATGTATTCACAAGTCATATCAAAATTCATTATTTTGGCTCCAAAACTTGCCCTCGACTTATACATGAAGTTGACTTAAAGTTGAGTATATACAATAACTTTTTTTCTAAAAAAAACAAACTAATTTGCTAGTTGCAAAATGGGGTGCACAAAATGAGATGCCACTAATCCCACATTCTAAAAAAAACATACTCCATGATGTACAGCAAGCAAAAGTTTGCCGGGAGAGGTGGGGGGGAATCTGTACTAAACCTGCTGTCATTGCCATATTTGTGCTGCTGTCAAGGCTCCCATTGTTGCTCACATGTGTTTTGAGTGTTCAAGAGCCCAGGGCATGGCTGCATTCCAAACAACTTGTGGAACACATTGTGCTCGTATCAGCATCTGGCGCCACTGCATTGTTTATAGGACACGGACCTCTGAGCATTCAAAGTGCCCTAGGGCCTGCATGGGAAAACATTTGCTGTGGGGCTGCCATTGCTGTGAGCTGGATTCTAAGCTGTTTTATTTTCCATGCAAAGTTTGGTACAAGTTTTTCTAAAGCATCAGCATAAGTTTTGATTGTCTGGAAGGAGGGGCCTAACAGGCTGCAGAAGTCACTTGACCAAACCCTTAGAAATGGAATGCTAATTACCATTCTGGTGTCTCTGTGCTCTGAAGAAGCCAAACCATGATTTAATAGTGCATACCTTACAACCACAAAATGTGCATTTGCTTGGAATGCTGGATGTGACCCAGGAAATGCTAATCCCATTACTGAAAATTCAGATTAAAGTTCCAAGAATTTTGGTCCCCAAAGCTGGTTGTGCTACAGTGGTAGTTGCATTATGATGAAGACCTGACAGTAACAATATTACTGATATTACTGATAAATTTGGTGGAAGGAGGAATGGCCAGCAAATGTCTATATGTGCATCTTAAAGAACAACCACATGAATCCCAGGGCTTGAAGCAAAGCATTAGAATGAGATGAGAAGATGCATGCAGTTCAAGGCCAAACCTTTAAGTGGCACTTATCTTGCCTTGGTTTTAGCCATGTTATCTACTCAGATATCAAATGGGGAAAAGTGCCTACAGCCTAATATGGGGTCACTGGCAGGAGTATAATAATGGGTGCATATGGGGAACCCAGTATCTCCATGCCATACTTCATCTGAGCTATGATTATTTTTCAGGAGCACCAGTGTACCACTTGATGATCTGGAATTATTTTTTTTAAAAAAATAATTACAAAATTTATGCCTGGATTAAAATTCTCTTTCCCTCATTCATACCATCTTTCAATACCCAGGAAATTGTGCTGGGGTTGTGGGGTGGGGAAGGGAATTGATCTTTTTATTCAAAAGATAAGGTGAAAAGGTGTGCAATGGAAATTGCAGGTGATGCAGCAGTGACAATAGCCATTAGTTAGCTACCACCACTTCTCCCTAAGTGCCTTTGAGCTTCTGAGAAATAAAAATGGCACCTATCAGTTTGCAGGTCCTAGGAGAAATGTTGCTGCCATTACTGCTGCAAATGTGGCAGCAGGGAAACTTGAAGCCACTTTAACTGGCTCAGGGCTAAGGAATCATGGGAACTGTAGTTTATTGTGGCATCAAAGCTCTCTGACAGAGAAGGCTCAGTGTCTCAGAAAAAAAAATACAGTTCCCATGATTCCCTAGCACTGAGCCAGGCCAGTTAAAATGGCCTCAAGCTGCACTATTTCTGCAGTCTGTAAATTCCCTGAATCTGTTGGAGATTCTTTACTCTTTTAATTGCCCATCTCAATTTGAAAACATTTAGGTCAGCCTTCCAAAGTTAAACACATAGGGGGCATTTTAAACTGTAATATTACTCAAGAATATTTTTTTTTACCTCTCTAGGGACCAGACTGAGAGCATACCCTCCAACTCTTCTGATTTGGCAGAGACAGTGCCGATTAATCTTCTCTCACCCACATTTTCAGCTGCTTTTCAAATGTCCAGGTTTCTCTCTCCTCCTCCCACTTTGCCCTCCATTGACCTCAATTGCTGCAGACTGAGTTCAAAGTGAAAAAGTAGTTTGCACTCAGTTAACTTAGGGGGGTTGCAGACTGCCAGAAATAGTGCAAATTGAGTCCACTTTTAGGGTTAGGATTAGGGTTAGGGAATCATGGGAACTGTATTTTATTGTGGCACCAGAGCTCTCTGACAGAGAAGGCTCAATGTCTCAGAAAAAAATAATCCCATAATTCCCTAGCACTAATCCTAACCCTAAAAGTGGACTCAATTTGCACTATTTCTGGCAGTCTGCAACCCCCCTTAGTGGGGGTGAAGAGGAGGTTGTGGAACTTTGCCCTTCCCAGTAGGCTCAGGCAAAAGCAAACTGCAGCAGCATCTCCTTGCTCATATAATCTTCCTGATTAAACAGAAAACACATGACACATGAATATTTGACAATATTCTTTAGACACTATTAAAGATCAGATTAATATTCTCTATTTTTATGGTACGGTGGGCCCTTGGTATCCCCCCAGATACCAAAATATATGGATGTGGTGTAGTAAAATGGTGTCCTTTATATAAAATGGGGGGGGGGGAAGCATTATTTTTTGGAAGTTTTTAAAAAAATATTTTCAAGCCATGGATGGTTGATGCAGAATATGTGGATACAGAGGGCTAATGGTATATGAACATGTTCAACTCATGTTTACTTGGAAATAATGTCCTTGTATTAAGGAATGTACATGTACATTTAGATGTGCAGGAGTTTATTTTGTTGACTCAAGAAAATGAGGAAAAGTTTGGTAACTTCTTTGCTTTTCTGTATTCACACAGGAATCATTGGCAATCTGGCCCAAGTATAGCAGTTTTTTCTTCAGAGACATTTCCACTGTTTTCTTGTCACTAGTTTTGACTTTGCATCACAGATTTTGAAGCAACAGAATGATAGGTTGGGTTTTTTTGTTAGTGCTTTTGCAATAATGAGCATATTTGGGCATTTATGAGAATTCTATCAAGAAAATGTACTGTATATCTGTAGTTTGCTCCCACTTCTGTTTGGCTTAGTTTTTAAAAATACAATTTAGTGGGAGTATATATGAGGGGGTATCGTAAAGTAATAATTATCACCTGGAAGTTTTTATGGTATCTTGATGAAATTTTGTCAATATCATCACCTCTCCATAAGTGCATGATGTGGAGAAAATCAGCTCTTTGTGTCCTTTATTTTTGTTACAGGTTGTGCCAGAAGTCACTAAAGTGTAAGATGGAGAAGACTGAGGCTTGCAGCATGATAAAGCCCCTGCATTTGAAAGGTAATAGTGCCTGGCAAATTCATGATGAAATGATGGTAGTTTATGGAAACAATTGCCCATCTTATGACACAATTGTGAGGTGGAAAAGGAATTTCCAAACTGGTCACATGTCCCTCACAGATGAGCCAAGACCAGGAAGACCATCATTGACAGACAATGCAATCACAGTGAAAGAAGTGGAGTGTTTCATCCTGGAAGACAGATGAACAACCATCCAAATGATCATGAATGAACCTGGTCTCAGTTATCGTAGTGTGTGGGAAATTATTCATGATGAATTGCTCATGTCTAATGTGTCTGCACATTGGGTTCCACATTTGTTAACCCCTTTGCAGAAACAAACATGGTGTGACCTTTCCAGACAGATGTTGACGCTGTTGGAAAAGGATGAAGAAGATTTTTTTTGGTCATCTGGTAACCATGGATAAATCTTGGATCTATCAGTATGATCCAGAGACCAAAACCATGAGCATGGAGTAGAAGCATGCCAATTCCCCTCCCTGTCAAAAGGCAAAGGTGCAAAAGTCAGCAAGGAAGGTCGTGCTCTCAGTTATTTGGGACCGTCATGGAGTCATTCTCACAGATTACCTTGCAAATGGACAAACATCACTGGCACATACCACAGTAATCTTCTGGACAAGTTGTGAAATGCTCTGAAAAAGAAACAGTATGCTCTCCAGAGGCATTCATCTCCTAGCTGACAATGCACCAGCTCATTCATCTCAAGTTGCAGTTAACAAAGCAAGGGCATGTGGCTTTGAGATCTTGCAGCATCCACCTTATTCTCCTGACCTCACACCAAGTGACTTTTTCTTGTTCCCAGAAATGAAAAATCCATTGTGAGGTTGCTGATTTGACAACACAAATGACATCATTCATGAAGTGGAAGAGTGGTTTAAGGCGCAATCTGCAGACTTCTACAATAATGGTATTCAGAGGGTCAAGAAACACTGGGAAAAATGTGTAAATATGGATGGTGACTATATAAGTTAACAACTACAGGTCAAAACAAACTTTCTGTCAATTTTTTAAAGGTGATAATTAAAACTTTACGATATCCTCTAGTGTGTGTGTGTAATCACATTGCTAGTAAAATGACATGTGTATTAATAGAGGGATGCTTTGAGTTCAACAACATGCTACAAGAGGTGCAGACATCATGTAGAATTAAAATTATAAATTGATTTTTTTGCAACTTGTACTTTCCTATGCATGTGTGACAATTAAAATCACATGGTTTTACACAACAGCTGGTGCCCTCTAGATGTTTTGCAAGTATAACTCTCATAGGCTCTTGCCAACACAACCAGTGATCAGGCATAATGGGAGTTGAAGTCCAGAACTTCCCAATGGCACTAGGCTGGGGATAGTTGTTTTCCAACATCAATGTCTGTCCCCCTTTCAACCCAATTGTGCCATATTTTCTGCATACTAGATATGCAATATGGCAACAGATATGACAAAATTTTAATGTTACTAGTTTTTGCCACCACTCAAATTTTGCACACATATGGGCTGTCATACATAGTGAAGACACTGAGAGTGGATAGGATAGCAGTCTCTCTCTCTCTCACACACACACAACTGAGGTGGCTTACACTCAGGGTGTAAAGCAAGCAGTTGGGCAAGCCTGTCCAATCACAGCTGGAATTATAGGGGAGAAATATAACAGCATGAATAAGATCTGAATAGAGTCTGGGAGGCTGAGAATGTAGAGAGAGCTCAGGAACAAATGTTCCTTTGTTCAGGTGTTACAATGGACTATGTGTGGAACCAGCATAAGGTTAGATGTTTATTTTATTTGTTATACAACCAATCATTACTCTTTTTATTTTCTACATCTCTACCTGGATGTTTCAATTTATTAATTAATAAGGAAAACTGGTCACACTTTGCCATACTGAATCCCCTGATCAATACAGCCACTTGTCCAGTATAGCGGCCACCTTGAGGTCCAAGTACCAAACTGAGGGAGGGAGGGAGCCTGAGGGTGGAGGGACAAGGAGCGTGATAGGAGCCCAGGTGTTAGAACTGTGCAGCCAGCCTTGAGAGGGATTCCATCACACAGAATCATTGTAAGAATAAAGTTGGGAGGAAAGGAGTCATATACACTTTTGTGAGATCACAAAAGACAGATGTAACTGCAACTACAGTGGGCCTTTGGTATCCACTGGGGTTTGGTTCCAGGACCCCCTGTGGATACCAACATCTGTGGATACTCAAGTCCTATTAAATACAATGGCATAGTAAAACGGTGTCCCTTATATAAAATGGCAAAATCAAAATTTGCTTTTTGGAATATAGACATAGATATAGATATATAGATATTAAATATTTTCAAGCCATGGATAGTTGAATCCATAGATAAAGAATCCATGAATATAGAGGGCTGACTGTAATACACACAAAAATTAAAATGTGATTGGATGGAGAGGGATGCTTGAATGGGTGTTTTGGGACTTTATCAATGCAGCCCGCCACAATGTGCTAGTTTAAGAATGAAAGCATACTAGTTAAGCATCATTTCTTGCCACACTTTTCCCCTTCATAGCACTTTGGTGATCTGTTTTTTGCAATGTTAAATGCCACCTTCTGAGAGGAAAGGTGGAAATGAGCTATTGTGGTTGCCAACCACCTCTTGAAGCCAACGGCTGTGTGAATGTGCAAACAGCAGCCCACTCACATCACTCACACCACCATGTGCCTGTCATGGAAGAGACCTATCACACAAAAGCAGTAATGGAGTAGCAGTGAGACTGAGAACCAGTTGGCAGGTTTTGCCCATCAATGAAAAGGTGTACTACAGTAACAAATGGAAGGCAAGGCAGCATCAGGACAGATATGATGATGTGTGATAAATATTAGCTAAAGACTCTTTTATCCTATTAACATTCTGCTTTTCTAGCCTTGTATGATAAAGTCTTTATACCTAGCACAAGGTAGAAATGAAGTAGATCTCAGTGCCAAACCACTAGGCTGCTTGAGAGGTAAGAAAAAAAGAGAAAATAGTTTTGCAAACATTGTGGAGCAGCTGAACAATTTTCCACAAGAAGATTACCCTAGAGCAACTTTTTGCAGATGCTCATAAGGAAGAGATGTTCTCAGTAGAGAGTATGAGGTGTCAAGACCAAATGTGTTGGGGAAAAAATTGATAATTTAGGTTTCAGAAGGTTGCTAAAATTCTGACAGAACTTTAAAACAAAATGTCACTGGATATTTTAAGTTTGTCACCAAATCAGCAGTTGTGGAGATGTGTCCTGTGGCAGGTTGGAGGAGGGGAAGAAATTTGAATATAAGACTAAAGAGTGTGAGGGTAGAAAATTTCTATTATTTCTTTGTTGAATAACCCATCTAGGTTGTTTTGAAGCTGGCAGATTCATATCAATAGAATGGTTACATTCAAAAGACAAAGAAAATTTCCCCACATTCTGTTGCCAAAAGCAATGACCAGCCTACAGCCATTCTTCAAGTGACAACCATTCACAGTTGCTTGTCTCCAGAATCTATGGAGATTATCACATTGCTTTTAAAGTGCCTAATCCCTTACAGCATAAAAGTACATTAATTTTAAAACTAGGTCTTATCGCACTCGCTAGTGGCCGGGTGAATGCGACTCGTATACATCCCAGATCCCAGCTGTGGTTATCCAAATGGCAAATTCTCATTTTTGAAAAGCCACTGGATAAGTGTGGCTGGGATCCAGGCTGCATATGGGTTGCATTCACCCAGCTGCTGGCGCGTGCGATAACATTAAAATTACATTAAATGCACCTTTATCCTGTCAAGGAAAAGGCACTTTAAAAGCAATGCAATAATCTCCTATTACCATGAGGAATGCTAGCTGTGAATTAAAACTTTTGTAGTTTTGGGGGGAAGCAGACGAGAGCTTCCCAGACGCCCTGGGCCGGCATGCCGTGGGGCCGCAGCCTCCGCACCTCGGCGCACCGGCGGCGTCCCTGGAAGGAGCGCTAAATCAGTGCTCCTTCCTCAAGACAGGGAAAGTGCGCCCTAAAAGCGCTGTCTTTTCCGCCGCAGCGCGTCCGGTCGCTGCGGCGGGAGGTTGCCCCGGAAGCGCCGACCGTACGGAGGGCCGGCAGCTCCCAGGGCGACCTCAGGAAGAGGAAGGAGCGCCGCTCGTGCGGTGGCTCCTCCTCTTCCGGGTCTCCAGGATGACCTTTTTGGTCGTCTGCCAAGGCCCTTTGATTATTTATAATCACTTGCCAAACTGTTTTCCTGAAACGAGTGGTAGCTTCCATGTGAACAGAGTGGTGGATCTACTTTAGGGTGTAGTCTGAATTTTAAAGGTGCTATCTGAAGTGCTGAAACCTACTCCCAAAATAGGTTAATTACCATGAATAGCTCCTTTAAAGTTCACACTAAAGCTTGACCAGATTGCCCCACTGACATGAGATTCACTAGCCAATACTCCCTGACTCTGTCCAGTCCTTTAAAAAAATCATCTCTGCTGACAGTCTTAATCTGGAATAAAGTGGTGTAGCACAGTGGTAAAAAGCAATGGATCATCATTGGGAAAAGTGGGAGACAGCCAGCCCTCTGTATCCACAGATTCTTTATCTATGGATTCAACCATCCATGGTTGAATATGTGTGTGTGTGTATTCCAAAAACCAAACTTTGCTTTTACCTTTTTATATAAGGGACACTATTATACTATCCCATTATATTTAATGGGACTTGAGCATCCACAGATTTTGTTATCGGGTGTGTGTGTGTGTGTGTGTCTCCTGGAACCAAACCCCAACAGATACCAAGGGCCCACTGTAGTCGTAGATCTTGCAAACAGAATAATTAATTTGGCAAGGCAAAATCTGAACAATAATCAGGCCCACACTCACACCATTCCCTCGCAAGGTCTAGCAGAGAAAAGACATAACCTTAGCTTTCTTCCCAAAACATATAAAGTACATTTATTTAAAATATTTATTCATAATGAAATACATGGTCTAATGTGGGAAAGAGAGAGAGAGAGAGGAGGAGGAGGAGGAGGAGGAGGAGGAGAAGAAGAAGAAAAAAATGGCTGCTTGGAGTGATGCAGGAAGTGGGTGTGCATGTTTGAAGCAAACAGGAAGTCACCATAAATAAAGTTTTTGAGACTAAGATGGAAATTATCTAGAGACTAAGACGGAAATTATCAATGTGATCCTAGCACTCAACAAGTTCCTAATTTTAATCTCAGTGTGTGTAAATGTCTCTTTTTGGGTGCTGTGGGAGTTGGTTTTCCCTTTCTCTGTAGCACCCAAAGCCCAAACTCCTGACTTACTGTAAAGCCCCAAAGCTGCTTTGTAGAAGCATTCCATGATTCATGACAAGTGGGCGGGATCGGAAAATTCTCTGGCTACCTACCCCATAGCCAGATGTGAACTGATGACATCAGCAGTGAGATCTGCCTGGGTCTTCTAGGAGTCTCAGCATTGCTGTACTTACAGCATGTCTGGCTATGGGAAGGTAGTGAGTGCTTCTCCAGTCCTGCTTGCTTGTCATAAAGTATGGGCCATGTGGGGTGTCTTCAAGGGGTTAGTTAAAAAGAAGGTATATGGCTCAGTGTCATGTAAGTCTGCATGCGGATATTTATGCTACACTGAGAGGATGATGGATTGTGGTCCTTGTGTTGAACAGCAACATTGTGCAAATGAACTAGGATACAAAATATGCAACCCAATGCAGAGTGCACACCAGTACACAAGGCACCATGGTGGCAGACAGGAAGGTACTTAACCAAACTTTTCTCTGTGATCCCATTGTGAATCATTGACAATTCAGCTCACTGTCCTTCTCAAGCAGCAATTTCCCTCTCATTAGGTCTCATTCATTATTCATTCCTAATGAAGTGTTTGCTCAAACTGCTGTCCTCTTAGCCTTCGCCATGAGCACCAATTCCCTGTACAGCACTCTTGGGTTTTTCCTCTCTAAATGCACTGAACCTTATTACAAACCACTCTGCTGTGATTTGTTTTGCATTATTTATTTACATTTTAAAAAATAAAATAAAAAATGACTGCTATCTCCATTGTCTATTTTGCTAAATTGAGGGTGACACATTCAGCAGCCATAAAAACCAGCTTTCAGCGAAAGAAGAAGCAAAAGCAGCAGATTATTTCGATAATTTATTTTCACATGAACCAGATGGGAGCATGTTTAATCAGATTGATCTGACAATTATGGCAAAGGTGAAATAATACATAACTCCATAAATATCATAGCATCATAATGCAACCAGAGCTAATGGCTAAAGACCTAGACTGTGGAAGAGCACTGTCCTTTTTGGTTGCAACTCAACAGGAAGGAAGATTACAAAAATGTTGCAGAACTTTATGGAAGAAATTTATGGGATACCTGTACTTCTTTTCTTTCAGAAATATGCTTTCTAAACCCTTTCCGAAAGTTCCTTTCTTGTCACTGAGACTTAAATCTAGTTGATAGTACCAAATAAAATAGACCAACTGAATCAAAGAGAAAAATACTAAGTCACCACTTATGTGAATTGCATTAATTTAATGGCCTGTTCTATTTAAGTCTAACTTAACTTGGATTTAGTCTTGAATAATAACCTTTCCCCCCATGTCATTATCAGATACACATTTTAAAAGGTTCCATCAATAGACATGGAAAATATCCATTGAGTCAAGGAAGAAGAATGCACAAAACCTTATGTGTGTGTGCATGTGCACCTTTAACAGTGTTAGTCTCAAAGATGCTACAAAATCCCTTTCCATACTGATTCTCCAGACTAACATGGCTATGTCTATGAATTCTATGTGTACATTCACATTGGTAAAGAACAGGGACAAAATGTGTCACTGTCAGGGGCATTATTGGCAATGCAGGGAGTGTGGATCACACCAGGTGACACTCAGAGGAGGATGTCACCTGGTACGGTGGTATGAAGAGGCTGCCTTCTGGGTCTGTCTGGTCTGCTGGTTCGATAGGAAAGTGAGTTGCCTTTCTTTCTAACCAGCAACTCCACCAGACTGGGAAAGACTGTTAAAGAGAGAAGGGGTGTATTTTTTTTTTTAAAAAATATCTGCACCAGATATCAGATACAGTTGGCCCTCTGTATCCACAGATGCTTTATCCATGGATTTAAGCACTGACATCTTGAAAAGCAAACCTTGATTTTGCCATTTTATATAAGGGACCATTTTACTATGGCATTGTATAAAAATGGGACTTGAGCATTCATGGATTTTTGTATCCACAGGGAGTCCTGTAACCAAACCCTAGTGGATACCAAGAACCCACTGTATGTTGTTGTTGTTGTTATTATTATTATTATCCCACATCTTCTCCCAGGACTGGGACTCAGGGGGGCTTACAATATTAAAAAAAATACAGTTGACTTCCAGTGGAGCAAATAGGCTGACTGGCTGCATTTTCATGAGGGAGCGAAAAGCAGCCACAAAAACAGGGTTTTGAACCAGCTTAGATTCACTCAAACCAGACAAAAATGCCCCCCCCCCCGTAAAGGGGGTTCAGAGGTGCACAAGGGGAACCCAGCAAAGGTGACAAACACCCAAGAAAAGAGAAGAGGAGAGGTGTGGAGAAAGCCAAGGGGGTTGACTGAGCTGTGCCCAACCCTCCTTTTTGAGGGCAATAAGGCAAAGCCCAACACTTCACTTAAAAGAAACAAGAAATTAAACATACAACAAAACTCAGACATGTAAAATTCCTGAGAGAATTAACATCAAAAACGGGACTCGCTTGACATAGCAATGGAAAGCAAATGGAAAAGAAGGAAAAAAAGAGTGCAAAATGGGACTCCTGTGAGTAAAAGGAAAGTAAAGTGCAAAAAGAGAAAGCAGGAGAGACTTTAATATAAATATTTCAGAGCAGAAGACCATGGATGAAAAAGGGGAAAGAGGAAAAGTGGAAAAAATATATAAAGAAAAACACTTTGATTAAGTTTGGACAAAATAAAGCAAAACCAACCTGGCAAGGAAATTGCTGGGAAGTAATGAGGAGCACCATCCATTAGCTTTCCTAATGCACCAACACACTGCTGGATCTGCCCTTTGCCCCTCCTCGCATGTGGAAGAACATCAAAAAGCAAGGATCAGGGAGTGAGACATCACACAGATAGTAAAGAAGGGAAAGAAAGAAGAATGAAGAAGAAAATACTAAGGGGAGGAAGAACAGAATAAGGAAGTAGAAAGAAGCAAGAGGGACTGGATGAGAAAAGAAACTACTAAATATTGAATGACAGAAGGAAGGATTTTAAACAGAGGGACCATCAAAGATGAAGTAAGGAAAATCAAGAAGAAAGAACCACACAGTAAGAATAACCTGTTGTTTAGAAAGAGAAGTGTCCATCACCACACCACATACAAAAGAAATGTGAAGAGAGAGAGAGAGAATTTAAAAGAGGACTATAAGGAAAAGAAGACCAAAGAGGAGAAGAGAGGATTAAATAGGAGAAAAGGTACCAAAAAAAGAACAGCGGTAAAGCCAGAGAGAGTACTTGGGACAGTCCAAAGAGAGATACTTCCTAGGAGAAAAAAAAGCAAGATGTAATATTAAGAGAAGAAAAGAAGAAAGATAATACTGATGAGACAACTAAAACAAACTCATTTGTAAAGTATAATTAAATTAGAGACTATCTTTTCCTTCCTTTTTCCTTCTCTGCTCTCTCCCTTTCCTTTCTTGCCCACTTTCCTCTTATTTTTGTTCCTATCTACCTTTTCCCCTACTTTCTTTTGGAAAAACATCTGTATAAGGAAGTATAGAAACATCTCAATAGTTTATTAAAGTTTAGCCCAAAATTCAGGGTAGGCAAATAGAGGGAAGAAGAATGGGGGGGGGGGGAGATAAAACTATCAGACCAAGAACCCCAAGGATACAGAAAAAAATCTGTTATATAATCAGAAGAAATAGGAATACAAAAAGAAATAGGTAGGAAGAGGGGGGAGAATGAGGGGGGAAGGGAAGGAGTGGAAGAATTGGATATCTGATTAAATATTTGTTAGTCTTCTTTGATCAATTAATAATTAAAATTTGCTGTGGAAAAGAGATCAAATTGGAGATTTAGTATTTGAATTAAGATTTGTTTGTTCATATATATTGATTTACATGTATAAAAATGTCGGGGGCGTGTCCCACGACTAGGGCAGGACTAAAAAGCCCTGCCGGGAAGACCAGGCCACTGAGGACGTGGCAGATGCACAGGCCTGACCATTTGGGGAGAGTCAAGTAGCACCGGAATAGCAGGACAGTCCGGGGCCCTTGTGGACTTACTAATAGCCATCAGCTGCCGGCGCAGTGGGCTCTCTGGAGGCTCGGGCGGCTCTTTCAAAAGCCGGCCCTGTTCCATCTCCTCCAAGAGAGAGCCAATAGCGCCGGAGCAGCAGGACAGCCGGGGCTCTCGCGGACTTGTTAATTGTCATCAGCTGCGGTGGCGCAGCAAGCCTTCTAGTGGCTCGGAGGGCTCCTTTGAAATGCCGGCCCGTTCTATCTCCTCTATGAGATTGTTACCTCCTCTCCTGTGGACTGATGGAGTTGACCGGTAGTGGTCGAGTTCTGATATGTCCAGGTCCACTACATGGTCAATGAGACCATAAGATCTGGTCTGGGGGTCGACTCCAATTCTTCCCCTGCTAGACTTCAAGGAGTCGAAGGGTTGATTCAGTTATCCAATTTGAGTGGGGTCCGAATATTATATCCTGTTGTGAATTCAAGTTACATCATGAATTCTTGTTTTGTTAGGAACTCAAATTACATCATTTCACCTGAGGCCGGGGAGGAGATGGGGGCGACCATAGGAGTTGTGCTGGGGAAAGGGAGGTATGGCTGGAACAGTGGGAACCAATGTTACAAAAGAAGACAGGGTCGCTGCTTGAAAGCTATCCCGCCTTCAGTTCCCTCTGTGTCTCAGATTGGCTTGGAGAGCAGACCAACCAGTCCACAGAACCACACTCTGCTCCTTTGTAACGCCAGGTCGGTTAAAAATAAGACCCACATCATCCAGGACTTGCTCCTGGATGAAGACGCCGACCTGGCTTGTTTTACGGAGACCTGGCCGGGGGGGGGGGGGGGGATAGCACTGCTATATGGGCGCAGGCGCTCCCAGCTGGGTACTCTGTCAAGGAACAGGTGAGGGGAAGTGGGTGGGGAGGCGGAGTGGCTCTGGTTCATAAGAACACCTTATCCTTGACCAGGATACCTGTCCGGAACACAGTCCACTTCGAGTGTATGCACCTCAGCCTGAAGACCAGGGATAGTTTGGGGATTCTGCTAGTCTACCGACCACCCCATTGCCTAGCAGACTCCCTGACCGAGCTGATGCAGCTGGTCTCTGAGCTGTTGTTGGAGTCCCCCAGACTTTTAGTTTTGGGGGACTTCAACATTCCGCTCAAGACCAGTTTAACAGGTGCGGCTCGGGAGTTCATGGAGACCATGACAAACATGGGCCTATCCCAACTGGTGTCTGGGCCCACACATTGTGCTGGTCATACACTCGATGCGGTCTTCTGTACGGAGCAGGAATATCCGTCGGCGGAGGTGGTAAGTACCTCCGCATTGTCATGGACGGATCATTTCCTGGTCAAGGCAGAACTGAGAGCCAATGTCTGCCTCTCCGGGGGTGGGGGACCTATTAGAATGGTCCGCCCTCGAAGGCTAATGGAGCCCTCCGGATTCCAGAAAGCCTTGGAGGGTTTACTGGTTGGGAATGCTGGTGACCCTGTCGAGGCTCTGGTTAACACCTGGAACATCGATCTTACCAGGGCTATCGACATGATCGCTCCTAAGTGTCCTTGCCAACCTGCATCGAACCGAAGGCTGGACACACCAGAGCTTAGGAGAATGAAGCGGGCTGGACAATGACTTGAGCGTGAGTGGCAGAAGACTCAGCTCTTATCTGACAGAACTCGCCATAGGAAATTTCTTAGTTCCTATCAGGAGGCAACACGTGCAGCAAGAAGAGCGTTTTCTACTGCAAGTGTTGCGTTTGCAGAGTCTCGTCCGGCAGAGCTGTTTAGGGTGGTGAGGGAGATGACGCAGGTTCCCCCTGCGCCAAATCCTTTACTTAACCGGACAACGGCCTGCTGTGATGCTTTTAATAACTTCTTTGCAGATAAAATCTCTCAGATAAGAGCGGACTTAGACGCCACTATTGTAGCAGGAACTGTAGATGAGGTGTCCAGTGACTCCGTCGATGTACATTTACTGGATCAGTGGCAATCTGTGAGTACCGAGGACGTGGACAAGCTGCTTGGTATGGTGAGGAAGACTACTTGCCCTCTCGACCCTTGCCCATCATGGCTGGCCGTCCAGGGGGGGGATGCATTGGTGAGATTCCTCACAGATATCATCAATGCATCCTTCAGGGAAGGACATGTTCCATCATGTCTAAAGGAAGCGGCGGTTAGGCCGCTCCTGAAAAAGCCTTCCCTGGACCCCCTGGATATGAAGAATTATAGGCCGGTGTCATTGCTGCCATTTTTGAGCAAGGTGATCGAGAGGGCGGTTGCTCTTCAACTCCAGGCAGTCTTGGATGAAACCGATTATCTAGACCCATTTCAAACCGGCTTCAGGTCAGGATTTGGGGTTGAGACTGCCATGGTTGCCTTGACCGACGATCTGCGTCTGAGCATCGACAGGGGTAGTGTGACCCTGTTGGTGCTCCTAGACTTCTCAGCGGCTTTTGACACAATAGATCACGGCATCCTCTTGGACCGCCTGAGGGGGTTGGGTATCGGGGGCACTGCTCTGCAGTGGTTCCGGTCCTTCCTCTTGGGTCGGTCCCAGAGGGTGCTGCTCGGGGACTGTAGCTCCGGTAAGAGAGACCTCACTTGTGGGGTCCCTCAGGGAGCTATTTTGTCCCCGATGTTGTTTAACATCTATATGAAGCCGCTGGGTGAGATCATACGAAGTTATGGTGCTGGGTGTTATCAGTACGCTGATGACACCCAAATCTATTTCTCCATGTCTTGTTCGTCGGCCTCGAATTCCAATGGCATCTCTTCTCTCAATGAATGTCTTGGGGCGGTAATGGGCTGGATGAGGAAAAACAGATTGAAGCTGAATCCAGACAAGACGGAGGTGCTCACGGTCTCGGCCCTGAAACCAAGAATTGGGTTGCAACCTCCAGTCCTGGATGGGGTCACACTCTCCTCCAGTGACTGTGTTCGCAGTCTGGGGGGTGCTCCTTGACTGGTCGCTCCTGATGATAAATCAGGTTAATGCGACGGTCAGGAGCGCCTGTTATCAGCTTCGGCTGATACGCCAGCTGCGCTCTTTTCTGGAAGTACGGGATCTTGAGACCGTTGTGCACGCACTGGTAACCTCACGTTTAGACTTCTGCAATGCACTCTACATGGGGCTACCCTTGTGCCAGGTTCGGAAACTTCAGTTAGTTCAAAACATGGCGGCCAGACTTCTGTCAGGAACATCCAGGAGGGACCACATCACTCCGGTCTTGCGGTCCCTCCACTGGCTGCCTATTGGTTTCCGGGCCCAGTACAAGGTGTTGGTTATTACCTTTAAAGCCCTAAATGGCTTAGGTCCAAGCTATCTTAGAGATCGCCTCCTCCCATATAATCCTCCCCGCGTTCTCCGCTCCTCTGGGAGGAACCTCCTGCAGCTTCCAAAATCTAGACTTACGGTGACCTCCCAGAGGGCCTTCTCAGTTGTCGCCCCCAGGCTCTGGAACGGCCTGCCGGATGAAATCCGTCAGCTAACATCCTTAGACAGTTTCAAAAGAGCTGTCAAGACGGATCTCTTCCGGCAGGCCTTTCTAGACTAAAAACACCCGGCCTGGGAAATTGGGATTTTAGGATCGAGACTTCCCTGACTGGTTCTCAATCCTTATTAAACTGAAGTCACATGGGGTTGTTTGTTATTTTAGTTGTTTTTATGTTTTAATGTTGGTTGTTATCCAACCATTTTTAACTGATATGTAGTTTAATCAATTTTTAAGGGGGGGGGAGGGTGTTATTTCATTTGATTGTATGTAATTTTATTGTAAACCGCCTAGATTGGTCTGCCACCGGGCGGTATATAAATAAATATTATTATTATTGTTATTATTATTATTATTATTATTATATTGTACCTATGTAGATATTTTTGATGAAATTAATGATATAGATAATTAATTATAGAGATAATTAGAGTGATTGACTTAAGACTGTAAACTTGGGGATGGAAGAAGGTGAAATAAAAAAGGGGAAAGAATAAACGAAAAGAAGGCAAAGAGAAATAAAAATGGCTTCTGGAACAAAAAGAACTGCTCAAACACAACAGGAGGCAGAGACTCAAAGAAGATTGACATATGAAACACCTAAACAAGCAGAATCCAATGTGTGGATCTTAGAAGAAATAAAAAAATTAAGAACTGAAATAAGAGCTGAAATTAAGGTGGAAATAAGAGCAGAAATGAAATGGAAGAGCAGAGAAATCCTCCACCAAGTGATGGGAGAAATGAAATCAATTAAAATTAAAATTACTGAGATACAAAAAAGAACAGAAATTTGGGAAAATAGAACAATGAACCTAGATCAATTCAAAATTCAGGTAGAATCACAAATGACATCAACAGAAATGAAATTTAGGGACAAATGTATAAAAATAAAAGGCTTGGAAGAACAAAATAAAGAAGACCTTTATGAAAGATTAACTCTACTACTAGCTCAATTTATAGGATGCTCCCAAGAACACATGGATACAGAAATAAATAAAATCTACAGAATTAATTCATGGGTGGCAAAGAACAAAGTTCTGAGAGATGTGGTAGTTTACTTTTCAAGGGAAAGGATGAAAGATCAAATATTGGAAGAAAATTACAGAGATGGCCTGATAACTGAGGAAAAATAAGTTAAGATCTACAAAGATATCCCCACACAAATATTGAGGAAAAGAAAGGACTATACCTTCCTAATTCAACATCTAAGGAAAAAAAGGAATCAATTTTTGATCAGGGAAGATGGAAGGTATTTCCTTTATACACAAGCAGAAAAGATGGAAAATAGATACAATACAAAAAGTGAAATAATTTATAAGAAAGCATGAGAAAGAATCAAAGACAGAAACAGAAGGAAAAACAGAACAAAGAAAAGACAGAACAGACCAAGATGAGTTATAAGATTGTATCATGGAATGTAAGAGGAATTAATTCAAAATGTAAGAGGAGACAAGTATTCAATCATTTAGAAAAACTGAAAGCAGATATCATATGCATTCAGGAAAAACATATTAAAGACAAAGACATAAAATATCTCATAAATACAAAATTAGGTGAAGCATACATAGCAGCTAATATGAACAAAAGAAAAAAGGGAGTAGCAATGTATATAAATAGAAGACTAGAAGCTAAAGAGATAATGAAGGACCGAGACATGGAGAAATATATCTGGGTGTTATCAGCATACTGATAACACCCCACTCCATGTGTCTGGATGATCTCTCCCAATGGCTTCATATATATATTAAATAGCATCGGGGACAGGATGGCACCCTGAGGGATGCCACAATTAAGCTCCTTTTTTGCTGAGCAACTGTCCCTGAGCATCACCCTCTGGAATCTGTCTGAGAGAAAGGAATGGAATAATTGCAATACAATGCCTCTGATTCCTAATTCTCTCATGCATTCCAAGAGCATGGTCTATCACAGGGGTAGGCAACCTTTCCCCTTTAAGGGCCGAGGGACTTCAGCTCCCAGAAACCTCAGCCATGTTGGCCAATAGTCCCATGTTGGCCAATAGCTCCTGGGATTCTGGGAGCTGAAGTCCCTCGGCCCTTAAAGGGGAAAGGTTGCCTACCCCTGGTCTATCATGTCAAAGGCTGCTGAGAAGTCCAGTAGCACCAACAGGGTCACATTATCCTTGTCAATGCCTAGACGAAGGTCATCAGCTAAGGCAACCATGGCAGTCTCCACTCCATACCCTGTCCTAAAGCCAGTTTGAAATGGATCCAGATAATTGGTTTCCTCCAAGACAGCTTGGAGCTGAAGAGCAACAGCCCTCTTGATTACCTCGCTCAAAAAAGGTAGCAAAGAAACTGGCCTATAGCTGTTCATGTCCAGAGAGTCAAGGAAAGTTTTTTTCAGAAGTGGCCTAACCACCGCTTCCTTCAAAGAGGATGGAACACAACTTTCCCCAAGGGATGCACTGATGTTGTCCCTCAGGAGCATCCTCAAGACATCTCCCCCCTGGAAGGCTGGCCACAAAGGGCAAGAGTCAAGAGGGCAAATTGTCTTCCTAACTCTACCAAGGAGCTTGTCCACGTCATCAGTACTCACCGGTTGGAGTTGATCCAGTATAATCTCATAAGTGGAGTTGCTGGATACCTCATCTATCGATTGTACTATAACACTGGCATCCAAGTCGACCCTTATCTGAGAACTTTAATCTGCAAAGAAGTTGTTAAATGCATCACAGCAGGCCGTTGTCGGGTTAAGTAATGGGTTCTGCATAGGTGAAACCTGTGTCAGTTCCCTTACCACCCTAAACAGCTCTGTTGGATGGGACTCTACAGATGCAATATGTGCAGAGAGGAAAGATTTCCTTGCTGCATGTATTGCCTCTCTATAGGAGCTATAGGAGCAAAGACATTTCCTATGCTGAGTTCTGTCAGATAAGAGTTGAGTTTTCCACCAGATGCACTCTAGTCATTGTCCAATATGCTTCATCTTCCTGAGTTCTTCCATTTAACATGGTTGACGATTAGAAGCAGGTTGGAAAGGATGCTTGGAAGCAATCGTGTTGAGAGCCTGCTGAGATCGGTGTTCTAGGTATTAACCAAAAGCTTCAACAGAATCACCCGCGTTACCAACCATTAAACCCTCTAAGGCTTTCTGGAATCCAATTGGTTCCATTAGTCTTTGAGGGTGGACCATTCTAATGGATCCTTCACCCCTGATAGGATGGACAGTGGTTCTAAGTTCAGCCTTGATCAGGAAATGGTCCATCCATGACAATGCAGAGGTTTTTATTACCTCTGCTCACGGATATTCCTGTTCCATACTGAAGACCACATCTAGGGTATGACCCGCACAATGAGTAGGCTTGACGACCAGTTGAGATAGGCCCATGGTCTCAAGTGGGATGTTGAAGTAGCCCAAGACTAAAAGTCTAGGTGACTCTAACAGCAGGTCTGAAACCAGTTGTGTCAGCTTGGTTAGGGAGTCTGCTAGACAACGGGGTGGACAGTATACTAGCTGATTCCCCAAACTATCCTTGGTCCTCAGGCTCAGATACATACACTCGAAGTGAGTAGTTTTTTGGACAGATATACTGGTCAAGGTAAGGTTATTCTTATGAACCAGGGCCACTCTGTACACTTGCCCACTTCCCCTTACCTGCTCACTGACAGAGTACACAGCTGGGAAGGCCTGTGCCCAAGTTATAGCACTGCCTTCTCCCAGCCAAGTCTCTGTAAGGCAAGCAAATTGGCATCTTCATCTAGAAGAAGATCATAAATAATCTTAGTCTTGTTTTTGACCAACCTGGCATTGCAAAGGACTAAAAAAAGTGCTAAGATAATGGATTCATGAAGACCAGATAGGGTTTCTCCCAGACAGACATTTAAAGGGAAACTTAAGAATGGTGTTAAACATTGTTGAATTCTATGAAAAGCACAACAAAAGAAAACTAGCCATGATATTCCTTGGCATGGAAAAGGCATTTGATAATGTGAATTGGGTCTTCTTGAAGGAAATACTCAGAGAAATGAATTTAGGGGATAACTTTTTGAATTTAATAAACAGCATTTATGGGAACCTGAGAGCTCAAATCCTATTAAATGGAGAGAGAGAAAAAGTGTAATCGTAAAGGGACAAGCCAAGCTTGCCCTCTATCTTCTTTATTGTTTATTATTGTCATGGAAGTGCTAACCAGGAAAATTAGGGATGACTCAACAATCCAAAATTTAGAATTATCTGGATTTTCATACGAACTAAAATCCTTTGAAGATGACCTGGTACTATTCCTGGACAACCCAAACAATAATATTGGAAGATTAATTCAAGTCTTGGAAGAATTTGGGGAACTCTCTGGATATAAAATAAACAAGACAAAGACCAAAATCTTAACAAAGAATATGTCAAAGAAAGAGGAAAAAGAGATTGAAACACAAATGAATTTTAAGACAAAAATAAAAATAAAATATCTATGAATACTGGTCTCAAAAAAAAAATAAAATCAGAGTTGTTCAATAACAACTACACAATAACATGGAATAAAGTAAAAGAAGATCTAAAGAAGTGGACAAAATTAAGGATATAATTGCTGGGAAGAGTATCAATGATGCAAATGAGTGTACCCAAACTCCTCTATTTCAAAAAAAAATGTCTGTTATTTTAAATGATAATATTTTCAAACAATGGGACAAGGAGATATCCAACTTTTTATGGCAAGGGAAGAGAGCAAGAGTTAAACTAAAAACCTTGCAAGATAGAAAAGAAAAAGGAGGACTAGGA
Source organism: Phrynosoma blainvillii (assembly GCA_026167975.1). Classification (NCBI taxonomy): domain Eukaryota; kingdom Metazoa; phylum Chordata; class Lepidosauria; order Squamata; family Phrynosomatidae; genus Phrynosoma; species Phrynosoma blainvillii. Next base: position 174,213,028 of record JANUYF010000001.1, read on the forward strand.
GTACCCAATTTGAAAATATACTACCATGCTAGTATGGATTAAGGAATGGGTAACCCTAAGGGGAAAAAACCCTAAGGGATGCAGTGGCTCAAGTGATTAAGATGCTGACTCTGTTGACTGCAAGATCAGTAGTTTGGCAGTTCGAGGCCTGGGTGCTGCATGATGGGGTGAGCTCCCATTATTAGTCCCAGCTTCTGCTAACCTAACAGTTCGAAAGCATGCAAATGCCTAGTAGATAAATAGGTACCACTTTGGTGGGAAGTTAAACAGCATTCTGGCAATCATGCTGGCCACATGAATACAGAGTAGTCTCTCACAATGCTGGCTCTTCGGCTTAGTAATGGAGATGAGCACCGCCCCCTATGGTCGGATATGACTTGACAACCTTGTCAATAGGGAATACCTTTATCTTTACTAACCCTAACAAACAAGAGATTATTGTAACTAGAAGGCCATAGTTTATTCTTTGGCGGGCACACTTTTCTAAATTATAATAAATTGAAGTACAACAAAGAATTTTCAAACCACTACATTAGGAGATCATTGCTAAGAGTATGGACAATATACAAAGCAAGATACTATGCCAATATTTCATAATGGAATTCAACACATGAAGCTTTTCACAAAAAGGAAAACCTCTACAAGAATAGTTGGATTACATATGAAGACCTACTGAAAAACGAAGAAGGAAATGTCCACTCAATGAAATCTTTAGAAGACCTCCACCAAGAAGGAATACAAACTCATTGGTTCCTATACAGACAATTAAAAGAGAACTATAAGAGAGACAAAAAAATCCTTGGAATACAAAATAAGAACAACGAACTTGATATAATATTCATATCTGAAAACAAACAGCTGATAAGGAAATTCTACAAAACCTTATTAGTGCATGATATGGAAGAAGAGATAGCGAAACATAGCATGATCAGATAGGTGCAAGACATCGGGCACCCAATTCCACTAGAAAACTGGATTAAATCATGGAATAAAAATATTAAGTTTACAAGAAGTTTCAAATTGAAGGAAAACTATTATAAATTTCTATATAGACAGCACTTATCTCCAGTGAAATTAGCAAAAATAAACAAGAATAACAAAAGCAACTGCTGGAAATGTGACAGAGAAAATGCTTCATTTTACCACATGTGGTGCTGTTGCAAAAGTGTGAAACTTTTCTGGAAATAGATTCATGGTAAAATAATTAAAGAAATATTACAAATAACAATCCCTCTTACACCAGAACTGTATCTGTTAAACATGCTGAATTCATTAGATCAACAAACAGAGAAAAAGTACCGGAAAATACTGCTGTATATGATAATTGCCGCCAGAATGGTGTACACGAAAAAATGGAAAAACAAAGAGACACTGGAAATAGAAGAATGGACTATAAAACTGCTAGATATATGCCAGATGGACAAATTAACAACACATTTAGGAATCAGGACAACAAAATTCTTTGAAGACAATTGGAAAAACCTCTGCTCTTTATGGGAGGAAACCAAGAACGATGGGGTTTGATTTATTACCCCATTGGTTAGAGAATTAAGGACTTGAATAGAGATAGAAACGTCAACAAGATAGATATAATATTCCACTCCTAACAGGTATCAGGGTAAGAAACACTTAAGAGAAACAACAAAAGAGAGAAGGATTGACAAAACTATAGGAAGAGATGTATCTTCTCAGGAATTTAGATAAAGGAAGTCGGTTTTTAGTAGTGTATGTTATAGGTTATCGTTATATGTTGACTTTGATGTTCTATGTCAATATGTTTTGTTTTATGTATTTTAGAAGTATGACAAATAAAATATTCAAAAAAAACCCCAATACAATTAAAACATACAAAAATAGATCATTAAAACAGAATTAAATTACTACAATAATTAAAACAGATTACATATTAAAATATCAAATGCTTTAAAAAGATAAAAATGTTTTAAATACATTAAAACATCATAGCACCCCAGGCTATTCTTTAAGAGCTTTCTGTTTTGAATGCCTCTCTGAAAAGGAAGGTTTTCACCTGTCAGCAGAAAGCCATCAAGGAAGTGGCCATTCTGATCTCCCAGGGTAGGGTGTTCCAGAGTCCAGGGGCAGCCACAGAAAAGGCCCTCTCTTGTGTCCCCACCAACTGTGCTTGTGAAGGTGGTGGGATGGAGAGAAGGGCCTCCCCTGAAGATCTCAGAACCTGGGCTGGCTCATATAGGGAAATACCAAATAGCCTGGACTTGAGCCATATATGGCTTTATAGGTCATCACCAGCACTTTGAGTTGTGCTTAGAAATACACTGGTAGCCAGTGGAACTGTTTTAACAGGGGTGTTATGTGATCTCTGTAGCCTGCCTATTGCAGCTCTTTGAACCAGCTGAAGTTTTTGAACACTCTTCAAAGACAGCTCCAAGTAGAGTGCATTACAGTAGTCCAAATGGGATGTAACCAAGGCATGTACCACTAATGACAGATCCAGCATCTCAAGGAATGGGCGCAGTTGGTGCAGAAGTTTTAAATGTGCAAGTTTTAAATGTGCAAAACCACTCCTGGTCACTGCAGAGACCTGGGCCAAGTCCAAAGCTGAGTCCAGGAGTACCCCGAACTGCAAACCTCAGGGGGAGTGTGATCCCCATCTAACACATTCCCTGATCTGCCTTCCAACTGACCAGGAGCACCTCTGTCTTATCTGGATTAAGTTTCAGCTTATTTGTTCTCATCTAGTCCATTACTGATGACAGATGACACTGGTTTAGGACCAGGACAGCCTCCTTGGATTGGGGTGGAAAGGAGTAATAGAGTTGAGTGTTATCAGCATATTGATGATACTACATCCCAAAACTCCAGATGACCTCTCCCAGCAGCTTCATGTATATGTTAACTATCATGGGGACAACACAGAACCCTGAGGGATCCCACATGCCAATGGCCAGGGGGTCAAGCAGGAGTCCCTTTCTGGGTTCACCTCTCCAGGAAGGAATGTAAAACAGTACCTCCAAGACCTATCCCAGAGAGGCAGCCCAGAAGGATACCATGGTCGATGGTATCGAAAGCCGCTGAGAGATCTAGCAGAACCAACAGAGACACACCCCCCTTGTCCAGTTCCCTGCATAAATCATCCACCAAGGCGACCAAGGCTGTCTCTGTTCCATAGCCAGACCTGAAACCAGATTGAAATGGATCTAGATAATCCATTTCATCCAGAAACCCCTGGAGTTGGGAAGCCACAACACATTCCAAAACCTCTCCCAAAAATGGCCAATAATTATTCATTATTGTGGTATTCAGGGATGGCTTTTTAAACAAAGGCCTCACAACTTCCTCCTTTAGGTAAGATGGAACTCTGCCTTATTGTAGGGAGGTACTGACTACCTCCTTTACCCACTCAGCTAGTCCCACTCTGGCCTGTTTAATAAACCAAGAAGGACAAGGGTCCAGGACACATGTGGTGGCTTTTACCTCTCCAAGGATGCTGTCCACATCATCAGGCCATACAAGTTGTATCCATTAATACTGGACAGGCAGGTGCCAAGGATACATCCACTGGGGCTGTATCAACTGTAGCATCCAAGTCAGAGTGGATCTGAGCAACTTCATCTGAAACATGCCGTGCAAATTCTTCACAGCAGGGCTCTGAGTGGTCTGCATTTTCTACTTGAGGGTGAGTGTGTAAGAGACCCTTGACCACTTGGAACAGCTCTACTGGATGTCTTTGTGTAGATGAAATGCTGGTAGCAAAAAATAATTTCTTTGCTGCCCGCAGTGCCACGGAGTAGGCCTTCAAATAGGCTCTAGCCCATGTTCGGTGAGATTCACTTCGAGTCTTCTGCCAACATTGCTCTTGTCTCCATCTCACTCGCTTCATCACCATCAGATCCCTGGAGAACCAGGGGGCTGGCTTGGTTCCACTGTGTAAGAGGGAATGCTTAGGAGTGAATGTTTCCATTGCCCTGGCCATTTCCCTATTCCAAAGGCCGGCCATGGCTTCAACAGAATTGCCTGCTGAGGTGACAGGAAACTCCCCCAAGAGCCCTCAGGAATCCATCTGGATCCATCAGCCTCCTGGGGTGGACCATCCTAATCAGTCCCCCACCCCTTTACATGTTACAAGTTCCAGTGAGTCTAAACTGGACCAGATAATGATCTGTCCATGACAACGGAACTGTGGAAAGTTCCTCCACACCAAGATCATCATCACCCCATCCACACAGAAAACAAGGTCCAGAGTGTGCCCAGCAGCAAGAGTGGGGCCAGATAACAGTTGGGACAGACCCATGGTTGTCATGGAGGCCATGAAGTCCACTCCTGCAAGGGCAGTCTCAGCGTGGATGGTGAAGTTCCCCAGCACTATCGGATAAGGAGACTCCAACACCAATCCTGAGACCATCCTGGCTAGCTCAGAAAGGGAGACTGTTGAGCAGCGGGTTGGGTGATACACCAACAGGATCCCTATTCTGTCCCAGCTACTCACCTTTAGGTACACACACTCAAAACCTGTAGACTGTGCAAGGGGGCATCTGGTCAGGGGGATGAAATCACAATAGACTGCTGCAACTCCACCTCCCACTCCCCAGGCCTTGCCTGTTGCTGTAGAGAGTATACTGGTGGGCAAAGCTGAGAGAGATTAACCCACCCCCTGTCTCATCTAACCAGGTCTCTGTAATTCAGGCCAGGTCAGCTTGTTCATCCAGGATGAGGTCCTGAATGGCAGCTGTTTTCCCATTCACTGACTTGGCATTCAATAGCAGTATTTTCAACTGGGGGGGGGGGGTATCACTAAGGCTATCCATGCTATTTGGATTGGGAGACAATTTGGGGATCACAAATATCCTCTTGTGCTCTCCTCTTCCTTGATATTTTGTCTCCTTCCTTCATATCCCTCTGCCCTGCCCTACCCTCTCCTCTGATAAACACATCTTTCTTCTGTTAGGCCGACAGGCCAGTAGCTATTAAAAACAGTTCACTAAACAGACAGGCAGATAATAAGAACAGAGATTGCCAAAACAGATAATAAACCAGGAAAAAGCCAGGACCTCGCCCTTTGTACCCAGCATAAATATGCTGAGTCAGAGTCTTAGTCCTGAAGAGAGAGGAATCCCACCAGGAAGGCAGAGCAACAAGCAGCAGTAGCACCAGCAGCTTCTTCTTCCCTCTCGCCCCCAGATAATCACTGTGGTCCTGTCTCTCTCTCTGCTGGAGTGGGAGGGGAGGCGTCACAAGAATTAACACCAGGACATGCAATTGGAAGGAAAAGGCCACAACTTTATTGAGTACAGCTGACAGGTAGGGTTGGCCCAAAAGCATGAGGTCTGGATCTGGCATGGACCAACCCATTTATTGATTGATGAACCAAGTTGCCCGGTCACAGCCAGGCCTCGGGATAACAAAAGGGTGATCACACATTCACATCTCCACCCTTTGTCACCGGGGGACGCTGACAGGAGTTGGTCTTGCAATGGCAACACCTCAATACTCCCAGCACCCCTGGTTCCCCAAGGAACTCCCAATCTAGAGCTCCACAACACTGGAAGCCACACCCACCAAATCCACAACCTATGCTACTGCCCCAGAAAAGTTGTGATAGCAAATCACCACTCCTAGCAAACAAAGGTAGGGAGGGTGGGGAGAGCCAAGCTGCAATAGCAACTATCGCCTTGACCACATGGCCTTAAATAGGCTCACTAGCCAATCAGGCAAATGGGAAGGCTGGAAATCCCACCCCTTCCAGCCTCCCAGCCAACCAGATATGGTCCCTTCTTCAAGGCTGACCAACGAGGAGTTGCTTCCGGCTCCCACAGTGTACTGGTAGATGTAGTTACATCTGGAGCTTGAAGTCCCCCCCCCAGGCCCCGGCAGCCAATCAGGGACTACAAAACAGCCCCAGCAACTGTTGGGAGAGCACTGGGGCCTGGGCCATGCCAGAGAGGCAGCACGGACCCACTGACTCCCTCCCTGGCAACTGGGCTGGCCCAGTAAGTCAGGCAACCCCATTTTGCAGCAGAGCCCTGTCAGGTCCTAGTTTTATAGCCCAAGCAGGCGAAAGAGCTGTGAATGCTGGAAAACACAGTGACTGTGAGTCAGGGCCTCAGTCCTGAAGAGAGCGGAATCCCACTAAGAAGGCAGAGGTCCAAGCAGCAGTAGCACCAGCAGCTTCTTCTTCCTTTTGGCCCTCAGATAGTCTCTGTGGTCCTCCTTCTCTCTCTGCTGGGGTGTTTTGCCAGATACACCACTGATCACTGTCAAGTTTTACTAGTCTGTATCACATGTAGGAGCTTTACAAGTATGATGTATACACTATATATTACTGTGTTGATTAGACATTGTCAAAGCTTCATAGGAGGACAGTGCCCATATCACTAAAAGAGAAATAATGTATTTATTTCACTGTTGCTTGGGCATTTTGCAAATATTCACAAACAACAGACCCATCATCCTGCAAAGAGAAGTCATTTCTTTCCACATCATACTCTAATTGTGAACTCAGATGATGGGCACTGACAGAAATGGAGTGAAACATGGAACCCTGCTCTGGGAAACTGAGAAGTTTGTAGCAGTTTTTTTTTCTAAAAAATTAAAATATCTTAACCTTAAGCAATATGTAAGGGGGCAAATCCCAGCAATCTGAAACAGGCCAATCAGGGTTTAGCATACTCAGTAGTCACAGGATGGTGCCTGTTTGCTGGGAGCAGATGAGAGAAATGTTTTGCTTGAGTGTGTCAAGAGCATCAGAGGGACCAAGGAAGAACCAGAGAAATATTCTAGAATTGTACAAGAAGAGCCCATATGACAACATCTGCTGATGAAATGATAGAGATCATTTTGGTAGACGTGCTTTGCTTCATGGATGCAGCTTCATTAAATGGAAGCTGAAGATGTTAAAACAATGTTGCCCCTCTTGAATGATGTGCCAATTAAAAATGCAAAGCCAAAGAAATACAGCTGGATAAATAAAAGCAGCCCAGATGGTATTACAACAAACTTCTGGCAGATCTTGTGGCAGACAATATTCTTGCATATTTTATTGCCTAGCTCTGTGTTCTACCACTAGACTAGATCACATCAGTGAATGCTCAGGTGGAAACATAACATGAAGGGTGACTGAATGCTCCCCTTGGTTGTTCTCAGGGCATCAGTGAAACAGAAGCACTCCTATTAGTAGCAGGGTGTTTATTCACATGCTCTTCAGTTACCTTTAAAATGGCACTGTCCTCTGTAGGGAAATGATTCCTCCCTAGGTGAGGTCTACTATAATCTTAAGGAAGATGCTGATTTGTGTGCACCTCCATATAAGCAGAAAAAAGTATTTTGAAAATTACAAACTTCCTCTTTTCTTGAACTTTCTTCTTTCACTAGGATTTCTCTGAAGTCTGTTATTTGAACATTGTGCATTTGGATACATTGGTAAGGAATAATGTGGTCCAAAGGTTGTCTTTATTCCTTCCCACGCTCCTTAGACTCCTTATCCTTGTGCCTTTTAATTGTTATTAATATATTTATTAGAAAACCCCATGATATGTTCACCTTAGAGTTGCCATAAGTCCAAAATGACTTGAAGGCACACAACAACAAGAAGATTAAAATAACTAATCTTGCTGACACATTTCCAGATGATATGTTGAGTCACTTAAATCTTCCCCCTCCATTTGAATTAGATCCTACTGAAGTTTCTTAATATTTAACAAAAGTATCTCTATGTAAAGTCCATTACAGTAATCCAATTGGGATGTAATCAAGCCATGTGTCTTTGTAGCCAGATCTGATATCTCAATGAAAGGGTGCAACTGGCACACTGGTTTTATCTGTGCAAATGCACCCTTTGCCACTGCTGAGACCTGAGCTTCCAGGCACAGGGCTGAATTCATGGTTCACCCAAGCTATGAACTTAAGATTTCAGGAGGAATGTAACCCTATCCTTGCACAGACTGAATTCCTACAACCTGATCTACCTTTTGACTTAATCTGTTTTAATGTCCAGAATGGAATTAAGGGCCTTTACAGACTGCCAGAAATAATGCAGCTTGAGGTCACTTTAACTGCCCTGGCTCAGTGTTAGGGAATCATGGGAATTGTATTTTTTTTTCTGGGACATTGAGCCTTCTCTGTCAGAGAGCTCTGGTGCCACAATAAACTACAGTTCCCATGATTCCTTAGCACTGATCCAGGACAGTTAAAGTGGCCTCAAGCTGCATTATTTCTAGCAGTCTGTAAAGGCCCTAAGTTGTCTTCTTGATTTCTTATTTCCCAAATAGCCCAACACCATTTTAACTCCAAAAATGTATTTTAAATGTTTTTAAATTGGAGTTTACATTTTGTATTCTGAGATATGTGTTTATAGGTTTATAGAAGATATATGTTTATAAATGTCCATGTTGAGATAAAATATATTGAAATATGCATTCTAACATATATACAGACAAAAATTTAGAATTTGCTAATTAGATTTGAAGAAGATTTAATTTTTTTACATGATTACAGATTGGATTATTTGGGGGGGGGAGGGGGTTGTCCTTGTTCTGGGTTTTTATATTTCACACTCAGAACATGAATTACAGAAAGGGATCTAGAAAATTTGACAGCATTATAAAGCTTTATCTTCTAAAATTATGCCAATATAGGCATAAATCCAGGAACTAGTTCCAACTAGATTAGACCATTACATGAAAACTGACATACCAAGTTCCCACTGATTCAATGGGTCTACTCTAGTTAACACAACAACTGAAGTTAGGCCATGGTTCCTGGTTCTCACTAATTTTTGGTGAGTGAAACAATTTAATATGTAAGTGGAGAATAACACCTTCTTTTCAACCCCTACCATGGGAATGATTCACTCTATAAACTGCTAGAGGGAGAAAAAAGAAAAACTAGCTAAGTGCTAAAAAAAAGTGTTATGTTCATTACCTCAGTGAGTCACTTGAATAATATAGAACATCACAGACAATCCCCATGACCCACAAAGATTAAGAATAAATGACTCTTAGTGAGCCTCAGCAGATAAAACAAAATTGAAAGAGTGAGGCCTAACTTGACATCCATATTTGAGATAAACCTACTAATTTGATTCAGTCCAAATGTACAGGTGACCCTGTGTATTTTGCCTTACTTTGGTAACATCCAACACAGGCAGCATCTTAAGCTTTGACATCTTGATTACCTTCTTTTTTCTCTAAGTACTTCTACAATGGTGCAACTCAGTTCCTTAAACTTTATGCTTGTAGCACACATTAAGCTGACAGATATATAGCATAATCCACCATGATTGTTGAAGCTTCTTGGAACCAGTGCAGGATGTGGAAAAATTTGATGACCTACTTTGGTGTTCTCTCTATATATCTCCTATAAAACTGAGTGTGTATGTGCCTTCAAGTCTCCTGTCAACTTATAGTGACCCAATGAATTCTTAAGCAAGGAATACAAGGTTTTTCCAGCTCCTTCCTCTGAAATATAGCTATAGAGCTAGATCCACTAAAATGGCTGGCCAATAGATCAAGGCCATACACGAGCAAATTCTCCTTCATGGCCACAGTTCCTGGTAATCCCTATCACTTTAGATGGTTTCAATGTCTTGAACAAAATCCTAAATTCTTATCCTTATTTTGTAATGGGATAGGTTTATCAGTGGTTATTGTCCATAATAATCCTGAACTGTAATATCTAAATGACATCACTACATTCAGTGATATATGCTTATCAATACCATCTATTAATGTATAAAAAGGGGATGGGTGTCGTAGTGGAGTCAAGGACTTCAGGTCAGAGTGCCAACAATGTTTGATTAGCAGAGTTTGCTACTTCTGCTACTCAAGCTTTCCTGTTCCCTTCGAGATTAGATGTGATCTGGACAGTCGCCAGTGTGGGTTGGGGAAATGGACTCCTGCAGCAACAGTGTATTGTTGTGAGTTATCCCTGTTGTAATTTGCAGTCACTCTGTTTTAAGTCGGCAATTCAGACCTTTACAAGAGACCTGAATGATGGAATGGGTTTGTCAGTACGAGCAGTCAACAAGCTATCAGCATTTTAAGATTCTTCTTGGGGATGCGACAAAATGACTAGTTTTGTGATGAGCTTCAAAATGTATCCTGCCACCACTGCACATCACAGGGGTTTTTCCCTGCAGGGTTCTGCTTGTGAATTTTCCAGAAGCATCCAGCTATCAATTATTAGATCCAGAAGAGCTCAAACTTATAATCAAAACAGATGTGTTGCACACCTGCACATTGAACTGAGGTTACATGAGTAGATCCCAGAAATACTACTTTCTTAGTGCCAGTTCTCCAGTTGTGGAGAGCTCTTCCCAAATTGCCTAGGATCAAACTTATTCGATTGGAAATTTTAGTGATAGTTACAGTTAACTCAAAGAAATCAATGGGAAGTAAGTACAGTGGACTCATCCCATCCACAGGGGTTCCACATTGGATAATATGGGGTGTGGCATCCGCAGATACCCCAATCTGTACATTGCTAGCTCACCAAATTAGTAGGCTGACTGTAATTCATGCCTAACTTATGTCTCACTGATTCTAATAGTTCGGTTTTGAATATGACATAAATCTAGGTCCAACCTTTTGGTGTCATTTTCCAATACATTTTTGGATGTAAGATTTAACTTTGCTGACTGTTTCATGCTTTTTTTGTAATCCTATAATCTTTTCACTTATTGTGCTTGTATTTACATTTTACTTTATTCTTTCTTGCAAATACTTTGGGAATATGCCTGAAGATCATAGTCATTATCATCATAAAACAAAAAGGGAAGTATTTTGCAGAAGCAAATGATGGAATCAGACTCCTATGTGGTATAGATTATAATTTGACTCCTTAAGCAAAATTTCATGCATTCCTTTCTCTTTTTTCTTGTGTTGGTGTAATCTATATGCTGTTCTGGCAGCTGTTTTATAACCATGGTATTTCCTCCACTGCATTGGAACACTACTAGTGATACAAGGGAGCTTTGATGGAATAGTTCTGACCAAAAGGGGAGCTTTCTAGCAAGCTTGTGAATATGCTTCCTTCTGAGATATACCACCACTCAATTTAGCCTAAACTGCATTTCTGTAGCCTCCCATATGGCTATTGAAGTTTCACAGACTGATGGCTAGTTTTAGAAGAAAAGAAGCAATAAATTAAAGACTTTTTGTTCACCAGAAAAGAAAATACACAAGTTGTTCCTATTTCCTTATTAATACTTGTCCTCATTTCTTTATTGCCCCCACCCACACCTCTATGGTTTTGGATTGTCTGGAGTTGGATTGCTTTCTCACTCTAGTTTGCATTTCCTTCAAAGTGGAGAAATGTAAAAATCTAAGCTACCAAGATGTAGAACACCTTCATTCCCTGATATACAAGACTACTTCATGTGTAAACATCTGTGTTACTGTGTGGTTAATAGGCTTGAGTGAAAATGTCTGTTCTCTTCTGGGTAGCATTCAACCATTTCCTCACAAATGGAATGGCTGTGCTCCATTGGTTATCACTCTGGATGAAAGGGATGAATTAAGTTACTGAGCAGAGATGCTTTCCCATGCAGTTTAATGACCCTGCTAATGTAAAGTTTAATGGAAGTCCCTTTGTAAGCACTTTTTAAAAATGAATTCAGAAGCTGAACTACTAATATTGAATCAATTTGCTTTATTTAATCCAAATGACATTTGTCATTTACAAAGGGAAAGGAAGCTGCACCAGGATGGTATAAAGTGGCTGAGATCTACTAAAACCCCACTAAGCCATGGAAACTCACTGGGTGAGGTTGGGCAAGTCACACTTTCTCAGTCTCAGAGGAAGGCATTGACAAACCCCCTCTGAATAAATCTTGTCAAGAAAACCCTGTGATAGGTTTGCTTTAGGTGGGTCACCATAAGTTACAAATGAATTGAAGGCATACAGCAGGGGTAGGCAACCTTTTTGAGCCGGGGGCTGGGTTGCTGTTCCTCAGACAATTGGGGGCCCAAAGCACAATAAATAAATAAATAAATAAATAAATAAATTAAAAAATTAAACATTTTTTTAAAATTTTAAAAAATATGCATGCACACTCTCTCAACCCCAGAAAAGCCATGGCAAAACCCCTGTGGAGATTTGGCCAAGAAAACCCCAAGAACAAGTAATAACAACAATAATCAATATGATGGTGGATGGCAGCAGCAGTGGCAGGACCGGCCTGGGGCCAGTCCAAAGGACTTGGGGGGCCTTAGGTTGCCTACCCCTGGCATACAGCATCAAATTGTAAATCTGGACTTAAATTTTAACAGTGATTGTGCTATACTACCATTATGCTGAATACCAATGTTGTGGAACTAGCTGCATACCTACTAACATGCTTGTTTACTGACCCATTGTGGAATGGGGAGTGCACAATGGTGGTTTCCACTATTACAGTGAAACAAATGGTACCTTGAAGACACTGAAAAATAGTTATTCACTATCCAAGAAAAACTGCTTATGCAATGGTTACACTTGGAGAACTCCACTTATGCAACTGTGAATGGAATATATTTGTGGTGCAATGGCCAAGAAATGCAACTAACTATTCTTATCAATGAGATCAGATCTTAGAAATGATAAAACCTAATGAAATATCAATTCACAATTGTGGTAAAAATCAGATTCATACCAGTTAACAATTTTCTAGTATACTTATCTTGCTCTTTGACAGGTCTTTAAAAATGCAGCCTTCTGAGTAATCTTGATATTGCCTTCCATACATATAGAGAGCAGCAACTTTTCTGAAACGCCTAGAAGAGGTGAAAAATTAGTAGATCAACCTGTATTTTTTCTATGGCACACATGCCAGATATGGCATGCGAAGCCATTTTCCCTGGCACACGGTGTGGGGAAGAGGAGAAAATGGCGCGCACCTGTTCCTCCTCCTCCCCTCTGCCTCTCGGGAGGCAGCTGAAGGCCCAGAAAGGTATGGGATGAAGAAACCCCACCCCAGAAGTCTCACCCTATAGGGTGGAAGTCCTGCCCTGGAAGTCCCATTCCTCCTGGAAGTCTTGCCTCTGGCACAGGGTAACACCTGGTGCCAGAAGGCCATTTAGTTTGGGCACTCGGTGTCTAAAAGGTTTGCCATCACTGGTCTAGACAGTTGGAGTTTATCTGTATAATCTCTTCATCAATTGAGAGTGCATCACATTGACCCTAAAAGCTATACAATATGTTAAGATGGTTAAGTTTTGTTAACAGCTAGCACTTTGCATGACACTAAGGCAGGGAATGCTTCCAGTCCCAGAGTCTAAATTTTTGCTTCCTCCAGTGTTCTGGAGGCTGCAGCTATGCTGTTGCAACCACCATTTTGACCAACTGGAAGTGACACTCATCACTTGAAATCACCTGTTAGACTGCTGCTGATGAAGGTGAGGATTTTGGGGTCATTTAAGGGGCTGTGTGGGGAGATCTCCAGAACAGCATGAAATAGCCCTGCAAAGGGTTTAGTGTTGTTGTTGTTTTACAACTTACATTGGGGTTTTTTCCTGCCCCCAAACAACTTTTTCACTGGAATAAATGGTCTCTCTATGTGAATACGCATGTGTTAGGATCTTCTGGGGCTCAGTGAGCCCCCCAAGGACTGCCCTGGACCTTCTAAAGAGCTGCATGAAATTCATAGAACACATGCTTCATTAAATAATGTTCAGTGATGAGCTAAAAGTGTCAGATTAGTAGTTTAGCTTGTGAATTCCTCATTAAATAGGAAACAATGAGAAACTAAGCATGTTTAATAACTGAGAGATACCTTTTTTCCCAGTGGGGTACATAAGGATCCATCATGGTGAAGTTAACAACTGTGCTGCTGAGGTAATTTGGTCTAAACTACAATGGGCAGCAAAGTGTCAGTTGTCATAGCATGCCTGTGACAGTTCATAGCTCTGATTTCGAGTTTGTAGTTCTCCTACCTCACAACATGGATATACCAGTAACTTCCTTAGGAAGATTGGAATTTCTTATATGCCTCCACATGATCTGTATACCCTAATGGTGCTTCATATAGAATCTGAGCAGGTGCTTTGGCTACCTGGATAGTCACTAGAGTGGAAGTCTGAACGTTCCCCACTCATGTCTTATGGGTTTGTTTCACATAAGGATCTGTTGTTATTGTATGCCTTCAAGTCATTTTTGATTTATGATGACCCTAAGGCAAATCTATCATGGAGGTTTCTTGGAAGATTTGTTCATAAAGGGCTTTTCCTTTGCCTTCCTCTAAGGCTGAGTGTCACTTGCCCAAGGTCATCCAGTGGGTTTCCATAGCTGAGCAGGGATTTGCACCCTGCTCTCCAGAGGTCTAGTCCAACAACCAAACCAGTACACAGGGCTACATATATGTATTTGAGTGCAAAATGAAAGTGACCCAAAACTTCATTTGTTATTGCTGTGTACCTTCAAGGTATTTCTGATTTATGGCGACCTATCATCACTTCTCTTGGCAAGATTTGTCCAGAGAAGGCTTGCCATTGCCTTCTCCTGGCCATCCTACCTAATGTTTCATACAATTCAGAGAATGGTTGTACCCTTCTTCCATGCACACACATGCCAGCAGAATTACATGGCTCCATTCAGTTTAGAGACCCCTTACTCCCACCCAAATTGTCTTTCTCTTCTCTTCCTCATCGCAATGCTTTCAATAAATAAATAAATAAATAAATCACTAATCTCTCTCATCTTTCTCCCTGAAACTTGTTCAGCCCAGATTGGAAACATGTTCTACTCTACACCAGTGGTCCCTAAACTTTTTCAGGTGAATGTCCCCTTTCCTCTTGGGTGACAATCCTAGTACCCCCCATGTCTATTTCTTGGTATTAGGTCCACTGTTCTACTGGAGGGGAGAGAGAGAAGAGAAAGTATCTTAACCAAGGGAAGTGGCTGCTTTTGGGTAGTTTTGCACAAGAAGTAAATAAAATCCTGCTTGCCATGCAACACCACTGGGTGACCCTGGGCAAGTCACACTGTCACAGCCACAGGGAAGGCAATGACAAACTCCCTGTGAGGAAAAGTTTTCAAGAAAACCCCATAATAGGTTCTTATTACGGTCACCATGAGTCAAAAAACTTGAAGGCACACAACAGCAACAGTCTGGAGCCCCACAGGTTTGTAATTAAGGAAGGGAAGGTGACACTGGGGGATGGCTTGGGAAAGTGAAATAGGGAGGCCCCTCTATGGACCTTATCACACGGGGCCAAATCCTGACAGAATCCAAAAGGAATCCCGACCTAAAACGTATTATTTTTCCGTGTTTACACATGACGTCACACAGAACCCCGACAGAACCCCGACACAATACAGCATGATCCGAGTTCTTTTGAATTTCGGTTTCTTCAGGAAGTACAATTGCGCGACGGGATTAATATCGCTTTTGTCGTAAGTATGGTCACCCAATACGTATCGCCAAATATGTATTGGGGAGCATTTCCCCATAGCGCCGCCTCTCCAAGGGGACCTCCTTGGAGCCCCGCGCCGAGGCAGGGCCGGCACTCCAAGGAGGACCTCCTTGGAGCGCCGATCCAATGCAGGGCCGGCGCTTCAAGGAGGACCCCCTTGGAGAGCCGGCCCTGCATCAGATCGGCGCTCCAAGGAGATCCTCCTTGGAGAGCCGGCCCTGTGTCGGTTCGACGCTCCGAGGGCCCCCCCCCCTTGGAACGCCGGCCCTGCGTCGGAGCTGTCACTCGCCGCGGCTGTCACCCTTTCCCAGGTCATCTTTGGTGCAGCCGGCCCTCCGCATGGCCGGCGCTCCAAGTAGGACCTCCTTGGTGAACGCTGCAGCGGGAGGTCCTGCTCAGAGCGCTGGCCGTGCAGAGGGCCGGCTGCGCCGAGGACGACCTGGGAAGGGGTGACAGCCGCGGCGAGCATAGTGAGCATGTGCAAGAACATCATTGCTTGTTCATGTACGGGATTTCCTTGCTAGTGTGTGCACGGCAGATACGTATTTCCTTAAATGCGCGATGATGCTAATTGCGTGTGATAACCATTTGCATAATGACAGTTTCTTTGCGGTTTCTTTTCGGGTTTTGTCATTTCAGGATTATTATCGCTTTGTGGGCCACGTGTGATAAGGTCCTATGGAAGAAACAACATTGCCAGAATGGGTTGCCTGGCGAAGAGGGCAGGTGGGCAGGCAAGCTCAGCTGAATTTCCACCTGAGGAAGGAAGGGCTGCATGGCAATGCCAATAAATGTCCCTGTAGCTGCCCCCTCATCTTCCACACTTTGCCTGGCAAAGGGAGGGAGAGGGGAATAAAAGGGGGGAGGGGAGAACAGGAAACCCCAGGAATTGCCAGAGCATTGACAATGTCCACTGCAAAGGGGAGTGGAGGAAAAGCCTGTCCCCTTCCCTTCTCTTCTGCCCTGGCTATCTGGCTTGAGCCAGTTAGTCAAGGCAAAAGGGAAAGAAGGGTGCACACTTGCCCCTCCCTTCCCTTTTGTCTTGCAACAAGCCGGTGTCTTTCTTACCTGTAGAAGCTTTCCTCCTTCGGCTCCTTGAAGGGGGAAGCTGAGCAGTTTCTGGGAAAAGGTGGGTATGGCAAGTATTCTGTTGCCCAAAGAGGGGAAGGAGCAAGGGAAGGGGGGAAGACAAGGTCCCTTTGCTCTGTTCCAGGGTGAGGCAAAGCTGGAGGAGCCATGCTAGGTCTTTTGCCTCTCAGCCTGGACAGACAGAGCTTGTTTTCCACACAGCTCTCCATTTGACCTCCTTTTGTCCTGTCCCAGAGTGGTGTACAAAAGAAGTTTCTTGAAACTAGGGTTGCCATAATTCTCTTCCATAAAAACTCAGATGCAAGTCTATGAAAGCTTATGCTACAACTTTTTTCGCACAATTAATCTCAAAGGTGCTGCACGATCCCTTTGCACACTGATATTCCAGAGTAACATGGCTTATGGTTGAATCCCCACTGCAGAATTAATGCAGTTTGACACTGCTTTAACTGCCATGGCTCAATGCTATGGAATTCTGGGGTTTGTAGTTTGTTGTCACACTAGAGCTCCCTGAGAGCCCTGGTGGCGCAGTGGTTAAATGCCTGTACTATAGTTACTCACTCACAGACCACAAGGTTGCAAGTTCAATACTAGCCAGGGCTCAGGCTAGACTCAGGCCTGCATCCTTCCGAGGTCGCTAAAATGAGTACCCAACTGTTGGGGGGCAATGAGCTTACAGTTGTAAACTGCTTAGACATCCCATAGCGTGATATGAAGCGGTTTACTTTGAGATGTAAATGAAGCTGCTTGCTTTGAGAGAGGCTACATAGCTCACAAAACTACAAATCCCAGATTTCCATAGAATTGAACCATGGCAGTTAAAGCAGTGTTGAACTTCATTTTTTCTGTAATGCAAATTAAACCTATGTATCTTAATTCTAGCCACTTGGAAGAGTACTTAGCAAAGGTGGGTTCCCCCTCCCCCACTTCTATGAGGGAGAGGCAGGGAGAAAATCTCCCAAACAGCTATGAGACTAAGGACTGATGCAGACAGCCAAGAAGGGGTGGCTCCGGGCCACACGCCATAGCCCTGATCCTCCTTTTTGCCACCCTCAAAAGAGCAGCAAAATGCTGCTCCTTTTGGGGGTGGCAAAAGGCTGCCCTTAGAGCAGCTGCTGCGGCTATTTTGCACCCTTTTGGCACAGTCTGTGTGCATGCTGTGCCAAGAGGGCACCCTGACACTGCACCATGCGGACAGGCACGTGGCATCAGGCAGAGCAGGGTGGAATTGGGGCAGAGTTGGGACAGAGTCAGGGTGGCCGGCGTGCAGTTACCCCACCCCAGCTCCACCCCTAGACTGGTCTAAACTGCTAGTCTGCATCGGCCCAAAGAGGGAATCCTACCTAGGAATCATATCCCAGAGTTGCCATGCAGACCAGCCCATACAGCAAAGCACAATAACATAAAATATCCACAAAACAGTGATACGATGATCATGGGACAGCAGAACCGGCCCCACCAGCAAAAGGTATTCTGACCCCTGATATAGAGACTTTTGTGAAGGAGTTACTGTAATGAAACACTTTACTATTTTGAACCTCTAATCCCTAAAAATGTAGTTCCAGTCATAGTTGTAATTTCACCCACACAAAGGCTAGCAAAAAAGAAAAAGATAACTGCAGGATCAGAGAGGACAGAACAGTGGTTTGATATTTTCATTTATATTATGGATTGTACTGTTGGCCCTATATATCCATAGATTCTTCATCCACAGATTCAACCATCCACAGCTTGAAAATATTTAAAAAATATAAATTCCCAAAAAGCAAACCTTGATTTTGCCATTTTATATAAGTGATACCATTTTACCATGCTATTGTGATTAATGGGACTTGAGCATCCATGGATTTTGGTATTCATAGATGGGGTGGGGTGGGGATCCTGGAACCAAATCCGAATGGATAACAAGGGCTCACACTCTAGAGCGAAATACTTTTTTAAATGAAAAGTTGGAAATCCAAGCTACGTAAAGGTATAAATGGACACCAGGAGGTTTTGCTGGACTCCAAGTAAAACCTGATCAACTGGCGAAGATGGCAAATGTAGCTTCCACTCTTTTTCTTTGTTGCTTGTTTAGCTGTCTCTTCATTCTGCCCTTGTACACATGCAACTACTTTCAGTCTCTCCTCCTGCATATAAAGCAACAGGAATTCTATTCACCTTTTTTCTTATTCTCTCTCTGTACATATGGAAATACACCACAAACAGTCAGGAAGAAGAAGACACTCTAGATCAGCGGTCGGCAAACTATGGCCCGTGGGCCGAACCCGGCCCGCCAAAGCCTTCTAACCAGCCAGTGGCCGGTCCTGCTGCCGCCACGGCTGCCGCAGCCTCTGCGGCCACCACACTCACACGCACATGTGCACGACAGCAGGCACCATTTTGGAAGGTAAAACGGCGTTGGTGTTGTGCACATGCAGCTCGCGATGCCAGTGCCATTTTGCCTTCCAAAATGGCGCCCACCAACGTGCACATCCAAAATGGTGCCCTGCGCTCGCGCACACATGCGCATGACAGCAGGCGCCCTTTTGGAAGGCAAAATAGCGCCACTGTCATGCGCATGCATGCGTGACTCCGGTGCCGTTTTGCCTTCCAAAATGGCACCCACCATGGTGCGCATGCATGCACGAGTGTGGGCGCCATTTTGGAAAGCAAAATGGCACCCCGCGCTCATGTACGTATGCACACCACCGGGGGGTAGTGCACATGCGCGTGCGTGCCTCCAGCGCCATTCCCCCCTGCTTCGGCATGCCGAAGATCAGGGGATGGTGGAACCGGCCCCACCCACCAAAAGTTTGCTGACCCCTGTTCTAGATAGATGTTACAGTGCTGTAGGACCTGCATTGATCCACTGGTCTTAGAAGTGAAAGCTTAATAATTGTTCAGAAAATGTCATAAAACTTAAGGAAGGCTGATACTCATCCTGCAGAACACCAAAAAGCAGCTGCAAACATTTGGATCAAATTTTGAGGCTTCCTACTCCTAGTGGGCATTCTTACTCCCAAAAGGTCCTCTTAGCACTTTAACTGCCAGGCTCCATCCTGGGATTTGTAGTTTCTTATGGGACCAGAGCTCTCTGCCAGAAAAGGCTAAATATCTCACAAAATTACATATCCCAGAATTCCATAGGATTGAGCCATGACAGTTAAAGTAGTATCAAACTACATTAACTCTGCAGTGTAGATGCAGCCTTAATCCAACATTGTTTAAAATTAACCAGATTGTTTTAAAAACAAAATAATCCTGCCATTCACACTGTCAGATTTCAAGCCCCCTTTTACATGTTTAGATTTTCTGGACTATGCCAAATACACACACACACACTTGACCATTTCCTCCTTAAAATAGTTTTAGACCAATTTAATACAATGTGGTATTTTCTATGAACAAGACTGAGAAGTCAGATTGTTTACTCTAACGTACAGTGAAATTATGCAGCTCAAATATATAAGGGTTTTTTCTTTTTCAAATCATCCACTGTATCTAATAAGGCTTTTTCTTTGTACTATTATTACTTTTCCCCTCCTGAAAAGCTTTTTTCAATAAGAACCCTCCAAATTATCCCCCCTTAGCTAGCTCATCTGTTCAGCCAATAAGCAAATTTTTATTGCTTTTATGAATTAAAGCCACTTTACATCCAATCATTTCCCAAACATCTGTAGCTGAATCAGTCTAGGGAGCTTTTGAAAAATCAATCAGTGGGGAACAGCTTTCACTTCATGGACTTTATAAAAAAATTAATAAAGTATTTACACATGTTTGCTCTGACTGAAATGAGAAAAGAACCCACTAGTTCAGGTATGGCAGGCGGCACTGACAGCTCTGAAACACCTCTTGCAGCTGGCAGTAAAAGGATTAGTCTGGGTGTTGCCTACTGGAGAAAAATAATAGCTAGCACAATGCTGTGCAAATAAAGCAAAATGAATGTGATCTGCTTTCTAGCACTGCAGTGAGGCAGAGTGGCATCATTGTATCTGTGACTCCAATACACAGGTATATTTCACTCTTTATATCCTGCATTAAAAAAAGCCCAAACCACCTCTGCTTACATACTCAAGAGAGATGGTGATAAACATTTAAAATGCATTTCAAGCAGAATTTCTCAAGTTTTAAGCCATTTTCATATCAATCCTAAATCTTTACCTCCCCCTGCAAAATAATTGAAGGTGGTAAGGAATTACTTTTTGTATCTTCCTCCTTCTGTTGTTTTCCCTCAGTCTGAGTGCTCATTCACATTAGATAATTATAGTGCTGTGACTCCACTTTAACAGCCATGGCAACATCCTATGGAATTCTGGTATTTGAAGTTTAGGGATGGATATTTTGAATTCTCAGCCAATGAGTTCCTCTACTGCCTTTGAGCAAAGTACAAACCCCAGGATTTCATAGGATGGAACCATAGCAATTGAAGTGGAGTCTAAGGGGGGTTGCAGACTGCCAGAAATAGTGCAAACTGAGTCCACTTTTAGGGTTAGGGTTAGTGCTAGGGAGTCATGGGTATTGTTTTTTTTTCGTGAGACATTGAGCCTTCTCTGTCAGAGAGCTCTGGTGCCACAATAAAATACAGTTCCCATGATTCCCTAGCACTAACCCTAACCCTAAAAGTGGACTCAATTTGCACTATTTCTGGCAGTCTGCAACCCCCCATAGTTCTATAAGAGTATGTCAGTGGACTCCAATGAGCAAGGTGATTTATAAAAGTTAAAACAGATACATCTCTCTCTCTCCCTATCTTTACAAGAATGGATGTGTTTTATAAAATAACGTTTAAAGGTATGCTCCTTATCATCTGGCTCCTCACAATGAGATAGTAAGAATTCCAACAGAACAGGATGTTGCGTCTGCACAAAGGACACTAACGCGATTGGTATGGATGAAACATTGGCCACAACTTTTATTTGTACAGGGTCTGACATATTTAAATTTCAATATAAACAACTATTTATCCATCCACAATTTAAGTATTTCTTAACAATCATCTATTTGACGCATGCCTGTGTGTTTTAAGCGCAAGCGCTGTTGAATATTTACCTTTTTTCAGGGCATGCATCAAATTCTTTAAATTAGGTAATCTCATAACCAAATATAAACCCCTCCCCCACCGGATATTACGCCAAAATAATTTTATGACGTAACCATGTTATGACATCATTAAGTTTAATATGACATCATCAAAATTTTTGTTTAATCACATGACATATACCAAATTTCTTTATTATTCTTTGCCAATTAATAAATCCAGTTAACCTACAGAATTCCCTAAAGGGGGGAGGGTTCCTGCCTGCCACATGAAGGGGTCAGCCTAGCTTGGCATCCTCTCTCCCACCCCCCTAATTGAAGCCTATAAGCAAGACTCCAATGTGGCCAGGTATATGTCGTTCCCCTGAGGGGAAAGATGCACATCGTCACCCCTGTACAAATGTGGTAACGCAAATTGTATTCCCTGATGATCAACAATAACCACCCCCATTTTCTTTAACGTCTTTGCCACAGATCAATTTAACCAACGCCGAGCTCCATCGATAGCAACATCATTTCTGGCCCCATGCCAAACTCGCTGAGGAAGAAACTTCGTCCACATGAGGAGTGTATGTGGCATCATCCGCTGAATCTCCTTCATATCCTTAATTATGCGTCTAGCCAATTGCAACGAAGTCATTTTGGAAAGGTCATTTTCCCCCAAATGAATCAACAAAATTTTTGGCTGTGCAAACGAAGCCATCAGTTCGATTATTCTAGGCAGTATGGCTCCGCACAACATACCTCTGCGACCAAACCATCTCAAAGTTCCAGACAGCCCCAGTCCCAAGGCCAAATCTTGTCGCTGCTGAATGATGTGCCTCTCAGCCCAGAAGACCAAGCTGTGCCCAAGGATCCATACGTCACCTGGAGCCAATTCTGCCAAATTAATTAGAACAAGAACATTTATAACTACCTTAAACTTAGGTGCGAACATATGATTTAAACACTCTTGAGCGCCAGCGACCAATCCTACAAATTGCAGTGTCACTCAAACCCTGCGTTGCTGCCGCTGTTGCTGCCCCAATCCTAAATGAATGAGAAGAAAATTGAACCGCTGGTAAACCAGCATGACTCAACCCCCCCCCCCCCGCAATACTGCTCTAAATTGATATTGTGTTAATGGTAAACCCGATATATGCAAAAATAAGTACCCCGATGTGTTTGGCCGTATTTGAATATAAGTATTCAAAGCCTGCACCGGGCAAATATGGCCAGGAGGAGCCCTAGCCAATGTCAAGGATTGTCCCTTCCCTGACTGATCTGTTTCCGAGCGTCGAATTCTCAGTTGAATGCCCTGTCCTGAAAGTTGAATATCTGAAAGCAAAAGAGCCCTGCCAGAACTATCAGTACGTGAACAAGGAACAATTTCACTTATCCTCAAGGCTGCAAAAAACGCTAATGAAAATGCTGCCTTAAACAAAATCACCTCTTCAGGCGTAGAACATGTAACTGGGAGGCATTGCCATATTTTCAACAATATTGACCCCGTTATTGGCAATCGACTGTCATGAGTGATGGAAGACTCCCTAATCCATCCTTCCAGAGCCCTACATACTCTAAAATTAATTGTAGGGTCTTTAAAACCTCCTGCTCTAGAATAAAATGAAAGAGCCGCCAATCTTCCCCTAATAGTGACTGTAGATAAACCCATTTGCCTAAGGTGCACTGCAAAACGAAGAATAACCTCCACGTCCAGAGGCCAAACCTCAACCTCCCCAATAGTCGATAGAAAGGATCTGAATGCTCGCAAAGCGAGCTGATATGACTTGCGTGTCGACGAGGCGACGGACAGAAAAATCGCCTTTTCAATTTCTACTCTCCAAGGCTCCAGAGTTGATGTGGTACCTCCAAAGGATGAGCTGCTGCCTCTGGCGCCAACTGGCAGAATCTGTAAAACTGAAAACGCGAAAGGGCATCTACCAAAGGATTTAATAAACCACAAACATGTTGAGCTTGGAACAAAATATTATACTTTAAACATTGAGCCACCATTTCCCTCACCAGTGACATTACCCTGTCAGACTTGGAAGACAAGGAATTCACTATATAAACCACAGCCTGGTTATCACACCAAAAGCGTACCGTTTTGTTTGCAAATTGTTCTGGCCATAAATGAACCGCCACCACAATAGGAAATAATTCCAAAAAGGTGAGGTCCCTAGTCCAGCCTTTTTCAACCCAGGTTATTGGCCATTCCTCAGCTGCCCACTGGCCATTAAAATAAACTCCAAAACCACAGGCCCCCGAAGCATCAGAATGTACTTGAAAATCTGCGCTAAGGAGCATTTCAGATCTCCAAAATGAAATACCATTGAATTGCTCCAAAAATGACTCCCATATTTCCAAATCCTTTCTTATCCCAGAATTTATTCTAATATGATGGTGTGGGGCCTTCACTCCCTTGGTGGCTTTATATAAACGTGAACAGAATGCCCTTCCAGGGGCTATCACCTTACAAGCAAAATTTAACAAACCTGACAAAGATTGAAATTCTCTAAGTGTGGCTTTTGATTTACTTTTCATCATCCTCACCTGCAGCCTCATAGCTGTTAGCTTGTCAGATGGGAGACGAGAGATACCTGTTTCGGTATCTAATTCAATTCCCAAGAAGGTAAGACGTGTATCAGGGCCCTCAGTTTTTTCCTCAGCCAAAGGTACTCCCATTTCATTCATTAAGCGCTGAAAAGCTAATAGTGTGTCTGCACAACCATCTGTCCCAGCGGCGCCAGCAAAAAGGAAATCATCTAAATAATGAGTAATTGCTTGACTACCAGACCTTTTAGAGGCACACCAATGTAAAAAAGTGCTGAATGTTTCAAATGCTGAACAAGAAATAGCACACCCCATTGGCATAGCTTTATCAAAATAATATTTCCCCTCAAATTGAAAACCCAAAAGATCAAAATCCTCCGGGTGAACTGGAAGTAGTCTAAAGGCCGATTTAATATCGCACTTTGCCAATAAGGCTCCTTTGCCCAGAGCCTTAACCATTTTAACTGCCGAATCAAATGAAGCGTATTTAACTGACGTCAACTGAGGATCAATAGCGTCATTTACTGAGTCACCTCTGGGGTAAGATAGGTTGTGTATTAGCCTGTATTCCCCTGGGGCCTTCTTAGGGACTACACCAAGGGGCGACAATCTCAAATTTGCCATAGGCAAGTGCTCATGAGGGCCCGAAATCCTACCTGCTGCTATTTCCTTGGTCAGCTTGTCCCTTACAATCCCTGGCAATTCCCTAACAGAACGTGCATTGGGTGCATAACGATGCACCCTTAAACCAACATAAGGAATGCGAAAACTGTGAGAAAAACCCTCTAACAAATACTAAGCGGCCTCCCTTTTAGGGTATATCTGCAACCAATTGGCCATGACATCCAAGTTAATTGGTGTTGGTGCCCTTTCCTGAATTGGATAATTGTTGCTGGGAGGGAACCCCACCTCCTGACTTTTTAACTTTAAAACATGCTGATCCTGGGTGGTTTCCCTTACAGGTATTACACTTATGCTCAAACCTGCAGGGCTGCCTTTTGCACCTACCTGCGTTGAAGTCCCAGCACAGTCCGAATTGTTTTCTCTCTCCCGTGCTAGGCCTCGCATTTTGCCCTCTCGGCTGAGTGACCATAGGTACGAACCCATTATCACATCGGCTCGAAGGGGAGGCTCCTACCATAACATCAGCCCACAGTTCGGACTGTACGTGACGCCAAGATAAGGAGTGGTCTAGTGCTGCCCTCATCCTAAATTGCTCATCATATTGAAGCCAGGCAGAACCTCTAGCATTAACATGGCAATTAGTATAAGCTTTAATCATTATCTCCTGATATTTGGAGAAGTCAAGGGATCTGGCAGGGTCCTTTTCTTCCATAACACCCCTATAAATGGTAAAACCCATAATCCAGTTTACAAAATTCCTTTCTAACTTAGGGCGTTTATGTGATTGAAATTCTTTTGGAAGGGTAAACACCACCCCATCTTTGACCATTATCCTAGGCTCAGGATCCTGAAAGGTGAGCGAAAACAAATCAATGTACTCGCCCCTCCAAATCCTTTCTTTTGTAGCTATGGGAAGGTGTGACCCCAAAGGCATGGACATACCCGCATAAGGATTGCATTCAAAAGACCGATCCATCCCAGAAATGCCTAAAGCACCCACCACAGCTGTTCCCCTCGTTTGACTTACCGTGGTATTAATGTTTGCATTGCGCTGCAACCCCAATCCCGAACCTTGGGTTGGGGAAGAGCTATCTATAGGTGCTGTTACAGGTTCAAGGCTAGGGTGATCACTCAACGAGGTCAATCCTGTCTGCCCACCTGTAGCCCAAACCGCTGAAGGCCATGTTGCCTGCAAATTATTATTATTATCTAACAAACCTGAGCTCGTTGGATGAGGAGAAGCATTCAAAGATGCTTGCTGAACTCCCACTGTGGATGTCACTGAAGCAGCTCTGGTGCTGTGCTGTCTGCCATGAGCGCCTGGTACATCACTGCTGCAAGCCGCAGATGTCTCAGGTGTCGACACATTGCTCTGGCCTGTAACAACCACACTTTGAAGAAAGTGAAACAAATCAAAGTAGGTTGACTAGATGTAAGTACCGCGGCACCTTGGTGCCCTACACCAGGAACTTTCCTCAAAAGTTCCATTACATCAGCTACGGTTGGTTGCCCAACCTCCATAGCTGAAGTACCCGGGGAACTACATGCAGTGTCAAGTGATGAAGTTGTATTAGCAATAACCTGCTGAGCAGTGGCTTGTCCAACATTTATATGCGCAACCGAAGAGGTAGTTGCTTGCGCCCCTTTTTGCAAATGATGTTGAGCCAACTGCTCACATACTGCCGCACAAGCCTGCATAGTGCGACCTATTTGTGCCAGATGTGTGGTGATGTCATCTTCTTTGTTTGCAACATTAGCAGTTCGCTTAGGGGCTGGCTGGCCAGTTTTTTGACCAGTTGAAGTCGCACGCCGCTTAGATTGAGCCTTACTTCGCGGCATGATTTTAAAATAATTAAAGTAACAAATATTAACAAACTGATTGATGCAGGATATAGAATAACTAACTATACCTGTGTCACCAACTTATAACGTGAACTGCATGTACTCCCATTCAACAACTGCCAACCAATATAGGCTAGCCAACATGCAAGAAGGAGGCACTCATCCAAACTCCCCCCTTTAATATTTACTTTTTTTAAAAATTATATTATTATTATTGTTGTTATTATTATTATTATTATTATTATTATTATTATTATTAAGGCCAGGCCAAGCTGTTAAATTAGCCCCTGTTAGGCCTGATTGAAATGAGCGCACAGAACCGCAGGAAGGAGTGAGTGGCGTGTGGGGGGGGGGGCACTTCCACTACCTTCCTTTAAACAGCAACTGTGAAATGGGATTAAGGGGGGAGGGGGGGGGCTGACCTAGGAACCCAGGCCGTCTGCCCAAACCAGAGGCCTGTCCCTTCTATTTACACTTTTTTTGCGCCAATTAGCGCTACACAACAAGGTCTGATGGCCAATCTGGGGGCACCTGGAAACCAAGTCCAGGGCCCAGCAACAAAGAAATAGTTGTTTTTATTTATTTATTTATTTTATGACAACACTTGTGTCCTCCAAAGTCCGGAGGACCAAAAAGCCTGGAAACCACGGCCTGGCTCGTTCCCAAGGGGGGGGGGGGCGGCGAGGCGTAAAAAGGCCGCAGCCGCGCCCGTCCGTCTGCCCAACAAGGCGCGGGCCCACCGCGCTAGGCCGAATAGGCCTCACAGTAATGAAGCCAGGCCTGGCTCGTTCCCAAGGGGGGGGCGAGGCGTAAAAACGGCCGCAGCCGTGCCCGTCCATCCACCCAACAAGGTGCGGCCCCACCGCGCTAGGCTGAATAGGCCTCACAATAACGAGGCCAGGCCTGGCTCGTTCCAAAGAGTGGGTGGGGGCGGCGAGGAGTAAAAATGGCCGCAGCCGCAGCCGTGCCCGTCCGTCTGCCCAACAAAGCGCGGACCCACCGCGCTAGGCCGAATAGCCCTCAAAGTAACTAGGCCAGGCCCGGCTCGTCCCCAAGAGGGGAGGGGCGGCGAGGCGTAAAACGGCCTCCAACAAAGCACAGGCCCACCGCGCTAAGCCGTTACTCCCCTGGGCACGTGTCCCTCGGCGAGAGCCTTCTCGCAGAAGGCGTACTGAGCCTCGGGCGCCTCAAGGGAGAGACGGACGAGCAAGGTCCTCCTTGCTCATCCCAAAAATGAAATGGCTGCCAACACGTGGCAGCGCGGGGCTTTATAGCCCCGGAAATCTCACGGCCAAATCCCACGAGATTTAAAATCTCGCGAGACCTGGTGCGAGATTCTTTTTTCATTGGCCAGGCCGACCAGAAGAGGCGGGCCTTCCGGTCCTCCTGGCCAATCAAGCGTCACTGCCCTTTTTAGGCAGACATAACAGAAGGCCCCCTCCCAACCCGTCGGGGGGGGTCTTTCCTTCTTGGTGTCTTTTCCATCAATGGCAGTGAAAGTACAACAGTTTGTTCCATGTAAGGGTAGTCTGGCATACCCTACATTTTATAGAGGATAACTAGGACACATGTGGCCACATAACATCAGAGTATGGTCAAAATGAATGTATGTGTGTGTGTGTGTGTGTGTGTGTATATACACACACATGGAAAATATGCACTAGGATAGGCTGCAGCAGTTTGCTTTTGCCTGAGCCTACTGGAAAGAGCAAATTCCAAACCCCTCGTTTTTCTCTTGAGTTAAGTGTGTGCAAACTACTTTTGCACTTTGAACTCAGTTTGCAGTCACTGAAGTAACCTGAAAAGGAAGGAGAAAATGGGAGAAGGAGGTTGGAACTGGAACATTTTAAAAGTAGCTTGAAAAGTGGGATGAGAGAGGATTAATCAGAGATGTCCCTGACAAACTGGGACAGTTGGAGAATGTGTCACTGAGTACTGTACTATCCATGCTGAGGCAACACCTTTATTAGCCCAAACACAAAGGTACAACAATCTTTATGCAAACTTTCAAAACATCTGTACTGTATGTCTTATGTCTTAACTATGTATGTGTATATGTAATACTTGTTTGATATATACAGTATGTATGTATGTGTGTATGTACTGCTAGTGACAGTTTACTATAATATTGCAGCACTTGCATTTGAGGGCATGGAATACTGGGAACAGGAGTGAAACACTTTGTTTTCTCCACTTTCTGATATAAAGTACTATTCATATTCAGAAAGAAAAAGGGGAGAGATCTATTTCTTTTTCAATCTTCTCTTGCTATCACCATAACACTGACACCATGCCTACACAGGCAGAAGATGGAGAAAAAACAGAGAAAAGATGTTTCTCTGGTGAGCAAGGATAAGGGGTTGGACTGATACTAAGCCATAGCCTAATCAGAATTAGCATAAAATACAATATTCTGATTCTGAGTGGTGAGAATTGTTGTTGTGTGCCTTCAAGTCATTTCCCACTTGTGGGGACTCTAAGGTGAACCCATTAGGGGGCAGGCTTCTTGGCAGAATTTTTTCAGAGAGGGGTGCTCAATTGCTTTCCTGGAAGACAAAGAGATTGTGACTTGCCAAAGGTCACTCAGTAAGTTTCCATGGCTGAATGGGGATTCAAACCCTGGTCTCCCAGTGTCACATTTGCAGATGGCACTAAATTGGAAAGGTTAGCTAATACCCCAGAGGACAGAATCAGAATTCAAAATTACCTCATTAGATTAGAACGTTGGGCCAAAATTAACAAAACGAATTTAAATATGGAGAAATGTAGGATACTTCGCTTGGGCCAGGGGTTGGGAACCGGTCGACCGGTCTCCGACCGGTCTCCGCCGACCCCTGCCACCACCGTGCATGCTGTGACTGCCATTTTGTTTGCCAAAATGGTGGCTGCAACTTGTTTGCGCATGCGTAGTACTGCTGCGCATGCACGAACGAGCCACAGCTGCCATTTTGGAAAACAAAATGGTAGCCACGATGTGCACGGCAGTGGCGTGGCCAAAATGGTGTCCCGGAGGAGCCCCGCGGCAGCGCCGGGCTTCTCAGAGGCCTGGCGCTGCCAAGGGAAGCCTCCTGGGGGGCCCCACCACCATGCGCATGCACGTGCGATGCAGGGGGGGACCATTTTAGTTTTTTGTTTTTGATGCGCATGCGCAAATGAGCTGCAGGTGCCATTTTGTTTTCCAAAAAAATGCAGCGGTGGGGGGGTCGTTGGGGGCCGGTCCAAAGGCCTCGGGGGGCTGGCCCCGGCCCGCGGGCCATAGGTTGCCGACCCCTGGTCTAGATCAAGGGAAGTAATAGTACCATCTACTCTGCTTTGGTCAGACTTCACCTGGATTATTGTGTCCAGTTTTGGGTACCACAATTCAAGAAGGATGTTGACAAGCTGAAGCATGTCTAGAGGAGGACGAAAAAAAATGGTGAAAGGTCTGGAAAGCATACCCTAAGAGGAGCAGTTTAGGCAGCTGGGTATGTTTAGCCTGGAGAAGAGAAGGCTGAGTGTTGACATGATAGCTATGTTTAAATATTTGAAGGGATGTCATGTTGAAGATGGATCAAGCTTGTTTTCTGCTGCTCCAGAGACAAGGACATTGAGCAATGGATTCAAACTACAGGAAAAGAGATCCCACCTCAACATTAGGAAGAACTTCCTGACAGTAAGAACTTTTGGTACTAGAACACACTGACTTAAAGAATCATGGAGCCTTTGGAGGTTTTAAACAGAGGCTGGATGGTCATAAGGAGTGCTTTGATTGTGTATTCCTGCATGGCAGGAGGTTGGACTAGGTGGCCCTTGGACATTCTTCCAATTCTGTGATTCCATGTCCCAGTCCAACATGCAAATTACTACACCACACTGACTTTTAGCTTATTTCTGAGCTAATTTAATGTGAATTGGGGGCACATTACTGTTTTATTTAGCCAGATTTTTGGTATTTTGGTACAAAGACTTCTGGATATGCCTCAGCTGGTGCTTGATTATAGACATATTTTCCAGTGCTGCTTTGATTAATATTGGTTTAAAATTTTTGTAAGCCCCCAAAAATCTTAACTATAGTTCAAAAGGAGTGCATACTTTAAAGAAAGACATTAGAAAATGGACAGAAGAGTCCACTCTGATGAGTAGTTTGAGAGTCAGAGGACTGAATATAAAGTTGGAGAAGACCAGATATTGGAAGGAGCCACTTACAAAGTTTTCTATCACTATTTATTTTGGGGGTACTTAGGATATGCCAAAGGTATACTTTAGAAGCTTATGTATTTAATTTATACCCTACCTTTCTCTCAGCACAAGACCCAAAGCACAGGGCCCACTGTTGCATAGTGTGTGCAACAGTGGCACTATGTTATAGCGATAATGAGAAATAGGTCCTAGTTACTTTTAAAGAACATATTGCTTTTTCAACATTCTAACAGATAGTGGAAACTACTTTTCCATTATTGCTAACTACAGCAAATTACTTTAAAAATGAAACAGAACTGGCTCTGGCAAACAGTTGTGGTCAGAAAGCTGATGTGAAGTTGTAGAGTTGTTCAGGTATAAACTGGGTAGAAAGTCTAAGGAACCAAGTAAGAAGATGGACAAAAATATGGCAGTGACATCATTAGGGGTATACAAGGTGTGTGGACTGCACCAGGTGACACCTCAAAAGAGGGGTGACATCCATTTGGGCCCTCCTCCTACTTCAGGGTGAGAAAGGATGTGCCCTTCCAGGTTTTGCCATCTTGGCAGCCTCCTATTGAGGAGGGAGCTGCCACTGCTGCAAAGGAAGAGGGTGAGGACACCTCTCCAGGGCTTCCGTTTAAGAGGAGGCTGCCACCTCAGTGAAGGAGAAGAGGTGAGCATGCCCCCTTTGTCCCCCCCCAGCTGACCCCCCCCCCCACAACAGGTGACACCAGGCATAGGGGAACCACTGATGTATGGATACATTAGGAAGTATTTAGAAGGACTGGGCAGGAACGTAGGTCTCTCATGGTGCTCCTTGAATGCAAGAGCAACAATTAATCTAGCCCAGAGTAATGGATTGCTGTTGGGCTGGCAAATCTACCCTTCCAGTTGTTTTCACTTATTCAGGAGCTCTTTTGGTGTCAGAGCAATTTTGGGGCAAAACCTCAAAATTGTCACCCAGTGCTGCTGCTGGCATCAGTCACTCCCTCTGAGGTCAGAAACAAGGTGGCTAGCATTGGCCACATAGGTAGGTGTCTTCTTGTGACCTCAGAGGGAGCAGCTTGCACCAGCAGCTGGGCTGGGCAGCACAGTGGAACACGTGTGTAAACAGCTGCCCAGCATTGCTATGGATGAATCTAGATTTTCATGCAAAATCTGGAGCAAAGGGTGAGTTTTTAAAATATGATTTAGGCAGGGATAGGGCGGATTTGGTGTGGAACTGTCCTTCCCCTATGAAGATAGTCCACACTTAAATTGAGGCTTTGGCCTTGTGTCATGTAGACAGTTTGCAGTGAAGGGAGGGGAAACCAGTTTAAATGGCCCATGTAGACATACCCCTAACCTTCTACTCTCGTCTCATATTCTCATCTCATTATTCACGCGATTCAGGAATGCCTTGAAGGAATGGCACAATTGGCCCTTCCCTGGTGAAGTGGTGGACCTTAGAGGACATTTCAAAGTGATAGTAGGTCTTCATACCTTTGCTGTTATTTTTTATTACCTCTTATAGTGGTCTTTTACTATGTGGAGCCTTCCTAATTTTCCTTGATATTCTTTCTGGAGTCTTTAATCTCTTAAAGTTACCTCTCTTTTTAATTAACACAAATAAAAACATTACCAGCCAATTCCAAGTCACGTTGTGCATTAGCTTTCTCTCTCTCTCCCTCTCCCCCACCCCCAATATACATTTTACAGGGACCTAATATTCATAGTTCATGCTCCTTTCTTTTCCTGCAAGGTTATTTTAATGTTTCTTCAGATCCATTGAGCTTTGTTTTTGATGTCATAATTAATCCACATTTGTGATTACTTCAGATGTTTCCTTCTCAGGTTACATTTTCAAGTCAGTGAAAGGAAAGTACCCACTGAAGCAAAATGACAAGACCAGTTGCAGTTTTTCTATGAGCTTTGGTTCCTGTACTTTTTTAATTTTTGCACACACACGCACACGCACACACACACACACACACACACACACACATATATATTACAAGTAACAAGAGATAAAGAGAAATTGCTTTTTCATATGACTCTAGCAATATGACCTTGTGGATTAAGTACTGGAGAAAGAAGAAAATACTTTGATTTAGGAACTGTTATGTCAAATTATGGGATTTAGCAACTGTGAACCAAATAACATGATCTTTTGGAGTAATGCAATGCAAATTCAGGTTTAATGGCAGGAATATTCATTGATTATAAAAACAGTCCAAACAAAATACATATCCGTTTATGCTGGCCAACGATGTGGTACTCCTCTGCCATATAGCTATTACAAAGAAAAAGAGAAAACATTAAGGTGGCAATGCTAATTTGCCCCAGATATGTGGCTGAGTATGGGACTTGAACATCCATGGATTTTGGTATCCAAGAGGAGTCCTGGAACCAAACCATAGCGGATACCAAGGGTCCAGTGTACCACTTTCACTTTCTCCCAAATATGACTTGTGCATTGTGATTTATTTATATTTTAAATAATACTTGTATTGTCTAAGTTTCTGTTATTATTTGGTCATATTGAAAATTCAATATTAAGACAAAAGAGACAGAATTTGTATTGTGCATTGTGTGTAGAGAAAAGGTTATGAAGGAACACTTATCCAGGCTGGCCTTACAGTTCCAATCCTAGGGTTTTCATCACCCACCCTTCCTTTTTGATCCTCAGGATCCTTCCCTGGTCCTTGAACTTGGGCCCCAGGGTAACCTCTTCACTGGACAAGTGGCTGTCCAGTGTGATAATCCATGATCAGTCCTCTCTTTCAATTCTTAAATGAAAAGAGCCAGGCACAGTTGTAGAAAATAAAACCAATAAAGATTTATTATATAGCAATTAAGTTAAACATGAACTCCCTGAACGTTTTCTGTGTTTCCAGATCCCAAACCCCTATTCAGATTGTATCAGTTTCTCTCTTCCTAACTGGCCTTCATTTTGGACTTTATCACACAAGGGTTAAAAAGTACAGTTAGAGCAGGATAGTAGTAGTCTCTGTGGCCATACCTTATCACGCAACACAGTGTCTGCCCAGTATTTGGTCTGTAGTCCATCCATTGCTGGAGTGCAACTTCTCATTGACAAACAAAACCCATCAATGCCTCCCAATTGCATGTGTGATAAGTTCCTCCCAACACAGTTCCAATATGCAGGCAATCATGAAGTTTGAGTGGATGTGATTCTGTTCCCCTACCCCTCTGCCTCCTCCACTTGCTATTCCCAAGCAGGCTGTTTTTCTCCCCCCCCCCCCCCATGTCTTTTCTTTACTTTTTTACTCAATGGATTGCCATGATCGTGCAGTTTCACTAAAGGAGAAAATAAATACAGACTGAAAGGCATGCTGAGAAGGGCATAGAGCAGGGAGGTAGTGCTATGCAGGCTGAAGTGTGGAAGGCAGAGATTGAGATAGAAGCAGCACTATGGCAATTTGGAAGAGCTGTGTGATAATGATTGCCCCCAAATCGGTTTGCTATTCCTAAACTAATGCAGTTGTGTCACCTTATGAGCGTGGTAAGTCCTTTGTCTCTGGCTACGCTAACTACTAAAATTGTGATGGTTATAGCCTTCCCTTAATCATCCCCACCTTCACAGCATTTTGAAGGCCTTTTAAAAATTTTGATGAGAATTTATTTTATGTGAATGTATAATTTATGAGAATTCTAATGTCCCCTGCTGCATCATTTTCTTTAAAATAAATTCCCTCTGAATGAGACCAACTTACTGACAGCAACAAAGCGTTGATGTAACTGGGAACAAAAATGCCACTATGGCAAAAATTGAAAGACATCTTCTGTGTCTTGTTGTTTGTATTTGTATCCAGTTCAGAGGCATTACTAGGGACTGCAAGGTGTGTAGGCCACACCAGGTGATGCCATAAGGGGTGGTGGTGACAACACTGAACTCCCAAACACCTGTCTTTTGGCAGAAATGGGTTGTGGAGTTCACTTGCATCCTTTTAAATTGCTGAAGAGATGGTATGAGTGGGCCAAGGCTCAGTGGGAGGAGAAAAGAGAGGCCCT
Organism: Phrynosoma blainvillii; assembly: GCA_026167975.1. Lineage (NCBI taxonomy): Eukaryota > Metazoa > Chordata > Lepidosauria > Squamata > Phrynosomatidae > Phrynosoma > Phrynosoma blainvillii. Next base: position 174,247,674 of record JANUYF010000001.1, read on the forward strand.
AGAATGGTTGTTTTTTAAAAAATTAATTTTAAAATAATTTTAAAAATTCACTTTAAATTTTCTTTAAAAAATAATCACATCTTGCCAAATTTTCACTTTAACCACATGAAACTATGTACATGTAAATACATATAGAGTGTGTATATTATGTAATTTAAGGTATAATTTTAATTTTGCTAGTTGTTTATGTCACAATTATTGCTATTACATTCAATGACATATGAAAATTACAGGTCATGAGCAACAATAGTACAAAGAAACATTACTAAGGATTTTGTATGACATGGCATAGGAAGGAGGTCAATGGGGGGGGGGGTAACACCATGAGGTACTGCACTGGGTGACACCAACCCTAGTGACGTCACTGATTCAGTTCAGTTCACTTTAATTGCATTAGCACATAGCATACAGCAAATATATTACAGTACAATAATGTAAAATAATTGTTCTGAAAGGAAATTAAAATACACTAAAGCCACAGATAATATGTGAAAACAACCGCATGTTTGTATTTTAAAAATAAAACAAACAACTGGACATGGAAAGTGGTTGAAATCTGGGGAAACTGTTTTCAACTTTTCAGTTAACTGTGTTGCAGAATAAAGATCTACCTCAGTTAACAAAGTAGTTATGTTCCTGAGCTTTACTTCTTTAACAGAACATTTAGTATCAGAGGCAGAAATAACATGGAAAAAAAAGTGATAGATTCTTCCACAGAAAAGAAGAGCACTTCAACACGTTTCAGCAAACTTTTTATACAAAACTAAGGGCCGATGCAGACCAGCACAAAGGGCTGCTCTGGGGTTGTGTTGGTGCAGGGCAGCCGCATGCCGACCACCCCGACTTCACCTCGACACCGTCCTGATGCCACGCACCCATCTGCATGGTGCGTGGCATCAGGACACCCTCTTGGCGCGGCGTGCACACATGCTGCACCAAAAGGGCACAAAACAGCAGTGGCGCTGGCTCTAAGGTTGGCCTTTTGCCACCACCAAAAGGAGCTGCATTTTGCTGCTTTTTTTGGGAGCAGCAAAAAGGAGGATTGGGGCTGCGGCGTGTGGTTGCTGTGGCCCCATCCGCCGCTCCCAGGCCCTCAGTCTATGTGTGTGAAGAACAAAACAATCAGGTCAGGGAGAAGTCAAGAAAAAAATTCTTGAACCTTCTAGAAAGTTTTTAAAGGCTTCTTCCAAAATATATTCAGGGATGATCCCTCCCCCCTCTTTTTGCTAGCTTCTAGTTTTCCTTTTTTTCCATTTTGGTGGCCAGATTTTTAAAATAATAATAATAATAATAATAATAATAATAATAATAATAAATTTTTATTTATAAGCCACCCCTCTGCTTGGCAATCGGGGCGGCGAACAACATATTAAAACAAGGAACAGTTAAAATATGCCCAGATCCCATGCCCTAACCCTCCCACCTCTTAAAAAAGAATTAAATTATGACGAAATTAAAACCATACATTAAAACATAATACAATACAGCCCCTTGGCCGATCTGTATATAGTAGGACAGGGTGGGAGGTGCATAGTAAAACTCCGCCATTGCCGGGGATGTTATTCTGGGAAGGCCTGCCAGAAGAGATTCATTTTTAATGCCTTTTTAAAGGCAGCAAGAGTGGAGAGATGACGGATCTCGTCCGGCAGGCCATTCCATAGCCTGAGAGCGGTCGCAGAAAAAGCCCTCTGGGAAGTCTGTGCCAACCTAGTCTTCATGGGTTGGAGCAGGTTCCTCCCAGAGGACCGAAGGGTGCGGGGGGGGGGGTTTCATACAGGGAGAGGCGGTCCCTGAGATAAGATGGATCCAAGCCATGTAGGGCTTTAAAGGTTAAAACCAACACCTTGTACTGTGCCCGGAAACTAATTAGCAGCCAGTGGAGGGATTTAAGCACCGGTGTTATGTGTTCCCTCCTGGATGTTCCAGTAATTAACCTGGCTGCCATATTTTGAACTAATTGCAGTTTCCGGGTTAAGCACAAAGGTAGCCCCATGTAGAGTGTGTTGCAGTAGCCCCATGTGGAGTGTGTTGCAGTAATCCAGACGTAAGGTTACGAGAGCATGTACCACAGTTTCCAGATCCCTCATGTCCAGATAAGGGCGCAGTTGGCGTATCAGCTGAAGCTGATAGCAGGCACTCCTGACCACCGCACTCACCTGACTAGTCATGTGAAGCGATGGGTCTAAGAGTACCCCCAGGCTGCGAACACAGTCCTTAGAGGAGAGTGTGACTCCATCCAGGACGAGACTGTATTCCCAGATCTGGTTTCGGGCCAGTGACTGTCAGTACCTCCGTTTTGTCTGGATTTAACTTCAATCTGTTTTTCCTCATCCAATCCATTACCACTCTGAGACAGTCATTAAGAGGAGAGATGCCATCTGAAGTCTGAGCCGATGATCTGGTCATAGAGAAGTATATCTGGGTGTCATCAGCGTACTGATGACACCACGCTCCATGCCTCCGAATGATCTCACTCAGCGGCTTCATGTAAATATTAAATAACATCGGGGACAGGATGGCGTCCTGAGGTATGCCACAATTAAGCTCAATTTTAGATGAGCAACTGTCCCCGAGCCTCACCCTCTGGGATCTGCCCAAGAGGAAGGAACGGAACCACCGCAAGGCAGTGCCTCCGATTCCTAACTCTCTCAAGCGATCCAAGAGGATGGCATGATCGATGGTGTCAAAGGCCGCTGAGAGATCAAAGAGCACCAACAGGGTCACACTACCCTTGTCAATGCCCAGGCGGAGGTCATCGGTCAGAGCAACCATGGCAGTCTCCACTCCATATCCTGTCCTGAAATGGATCGAGATAATCGGGTTTCATCCAAGACTGCTTGGAGTTGGGAAGCAACTGTCCTCTCGATCACCTTGCTCAAAAAAGGGAGCAAGGATACTGGTCTATAGTTGTTTCTATCCAGGGGGTCAAGGGGAGGTTTTTTTCAGGAGTGGCCTAACTGCCGCCTCCTTTATACTAGATGGTACAATACCTTCCCTGAAGGACGCATTGATTGCATCCTGAAGGAATACTCTCAACGCGTCCCCACCCCGGACGACCAGCCAAGATGGACACAGATCGAGAGGGCAAGTCGTCTTCCTCACCTTTCCAAGGAGCTTGTCCACGTCATCAGTACTCACAGACTGAAATTGATCCAGTAAATTACCATCAACGGAGTTGCTGGACACCTCGTCTACGGATTCTGCCTGAATACTGGCATCCAAATCGACTCTCATCCAAGAGATTTTATCTGCAAAGAAGATGTTAAACGCATCACAGCAGGCTGTCGTTGGGTTAAATAGGGGATTTGGCAGAGGTGGAACCTTCGTCAGCTCCCCCACCACCTTAAACAGCTCTGCCGGGCAGGACTCTGCAGACGCAATACGAGCAGAACAGAAAGATTTCTGCGCTGCCCATAAAGCCTCCCTGTAGGAATCAAGATGTTTCCTAAGGCGAGTTCTGTCAGATGAGAGACGAGTCCTTCGCCATTCGCACTCTAGTCGTTGTCCAGCTCACTTCATCTTCCTAAGCTCCTGTGTATACCAGGGCTTGCGGTTAGAAGCAGGCTGGAAAGAATGCTTGAGAGTGATTGTGTCGAAGGCCTTGGCAAGATCGGTGTTCAAAGTGTCCACCAAGGCTTCGACAGAATCACCGGTGTTACCAACCATTAAACCCTCCAGGACTTTCTGGAAGCCAATTGGTTCCATTAGCCTTCGAGGGCGGACCATTCTAATGGGTCCGCCACCCCCGGAGGGGCAGGCAGTGGCTTTTAGCTCCACCTTGACCAGGAAATGATCCGTCCATGACAATGCAGGTATGACCCGCACAATGTGTGAGCCCGTCAACCAATTGGGATAGGCCCATGTTTGTCATGGTATCCATGAACTCCTGAGCTGCACCAGATAGATCTTGCAAACTGGTCTCGAGTGGGATGTTGAAAGCGCCCACGACTAAAAATCTAGGCGATTCCAACAGCAACTCAGAGACCAGGGTGGTGAGCTTGGTTAGGGAGTCTGTTAAGCAACGGGGTGGCCAGTATACCAACAGAATCCCCAAACTATCCCTGGTTTTCAGGCTAAGGTACATACACTCGATGCAGGTTGTTTTCCGGATAGGCTTCCTGGTCAAGGTCAGGTTGTTTCTGTGAACCAAAGCCACGCCGCCCACTCGCCCACTTTCCCTTATCTGCTCACTAACCGTATACACGGCAGGGAGAGCCTGCACCCATGTTGCAGCACTGGCATCCCCCAGCCAGGTCTCGGTAAAGCATGCCAGGTCGGCCGCTTCATCCACAATAAGATCGTGGATGATATGGGTCTTTTTTCTGACCGACCTGGCATTGCAAAGGAGCAAAGTAAGGGTCTGTGGAATGGCTGGTGCGCTCTCCAAGTTATCCTGGGCAGCAGAGTGAACTGAAGAAGGGATAGATATTAAGCATTGATCCCTTCTTCTTTTGTAACATTTCTTCACCCTGCTACCGCCATACCTTCCCTGCCCCCACACAACCTCAATACCTGCTCCTAGGCTATCCCCGGCTCCATTAAATAGGCAGTATCTAAAATATGGTGAAAAAGAAGGAGGGGGGGCTAGGGGGGTCCTCCAGACTGTGGCTTCTACCAGTCCCAACACTTTTCTCCCCTCCAACATTCTAATAAAGATCGAATTGCAGGTGTAATGTTGGTGATATTGGCCCTGCCCAGTTGTCCCTCACAGCCACCAAGCGCTACCGCCGCTGCCTCGTGTGCCAGGGGAGGGATGGTGCCAGGTGGGGGCTTTTGTCCCCCCACCGAAGCTCCTCCCGGCTATCAGTCAACTGCGTCCCTCAGGTGTCTCTCCTCAGGGCTAGAGGGGCTGGAGAGGGCTGGAGAAGGCCACCAAGTGCTGCCGCCACTGCCTCATGTGCTGGGAGAGGGATGGTCCCAGGCAGGGGCTTTTATCCCCCCCACCGAAGCTCCTCCCGGCTCTCAGTCAGCTGCATCCCTCAGGTGTTTCTCCTCAGGGCTGGAGGGGCTGGAGAGGGCTGGAGAAGGCCTCCAAGCACTGCCGCCGCTGCCTCGTGTGCCGGGGGAGGGATGGTCCCAGGCGGGAGCTTTTATCCCCCCACCAAAGCTCCTCCTGGCTCTCAGTCAGCTGCTTCCCTCAGGTGTTTCTCCTCAGGGCTGGAGGGGCTGGAGAGGGCTGGAGAAGGCCTCCAAGCACTGCTGCCACTGCCTCGTGTTCCAGGGGAGGGGTGGTCCCAGGCGGGGTCTTTTATCTCCCCACCGAAGCTCCTCCCGGCTCTCAGTCAGCTGCATCCCTCGGGTGTTTCTCCTCAGGGCTGGAGGGGCTGGAGAGGGCTGGAGAAGGCCTCCAAGCACTACCGCCGCTGCCTTGTGTAAAATATATACTTTTTTATCATGTTGAAGGAGCTGGTGAGTCAAAGAGATTATAATATTATCTTCTCTTGGTTTCTTTGTATTTTGCTGTTAACACATGCTCAGTAAGGGAATCTGAAGACAAGAGCTATTTACTTTGCTTGTTGTAGGCAGACACACACAGCTCCAGTAGCATCTAGTAGGGGAGAATCCCACTGTTTCCAAGCTCAAGCTCTATTGGATTGTTTACTGAAGACATGATGCTAAAAACTGGTGACAAATATCTCTGTTCCTCCAGCCCTTCTTCACCATCTTCCCAGGGTCAATGCTGATAAAAAACAAACTTCCAGCTACACAGAGCATGAAGAGAAAAGGAGCTAGGCAGGTGTATAAAGACTTTGTAAAAGGGACTTCTTTGTCAGAGGCTTTGGGCCTTTACAGAGCCACCTCTGGGAGTGGCAGATAGGGGCCATGGCAACCACATGTCATGGCCCCAATCCTCCCTTTTGCTGCCCCCAAAAGAGTGGCAAAATGCAGCTCCTTTTAGGTGCGGCAAAAGGCCTCCCTAAGACCCGGCGTTGCAGCTCTTCCATGCCCTTTCGGCGCAGCGTGTATACATGAAGCACCAGGAGGGCATCCTGACACCGTGCGCCATGCAGATGGGTGTGAGGCATCAGGATGGCATCAGGGGTTCAGTTGGGGCAGCTGGCGTGTGGCTGCCCTGCCCCAACTCCACTCCCAGGCTGGCCCTTTAGGCCAGTCTGCGTAGCCTCTTTGTTAAATAAGATGTGCCTCTTTCTGCCATGTAGGTTTAGTGTTATGTAGATTCTTCCCCAATTTCTCTAATTCTCAGGGAGTAAAACATCCCCCAACTCCAGCATTTGGGTTAAGAAATCTCAGGTTAATGAAGATACTGGAAAATTTGGGCAGTTCTTATTTAAAAAACCAGTAACAAAAATGTACATTTGTCTCTGTCTGAAAGTTTGTGAAATGTTAAATCAAGTAGAGTAAATTGCAATTTAAAAGGAGCAATTATTAATTGGGATGGTTTGAAAATGAGGAAAGATGATAGAAATGTTAAAACTAGATTCTTGATACCTTTTGTATAAAGTGTTTTTGCTGGAAATTTTATGTACAGTGGAACATGGATAATTCGAATGTCTATAATTCGAAATCTTCTTTAATTCGAATATTTTCCCTGGTCCCTAGAATCTTGTATTAAAACAATGTTAAAAAAATTATGGTTAATTCAAATTATATATTGGATAATTTGAAGTTTTTCCAAGGCAACCCCCCCAGTGCCAGGAGGAGGAGGAAGGAGAGGTCGCAGCAGAGTCCCAAACTGCCGCAGCCCAAGGCAACCCTCCCAGCACCAGGAGCAAGAGGAAGGAGAGGCGGAGAGGCTGCGGCAGAGTCCCAAACTGCCACAGCCCAAGGCCCCAACTCCCCCAGCATCAGGAGGAGGAGGAAGGAGAGCTGGAGAGGCAGTGGTGGAGTCCCAAACCGCTGCAGCCCAAGGCAAACCCCCCCAGCGCCAGGAGGAGAAGGAAGGAGAGGTGGTTGACGATGTCGTCATCAAAACAGACATACAAGACTTTGACTTTGGCAGAGAAAATTGCGGCCATAAAAGAGGTAGAAAAGGGGACAAAGAAAAAATCAGAAATCGCCAAAGACTTTGGAATTCCTCCTAACACACTGTCAACATATCTAAAAAATAAAGAAAAAATTCTCGGGTATGCATCAGTTTCAGAAGAAATGTCTATTATTAGTGCTACCAAAGCAGCGAAACATATTCAGCAGCTTAGACTTTTTTAGAAAGCAAAAACAACGTGATTATATTTTTACGTCTCTAAATGCAGTTGACTCTTTTGTTAAAACGGAGAGACTTAACAACAGAAAACAAACGAAGATTTCGGACTTTTTTGAAACACATTGAAAATGTAAAACATATCTATACCTTCTGATTTATTAGTGTAGTTAATACTGTACTGTATATTCAAAAGAATATGAACCATTTATGTATAAGCTCTGAATTCCTTACTATAGTTATAACATATTGATTTATATACAGCTTGTCACTTTCATTATAATCTCTTTGAGTAAAAACGTATGTGTACTGTATTTAAATCTTGCAATACAGTACAGTATCCCGTTTTTTTGATAATTCCAATTTTTGGATAATTTGAATTTTTTTACTGGTCCCTTGGGGTTCGAATTATCCAAGTTCCACTGTATTACATTCTTCTTTCCCTCCTTAGATAGACAGGGACTTCCCTCTATCTATCTCATTCTATCTAAATATGTGACTCCTGTCACTCCCTCTTGGAGCCTGTTTAACAGACTCTCTCTCAAGATTCTAAACAGTCTCCTCTCAGTACAGTAACAGTTAGTTCTGCTATACCCAAACCATCACCACTTAGGATAGGATTTAGTTTGTTATGTATTTATTTATTAAAACCATTATTATTTGTTTTTAAACTACAAACTGCATGTTTGTTGTTTTCAGGAGTAAGTCTTTATTCTTTAGGAAGGCAGATTTAGAATAGTCTGACCCACACTTTCGTTGTTTCTGCTGATGAAAGCTGAACTCTAACAAGTTTAACTTTCATACTTGCATATTTTTGTTTCCCTTTAAAAGGGTTAACACCCTGGGAAACCCAAATTGCACCCCACAGTTTTTCTCCTCAATGTTTTACTTAACAGATGTTTTGTCATATTGGTGCTTGACATTTCAGTCTTTTGAATCTTTGCGATAAAGATTGGAATTAGATCCAGCTGTGCTAGAACAGATATATTTAAATTATGTAATCTTAGGGGGAATTCACATCTGCATTTTGGCCCTGAGGAGATCTGGATCTCTGCAGTGATACAATACCAAATCAATGTTCCCACTGTGGTTTACGTGCCCCAATATCTCCATGGCATTTTAACCCTGGTTGATAGTCACACATATACTGGATTGATTCAAAATGGAGGCACCTCCATTTCAGGAAATGATCCCATGTGATCTGGATCAATTTGGTAGTGTACTGAGACTACTGAAGATCCAAATTGCTCCAGACCTTTAAAAATATGTGGTAAGGGACCTGGTGTCGAATATACTAGGTTAAATGGGTTTCTCCGTGCATTCAGGGCCAGTGTGAACATTGTGGAAATAACCCAGTTTCACACCGGGTTATTTCTGTAGTACAAATGGGGCCTTGGAATCACAGATCAGGAAGCATCCCATGAGCTACCTAGTCCAATTCCAGGGAAGGAATCCTGAGCTAAAGCATCTCTCACAGGTGGCCATCCATCCTGTGTTTAAAAATTACCAGTGGAAGATAGTCACACACCTTCTGCAGTTCTCTGTTCCATTGTCAAATGACTCTTACTATCTAAAAGTTCTTTCTAATATTTAATTGGAAACTTTTTTCCCATATAATTTGAATTATTTAGTTAAATTCCTAATCCCAGAGCAGCACATGAAATTGCCCCAAGACCGTCTCTGCTATTTAGTGAGGTTTGCTATAAAATAACAATGAAGTTATCTAAACTACATTATACTGTAATACCATTTTGATACTGTTTTAACTGCTACAGCTCCATCCTATGGAATCTTGGGATTTATAGTCTGATAGGTACTTAGAAGTCTTTGTTAGAGATCATCAGTGAACTTCTCTGCAGTACAGCACTATTCATCATAAGACGCAACCATGGGAGTTGGAGTGTAAAGTAGCTGCTGCTGTAACTGTGTAGTTTAGCTACACTCTGAATATATTACAGGTTATAATGATATTTTATTTAACTAAAATTGGTTAATCAGTTTTAAAAGCAAAAGAACCTAAAGATGCACACCTCAGAGTCCCCTTAGTACCCCTGTCAGGTTTCAGGTGTACAGTTGAATGCTCATGGCGGTATGCTTGGTATGTATGCATGTACACCCACACAGAATATTATTTTTCATAATTAAAGACAGAAAACAGAATTAAAGTACCATTGAAACAATAGGTTCTAGACCTCTATGGGGCTTTTTTGTGACCATGGATAGAATGGAGCTGTAAGCGCATATAGCTTTTGTCATTTTCTTTCTTCTATACTTTCTTTGACAGTGGAATAAGTTGTTTCAGAGGGTGGTGGACTGCAGAGGCTCCTAAACAGAGGATGGATGAGCATCTTTCAGGCATACTTTAGTTGTGTATTCCTGCATGCCAGGGGTTTGGAATAGATGGCCCTTGTTCTTTCCAATTCTAAGATTCTATTATTTACCAGTCTTTAATTCACAGAGAATATATGGAATTTTAGGGTCATGCTGTTTGAAATATTATATTTCTCTTATGATCCTACTACCTCAGTTTTGAGATCTTCCTTTTTCCTCCTCTTTTAGTCCTGCGGCCCACAAGAAACATATTTGGTGAGGATCTGAGAGCAGGGCTTCCCACTGCCCGAGCTTTTGATCTCCCAGACAAGGGATTGCTTGACACCATTTTTTGTTGTCCTTCCTGCAGGCAAAAGCTTTTCATTCTGACAGGCTGTTGTTGTTGTTGTTGTGGTGGTGGTGGTGTGCCTTCAAGTCACTTCTGATTTATAGTGACCATAAGGCAAACCTGTCATGGGATTTTCTTGACAAGATTTGTTCAGAAAAGATTTGCCATTGCCTTCCCCTGAGGGTGAGAGAGTGTGACTGCTCAAGGTCACCCAAGTGAGTTTTGTGGCCAAGCTGGGAATCAAACCCTTATCTTCAGAGTTGTAATCTAACACTCAAATCACTACACCATGCTGGCTTTCATTCTCATCTTACCTGGGATATATTTAAATAGTATATTTTTTAAAAAATGTGTTTTGGCCTTGTTTTTATGTTTAAATTGTATTACTTTTTGCTTTTTTAAAAGTATTGTTACTACCTCTTTTGGTAGAACATAAAATAAAAAATAAAACAGACAAAGAAATAAAGAAAATGTTTTGAATTGGATGTTAATGTCAACTTCTGTGGAGAAGATGATTTTCTGATTACAAAGTATTATTTTTTTCTGTCAGTGTAGAATGAAGTGTTTTCGCCCTCATTAAAATAATCTACAGTCCCATGAGAACAGTGTTTATTGAAAAAAATGTAGTGAAATATGGCTATGATGATAATAATGATAATAGGCAGAGAGATGCTAACAATGTGAGCCTTTCCTAATGAAAACATAATTGGTAACAGAGACCAACTGGAAAGCCTGAAAAGCATGACAACTGACAAGGGCCCTTGTCTAGCACAGTAAACCAATCAAACAATTTGTATTATTTGTGATATTCTTTTTATAAAGATTTCTTTGAGTGTTTCACCTAAGGATATACATTAAGACTTACCTTGCTCAGTAAATGAGAAAATGAAATACATACACTGGCAAATGTATCAGGAGGTTGTTGGAGGTTACAATATTTGTTGCTGTATTTCTTGAGGTTTGTGTATATATATGTATATGATTGTGTGTGTATATAAATCTACTGTGTTGTATTATCTTCTAGTAATTCCTGGTACCAGCTGCACCATTTTTTCCCACCTACAAGTGGGTTTGTTTTTCATTCCAAGATACATCGAAACAAAAATCTCTTCTCTTCTCTTCTCCTCCTTTCACACCTTTTTTGTTTCTTAAAGTTATAGTGCAACAATGAAATGCAACTTTTGCATTATCGTACTATACTTCTAATAAATGGCTAAAAAAAAAAAAGAAAAGAAAAAAAATTCAGAGAGGATGAAAATTGCTCTTCAGACCATCAGACCATAGGACCAGCTCAGCAAACTACGCTTAAAAAAATATATGGAAATACCTTCGTGCAGATCCAAGAAATCAAGGCAAATAGCCCAATACAGAATGGAAAAGGTGGGCACAGCATGAGAGCAATGGGTAAAACCCAAGAACCAGCATAGTGAGAACTTCTTCTAATCAATCTGGAAGAGCCCTTTCTCTCCTTCTGATGAGATGGCATTTTGTGCAGAGGAATTTTGCCCTTTTTCAAGGCTAACTTTTCGGCATTTCTGGCAATGAGTAAAACTTAAAAGGCAATAAATTTTGCCTTATTGCATGGATTATTAGATAGCAGAAGCACTGGATGGGTGATTTGTTGGATGATGTTTTTAATCAGTCAGCTTGTCGTTTTGTGCTTCCTATGTCCATGTACTTTGCTACAGAAAATGAGAAAAATGCTAGTTCTTCTGTGCAATGTTTTTGCACAAAATACAGAAGATATAGTGGAAAGTGTTTGGTGCATTGTTTTCACACTGGAGGTGAGATTCTCTCAGGGGTTGGGTATAAATTAGCAGAATGTCTGGACAAGTTAAAATAAACTATCTCAACCAAAACTAAGGTGGCATGATTTCCCAAATACATTTTGTTTTGCTTTGTTTTGTTTTATCTCTCTTGGGTAATGAGCTTGTCGTAAAGTTACATTTCAAAAGTGGTACAACATAACTTTTGGTGCAACAAGGTTTTTTTTCCCCTAGTTACTCTTCCTAGTTACTTTTAAAAGGAATTTTCAGACTATTAGAATCCTTGTGAGTGGATTTCCTCCCAAATTTAAGCCATTCTCCAATCAATAGTAAGTAATGAATACCACAACAAGGTAGTTTTAAAACAGTTAACTAGCATGAGCAAAAAATTACTTTAATGCATTGTAATGAGCAAAGGGAATTAATTTTTAAATTTATTTTTTACAAATAATCTTTCAAACTTTGGAGAGGTGTCCCTATCCAAAGCACACAAAAATGTAAATAAACAAAGATGTGGTTTACTATTTCTGTTTCTTTTAAAAAATACTTCTGCATGTTTTTACCTCTACTCTTTCCCTCTCATTTTGATTTAAGCAATTACAGGAAGGCATTTTGTTGTCTGAAATGCCCAATTATCAGGCAGCAGTTCCTTTTTACCTTTTAAATGAAAGCAAATTCCCCATATGGCCTTGGCTATGCCAGAATGGAATTATTTCTTGGTTTTGGAAGGAGAAACTAAAGGGACAGCACTCTGTTCATTCAGGTAATCAGCTTCCCAGAAGTGACATGCAAGGAAAAGGTGAGAGCTGCCCTGTGTTCCATGGAATCTGATGCAAATGTATGCAAATTTCTTCATATTAGAATCATTGTTTAGTTGTCATCCTCACATGGGGCACATGAAAGCCATATGACCTGATTTTGCACCTGCTGTTTAATTAAATTTATAAGGCAGACACACTCTCTACTCCTGGTGATATACAGATTCCTTTTTACTACCAGTGCTTCTCATTTACAAGGTGGCTGTCTGCTGTGTTTTCTCCATCAATTGCTGCCCAACTGCTCTTTGTGAAAGTGAAAATTAAGGAGAAAGCTGGCCGTTTGAGCATAGGAACTAAAAAAGTGATTTCCCTCTTCACCTTTTTTGGAGGAACAAAATAGAGATGAGACAGAAAGAAGAAAAAGTTTTTGGTCTGATTACAGCAACTTGGATTTTCCCCTCTGTGCCAGAAGAAGCTTAAACATGTGTCCCATTGTCAACAACTCTGCAAGACATATTAGAACAAAGGAAAGTGTTGGCAACCTGGTATAGCACAGACTTTGAGAGCTTACAATTGACCTAGGCTCCAAGCAGTGTGGTGATGGCATCTTATCTTCCAGAGCTTGAATTACTGGCCACACAGGTCAAAATTTTCCATACAATTTGCGACTCAAGGATTGATTGAATGGATTTCCATTCTCCTGATTTAGATTGGTATGCAAACAGAATATACCATGTGATATTCTGACTTTAGCCTTCCACAGGAGTAGTATAGGGTGGCACCTCTCGTCAAACTCATAAGCCCCGCCCACTGACAGGTGCCCCGCCCCGGAAGTCCCGCCTTAACCGGAAGTCCCGCCCTCCCCGGATATCCGGCCTCCTGCCGGAAGTCCCACCCTCCCCGGATATCCGGCCCCCTGCTGGAAGTCCCGCCCTCCCCGGATATCCTGCCTCTTGCCGGAAGTCCCGCCCTAGCTGGAATCTCCGCCTGTAGGTGGGGCATCTGTAGGAGTCATGTGACCCTGAGGGTTTGAAAGAGCCAATCGGAGGGTTTTTTTCAGGAACCTTCCTGATTGGCTGGGGCTGTCATGGTGGGTGGGAATGGCCCCGCAGGGGCCATTCCCCCATGCCCTTTCTGTGGGTTGGGCTCCACTTTGTGCAGGAAGTCTTTGGGCAAGCCCGGACATATTCAGAGAAGGCAACATGGAGTCAGCCACTACTACTCCGAGCTCTGTGAGTTTTTCCAGACCCTCTGCAGCAATAAAAAAACGGCCTAAAAAGAAGGCATCCTACAAAGAATCTATGAGGCCCCGTAGATTTTCTTTTCCCTCACTAACTCCTGCAGACCCGAAATCCAGTGCTGCTGAGAAAGAGGCTTCAGTGGAGGATTTACCTGTAGTTGGTTTTTCAGCAGACCAAGGCCCCGGGGTTAAAACCAAGTACTCGGTGGAATGGAGTATAGACGACCCTGATAATGATTCTGACCTAGAGTGCGATTGTGGCTGTGATCTGAAAGCGCTTTTCCCGAAGATGGAAAAATCCCTGATTTCTGATCTGGAAGAGATAGATGGCAGTGTGTTTTCTACAACAGACCCTCAGAAGATTGAGAGGGTCGTGGGAGAGCCTGACTCAGCTGGGTCTGCTAACCAGCCACTTCTTGATGCCTTGGTGGACAACTCTGAAATGGCAGATGAGGGTTACGAGAGCTTACCGGTAAGAGGCTTCATATTGAGCGGGGGTTATTTTTAAAAGGGAGACAGAGAGGTGGGGGTGAGCTGTGGGGATAGCTTTATTTTTTAACTAAAAGGTGTTTTAAATGTTTTTGCCAACAGGAGGCGGGTGTGCCTGAAAGTGATGTGAAGAATCTTCAGATCGGAAACTCACAGAATGTAAACATATCATGTATTTCATGTATTTCCATCAAGCCTGAGGAATAGATGTGCTCCATGTTATTTGCAATAAAAATGGCTTGTTCTATACCTGTGTGTTCATATTTACATAAACTGACAAAATGTCAGAACATGAAAAAATCCTAAAGAAAATATATTATGCCCCTGAAGAAGTTGGGAGCTTTGGAGGTGTTTATCCCCTCTTTCTAGAGGCCAAAAAACAGAGCAAAACCATCCGGAAAGGGGATGTTGCTGGATGGCTTTCCAAACAGGACAGTTATACACTACATAGGCCAGCCAGGGTCCATTTTAAAAGAAACAAGACTATTGTATCTAAAGTGGATTCTCAATGGCAGGCTGATTTAGTTGACATGCAGCAATTTTCTAAGTATAACGGGGGTTACAAGTACATTTTAACAGTGATAGATATCTTTTCAAAATATGCCTGGGCTGTGGCTCTGAAGGATAAGTCAGGTAGAGAAGTGTCAAGAGCCTTTAATACTATTTTTACAGAAAGAAAACCTGGAAAGTTACAGACTGATCGTGGCCTCGAGTTCTTAAACAAGCCTGTAAGTAGCCTTTTAAAACAACATGGAGTATATCATTTTGTCACCAATAATGAAGTTAAGGCTGGGGTTGTGGAGCGGTTTAATAGAACTTTAAAAACAAAAATGTGGAGGTATTTCACAGCTAATAATACCTTCACCTATATTGATGCCCTCCCGTTGTTTATAAAAAGTTATAATCATAGTTTTCACCGTACTATCAAAACAAGGCCTGTTGATGTCAATGAGTCCAATGATCTAGCAGTATGGAAAACAGTTTATGGGTCCCCTGTCAAAAGAAAAGAGGAAGCGCCGATGCTCAGAAAAGGAGACCATGTGAGGATTTCTAAAAGCAAGGGAGTATTTGCTAAGGGCTATGAACAGAATTTTACCACAGAGATATTCATTGTGGACCAGGTTATCAAAAAAGCAGATAGGCCGGTGTTTCTGCTGAAAGATTATGATGGTGAGGCTGTGGTTGGCAGCTTTTATCCTGAAGAATTACAAAAGATTATCACTGCCGAGGACCAGGTGTACAGGATTGAAAAAATTCTAGCTACAAAAGGGCAGGGTAGAAATAAGCAATACCTAGTGAAATGGCTAGGATGGCCAAGCAAGTTCAACAGTTGGGTTCATGCTACCGAGGTTGGCAAACCTCTGTAGTAACTGCTTGTGAAGAGGTGGAAAAATGGGGGATGGCAGCTTTTATGCTCTACTTCCAAGTAATGCCTGTGCAGATGTTTTTCCAGAGAACACAATCTCAAGTTTTACTATCTCTGTAGCAAGACCTCTGGAGCTTCCTGGGGAGTGGGAGGTGGGACTAGCTGAGATACAGTACCCTCATAGTTGGAACACTGTAAGAGCAGATGTGCGGTTTGAAATTGCAAATGGAAAAAGGACGTGGCGTTACCTTCTACAACGTGGCTATTATTCAAATATCCCCGAACTGCTGGAATACATGAACAACCTTATAAAAACACAGGATGACCCCCCAGAAGTGGTTCTGCGGTATGACCAAGTGTCCAGAAAAGTTAGGCTTGAACCAGGTGGTGCATACACACTTATGGTTGGTGCAGAATTATCCTACATATTAGGACTGTTTCCCAACCATCATGTCAAAATCCTGCCTTTTGCAGCAGACATCACTGGGGGTTTTACCAGTTTATATGTTTACACAGATATTGTGGAGCATCAGATAGTTGGGGACGTCTATGTGCCTTTGCTACGCTGTGTGCCTGTGCAAGGACAGAATAATGAACATGTCAATATTTGTTATGACAAGCCTCACTACATTCCTGTAAGCAAACACCATATTGACACCATCACTGTTGAGATAAAGACAGATCAGAACCAAAAAGTCCCATTTCGTTTTGGAAAGGTGGTTGTGAAGCTTCACTTCCGGCCCCGGAGAACCCTGCTTCTTTAAAATGGTGATCTTAAAACCATATGGGGACCCTGCCCTTTACAGAAATTATTACAGAAGCCAAGCTGGAAATGGCCTTCCTGGGTATCAGGGTGTCCCCCAAATGTACGGTGCAGGGCTTGGTGGGATTTTCAGAGGCCTTTTTCGAAAAGCTGTTCCGCTTTTAAGAAGAGGCCTGGACATTATTAAACCTCATGCAAAAACAGCTATTCGTAATATTGCCAAAGATGTAGCTGGCAAGATGACTGAAGCAGTTCTAAATAGAGTGACACCCCCAAATCTGCAAGAAGGATCGGGTCTGATGTACATTAAGAGAAGGAAGGGGTTAAAAAGGAAAGCATCACGGGTGAGGCTGAAAGGACCTCCCCACCCCCTTAAAAGAAAAGCCCCACAAGAAAAGAAAACTCAGAAGCGGAGAGCTGTGCGAAAGCGACAGAGGGTTCTGTCTAAGAAGGACATCTTTTAAACCAGCATCATGGCCTTTATCCACTGTGGCTCTGAAGAGTGCACTAAATCTGAATTGGATTTATTCCACATTGGACCTACCCAGACCAGTATTGAGAGAAGTGTGTTTATTGAGGTTCCTCCACTGACGGCTCTTACAGAATCTGCCCCCCTTGACTTTTTCATCGCCGGGAATGGTGAGGACTACATGGATTTGAACAATACGCTCCTCTATTTGGCTTGTAAAATAGTGAATGAAAACGGGTCAAACCTTGCAAGAGATGCTAAGGTAGGACTGGTGAATTATCCAATAGCCTCCATTTTCAGTCAACTTGATATTACTCTAGGAGACAGACTCATCAGCCAGAGTAATAACTGTTACCCTTACAGAGCCTTCATTGAATCTGTGCTAAACTACAGCAATGACACTCTAGCAACTCAATTTTCTGCAGGGCTGTTTTATAAAGATACAGCTGGAGAACATGAATCGGCTGAATTGGATGGGGATAATGACGGATTTGTTAAAAGAGCAGCACTGACTGCTGTAAGTAGAAAGATAGACTTGTTGGGCCATCTCCATGCTGACCTGTTTTTTCAAGAAAAGCTTTTGCTAAATGGTGTTGATGTGAAAATTAAGCTTACTCGCAACAAAGATGCTTTCTGCTTAATGAGTGATGCTGCAGACCGACAATACAAACTACAAATTTTATCAGCCTCCCTTTTTGTGAAAAAGGTGAGGGTGTCCCCTGGTGTACGCCTGGGACATGCCGAGGGACTGTTGACTGCCAATGCCAAATATCCTGTGGATCGTGTGAGTATGAAGGTATTCAGCATCCCAAGAGGCAGCCGTGTGTCTAATCAGGAGAACCTGTTTCTGGGGCAGTTACCTAAACAGGTGGTTATAGGCCTGATTGACAATGATGCTTTTAGTGGTGTTTACAACAAAAACCCCTTTAACTTTAAGCATTATGATATTAATTTTGCGGCCCTTTACCTGGATGGAGAACAGAATCCTATGAAACCATTTCAGCCCAATTTTGAAGAGGAAAATTGTGTGCGAGAGTATATGAGTCTGGTACAGACTGCTGGCAAGCATATGAAAGACAGGTCTCTTTTAATTAACCGCGAGGAATATGCAAGAGGTTACACACTCTTTGCATTTGACCTGACTCCAGATCAAGAAGGTGGTGACCACTACTCTTTGATTAAAACTGGAAACCTGAGGGCAGAGCTGCGTTTTGCCAGGCCCCTGCCAACTACTGTCAATATGGTTGTTTATGGAGTTTTTGACAATGTGATAGAAATAAATCACCGAAGAAATGTCTTGTTTGATTATATGTAACATGGATAGCCTGCAGTTAACCCGCATACTGACTTCCAACCCTTATACTCGGAAGAGTTTCTTTGGAGTCTTCCCCTGTGACATGCTCCCCAGAAAGAAGTTGCTGCAAAGACCCCTTGGCCTGATCATAAACACCCACCCTCACAACCTTCCAGGAGAACACTGGCTTGCTATATATTTGACAGAGGAAAAGACTGGTGAATTTTTTGACTCCTATGGCCACCCTCCAGACCACCCCCTGTTTCCTAAAACCATTATGAATTTTTTAAGAAAAAATTGCTACAAAACTGTGTATCAGGGCCGAGCAGTACAAGCCTCAGATTCTGTGGTTTGTGGATACCACTGTGTGTTTTTTCTACAACAGCGCTGTAAGGGGCTGACATTTAAAAGTATTCAAGATCTATATTCTCCCATTTTGGAAAAAAATGATGAGATGGTTGTACAGTTTGTGAAAAAGAAAAAGAACATGTCTGGACTTGTCGCAGACATCTTCCAGACTACTCAAGGTTGTATATCCTGTAATGAGTTTCACAACCGTATTTCCTAATAAACACACGCCCCCCTCAGTGGGCTTTGTAAAAACATAATTTGTGTCCTGGTTTTATTTTATTTTTGTTTTTAAAAAAACACCCGCAGGCTATCAATTAGTTAAAAAAGAAGACTTTTATTTTTTCTGACAGTAGCTGTGCTAAAAAGTGAGCCAGGTACAGGCAGCCTGGCGCCGCTTTTTAGAAGACCCATATGACAATACAGGCGTTACTGGTAAAGAATCTTCATTGTTCTTTAAACGGTCCAAAAGTTCTCTATTGGCAGTATTACCCACCACAGAGGTTGGAGCATTTATTTCAGCCAAGGCCCTCAAAAAAATATCCCATCCTTTGGGGTGGCGTTTGGTTGGTAAAGCATGAGTTTGTATTATGCTTTTCACTAAGTCCAATATATTAGATCCGGTTATAGATTCTCCTTTATACACAAAGGTCCCCTTGTCATCCCACGAAGAAACATTTTTGTTTTGACTCATTTTGTTTAGTAACAACCTTGCATTATTTTTGTACCTAGCAGGCAGGCTGTCCAACACTTCTTGAAACATGTCACCTGGGGAGTTCACCACAACTTCTTCAGAATGAGGTTCGGGTAGAAACAGATTTAAATTTTGTTTCTCTGCCTCCTTCTGTTTTACATGAGTTAGATATTTTTGGAGCAAAGCATCATAACGCCGGGCTTTTTCATATTCAGTTAAGTCAGTCCTGCGTAGAATTGCCTGCATTTCAGTATCTAAGGAAGAGATTGCAGTAGTTCTGATGTTTTCATCTTTAGAAGCTGGGTCCTTTAATTGGTCTAGCTGGTGACTGGGGACCAAATACATTTTTTCAGCATATTCCATCACTGTTTAGTTAAAAGGCCTGTTATTAGAGGAACTGCAAAACTTAGCAGTGGCCCCAAAAAGCCCCCAGACTGCTTCACAAGGTACTTCTTTTTTCTCAGGGGCAATTTACTGTTACCCAGAGTTTTAATAAGGGTGCGCCTTTTTCTTAATATACGCACCTGTTGGGGGGATAAAGGGATATTACCTTTTAAAGTATTGAGGGCTATTTCTGAAATGGCTGCAACAAGGTCATCTGAAGCTGAACACAAAATGGCCTTTCTTTGACGAGGTGGCACTGTAATAAGCAGTTTTAAGAGTGCCAGGTTTCTCTTTACACGATTGGACATGTTGCCCCCGGAGAAGCAGGCTACAACAGATGGCCGTGTTGTTAAAATCGGGCCCTTTTGTGACTGGAATGGCTTTTCTTCATTATATATACTACAGGCCAGTCTGGAGGGAAAAGGCCAGTTCTTAGCCTGTAACAATCAGGGGTGTTAGCATTCAGATCCAGCACTAAATACCCATGAGGTTTGCTTGTAGCATCAGCAAAGGCCTCCATGAAAAAATTGACATTTCCTGGATACATCTGCCGGGCCAAAGTAGCAATTTGCAATTTGTCCCGAGGGTTTTTAAAGAGCACCATATATTTAGCATTAAGGCTGATAGTCCTGCTACTTTTTCCTTTGCAAAAAATATTTTGTGTAATGAAAAATACACTCAGATTTCTATGATGTACAAATTGGGTGAAAACTCTTTCAAGAGCTCTATTTTCAGAACCATAAACCATCAAATCATCTATAACCAAAAGATTTACTTTATTGGGGGGTAACAGCTCATCATCATCAAATTTTTCAGGCAGGCCCTGTACAAACTGAATGGGGTATTTACATTGAAGTTCTTTGTACAAACGTTGCCAACAACTGTAACACCAGACAATATTCTGAGGCATTTCTGAGAACATAGTACCAGCATTATCCAACATATTTTTTATAAAAAAGGTCTTCCCACAGCCACTAGGCCCAGCGAGAATAGCTGAGAATGGGTGCTGCCAGCGTGTTTCTATTTTAGTATCCATAAGGGAGAGTCCTAAATCCTTCGGTGATAACCCTTTTATCAAAAACAACTTTTTGTGTTTTTTTCAGAGTTTTAGTGTGAAGTGTCCAATCCTGCTTATTTCTTACAATACCTGGCTGCTGTACCACAATTTCACGAGGCGTGGAGCCTTCCTTGTCTGAGACGTAGGAGAATACCAGGTCTTTGAGACTGTCAAAATTAATTTTTTCACAGTTAGCACTGTTCAGTGTAATCCCCTTGACCTTCATGCATGCTGTACCATTAGACAGCTTATACCCGTATGTTTTAGGACCTGCTGACACAAACTCTGTAATGGTCTGATCTGCGGGAACCTCACTTGTGAGATCCCCGAGATAATCTCCGAGGGGAGGGTCCCAGTCTCCCTCCTGACTCACAAATATGACACTATCTGTGTCATGGTACAAAACACGCCTCCCAAGCCTGTCTAATAATTTATATAATTCCAAACGAGCAAAAGCCGTTGTAAAACAGGCAATAAATTCATTTTTTCTACCTGAGGTTGTCACCCTGTCATCAGAATATTTCCAGGACACACAGACAGCCTCATCATCAAGAAATTCAAACATTGAAACCTTGTAAGCATCAGAAAACACAAGCTGAAAGAATTCATCTGGATCTCTCAACACCTGAGTGTGAGGGAGGTTTGTTCTCTGCCCAAACTTTCCCCACAAAGAATTTAAAAACAGTTTGGCAATCTGACGCTTTGCAGGGTTCACAATGACCTGGTCTTTGCGCAAAAGCACCCCCTCCCTCACATGGTAATCCTTTATATATTTATCTTTATCTTCATCGGTAACACACCAATGAGGATAGCCTGAAGCTTCCTGCTTCTGCCGTAGGTGCATCTCAATGTATTTTGAAAACAGGCCAGAAGACCTGTGTGCAAAGTGCCACACCTCATAGATTTCTGCAATCCTGTACCCCTTCTCTACAGCCACATTTAATTCAACAGAACACCATGTACCCAGAAAAGCTCTTTCTTCATCTGAATGCTTGCATGGGCTCAACTGCCGTGCTTCGGCACAGGTTGAACACAGCACAAACATAAGTTTTCCAGAGATCCTGGAAGGCAAAACTGGAAAATAGAGATTTCTGGGGGGAATAACTTTTGCCTTCACTATGCCAAAGTAGTTTGTGACAGGTTCAAAATCCTTATAAATGATTTCAGGATGCCCCAGAGGGTATTCTTTGGTTTTGTTAACATAAGGGTACAGGCTGGTGAAATCAAAGTATTTCACTGTCTCCCCACTTTTAGGTTTAAAGTAGAGACAGATGGCATTTGTGCGCCCCCCAAAGAGAGCATCTCTGGGGTTTAGGGGTTCTGGAAAGCGGGCTGAAGCAAAAAACGTTTGGAGTTGCAAATCTGTTTTTACCAGATTCCGCCATTCATGTTCCCAAAGGGATCTCACTTCATAACCCAGGCTTTGGAGTTCTGCTGATTTTTTCTGTGTGGCATTGTAAAGAAATTCATAAGATTTCCCCACCACAGGGTTTTTCTCCTCTGGAGGATAACATAGGACACAGCCATTATAAAAGCAACCATTAAATTGAAAGGCTATTTTCTTATTACCTGCGGTTGCATGACCATCAAGAAAATAATTGCCAACTTTAACCTCTCCACCATTTAAGGCGTGTTGGATCTCAAGCTTTTCCTTATGCTCAATATACATAAGCCATTGAATAGAGGGCGTTGAGAACCTTTTAAACTGATTGTGGTAATTGACAAAGCTTGGAATTGCAATGCTGTCTTTCTGCAGAAACTTAAATCTGTACATGGCAAGAGAGACACTTGCAAGGGTGGGGAATTGCAGGGGGTCTATAGCAAACCACTTTTCAAATTCTTTCTTCCCTTTCTTCACAACCCTCTTTTCCTTTGTCAGTTCTACAATCTCATGCCTGTACTTGGTACAGGCCTCTAATAAAATTTCAACATCCTTTTTACAGTAAAACACGAGCTCTTTCTGCATGTCAAAGATTTTATCCTGATTCTCTGCATACCAGGCTAAAAAGACCTCCTTTTCACCAGGCATCATATATTTTACACCAAAGTCCTCAGCTGGGGGCATTGGACCTACATAATCCCAATGCTCAGGCGTGTTAAAGTAATGTAGAAAAAAACCCTTATGGCTCTCAAATCCTAGAGCTTTTGGTAATTTAGAGAGGGCCATGGGGAGGTGGCTCAGGGAGTCAATAAATTTTATATCCAACTTTTCCACTGTAACAGAAATCAGTTTTCCACCCTGAGCAATAATTTTTACATCCAGTTTTTCTTTCACTAGCTGATTCAGCACCAAGTAACAATCATAACCCTTAGAATTATGTGCCAAGAATGTGCACCCAGAAAACTGGACATCTATAAATGTTGTAATAAAGTCAGATAAACATGTCTCCCCCTTAAATTCCCAACTTTTCCCGGCAAGGGGCCACTCATAATCTTCCTCATCATCCTCATCACTGTCACACTGCTTTTTAGCACCTCTCTTGTACCTCCGCTTTCTTTTGTTGCCATTTTTAAAGCACTCTACAGTTTCCCCCGGAAAGGCTTTTACAAAGCAGTAATTAGGGACATGTACACCGGTCACTTGGTGACATTCAAAATCATAAAATAAATATTGCACAGAAACTTCAGGGTCATTTAGGGGTTGCATGAAGCATTTATGCTCATCATCTTTTGTGATGAAACCCCAACAAACTGTGCATTGCCTGCCTTTACACTTTTCCTCATCGTGGTCACCTTTCTGGTAATGTGAGCATTTAAAACAATAGTATCTATCTTCACATCTTACCTTTCTCTCTGATGCCAGTTGCCTGTGTATTTTTAAACACTCTTTAGACCTACAACTCAGCTTACAGTTAAAACACCTGCCCAGCTGATCTACTACCTCAGCACAATCTTTTCTCAAACACATCCTACAGAAAAATAAACAGTCATGATTGTTATGATTATAGAGGGTGTGACAAAATATGCAATAGTTTCGCATACCAAAAAGAGCTTTTACATTAAGTACCCCATAGAAATGTTCATCATGCAGGAGCAGAGTGTATTTTTTGGGATATTGAGGGCCCAGGGTTTTAAAAAGACTCCATCCCTTCTTAGAGTAATGTGCCACATGAATGTTGACTTTCAAGTGGCTTTCAACACATGAAATATCGCTTAATGTCACTTTTTTCTGATCAGACCAGCCAAGCTCCTTATACAGTTGCCTGGCTGCTGTCAGCAGCTGGGCGTCTCTGGGAATCTTTTCACTCATAACCGCAATCAAGCCACCTCCAAAACAGAGGTTAGTGCCTGTATAATTTAAATCAACCAAATGTTTTCTTTTTTTGGCTACTATTTCACTAGAGGGGATGGAGCCTAGCGATCTATGCCCACCACCCGACCGAGGTTTAACAATTGTAATTATAAGACGAAAATCAGAATGTGCACAGATCTCCATGTTGCTTTGCAACAGGTTACTCATTTGTGACAGAAAATCCTCTGCATTTAAAAGATCCTTACTTTTTTTAACAGAATACAGAGGATTTCTTAGGCCATCAGCTTGCAATCTGATCTGAACACAATCTTCAGGGCTAATTCGCTGATTAAGATCATCTAGAATGTTCTGTATTGCATTGTATAATGCATTTATAGCTTGTGTGTATGAGGTTACATGTTCTAAATTTCTAAAACGGAATTCCTCTCCAATACGAATTGAACGGTACAACCTGTGGGTCCATTGCCATGAGCGTACACGCTCTGCATACACAGCAGGTGGGCCCTCATCATCTGGGGAGTGTGGAATGCTTGCATGTAGGGGTTGGCTCTCATCCCTGGATGAGTCAGAAACTTCCAAAGCGTTCTGAGATCCTATACTGGAACAAGAGGGTTGGTTATTATCAGGACCAGAACCTTCTGAGTTTTGGAGCTCAGCCCTGGGTGAGTCAGAGGGCCGGGCTCTCTGAGGTTCTGTACTGAGAGAAGAGGCGCCATTATCAGCATTATGGTTAGAGTCTGAGGTTTTTACCAGCCTCCTCAATTTCAGACCCCCTTTACATTTTCTATTATTTTTCTGAGTGTGGAGTACTTTTTTTGACCTATTAATCAGCTTGGTTACCCTCCTTCTCCAATACTGTTCACCCCTGCTAGGCTTTGGCCAGTACCCTGCCACCCTGCCACATTTACCCTCCCGGCCTTTTTTGACTCTTGGTTGAGGTTTGCCTCTCCCTATCTGCTGATATTCAACGTTCATGATATACCGACTATAGCTTTTAATACTTTCATAAAAAGCATCAATATGCGCTTGTGTAACAGGATTGTCCCACATATAATTAAGATGGGCTTCGTAGCCTTTAGCACGCCGAAGGATCTCACACCCCTTGACGACCATCTTCTGCATTTCCTCAAAGCATGCCGATAATGTTGTGGCTTTCTTCCTCCGGGCTTCAAAGCGCTGATACAGGTTACCGGCTTGCTCATTCTTTTGCTTCTTAGAAGCAGGCGTTGTAGCATCTTGAGGTTCTTCCCTGTTACGTTTCATAGATTTGTCTAAAACCAAACCAAACAAAAATATTAGAGCTCACACCCCCACCCTTCCTTCTTCCTTTCTCTCTCTCTCTCTCTCTCACACACACACACCCAATATACCTCCACTTTTAGATGCTGGCACTGGGCTTTCAGATGCTTCAGGGTCTTCATAGCTGTTTTCAGCAAAAATCAGCTCTGTAAAGACCAAACACTCATTTCAGAAAGAACAAACCCCCAAATAACAATACTAATGTTGTTAACCACACCTCCAAAATGTTTGCCCCACAAAACAGTTTGTTAAGCAAAGATTTTACCTAATTCCTCATTTGAAGGCTGCCCCAGGGTTTGTGTTTGTGTTTTAGCCATGCCTTTTGTGTTCTGGGCTGTCACCTCTGAAGGACTGTTTTGAACTTGTTTATTCATTATTTGCAGTGATCTGAGGTACCAGATAGGAATCTAGGGGTGAAAAGAAGATTAGCTCAAGCCTATGTAAAGCTTACAACAACATGTTGAGACATGCCCAGATAGACCCCCCCTCCCCCTCCCCTGAAACCAGTATAGAACACCCTGCAGAATTATACTGCTGAGGCAGTTCTGGGGCTTTCTGCTTCTGACAAGAGATGGAGAAGCAGACATTCAGCATTGTTCATGTTTACTTAAATCTAGTATGTGGGCAAATTCCAAATGAACAACTAGATGAGAAAATATACTTCACTTTACAAAAAATTGCCAATTCAACTCAGAAACACCTGGAAGAAAAGTTGGAACCCCTAATAACGGCTTTGGACATCCCAAATATTTCTCGTGCTTGTGAAATAATTCAGCTAGTGATACAGTCCCAATTTTCTGATGGAAAAACCAACTGGGGAAGAATTGTAGTGGGCCTCTTATTTGGGGGCGTTATTGCTAAAAAGCTGAAAAACAATGGTATGTCTCTCACAGATAGCAATGTGCAGCAACTTACTGATTGCATTGCAGGCTATTTGATAATGGAGAAACACATCTGGATGAAGGAAAATGGCAGCTGGGTAAGAATGCCAGGTTTTAAAGATATATTATTTTGGCATCCCTATGGAACCAGGGGCCAAATAAGAAAAATGTGTTGGCTTAGCTAACAGTTTTTTTCTTTTCATTATTTCAGGAAAATGGATTAATAATGAAGCATGAAGTTATACCCAGAAATATGAGAACAGGATTTATGAACAGCCTGAAATATTTCTTATATCTAAAATGGTTGTTATTTCCAGCATAAAACCCTAGTATGCTGATTTCCTATAACAAGGCTATCTGTTAAATAAAATCTTTTGAAAATACCTAGTAGCCATCAATTCCTAACAGCAACACACACAGAGAGAAATGCTCAAAGCAATGTTAGTTTAAAAAAAGAATAAAAATAAATTCAGCGTTATTTAACAAAAAACAAAAAGAGAACTTTTAAAGCAGGCAAAAGAACTTTTAAAGCAGGCAACTCTTGAACACACCCAGTTAACACCTTGAAAGCATGCTGCCTAATCCCATCAGGTCTCCCCCACAAAGTCTCCACAAAGCATAGAAAAATAAAAAGGATTTTAAAGTAATTTAAATCTTGTTTTGAAAAAACTAAAAAGAGAGCTTTTTAAAAACATAATATATTTTACTTTTTTTTTAAAAAAAGCATGCCCAATCACATGGTCATAAATGGAAACATTTAGCAGATGTTTAAAAACATCTTTCTTAACCCCCCCCCCCTTTCAATTCTACCCCCTGGAAGCATAGAAAAGTAAAAAGGATTTTAAAACAATTAAAATTCTTGTTTTGAAAAAAACTAAAAAGAGAGTTTGCTATATAAGTTTGGTGTCCTGTACCCCTTCTCTTGTTTCACCACATGTAAACTTTGTTTTTAACAGCACTACAGCCTAGCAATTAAAAACATTTAACAGGAAAACAAAGGCTAATGCCAACCCCCAAATTTTACATAAAGGGCATGGAAAAATGTTTTTCCACCAAAATTAATTGACTTTGTATCAAATATTTATTCTATACTGGGGGTAAAGGCCAACACCAATCCATTTTGAATAAGGGTTCAAAAGGGGGAAGAAACATATTTATAAAGGCATTCTTTTGAAAAACAGTGCTATGGAACATACAAAAACAAAACAAAAACAAAAAAAACCTTACCAAGAGCCAGTCTCACAGGTAGCCGGACCCAACAGGAAGCAAAAGGAAAGATCCCCTTCTCTGCAGAACTTTTAAACACTAGGTAACCAGTCTGTGATTGGCTCTTGAGACTTGTGCCCCACCTACTCCTAAGAAAAAGATGGAAGTTTGGGTATATGCCCCCCCGCCCCAAGGTGGAGCTTAGTAAGTTGGGTCTATGCCCCCTGCCCCAAGGCTGTCCTTAGTAGGTTGGGTCTATCCCCCAACTCCACCCCCAAAAGACATGCTGGCAGCTTAGCCATGTGGCAACCCCCCTTTTTAAAAATGGCTTTTGCAGAGGACACACCAGGTAAATATAGGGGGCTGTTTAAAAACACCAATCATGCTTTTTATTGCTGTGTTTTAGGAATGTTGTAAAGATTTCCAACCCTCTACCTTATTTAAGAGCCATTCTCATTTCTGTTTTTAGATTCGTGTGGTATGTGTGGATATGGGTAGGGGACCGTATGAAATATATTTCTCTCTATACTGTTTAACTGTAGAATCTCTTCTTTGTTTTATTTCTGATTTTTAGGCTAAGGAGGATCAGGGTTTGGAGGTTTCTATGTGAAGCCCTACTCTCCAACCTCTTCACTGTTTAATTTAAAGAGTTAACCCCTCAGCCAAACCCCTCCATTTTGTGCCCCATCTACCTCCAAGCCGCATGTTTTCTAAGGAACTTAAGTGGTGCATGAATGATGGTACCATCATTTAAATACTCATTGGGGCTCATCTCTGCAGCAGGCACTTTTTTTTGAAAAGAAAATCACAAACATCATTTTAAATAGACCCTTTTTTATTTTACAAACTTTTTTTTAAAAAAAGTCTCAAATCAGTCACCGGTTTAACACATATAAGTTTACTGTTCAGAGGGCCTGTTAAAAGTTGTAAGAAATGCTTTGTAAGACCTATTTTTAATCACTTTAAACACATGCTCCAAAAAAGGCTTATCACGTGGTTTTAAAATCTTATTTAATTCTTTCAGTGAATTTCTAGCTCTCTCTACCTTAGTTACAATTTGTAAGATCTGGTCTACTGTTTCCTTTGTTATCAACAGAAAGTTGAAACTGTAAGCTACAAGGAGACATATGTGCAGAACACTTTTAAAACTTATTTGCCCACATAGCCGGCTTAATTTTCTACAAAGATAACGTTTTGTCCACAGAATGCAGTCATGTGAATTTTGGGCAGGGGCCTGGATTACACAACCAACACAGGATTCATATCTATCTTGTTCAAAACATTGTGTGATAATTCCATAACACACCGCTCTGGCTAAACTGGACATTAAAACTTTCAGTTCTCTGGGAGAAAAATTTGATGATCCGTTTCCAACTTCTAAACCCAGAATTTCAGCCATGACCACATGGCTTGGTTGAGTTGTAGCCATATCAACAGATTCCTAAAGAACAATCAAACAAAGAAACACATTTTAAAAGGTTTCATTTGAAATGCCCTTTTTAAAACCCCATTTACTGCCAAAACACACTTCTAAAAGATGACTTACTGGTATATCCACACGGCCTATGTTTGCAAGTTTCCACAGAGCTGTAGGTAAAGGGCTGCCTCCACATGCTTCAGCACACTTTTCTGTTTCTGCAGAACCACTACTGCCCCCAGGTTGCTAAAATATAAAGAAAAATGATTTGTTTTTTAAGGTGGGGGTTGACTTTGCAAAGCTGGGCAAACCCCTTCAAAACAAACAAACAAAAAAGCCAGATTTTACCTGCATTACAGGGGGTTCTGCTGAAATAGTGTCCACCATGCGGTTCCATGCTTTGGAAATCTCACCAGCTTCCTCCTTAGCCAGTTCAGCATAGGTAGAGAGCCCATCATCTGAACTACTACTGATATAACGCCTTCTCCTTTTTGGATCCACATTTCCTGTTTGAGTTTCTTGCTCTGCAGGGTTTGCAGAAGTACTATGGGCCTCCATGTTGCCTTCTCTGAATATGTCCAGGCTTGCCCAAAGAGTTCCTGCACAAAGTGGAGCCCAACCCACAGAAAGGGCATGGGGGAATGGCCCCTGCGGGGCCATTCCCACCCACCATGACAGCCCCAGCCAATCAGGAAGGTTCCTGAAAAAAACCCTCCGATTGGCTCTTTCAAACCCTCAGGGTCACATGACTCCTACAGATGCCCCACCTACAGGCGGAGATTCCAGCTAGGGCGGGACTTCCGGCAGGAGGCAGGATATCCGGGGAGGGCGGGACTTCCAGCAGGGGGCCGGATATCCGGGGAGGGTGGGACTTCCGGCAGGAGGCCGGATATCCGGGGAGGGCAGGACTTCCGGTTAAGGCGGGACTTCCGGGGCGGGGCACCTGTCAGTGGGCGGGGCTTATGAGTTTGACGAGAGGTGCCACCCTATACTACTCACAGGATTCCTGTTCCAGGGCTGATCAGAGAGGCAACAGTGGGTATTCAGTCTATATACCCTTAGTGGGATTCACATGACTTTCCCTAGCTCTGGCTTCCTAATGAAGTGTTTCTGGTGCTACAAAGCACAGACTTGAACACATTTCTTAGCCAGGATCCTTGCTTATAGGAAGAATTCTGTGTGGCCCATTTCTCAGAGAAAGGGGCTAGCAGGCACAACATCACAACCCCATCAAGTGTGCTTCTAGTGTGTGTGTGAGAGAGTGGGGAAACATTGTGTGAACCTTTATTTTTCAATGCATTTTTAAAAATTGCACATCCTCCAAGGAGCTCACAGTGGTTATGTCTTTGTTTCTCTCACCCACTACTCTATTTTAACAACAACCCTGTGAAGTCAGGTTGAGCAATGGTGACCTGGCCAAGGTAATCCAGTGAGCTACATAGCTGATCAGATCCTGTCTGATCCTATCTGCTCTTTAAAGCTAATCAGGGACAGCTCTGGTTAGTACTTGGATAGGAAACACCAATGAATACCAGATGCTGTGGGCTATATTTCAGAGGAATGAACTGGCAAAACTACCTCTGAGTATCCCTTGCCTAAGAAAATCTTATGAAATTGATAAATCAACAGGCAACCTGAAGGCACACACACACACACATACACACTAAATCTATGCTTACTTTGTACAGTGTTGGCAAGAAATAATTTGCATTCTGAAGCAAAGGATAACTGGCATCCCTTTCCCAAATGCTAGCTAGGTTGGCAGTTTAATCTTCAGCATTGGTAGTAGGAAATTTCCTCAGTACATCAGAGTCATCAAACTAGTTTCAGGGGTAGGGTCCAGGCAGGGGTGTCACTCAGGGTGTGCAGGAGTGTGGGATGCTCCAGATGACACCCTAAGGTGGGGTGACACCAATGCTCCCCAAACACCTGCCTTTTGGCAGAAATTGGGCAATGGCATTCACCTGCATCTCTTTAAAATGCTTAAGAGTGGGGCAAGGCTCAGTGGTAAGAGAAAGGAGAAGCCACAATTTTTTACAATTAAATTTTAAATTTTAAATGTATTTTTTTTAAAAAATCAAAAAAATCTCTTTAATCACATAAAACAATATACATGTAAGTACATTTAGGCTGTACATGTGATATTGTACTTTAAAGGTACAATTTACATTTTGCTAGTTTTTGTCACAACCATTGCTGTTACATCCAGTGATATATGGAAATTACAATTTATGAGTAACATTAGTACAAAAAACATTACTAAGGATTCTGTATGGTATGATATGGGAGGAAGTCAATGGGGATGGAGTGATACCATGAGTTACCACACTGGGTAATGCCAACAGTGGTGATGCCACTGGGTCCAGGATGAATTGTGTGACATCTTGGAAGAGCTGTGAAATCTCAGAGGGTGGCTGAAACTCCTCTCCTGCCTCTTGAGGTGATTGTCTCATGCTGCTTAATGTTAGGACTAGCTCTGTTGTGATGACAAAATAGTTCTTGTTGTGTGGTCAGGAAAATATTATACAGTATGGAGGGGAATGGTGTGGAATAGAGGATGATGGCAGAAGGCCCTGTTTATTCATGATCTCTGATTGTTAACAGGAACTCCTGCAGTGTTTATGTAAATACTGCTAGCATTCCTCTTTGGGAGAACTATTCCTTTTTCTTGTCCAAGGTAGAACATCAAATGGTGGTCATTGCCCTAAGCACATGCAAGTTAAAATGCATAGTACTTGAGGTACACTAACTAATATTGGCACCTAAGTCAGAAACTCCCACAATCACATTCCCCTCTGAGTTAAAGCACAATACTATGAAATGAAACAACTAACAATTGCTGCTCTTTCATACCACTCCAAATCAACCAACTGAGATGTCTGCTCCACTCTATGTAATAGCAGGGAAGGCTCTGCATTTTGGTTGGCACAAGATGGTCATATGTCAGCAGGATGTAGTTCTCTTATATTGACAAGGAGCTTGGCATACAGTCCTCTCTTGCAGTTTATTGAAGTGGACTTGGAACCATGTTCCAATTTCATGCTTCCAAAGCAATATTTTGTCTAGAATGTTGAGAATTTAAATGAGTTTTCTTACATTCTGAGATGTTTGACAGACAAGTTACAGGACTGCACCACTTTCTCCTGAGACAGTTATCTCTAATAGGATAATGGATGAAGAAAAGTATATTACTGTGGAAATGGAAACCATAAGGAATAATTTCATGAAATCACCTAGAGGTGGCAGCACATGTTCACATAAAGTCAGAAAATGTGACAAGATGGGCAGAGAGAGAGAGAGAGAGAAAGTTACAAAAAACTATGGTAGTTTTATTTTGAGCTTTGGTTTTTCTAGTGGTTCATAAATGCCCCTGTGAAGTCATAACTGAGATAAATTTTCTGACAAAATGGGCAGAACATAGATTTTCCAAAGGAACATTTATATTCAGATAAAGAACTGCTGGGATGGTGGATCACATTACAAGGTACCTGTAACCTATGCAAAGAAAAGCCTAGAAAAAGGTTTCCATGCCTTGTAGTTGTATTATCTGAGACAAAAATGCTGATATCTTCCACAGAGGAAGGTGCAGAGTCTGAAATGTCTCTTTTAAAAGTAAGTAGTTACAGTTACCATTACAAGACCTTCAAAATTGCTTATTATTATGCAGATTTTATAAGCACTTATCTTTCTTCTTGTTATTCTATCATAACAAAACATGTACTGTTATACCACACAAGAAGTGGAATTATCCCAATCATAATGTAATTTATTTATGCTTTAGTTATTGTAAAAAGTATTTCATTACAAGTTACTCATTAGTTATAATGGTTTATTTTCTAACTCTGACATGGCAGTTGCTGAGAGTAATTGAAAAGTGGTATTACAACTCAGCTCTATTTGCCTAGTATATTAATTATTTGTTTGTGCATGTATTTGAGGGGAGCTAACAATCATAACCATCATAAACCATTAACAATGGAGAAACTCACACACACATACACTTAAGACTGTCCATTTACACATCACCAAAAAGGAAGACCAAATAGGACATCTATTTACATAGGGTATACCTAAAGGTACCAGCTTCTATCTGATTTTGGAAACTAAGCACCATCAGCCCTGATTAGTACTTGGATAGGAGACTGCCAATGAATACCAGGTGCCATGGGCTATATTTCAGATGAATGGAGAAAACCACCTCTGAGTATTCCTTACCTAAGAAAACCCTATAAAATTCATGTGGTCACCATAAGTCAACGGGTGACCCGAAGGTGTGCACACATGCACGCACACACATACACACACACACGGGCTAATTTATGTACAAGTGGTTCAGATGCAAATGAAGTACACTTGTCCCTCCACATTCACTGGGGTTAGGGGCACAGGACTCCTATGAATGTGGAAAATCCATAAATAACAAAAACACTATGTTTTTATCTGAGAGAACACCTCTTTAGGAATCTCTAGGTCCTCCAGAGCAACTCTGTGGTCAAGATCTGTCAGACATTGACCATAGAATTGTGCTGGAGGAGCTACAAATGCCTAGAGAAGTATTCTCTCTAAGAATTTCTAGGTCCTCCAATTCATCCTTTAGCAGAAGTCATCCACAGAGTTGCACTGGAGGACCTAGATATTCCTAGAGGGAACATATTAATCAAATCTGTGAGTAATCAAATCCGCAAAAATAAAAACCTCAAATGTGGAGGGACGAGTGTAATCTTCATTCCAGTTTATATAGAAATACAGTACATTTCACCATAGTGGGAAGACTTTAATCAGGTATGTTGTGCATATTCTCAGTTTGCTATCCAAGTATGAAATGTAGATGAACAACTTCACATTCCCTGATGTTCAGCCTAGACTGAATACTCTACAGTAGTTCAAAGAGAGCATTATCCTCTTCAAAGTAGGACCCCAAAAGCAGTTAAGGAAAAACAGCATAATACCATGGTCATAAATAAATGAATGAACACCTCTGAAAACTGAAAAATCTTTGCCTGAAATTCTGAAAATACATCAGAATGGTGAACAATCCAAAGAAAAATCACATGATCTTGAAGGTCCTCTCCACAGTCACCACTTACTTCTCCTCAGGCATTGAAGGGGCACAGAAAGAAACTTCTGGGATGGTCCTTGGTGATTCATGTGGACATAGGTAAAAATTCAGATACCAAGATTGAGAGCCTTCTCCAACAAAACACAGAACAGCAGCATGTTGTTGGGAGTAGCTGCCATTTTAATGTTCCTGACATAATGTCACTTTCAGTCACTAAAGGATATTACAATGCTTTTCCTTCAATGCTAGAAAACAACACAACATTTTTGGTGAGGAATTGTAAGAAATAAAAACAGTGTTTAGACCCAGTCACATGTGCTGGGGTTTGAGGATGTTTTTCTTTTTATTTAAAGATGAGATGCTTCATCACTGGCAGGTCCTGGAAAAGGTGCCAGAATCCCAGCAGTTCCCAAGGGATGCTCGAGTCTGATATTAGCACTGTTTAGGCCTTATAAGACTTTAAAGAAAGGGAAGCTACTTAATCTTCAAAAAGATATGTTTCTATTTGTAAAGGCAGTGTTCCCCTAGCCCCACATGACAAGGTGTGCACATTATACATGATATGTGAGGCATATTTATTTATTCCTGAACACTCTTTACAAAAGTAGCTGACACTGTTCAACCAATGTGTGAAAAATCATGGCATTATTTCGAGATAATTGTGTTCCTTTCAAAAAGAACAAAATGGATGAACACATGAAATCCCTGCTCCCCACAAAAGCTGAGCAGCGACATTACCATTTTTCAAATTTTAAGCAATACAAAGCTGACCTAAACATTTCAGATTGAAAACTGTTGCCATCCTCTGTTGCCTTCCATTTCTGTGAGAAAAGAATCCCATAATTGTCATATGCCACTTATAGAACTAACTGTTGAGGGGTTTAAGATAGCTCCCCTCCTCCAAAGACATTCAGTAGATAGAGGTCCAAAACACACTGCAGAAATAATCCAGTTTGAGACCACTCTAACTGCCCTGGCATTTGATTGTGGCACCAGAGCTCTCTGACAGAGAAGGCTAAATGTCTCACAAAACTACAATTCCCAGGATTCCTTAGCACTGGGTCTGGGCAGTTAAAAAATTCTCAAACTGGATTATTTCTGCAGTGTGTTTTGGACCTGAGTTGCTGCATGTGGCTGGGAACCTGGGTCCAATCAGGTTTCCCTCTTGTGTGAATGAGCTCTACATTTAGATGTTGGAGAGCAAGAGAAGGGCAGAAGAATCAAAGGACAAGATTAATAAGTCCAAAAAACACACCTTCTTTAAGTTTACAAACTGCTTTTTGGAAGACCATGGCAGTTAAATAGATTCCCAACCAACAAATAGAGAGGAAGACAGACATATTTGAGTAGTATGCCATAACCTACCAGTGCTAGTTACACTTATCTATTTCTCCTCATTCAACAATGTGCATAGGATTTTCCAGTAATCTTCCACTGGGGCATTGGCTAAAACTCCATTAGATGCCTTTGGACATTATCTAGACCACTAAATTAGAGGATGGCATTTGAAAGCTGCATTTGTTACCATTGACTATGGTAGCCCTCTGGGACACCTCACTGGGTTGGACTTGAGTGTACTGTTTGCAATGGCTCTGTTCCTTCCTGGAGGGGCAAATCCAGAAAGTTGTCCTGTTCTATTCCTTGGCCATTGGCCTGTGTGGCTTTGCAGACCTCTGTTTAATCTCCCATGCTATTTATTATATACATGGGACAGGTTGTTTGAAGTTTGAGGTCAGGTGTCACCAATATGCTTATGACACTCACCTCTATTACTCTATTCTGCCTAATTCCAAGGAAGATGCTCCTGTTCTAAACTGGCCTAGTAGCTGTAATGGACAGTATGATGACAAACAAATTGAAGCTTAATCCAGACAAGACAGAGGTTCTCCTGGTTAGCTGAAAAGCAGATGACAGAATAGGAATTTAGCCTGTGTTGTATGGGGTTACATTCCTCCTGAAGATGCAGATACGCAGCTTGGGTGTACGCCTGGATTCAGCCCTAACCTTGGATGTTCAGGTTTCTGAGGTGGTTAAGAGTTCATTTGCACAGTTAAAGCTAGTGTACCAGTTGAGCCCATTACTTGGGATGTCTGACTTGGTTGCAATGACACACAGCTTAGTTACATCCCATTTGGATTACTGTATGTGGGGCTGCCTTTGAACAGTTTTTGGAAACTTCAGCTGGTCCAAAGAGCTGCAACCAGATTGCTAACTGTGGTTGGTCACAAGGAACACACACTACATAAATCCTCTGTCGCAACAGCTCCACTGGCTGCCAGTGCCACTCTGTTTCTGGGCACAATTCAAAGTGCTGGTTTTGACCTTAAAAACTCTTATATGGCTCAGGTGCAGGCTATTTGAAGGATTCTATTATTTCATATAAGCCTGTTGAGTTTAGATGAGAAATTGCTTTGGGGTTAACAAACTCTTGAGAGAGTATCTTGATGTCATCAAGAACAAGCAATTTAGAGCTATTTCTTCACATCTCTAGAATTAATATGCTCATATGAAACCAGGCTTTACAGCTAACAGGCACCTCATAAATGCCTTGCTCCTCTATACCTTAAAGACGACCTATTCCCTAATGGTTACTGTTGTTGTTATGTGTATTCAACCTATAGCAACCCTAAGGCAACCCTCTCATGGTGTTTTGTTTTTGTTTTTTGAGGCTGAGCAGATGTGACTCACCCAAGGTTACTTACTGGGTTTCCATAGTAGGTAGGACTAGGACTTTTTCCAGAGTCCTAGTCCTACTATGCCATGCTGGCTCTCATTCCCTAATGTACCATCATGAAATCTAAAACCAGCCCCCAAACCATCAGCATGGAGTTTGTATTGAGACCAAGGGGTCTCGAGTAGGAGCATGTAGCCCTTCAGATATGGTCGGACTTCATTTCTCATGAACTTTAGCTAACATTACCAACAGTAGTCAAGCAACTTCTAGAGATGATTATGTTCCTCATTCCTGCTCTACAATCACAGAAATACCTTCCTTCAGACATCCCTGAAGTGGAGTTTGGTTGTTTTTTTAAAAATAATAATAATAATAAATTAACATAACAAAACAAAACTTGAAATGTATAAAGAAAAAAAAAGTACATCACTTTAGATAGTCTATGGTTATACAGTGGAAGTGCAAGGAATCTTCTGTCTTCAGCAGACATCTTTCCAGAATAGAGAATGTGAATCTTGTAAGCATTCAGCTTGACCATGAATATTTATGAATTGAAAGAATGGGGAACCATGTGTCTATCCCAACTGCATTAATTCTATAGTGTAGATGCAGCCTTCATCCCCAGTATCCTGCAAGCCTCTGGACCCATTATTCAGCTTCTCAATTAAAGCGGTATTCCATATTCTTGCCCATCAGCTATATATATTTAATTTTTTTTTAAATCCTTCCATTTGTAGGAAATATCTGCACAGGTTGCTGCAAGCAAAAGGAAAATCAATTTCTTGTGCAACAGGTCTTTGTTTTGCCCAGAGGAAATAGAGTAATAAAAATTTGCAACAAAAAATGGATCATCCGCTTTGTAATGAGCGATATTATTTTTAATATGATTTACCCAGTAATTGTACACATCTTCACAATATATTCAAAAATGAAGTAAGGTTCTCTTTGAGCAGCTTGTTTGTCACAGTTTGCTTTCAGTGGCTGGAGAGGGCTGGACATAAGGCAGCCTCAACACATTTATGTGATTCAGCATTTGATAGATTGGCTAGTACTTTATTGTGTTGAATGAATCATTGCAACATTTAGAAACTGAATGATCTGTAAGTTGGGCGGTTGGATATCTCTATTTTGCTTCCTGTGGATATCCCAGCCACCTCAAGCACCTCAGTTATTTTCTATTTTCTATTGTGACTATTCTCTCTCTCTCTCTCTCTCTCTCTTTTTCTTTCTCTCTCTCTCTCTAAGGTGTCACTGCCTACTAAACCATTCCACACTTTGTTGAAGCACCCTACCAAAGTAAGAATAGTTTAGTCAAAGTAAAATTGTCAAAAATGACAACATGCACATAACATATTCTCAATGCAGAATTAGAATCTTCTCTGACTGTGGTATTTTTTCTTAGTGCAGAATGCAATTAGCCCTGATTATATGTATTTTGGCATTCCATTCCTTAATTGGAGATATGTTTTATATTGCAGTGCAAATTATGGCAAAGAGTAAAATGGGCACCAGCTTTTTTTTCCGTTGGGAAATTCTGTGGCCTTGGGTTTATGTCTGACTATACATTGTGTACACATTTTATCATTCTTTATAGTGAAGAAGACCATATGTAGTGAGGTAAACAGATAGGACAATGAAACAATTAAAGCCAGCCACAGGAATGGCCTAATATGAAACACAAATAAAGCTGAAATTCAGAAATTCAGATGGTATTGTGATTCATAATAATGCACACATTGAAAAGGCATTATAAACAAAAGTAGTGTTCTGG
Source organism: Phrynosoma blainvillii (assembly GCA_026167975.1). Lineage (NCBI taxonomy): Eukaryota > Metazoa > Chordata > Lepidosauria > Squamata > Phrynosomatidae > Phrynosoma > Phrynosoma blainvillii. Next base: position 174,285,680 of record JANUYF010000001.1, read on the forward strand.
GACATTTTTCTCCAAAATGATACAGGATATTCATCTCTCCACACCAAAGGATGAGATGATAGAATATTGTACGAATTAGATCTTAAATCCCTACATTTGAAAATGAACTTCTGGCCTTCATTCCAATATACATGAATGTTGGAGTACATCCCACTAAACAAAATGATATGTGCTCAGAGCTTAGAAGTAAATGGTTCCAGTTACTTGGAATGAATTGCTTTTTCTGATAATAAAGCTATAGTTACATTACAATATGGCTGTAACTTAATGGGGTATAATTTCACTCCTTTTGCACTGTAAGTACAATGATCTCATTACCTTTATAATGATAGAAATGTGGTTTTACTAAAAGATGGCAAGGAATACTGCACAGTTTGCATGCTGCTGAATGAAAGCTATTCAATCTTTTTTAAAAAGCTGACCAAAACTAACTCTTTTAGTCACTTTGGAGAACTGGAGGGTAACATGTTACTTTTTAAAAATATAAATATAATTGTAACTGTCCGCATTTGCAAAGTTTGGAATTATGATTCTATATGTTAAAAGTAACTCTACTAGTCTTCCAGGCTCTGGACTTCTGAATAGATAGGTACATAGTAAATGGTGGTGTAAATCCAGCCATCTTATATTACGGGGCTTCTCAGAAAGTAAAGAGACATCTTTTGGTATTTGTTCCTACTTATGTCCATGTACACATCATTAACTTTCCCCAACTATTATCTGATCTATGTTTGTCTTAATATGAGCATCTTCTTGCAACGTCTCCAGAAAACAATGGCTGGCATCCTGTTCAGCAATTATAATATCATAAACTGGACTTAAGCTATCCTAACTGCTAGGGATTCACATCTATGGTCATGACTAACTGAATGTAATTCTCCCCCACCACCCACAAACCTACCTTCTCAGCCTAGCATTGCCCTGATCCTTTCTGGGGGGCTAGAGTTGAAATGACACCACAGTCTGTTCCCAGTTTTGGGGTGCCTTGGAACAAGCAATTGTGGCAGGATCTCAAGGTATCTCCAGCTTCCTGTTCTCAAGAAATCCCACAACCAGGAGAGCTTTGCAACCATAATTTCCCAGTGAGCCAATCTCCAGAAACACTTTGGTTGAAGCACTATCAGACATTGAAGGTAGATTTGGTGGGGCCATTGTCAGTTGTGACTACCATGATGGAGCTCCATCACAATAGTTTCATTGACAATGTAGGAACTCAGCCAGTATATCTGAAACCAACCTGTATCATGCATACACAGCATTATCCTTTGTAGGATCTTCTTAAATCCGATTTCTTCCCTAGCTGTTTCTACAGCCAATCTTCATGGAGGAACAGGAGGAAAGCAGGGAGCTTTGTTAATTCTACTTGTGCTGTTAAATACAACAAGGGAAAATAACAGGCATAAAAAAAGTAAAGGAAGGAAAATGTGTAATTTAGTCACTGGACATTGGGAACATACCTTCTTTAGAGAACAAGACAATTGGCAGTCTTCATTGACAGCCTCCATGTCTAGACAATGTTTCCATTCACGGGGAAGAGAAGACACTTTCCAATTCAGGCTGCTGGGGTGAGAGCATTGGCCCCTCAAAGCAGAATTTTGCACCCCAAAATGATTTTTTTTCTTCAATCTCCAAATTTCTAGCATCGAAGTAATCTAAAATGTTAGTATTTAGAAACAGAGTTTAGGGATCTGAAGAAAAGGGGCAGGAAAAGTTATAAAGGGAATGCAAGCACAGCAAATATAAGAGTTCTAAGTGGGAATAATTTTCAATGTCAGACTATCTGCAATGACAGAAGTTTGGGGGCTGAAGGCTAATTTCATGGGGGAGTATTTTCTAGTGGGGCAAAATCTTCATTATCCTCTCTCCATAAGTAAGCAATGGCTTTCCATGGGGTGATTGGGGAGTCTGTGGCTTGTTCCTTATCATATGGAAGGACCAAAAACAAACAAACAAACAAACAAAATACCCTCATTTTTTATTCTTTCTTTAGAGAAGAAATTATGAGACCTTATTCTGATTTGCATTTTCTGAGTGAGCAAACATCAGAAGTGATACTTTGCAGGAAATTAGTATTGCCACTGCTTTGGTGAATGTTGTGTCTTTCTTTAAATCAGTAAACCTGTCCTTTTGTGCTTTCTGCATGGTTCTATGTCTGTTTTTTTCTTAATAGAAGGGAAAGAGAAGTGCTTGTCTTTTCACTTTCATGCAAGAAGTGGATCAACTTAGAAAGGTTAGTGATTTCTTAATGGATGTCATTTTTAAAAAATGTATTTTATTTATATCTCACCTTTCTTCTGGTCTGGGACTCAAGACAATTTACAACATAGATTAGTAGGGAATACAGCTAAAATTAATCAAAATACTCTGAAAAAAACCCTAATTTAAAATAATTAAATACATTATCATGTGTTTAAATGTATCAATGCATTTAAATAATTAAATATATTAAAAACAGCAATGACTTAACAACAGTTCAAAAGAATTTAAAAATAACAGACAAGAGAGAGAAAAATGCAGTACACACACATCCTTTAAAAGACAACAATTTAATGGCCAAAAGATGGTCTACATAAGATCTTTCCCTGCTGGCAGAAAGAAAGCAAAGTGGGGAACAGTCGTTTCCCATGGGAGGGAGTTCCATAGCCTGGGTGCCGAAGTTCTGAGGAGCATAATAAGAGAAGTCTGAAATGGATGGTGTGCCACAACAATCCCTGGCACTTTCCCCAGATAAGGACAGCAAATCTCCCCTGCTTCCATTCCAGCCAGGAAAGTGTATTTCGGTGCCATAGTAACCCAGGTGCAACCCTATCTTGCACTTCATGCAAGTTAAACCAAGCAGAGCTTCTCTCCACCCCCCACCTCTATAGCCCAAACTAGGCTAGAAAGACAAATAAAGGATGACATTCAGATAAAGTGTTGTATTAAACATGTTTAATACATACGTTTAAACATGTGTAAACATATTCTCTTATCTTTCCATCTATCTGTGCAGACATAAACATAAAAGCGAAATTTAGTTAATTTGGGCCCTGATGCTTATAGGGTATTTTCCATCACAAATTGTATACACTAGGATTATGAAGTGATCAGGGAAGAAGTGAGTATTACCTGTCCTGATTTTCTTCTTTCCTCAGCGTTTAGATATAGAAAATTAAAAAAACAAGGAAGCAAGTACATTCACACTAACACAGAACATGAAACCAGGTTTCTAAATGAGAAGCAGATTTCTAAATATTACATTCAAACCCCTCAAAATGTGTTAATAACTTTTGCATTCATCATTAGAGAGCTCTCCTCATTAGTACCCAATGATCCATATTCTACACCAGGGGTCGGCAAGTTCCCCTTACCTGGGGCCGGGCTGGGGATGCCCAGGTCTTCCACGGGCCAATGGTGGTGGGGGAAATGGTGGCGCGCACGCTTGCTCATGCATGTGCGGCCCCCACCAACCCCCACCGCTGCCCCCTGCTGCTGCCGCGCATGCTGCCACCGTGCCACATGTGTCGCAGCCACCATTTTGTTTTAAAAAATGGCGGCCATGGCTCGTTTGCTCTTGCGCAGGAGTACTGCACATGTGCAAACAAGTCACGGCCGCCATTTTGGAAAACAAAATGGCGGCTGTGACACGCATGGGAGCGGCGCAGTGACAGCGCACGTGGCGGCGGTGGGGGTCGGTGGGGGCTGGTCCAAAGGCCTCGGGGGGCAGACCCGGCCCACGGGCCGTAGGTTGCTGACCCCTGTTCTACACCATTTACTCAGTTAGGTATACATAACCTAATGTCTCCTGGTCTGATCTCCCAAACCTGCTTTACGAGGCAGCTGTCACACTGAGAGATGGTCTGTTCAGCTGGCAATAGGGGCACAAAAAGGTGAAATTTCCCTCCTGACAGTAAGTGAGGCTGCAACAAGGATTGTGACAAAGGTTCTTTTTCAGATTGTCACATCCGCACTTGCTGGCAGGAAAGAGCTGTAAACTTCATCCTGTTTCACCCCAATTGCCAGCAAAACACCTCTCAATGCAGCTGCTGCCTAGTAAAGTAGGTTTGGCAGGGCATTTAAAATTGTGGCAATAATGCCATGATTGTGACTGTGGAGTGTTTGTGAATATGAAATATTTACAGATCTGTAATTCTAGGTCATAACCGTAATACATAATTCCAGCCCACATACATAAAGTTTGGGGTAAGTGTACTATGGTGATCTTAAGTTTTCTGATTAAAGGGAAAGAAATGTGTTTGATCAGTTTGAGCATCTTACTGAGAAACTGGAATGTTCTCCATTTTGAAGGGTTTATTACTGCTGTGCTCAGGGAAATGAATAAGCTTGACTATACAATTTAATTAAAACATAAAATGTTAAAATGACATTTTACAAGAGTTTTAGTCAGCATATCTAGTGGATATTTTTTTTTAGAAACATAATTTTATTGACCCAGAAAATTTGCTTTTCTCCAAATTGTAAACAGCCATTCTTTAGAAAAGTAACATTTTCTATTGATGTTAATTCAGCGATCATAATCCTTCATGATATTTGGCAATGCTAAGCCAAGATTCTCCCATTAAACCATAATGGTTATCAGATTTTAGTTATCACATCTCATTGTGTATTTCTTATGTATTTAAATGTTGGTACAGCCCTATGCAGGCAGCACTCCAATTTATAGGAGATGTTAATAATCTGAAATCATGGGTTGTTCACTTGTCAGTTAAATAAATGAAATGATTATTTACAATGTTCCACAACTTTTGTGGTTTGAGTGTTGGACTATGGCTCTGGAGACCAGAGTTCAAATCCCCATTCAGCAATGGAAACCCACTGGGTGAGTTTAGGCAAGTCCTACATTCTCAGCCTCAGAGGAAGGAAAAGGCAATCTCCCTCTGAACAAATCTTGTCAAAAAAACCTCATAATAGTTCACCTTAGGGTCACCAGAAGTTGAAAAGGACTCGAAGGCACACAACAGCAACAAATGTTTCACAAACGTGTACGTGATATATTCATTTTCACATCATACTTTGCCATTCTGTAATATGGACCTACTGGCAGGCTGTTAATTTCAGTCCATGGTAGGAAATTGGAGATTGCTTTTCTTTCTTTAAGTAGCTTTGCCCAACAAATTTATGGAGTCCACCTTCTAGAAAGATAGAAGGCTGCTTTATACCTTCACTTCCCAGGCTATCTTATGTTATCAGCTAACTGTTATTTTCCCCAACGTGCCAGGAACTAATACTGTGTCTTTCATTCCTGGAAACTCTCCATGGACCAGCAACTGATTGCTCATGTACCAACACCAGTCCACAGCTGACCATGTTGAGTAGCTCTGCATTATATCAAGTCAGAGGATGGATTTGTGAAGTTCAGTATTATCTACACAAAGGATGGGGCAACTCATGACAGGTTGACAGGTCTCAGGCAACCCTGAGATCCCAGGGAATTGTCATGTTTCTCTCAGTTTCTGAGCAAAGAGACAAAGCTCATGGTAACTAATGCTGGAGTGGGACAAATCTGTTTTTATGTGATGTGGCTTTCAAGCCTGGATGTCCACTTCCTGCCCACACCCCACTGGCACCAGGGCTGTCTGGCACAGGAGAAAAGCACTTGCATGTGTGATGTGTTAGTGTAATGTCAATGTGCTAACAAGCCAGGAGCAAGAGGAGCAGTTTGGGAAGACAGGTGCTCATTGCAAGCACTTAGACTCATTGTGCTGTTTGGAGCAAGGTAAGGAGTGGAACATCAGCATCACGACTCAGGAGCTTTCAAGTTGCAGAAGCCCTGGCAATGGTGGTAGCACAAGAGAAACAAAACCTCCCTGTGGCTCTTAGTAAGCCTTTCAGAAGCCCAAACAACCACATAGGTTCTTGAAAAGAAATGCCATTTTTAGTGTGCACTGTAGGAAAGGCCAGACAGGATGTGAGGAATGAGGCAGCTGCTGGGTGCATTTTGCCATTGGCATGGCTGCTGGAAATAGTTTGCTTTTTAATCCCTTTCTCTAACTTACCATGCTGCCTGGTCAGTTGAGTTTTACCAAGATTCCTCTTTTGTCAATTTTTAATAAACTGCTGGTTCAGAAACAGTGATGGCATCCTTGCAACCCTTAGCTATCCACTTCTATGAATTCACAAGGACACACTTCTGCCCACAAGGACCTCCCCAGGTTTTGGCCTTGAAAGCTCATGAAACAGAATAATGCTTACCTGGAAACTTTATCTGTGGACCACCTGAAATTGTTGAATTTTGACTCTCTTCTTTCTTCACTACTGTCTATGTTGACTAAGTCGATGGATGTTTCAGCCTTTGGAGAGCCACACATTCCTGGTCCACATTAACTGATGGAGGTTCTTCAGGACTGATCATACAACCTTCTTGTGTGTGCTACCAGTGAGCTTCAGTCCTTGCTCTGGAGGTAAGGATTGATATACCCAGATGGTACTACAGTTTGGTCACAATCTAAAATGGACATATTTCAGTAACAGTTTCCAAGATATCTTTTTTCACATTAGTTTCCCATGACTTAATGAAGTTGTGGCATTAGGGACACACTGAGAAGGCTACCATTTCTAGCACTTCTTGTAAGCTGACTAGGAAATGGGGAGTTTGAAAGGTTCAAGCTGGGCTTTGCATGAGGTTTGGAATAAATGAAGCTATTTTCCAAGTTGTTCCAACGGCCATGCTGGCTGAAGATGATGGAAGCTCTAGCCCAATACATCCAGAGAGTACCTATTGTATCTGATGGGAAGCCACTCTGTGAATATAGGAAAGGCAGATGATTTCATTGCTTTTTATAATCATGGGAACTTCTGGTGAATACATTCCAGAGACATAGCTCAAATTTGAAACTGGACTTGAGTCTGAGATCTGGCACTGATGTGGGCACACATCTCTGGAATGCAGGTTTTACAATGCACTGGAAGCAAAAATGTGAGAGGCTTAAATACTCTCTTTTACCCTCCTGAGAGCATTCTCTGTGATTCATTATTCTCCACAAACAATGCCTAGTTTGTGTACCTGAGAGTCAAGTGCAAGTGCCTCATCTGTGACCTTGTCTATTGTCTCAAAGCATGTCACCACTCCTCTGCTAATATCATGTCAGGATGTCACGTGGAAAGCTATGCACTAATGATCTTAACACAAATGCTAAAGCTTCCAGCACTTGCTGTAGATAACATCTGCTAAGAGGATTTTCCTGACATTGAGGAGGAATCCATAGAATAAATCCTATGTACACAAGCCAGGATCTGTTACTGTTATTCTCTTGAGAGTCACTCTGTGCATCTTGTATGGTGGTATGATGCCTGCAATCAGCCAGCCAGCCAACCAACACAGCTGAGGAGTGATAGTATGACTTACAGAGGGTTCATCTTGAGGATAACTGTATGGAAACTGGTGGCAGTGGAAAAAGGAAAAAAAAATCTTTAAAGGACTCATAAATATTTGCTTTTGGAAACCCCAAATTCAGAGCATTTGAGTTGCTTTCATAACTGAGAAACAAATAAAAGAATAAAAATATTGTGGGATTGAGATTATATAAAAACCTGGACATTAATTGCCATTTAGACAAGTTGCCAAGCTAAAACATGATGGGGGGGGGGTTGTTTGATTGCCTCTCCCAGTGTCCTTCCCTTGGGCTAAAAGCAGTCCTGCAGAGTCATGATTTTCAAACTGAAATGATGTCATCTTGGGACTCTACCACACTATCTTACTGCAGTCTGTCTGATGATGAGGTGGGGAGTAGGAGTAGGGGAGGAAGGGATTCCCATGTCTCCTCTAACCAATTTATCTAATCAATGCCTTGCCATGTAGGAATACATAACTAAAGCACTTCAGAGCTCCAAAGATGGAAAGTCCACCACCTTCTGAGGCAGTCTATTCCACTGTCAAACCACTCTTACAATAAAAAGAAAAAATAGAAAGAAAAAGAGAGTTCTTCCTAATGTTTAGGTGGAATCTGTTTTCTTGTAATTTGAATCTACTGGTTTATTGTCAAGTCTTTGGAGAAGCAGAAAACAAGCTGATTCCAGCCACAAGTGCTTCACATTTTTCTCCATTTTGAATGGGGGGCAGCCAGTCTTTGGGAGATGGGATGTAAGGTTCAATCTAGGTTTATGGAGAGTGATGGCAGCCAAGAAGCATATGCATGTTGTCAAGCAAGAGACAGGTGAGCTTTAACCAGGTGGAGGCTGTTGTCTAAGGAAGTGTTGAATTCCTCCCTCCACAGCAACATCAGTAAAGGAACACATAAAACTGGTGTATGTCACTGACAGGGTGGTACGTAGAGATAAGAAAAGAAATGAAGGAACACACTTGGTGTAGAAGTTCAGCAACCCTCCTGCTGTCCTTGTAACTCCAAAATAAAGGGTTGAATTCTTGCCTTTCCCTCTGTTGCTCATTTGGTTTTTCTCATAGAACTAAATGATAAACACTGAGAACAAAGACCATTTCAATCTACACAGTCCCACCATATGATATGTTTCCTCATTGTGAAAGCTTTTGGAGAACTGGGCAGAATTGGAGGGATATGGACTATGAGGGAAATGAAGAAACCATTTGAGTAGACTCATGTTGAGATGTGTTCTGTAGATGTACCCTGGTGACAAATTTCCATTTCCATTTCTAACATTTGGACTATCATCTCCCAATGAGTGTGATCACTTTGGAGAACTCATGATTCAAGCTGGCGTTCATTTCCTTTGTTTGTCTTGGTGGATCCTGTGTATTAATGCAAATGAATTATATGTAAACACACCTGACTGTGTATTGATGTGAAACAATTTGCACAGGAGAGTTGGGGGCTGGAGGGTGGGGGAGAGTGGAGAGAGAGATGGAAAATGGTAAAATTCTGCCTGGTCTTATTTAGGAATTGATAGCTTTATGTTTTATTGGCACAATGGGAACTGTCAGAATGGCCTGAGCAGAAAGCAGCTGTTCATTCTGCCTTTTCTTGAGCAGAATCTTACATTGCCCTTCAGGCAAAGCAGGTGGCTGCCATTCTCTTTCGGCACTATCTTTTGCTGGAACTATTTTGCTTCGGTGTGGGCCAGTCTCACAGCGCCTCTCGAGGGACATATATGATTAGCTCCAATAAGCTCGCCAAAACAACAGTTGGGGGAAATGAAATTATGCCTGCCTTAAAGTGTTTGATGTGAAAGAAAGAAGAGAGAAAGAGAAAGAGAACTTGGGAACAAAAAGGAAAGTGTAAAGGGGGGGGGGGGAAAGAAAAGAAACAACAACAGCAAAATAGAGAATAAAAGAAAATGAAACCAACTAGGATACCTTGTAGCAACCAGCTGCCCTCCAAAGAGAGCAAGATGTTAGGAAAGGAAAGTATTTGGGAAAGCCTAGCTGTAATCATGCAGGTGCATAGGTTGGGTGGACGCCAGGCCATGCGGATGCCGTAGGTTGTTCATTAACATTTGTCAGGCTGGAGCAGAGTTTAGAAAGTTACATTTAAGAAGAATGGTTACACAGAGAGGATGAATCCATCCATAACTGAGGGCCACATGTTGTTTTTTAGTGCAACTATGTGAATAATCTCACATGCATTCCGGATTTGTTATTCATCCTATGGAACCGCAACTATGCGCATCTCTACGAGTTCGGTTGTTCACACATGCCAGCATTAAAATAAAGATGGAGTTGATAATACAAATGTATTTGAAGTATGTTCAAAAGCATGCAGAGTTTTATCATAATTTATCCCAGGTCTCTTCGCATCAGTTATTCACACAGCCAAGAATCCGAATTTTTTAGAAAAAAAATCTGACATTGATTATCCTGCTTAAGTGAGGTTTTTTTTTGGCAGCCCCCCCCCCCCCAAAAAAAACCCCAACCTTAATCAGATGCATTTGAAATGCATATGAACAATAAAGATTCAATCCATATTCTACCTGGATTACTTTCACCATCTGAATAACCCTGTGGTTATTAATATGATTTGTTGATTATTGTGGGATAATTTATGTGTTGTTTTAGATGTAACCTGCCTTGACTGCTTCGACAAAAGGTGGGGTATAAATAAAATTGTTATTATTATTATTATTAGTATCTAATTATAATTTGCATCCCACTCCCACACAAAGGGTTGGGATGAGATGCATATTGTGTCCACGCCCACAGGGAGACAAGATTTAAAAGATTTTGGGTCTTTGGGGTGTTAAGAATAAGTGAATTGAAAGAATAAGTGAATCCAAATGAGACACATCTCGAAAGGCTTTATATTTTGCCAATGTCCAGGTTACACCCCAGTCTGTTACACTGTTTATTCGTTCTTCCAAAACTGACCTACAAGGCAGGGGCTCAACCATTTCACTTGAATTAGCGGCAGACCCTCACATCTCCCCAGTTCGAGCACTCTTTGACAACGTACATGTGAGAGGACACAGTGCAGGTCCTTTGTTTATTTATCAAGATGCTTCACTACTAACTAAATATCAGTTCTGGAAGATTACTTCTAGGGCACTAGCTACAGAGACTAGGACCCGAAACAATGGATGCAAGCTGCAAGAAAAGAGATTCCACCTCAACATTAGGAGGAACTTCCTGACAGTAAGGGCAGTTCGACAGTGGAACACACTCCCTCGGAGAGTAGTGGAGTCTCCTTCCTTGGAGGTCTTTAAGCAGAGGCTGGATGGCCATCTGTCAGGGATGCTTTGATTGGGAGTTCCTGCACGGCAGGGGGTTGGACTGGATGGCCCTTGTGGTCTCTTCCAACTCTATGATTCTATGATTCTATGATTCTATGATTCTATACACTTGTCCTCACAAACACACAGTTTGCCACACATTCTTTTCGCATAGGTGCTGCTTCTACTGCTGCTGTGCTTGGATTTCACTCTCAAGCTATCCAGTGAATCGGCCGATGGAAGTCCTCTGCTTATCAGAAATATGTTCAGAATTTTCATTAACATGATTTTCTTCTTTTTCAGATCACAGCTGGTGGCTGAGGAGACATCAAGTGCTGGTGTGTGGCCACAGCATGTTCTATTGGGCTGCTCACCAAGTCAAGTTGAGCCATTTCAGATCCCATCTTGGATTGAGTGATGTTGCTTAGTTTCAATGGCTCGGCAAGCATGAGATGCATTGGTGTGGCCTGTTGTGGCTGTTATTTAAGGAGCACCATCGGCCTCCTCCCCAAGTTGTGGTTACTCATTTAGGAGGCAACAATCTTGGTCTGTTAAAAGGGATTGCTTTGGTCTTGCAAGCAAAACAAGATTTTAAGGCGATCAAGCAGCAGTGGCCCTAGGTTGAACTGGTGTGGTTGGCGATGCTACCACGTCAGGTGTGAGGGCGACCCTCATTACCTGGGTAAAGACTGATGGCAGGCTAATTCTGAAATTTGCCATGATTTGGAAAGTAGGTTGGATCACTTTTTACCACATCCGCAAATCATATTTCAAGGGCCCAAGCTTTATCGAGTGGATGGAGTTCACCTGTCTGAACTAGGAAATTCTATTTTCTTAACAGAGATACAACAGGACATTGAGGGTGTTTTGGATGCCTTGTTGGGAGATAGGGGCTAAGCAGACACTTGCCCCATATCTTTGGCATGATTTGAAAGAAATTTGGATTTCAGTGAGCACCTAGGACACTGTTTGGGTGGAAGGGAGGTCTACGGAACCACCTCTTTGGGCCTTGGGACCTGGGAGATGGGGAAAGAGACACCCTTTGGGACTGCATGGAGGGTAAATCTCTCTCTTTAATTCTTGGGCATTGGGAGAGGGACTTTCATGTTAGTCTTCCTGATGCAAGCTGGCCAATGAATAACCCAGCTTTTGGATTATGTTGGGGCTCAGGTGCTATCGCCCAGAGGAGGCTGCAGAGGTGGTCTCAGAGATAGACCACTGGCTGCAGCTGCTCCCATCCTTGGCTATTTCCCCCACTTGGTTTGCAGTTCCATTAAGAAATTAAGAAATAGATCAAATCAATAAATGACACTGTCTGAACCCACTTTCCATATTCCTTAGGTGGGTAGGCAATCATTCCTCCTAACAGTAACCTTCTAAGCTTTGGGCAGGAGAAGATTTGTTTTTTTCTCCAGGAAGGGAGGAGAGAAGAAGAGTAAAGCGAGGGAGGAAGGGAAAAGTCATCTTCTCCCCAATGCAGGGTGACCAGATGCCATAACTGGAAAGGAGGACAAGGCACTGTGAAATGTAGGACATTCAAGAAAAGTGTAGGATATTATGAAATAAAAGCTAAAAACAATAATATAAATGTAAAATTATGTAGGAAATTTTGGAATTCCTCCTGGGCAGAAGGTTGAAATGTAGGCCATGTCCTGGAAAAGGAGGTTGTCTGGTCACCATGCCCCAGTGTAACAAAGACTGAATTTTTCAGATCACAAGATGTTCTTTACAATGCAAAACTGAGTACCTATTTATTGGGGATGTTTTCGACTCCAAGGGTACCTCCTTTCCCTCCCCCCCCAAAAAAAACAAACAAACAAACTATTTCCTCACTCTGCAACTTTGTCCTTTTAAGACATTGGTCTGAATCCTGTTGTTACTTTTGACCAGAGTAGATCCATAGAAAAATGTGATCTACCTAAGTATAGATTTAGCATTCAACACTTGAGTCAATCAATATATGCTAGTTGGAACTAATCAATAAGATGCCAGCAGTTCTGACTAACACTTTCTTCAACAACATATTTAAAGTCTGGTCAGATTAGGTATCCATATATATATATATATATATATATATATATATATCTCCATGCACACACATACACATGAATGTGTGTGCGCACATGCACACACACACACACACACTATATTCATAATTCATAACAATATTTTAAATGAGAAGTTATGAGAGCATGAATAACTGGACCTGGTAAGGTCACAACTGGTTTGTCAGCTTAAAACTAACAAAGGGTGTTTCAGTCCATTGAGGCCACCTGTCCTTCTAGTGGCAATGCTGCAAAACTATGAACCCAGCCCTTAGGTGGAGTATAGCACCCTCCAGAACACAGCAAGTACAGTTGGGCATCTTTGTTTTATTGAACTGAGTCTCAGTTTGTTGACCATAATCCATTAGTGTATCCAAGGAGAGATTCAGAACATTTCTCCTAGATTTCACAAGAGCAAAGGACAGAGTTGAGTTTCCTTCATATATTGATGGCACCTTAGTCTACAGCTGGCATCCTTTTAGTGAGATACAATGGTGTAATTCAGACTTACACTACCATGATTCTATTTTATGGTAAATGCATAGGTTGGAATTCTTTTTGACCACACAACACCCCAAATCCCCCAAACTCACCTTGTAAGCAATGTGCCCCTTCTCAAATGGCCATAGAAGAGCATGGGGATGAGCATTGTTGCATCCAATTATTTTCCTGTAACTGGATGTACTGTGAGGACATCATCTACAGAGATCTCACAAGGAACTTTGGCAGTCTCTGCAGATATTTGTTTCAGAGCTATAGGGAAATAGCTGGGTGCAACCCTGCTCATTCACCTGCCTTCCAATAAGAAGAATATGGCCATATTGGGTTTACAAGATGAGTGGGGGGGGGGGGGGAGGGCAGAGACCATATCTATGGAGACATAGCTTTGTGATACCCAAATGTATCCCAGATCTCAATCCAAATTGAATGATCCAGCTTACACAGTGGATAATCTGGAATATGACAGGACTCCAATTCCAGGGGGTTGAGAAGAAGCCCCCAGAATAATAATCTATAATCCACTACTGAACTAGGTACAGTAACACTGTTAATTAATTACTCTCCTATTTCAGATTATATGTTGAGAAGGCTACCTTGATTAATGATATTGAAAGCTCCAGAGTGAGAGATCTGGAAGAATTGTGGGTTCTCCAATTTGTCTCTATATAAGTCATCCCACAGGGCAACCAAGGCAGTTTCAGTGGCAAGGTTGTGCCTGAATTCCAGATTGAAATGGATATAGAAAAAATACGCAATTGACATACTAAACTACAACACACAGGCACATCACTAACCATGGTAATTTGTATTAGTACAAGGGCACACATACAGGCTGACAGGACTTTTGTTTCCCTTGGCATGGCACTATGAATGTTAATCCTGATGTCAATGGAACTCACATGCCTAGTTACTTCCACTGATGTCAATGGGATTTGGTTACATGCCCTTTTACCTGGAGGAGTTTTAATGACTCTTCGGCTGCTCCAGTTCTGGCCAGGTTCACATGGAGGCTTCCAAGTGGTTTCTCCTAAAGCTGTATTTACAATCCACATGAGCGATGCCCAACCCTCTTTGGCAGTACATTACTTGTGTGGGTTTTGTAGGCAGAACATCAGAATGAAGCGGATGAGTATATGTACCTGAACTGGCATTGGGGATTCTGGTAAGCTTGCTGCACCTATGAATGGCAATAAATATGTACCTTACAGACTAATCCTATGCATATCTAGACAGAAATAAGTCCTCTTAAATTCAATAATACTTATTACCAGGTAAGAGGGACAGGGTTGCACTTAACAAAAACCCTGGGGAATTAGATGCATGCAAAGAGGAGGTTTGTATGAAAGTCCTCACAAAGACTTTTTAAGATATTACATTCTGGGAGGCCTCACTTTTCTAGAAATATGAGGTTTGATATTTTCTCTCATTTAAGTAGGATCTGAAAGCAGTTGTGCTGGGTTCCTGAAGTAAGAAAGAGGCATGAAGCTCAGGGAGGGAGGAAGGGAGAGAGGAAGGACAGTGTGAGGGAGATGGAGTGAAATTATAGCTGCTTAGCTGTTCCCCAACAGAGTGCCTGGAAAGGTATCAGTTATAGCTAGACTGCGCTGAGAGGAGGTTCCAACCTGTTAGTGGAACAGAGCTCAGAAAAACCTGCAAAAGATACCATCCACATACCATCTTAACTAAGGACAGAAACATCAAATGCAGGCATTGACTAACATCTCCAATTTTTTCTCCTGTTTGATTTGTAACATCTTGCCTGATGAAGAAGCCAGTGGAGCTTCGAAAGCTTGCAACAAGTATATTGCACATTTTGGTTGGCCGATAAAGATATCACTGCTTGGTGGATTTTTGTTTGAACTTGCTAAATGGCTAACACAGCTACTACCCCTGCACGATACTGAAAACTGGTAGTGCATCTATCAGTATCAGTTGATTGGCTGGAAAAAGTATTCCAGAACTAGGTAGAACCACCAAAAAGGCCACCAGTATCTATTCACATCACTATCATGTCTGAAGGCAGTACCTCTACTGCAGATCTTAAAGAGTAGGCAAAACATACAGAAGTATGTAGTGCATCCCTTGTGCCAACTTATTCCACAGCAGTTGAGTTAGAGTTTTGACAAGACAAAAAAATTGGACGTTGAATAAAAGTCCAAGTTTTGTCTTTTGGCTGTTGATAGAATGATCCTCCATGAATTTGTCTCATCCTTTCTTAAATCCAGCCATTTTTATTTGAGTTTAGATCTACAATGGAATGGACTAAAGGCTCACAATGCAGTTCAACTGACTGGAGAGTCAGTATGGTAGTAGTTAAGCTAAGTGTCTTTGGGCCAGTCATCATCTCTCTCATCACAGGGTAGTTTTGAGATGAAACATGGAAGCATGATGAGCTCCTTGATGGAAAGGTAGAGCTGTTGAATGAATAAGCCAGGGCCAGCCCAACCTCTCCCAGCACTCTAAGACAGGAAGTTTCCCTTCATATCCTATCATGTGCAGGTTGCTCCCTGACATCTGGCCACCTGCCACATTGAAAAGAAATGCACTTACCTGAACCAGTCATAAGAAGAAGTAGCCATGTTAGCAGCTATACCTTCACCCTATTTAGAGGGATGAGAAGGAGGTAGAAAAACAGGAATGCAGATGTCTACAGCCACCCCCATGGAGAAGGAGAAAGAGAAGACCCCCCCCCCCAGACACTTCAGGAGGGGCCTTCTGTTGTGCTGGCCATTTTGGAAGGCTGACGCCGTGATTGGTTGGGATGGCTGGGAGTCCTGCCCTTCCTTCGGCTCCCAACCAATCAGGGGGATCTCGCGAGATCCCCCAGCAGCCCAGGTAATCTTGTGAGACTGGATAGTCTCGCAAGATTTTGGTTGGGATTTGGGGGCTTATATAAGCCTCTGCTGCCTCGTGGAGGCAGCCATTTTGCATTCAGCAGCCGAAAGGGAGGCTCAACTGCTGAGAGGGAAGAGCTAGCGGGGCTTGGGCAGTTCGAGTTGATTCAAAAGGAGGAATTTTTTCCTCGTGGTCTGTGACTTGTGTGGAAGGTCCTGGTCCCTGCTTGGGATGCTGTAGCCACTGGGGCTTGTTGATTCTAGGGGAGGTATTTTTCCTCATTGGTCTCTGACTTGTGTAGAGGGTTCTTGTCTCTGCTTGGGACACTGTCACCACTGGGGCTTGTTGATTCTAAAGGAGGAACTTTTCCTCATTGGTCTGTGACTTGTGTAAAGGGTCCTAGTCTCTGCTTGGGACACTATAATCACTGGGGATTGTTAATTTTAAAGGAGGAATTTCTATTCATGGGTCTGTGATTTGTTTAAAGGGTTCTAGTCCCTGCTAGGGACACTATAACCCGGGGTTTGTTAATTCTAAAGAGGGATTTTTTTCCTCATGCCATGGAGCAAGTCACAATCCAAGTGGCATGCAGCACTGCTGGATCTGTCACCAGCCAGTCGGCGCCCAAGTGTTTGGCCAAAGCCCAGGGTTGTGACAATGAGATCGTTGCCCACCTGGCTCAGTTGGGATGTTCAATGGCTGCATGTGTGGCTGTTTCTGAGCAATTAGCTCAGAGGGGGGCGCAGGGTGGTATTTCTGGAACCTCAGCCCCTCCAGCCATAAGCCCAGGGTCCTCAAACGAGGTGCAAGAGGCTACACAGGTGCAAGAGGTACCCTCATCTGGCATGACAGTGGGTGACAGGTTCCAGGTTTGGTGCAACAGGGAGCAGCAGCCTCTGTGTCTGCGCAGCCTACATTGGCTGATTTGTATAAAGTGGTAGAGCAGGCAGTGGCTTCAGGCCAGGCCAGCGGGCCGGCTATGGAAGCCCCAGAAGTACAGAGCAATGTGGTAGGAGGTGCTTCCTTCACCCTGCAGCATAACAGCCGAGTCCCGGTTGTATCACACTCGGTTGGAGGTGTTCAAGCGTCAACGGATACTCCACAGCAGCCAGAGGGCTCAGGTACATCTAATTTATCTATCTCCTTGGGGCCTTGGCCAGCAACAGTATGGCTGCCTGGTGTTCAAGCTGGCCAGGGCAGCAAAGCTGAGAGTTCACCCTCAGTTTCACTGAGCACATCCTTAGCGGCAGCTGGGGTGATTCAGACTCAAGTAGCAAGAGTCCAGATCAGGGGTAGGCAACCTTTTTGAGCTGGGGGCCGGGTTGCTGTCCCTCAGACATTTGGGGGGCTGAAGCACCAAAAATCAATCAATTAATTAATTAAAATTAAAATTAAAAAATTAATTTTTTTTAAAAAATATGCATGCACACTCTCTCAGCCCCAGAAAAGCCATGACAAAACCCCTGTGGAGATTTTGCCAAGAAAACCCCAAGAACAAGTAATAACAACAATAATATCATCATGGCGGGTGGCAGCGGCGGTAGTGGCGGCGGCAAGACCAGCCTGGGGCCAGTCCAAAGGCCTCAGGGGGCCGCATCCGGCTCCTGGGCCTTAGGTTGCCTATCCCTGGTCCAGATGGAACTGCCCCTGGTTGGCAAGGTAGGTGCGACCAAAGGAGCTGCTACAGTAGGGGCCTTAGGTCAGGTGGGGGCAGAAAGATCAGCTGATTGTAACCCTTATGCAGGCATGTCCACTCCATTAGGCTCCCATCTTCCATTAGCAACGAAGGAGCGGATTTGGAGGGATGAGTTCATTGACCTTTTTTCCTTGACTTTCTGGGACCCAGAACCAAGAATTATGGTGAAAGACGGAGTTGTATTTAGTCTACCTAAAGAGTTTGAGGCCCACAATCGCCTGAAGCTGGAGAGGAATGTTAATTGGATAATGGGGTTTACAATTTATAGGGGTATCATTGAGGAGAAGGAGCCTTTAAGGTCTCCAGAATTATCCAAATACCAGGAGATAATGATAAAGGCCTACACTAATTGTCATTTTAATTCTAGAGAGTCTGCTTGGCTTCAGTATGACAAGCAGTTTCAGATACGTGCCGCTTTGGATTTTTTCATTTCATGGCGGCACGTACAAGCTGAGCTATGGACGGACGTGATGGTTGGTGCCTCCCCTTCGAGCAGATGTGACAATGGTTTTGTGCCTATGGTTACTCAGCCGAGAGGGCAGTATGCGAGGCCTGGCACAGGGGAGAAGAGATTACCAGGAGTCTGCTGGGAGTTTAATGCAGGTAAGTGCAGGCGGCAGACCTGCAAGTTTGAACACCGCTGTGGCACCTGTGGAGGGAATCACCCCAGCACCTCTTGCTTCAAAGGTAAGCAGACTGGAGCTGGACTGCCCCTCAGGCTACCCCGGCTGGAGGAAAAAGCTACAACTCCCATTAGGTTGGACGTTTTGACTGCTTGGTTGAGGGTTTATCCTAGGTGGGATTCTGCCCAGTACTTACTTGAGGGTTTTACACATGGTTTTCACATTCCATATTCGGGTTTAAGAGTTTATCATTTTGCACCTAATGCACGTTCGGAGAGGGCGTTACTGGGGATTGTAAGGCACAAGCTGGCGAAAGAGCTGGTGGCAGGGAGGATATCTGGGCCCCATAAACAATTGCCAATGCCAACATTACGGTTGTCACCACTAGGTGTGGTACCCAAGAAGACACCAGGTGAGTATGGCTTATTTCACAATTTTTCTTATCCCAAAGGGGAGTCTGTGAATGATGCTATTGACCCGGCGTTGGCATCTGTGAAATATGCATCATTTGACTCAGCAGTACAAATGGTTAGAGCCTTGGGCAAGGGAGCTCTTTTGGCAAAATGTGATATAAAATCTGCCTTCAGGCTACTTCCGGTACACCCTGAAGATTTTGACTTGCTAGGCTTCCAAATTTGACAAGGTGATGCCAATGGGCTGTTCCATTTCTTGCTCAGCTTTCAAGAAGTTTAGTACCTTCTTGCATTGGTGTGCTGTGAAGAAGTCCGGCAATCCTGCAATTATGCACTATTTAGATGACTTTCTGTTTGCTGGCCCCCCCCGGCACGGCAACGTGCTGGGACACTTTGTGGGCTTTTCAAGCTTTGATGGAGGAGATGGGAGTGCCTTTGGCTAACGAGAGATGGAGGGCCCTGCCACCTGGCTAACCTTTCTGGGCATAGAGCTTGATACAATCGAGGGTTTATCTCGCCTCCTGAATGAAAAATTGGACCTAATGAGACAACAGGTAAGGGCAATGAAAGCTAAGAATAAGGCCACATTGCATAACTTTCAATCTCTAACAGGTTTGTTGAATTTTGCTTGCAAAGTTCCTGGACGGGCTTTTTGTGCTTCCCTATACCATGCCACAAGGGGGGGGGTGTCTTCCCCACATCACCACATTCACATTAATAGTGGGATACGCGAGGACTTGAAGGTTTGGGACTCATTTCTTGAGGAATTCAATGGTGTATCATTATGGAAGAGTGAGATGCTCCTAAAGTCAGATTTTCGGGTTCATTCTGATGCATCTGGAGCCTATGGTTTTGGTGTATACTGGAAGGGGCAGTGGGTGGTGGAGAGTTGGCCTCAGGGTTGGGTGAGTAACGGTTCGACAAGGGATCTTACCTTTCTCGAACTGTTCCCTATTGTGTTTGCAATTCATCTTTGGCCAACGCAATTTGCTCAGAAAACTGTTTGGTTTTGGTGTGACAACCAGGCAGTAGTTCATGTTATCAATTCCCAGAGCTCCAAGTCTCCAAGGGACATGGCTTTGGTCAGATCTATGGTGTTGCAGTGTTTAAAATATAATGTGTTGTTCCAGGCACACCATGTGCCTGGTGTACTGAATCCCTTGGCAGATGTCCTTTTGCGTTTTCAGTTTCACAGGTTTCGAGATCTAGCTCCAGAAGCAGCAGCACAGCCTTTAACAGTACCAGCTCATCTGTGGAACCTTGCAGGATAGAGATTGAGTAGGCTATTCTGCATTCCGTTGCCCCTTCTACACGCAAGTCCTATCAGCGTGCAATACGAGCTTTTAGATAATTTCTTGTGGCTGTGGGTGAAATCGAGGTTTGGCCCCTGAGGGTGGAGGTTATACTCCGCTTTGCAGTTCATCTCAGACAATCCAGATTGTCTCTGGTTACCATTGGGGAAGGTTGGCGGCACTGGCTTTTTACCCCCGGGTGGTGGTGGGGTCCCAGATCCTACAGTGGATTTTAGGGTACGGAAGGCATTGGAGGGATGGTCTAGGGAGCTCCCTGTGGCATGCGATACCTGCATGCTGGTGACAGATTCAGTTCTAATACAAATTTGGAAGTCCCTCCAAGTGGTGTTCTCCTTGCCTGAGGAAGTTACCTTGTTTCAGGCTGCTTTTTCGTTAGCCTTTTTTGCTGCAACTAGAATTAGCGAGCTCATCCCCAGTTCTCACTCTGGTACGTCAGTCCGGGCACTATTGTTATCTGATATTCAAGTTTTGCAGCAGGGCCTGCAATTGTGTTTTAGGCGCTCAAAGATGGACCAGTTGGCTAGGGGGTCAAACCATAGTCTTATCTCGGGCTCCTAAGGGCCAGATGTGCCTAGTAATGGCTTTGATGGATTACCTCAGATTGAGCCCAGCATCCCTTGGTTATTTGTTTTTGCATGTCTTGGGCCTTCCGTTGACGCAGTTTCAATTTCGAGTGGTGTTGCAGGAGGCTCTGAAGCATGCGGGCTAACCAGTGGCCCAATTTTCTTCTCACTCATTTCGGATCGGAGCTACCACGGCCGCAGCAGCTCATGGCCTAAGTGATGTTGTGATCTGACGTATTGGGCGTTTAAAGCTTACATTCGCCCTTAGGCTGATTAGATGTTGATTTCTAGTTCTGGGGGGTTGATGCGATTGTGCCTTTATGTTCTAATGTGTGTTTTTCTGTTGGGCAGGTGGAGAACAGGGTGATGTCTGGATTGTCAGTCACAGCTTGGTCTTTTGGGCCGAGCGGCATGAGCTCCAGTCAGGCCGAGATCCAAACTTGGGTCTAGAGCGATTTAGGCACATCCATTGATTTGGGTGGAAAGGCATGCTATGGGGGGCCCTTCTTCCCCAAATCATTGAGTTGGCTGTCACCTTCCCATCTCCTGGATACTCCTCATTCACCTGGGTGAGAACAATTTGGTCAAGATCCCCGGGTTGCAGTTACTCCAAAGGATCACTGTGGACCTCCATGAAGTACAACGCCAGTTACCAGGGACTGTTCTGTTATGGACCAAGCTCTTGCCGTGATGAACTTGGCCTGATGCAAGGAAAGATTTTGCTATTAATGCGGCTCATCGCTGGGTGAATAGGGGTGTGTTAAGGATGTTGGAAGCTTTGGGGGCCTCATGTGTTGAACATGACCAGATTAGGGTTGATTTGCCACATCTGTACAGGGGTGATGGGATTCATCTCTCCCCGGTAGGCTGTAATGTATACTTGGACTCCATTGTTTCTCACATTAAATGGGTCCTCCTGTGGCGGGGCAAGGACATGATGGCTTGACATGATTATGGTGAGGATTACATCAGGAGTTATGGCATGCGCACATACACATGTGTCAAGAAGGAAGTTATAATAAAGTGGAGATTTTTGGCTGTAAACTCGTTGTTTCAGACCCTGTACAGATGAATAAAGTTGTGGCCATTTTTTACCCAAAAAACGGTGTTCGGACTTCTTTGTGCTGGTGCAAAGACCCCCCCCCCCCCGACGTGTCAGGAGGGCCCTTCTGTTGCACCGGCCATTTTGAAAGGCTGACACCATGATTGGTTGGGAGGGCTGGGAGTCCCGTCCTCCCTTTGGCTCCCAACCAATCAGGGGTATCTCGTGAGATCCCCCAGCAGCCCACGTCTCTCAGCCTCAGGATTGCAATGGCAAAACCCCTCTATCTTGCAAGACTATCCAGTCTTGCAAGATTTCAGGTGGGATTTGGGGGCTTATATAAGGCCCTGCTGCCTCGTTGAGGCAGCCATTTTGCATTCGGCAGCCGAGAGACCAAACCCACCCACCCTCAGCTGTGTATGTTGCTTTTCCTACCCCCAGGCTTTTGCTGGTCGCCTTCGGGGGCCGGGATGGAATTTTCCCATAGTTATTGTAACATGGGTTTTTCGCCCTCCCAGAGGATGCTGAAGTTCTGGTTTGGAATGTGAGATAATTGGTATTGTCATTCATCTGTTAATAATTCAAGCATGACTGTTTGTTGCAAGTTCTTTGATCTTTGATTTTTGTCACAACTTGGAACAGGGTCTTCTAGTCACTTATTGTATGATTAACCTGTCTCGGCTTGGGCGGGGCGGGGCAGGGACTCCCCCCCCCCCCCCGGGATAATTGGATATCTGATTTTTCAATATTTGGTCATTTAAGAGGGATGAATGGTTTACATCATCAGCTTAAAATCTCTTACCTCATCAATCATAGAGATGATGTCAAAATCGGAAGGGGGGATAATTTGATTACATGTTTGGCAACTTATGTGTGACCCCTGTTGACATATGCTTGGTTGGAGACATGACTTATCCCTGGTGGCTTGACATGATTATGGTGAGGATTACATCAGGAGTTATGGCATGCGCACATACACATGTGTCAAGAAGGAAGTTATAATAAAGTGAAGATTTTTGGCTGTAAAGTCATTGTTTCAGACCCTGTACAGATGAATAAAGTTGTGGCCATTTTGTTACCCAAAAAACGGTGATCGGACTTCTTTGTGCCGGTACAATGCATTATTTGCCAGCTGCCATTCTAATAATAATAAATTAATAATAATTCTATTTTTGCTATTCTGACAGCAAAAACACCTCTCTCACCATCTGACTAATAGTACCACTGCTGACAGGGGGCTGTGGTTTGAGGCAGTGGTATCACTAGGGGGTGCAGAGGGTGCAGTCTGCACCAAGTGACACCTCAGAAGAGGTGTGACACCTGGTCGGGCCCTCCTCTTGTCATGGGTTGAGAAGGGGAAGTGCACAAGGGGAGGCTTTGCTGCCTCAGTGGCCTCCTCCTAAAGAGGAAGCCACTACTGTGGTGAAAGAAAAGGGCCAGCACACCCTCCAGGTTCCCTGTGGCAGCTACTCCCTCCTCAGAAGGAGGTCACTATGGTGGTGAAGGAGAAGGGGCATGTGCCCTTTTTGCTGCTGCCACCCCTCCCCCCCAACACCGGGTAACACTGGGTGTGTGGATGCCGCTGGTTTGAGGTGAGCTGGTTTTCCTTCCACACTGGAGAAAACAAAGGAGATCATAGAAGGGAAAGGGCCACTCTGGCAAAGCTTGAAGGCAGGAGGATACTGCAAGACACTTGGGAATGAAGGGTCCACTTATGGCTAGGATGGAGGCAAGTAGGGGCAGTGGAAACAGGTTAGGAGCAGGGGTGGGAGCATTAACAGGCTTCTTTCCCTCCCAACAAGATTTCCTTTTCCAGGAATAGGGAAAAACTGCAATGCCTGATACTGAGGAAGAGAAGGAGAAGGAAGAGAAGGATGAAGGTTTTGTGGCTGCAGAACCAAGTACAAGTGAGAGAGGCCACTGAAATTTGCAGCTGAACTTGTGCCTCTGGGAAGAGGGGGTGCTGCTATGTGCAATACAGCCCTAAGAGAGGAGGCAGAGTAAACCCAGGAGTACAGTGCCAGATTGGGTTGGACAGAGAAGACCCGAGCATGCTGTGCCAGGGCTGGACATTACCAAAATAGATGGCCTATCTTCTCTCTCCTCAGATGGAGAGCAAATTTACTAATGCCTCCTGCTCCACTACTTGAGCCACTTACTTCATCCAGCCTCATGGCAGAACTGGCCCTGGGATGAATGAATTATTGAATTAATGAAGTCAGCCAGTCCTCAGTATTTCCTGGAAACCATTTGTGATCTGCTCTTAGCTCTTTGAAAGGAACTGAGATACAAATGAAAACATAAAAATTATGGGATTGACTTCTACTTATTGATTACCTGTTATAGTGTGTGTATTGTCCTTTAATTTCTTTGATGCTACTTTTTTTCATTTTAAACATGAACCTGATAATTTCATCAAGTGACCAGTTGCATTTGTGCCAGACTGTTTCCTGTGTCATGAGTGACATGGGGATTCCTTTGTCTGACTATGTTTCTTTCTTTCTTTCTTTCTCTCTCACTCACTCTCTCTGTTTCAAAATACAATAAAAAGTATATAAGTTACAAGTAATTATCAGATAAGGAGCATAGAAAAAAATAAAAAATAAAGAATTGAAGAAGACAAGATCATCGTCTCAGACTTCTGATGGCATCTCCCCTCTCAATGACTGTCTTAGAGCGGTAATGGATTGGATGAGGAAAAACAGATTGAAGTTGAATCCAGACAAAACGGAGGTACTCGCAGTGACAGGCCCGAAACCAGATTTGGGAATACAGTCTCCAGTCCTGGATGGAGTCACACTCTCCTCCAAGGACTGTGTTCGCAGTTTGGGGGTACTCCTGGACTCATCGCTTCACATGACTAGTCAAGTGAGTGCGGTGGTCAGGAGTGCCTGTTATCAGCTTCAGCTGATATGCCAACTGCGCCTGTATCTGGACATGAGGGATCTGGAAACTGTGGTACATGCTCTGGTAACCTCTCGTCTGGATTACTGCAATGCACTCTACATGGGGCTACCCTTGTGCCTAACCCGGAAACTTCAATTAGTCCAAAATATGGCAGCCAGATTAATCACTGGAACTTCTAGGAGGGAGCACATAACACCTGTGCTGAAATCCCTCCACTGGCTGCCAATTAGTTTCCGGGCACAGTACAAGGTGTTGGTTTTGACCTTTAAAGCCCTACATGGCTTGGGTCCATCTTACCTTAGGGACTGCCTCCTTCCATATGATCCCCCTTGCTCCCTTTGGTCATCTGGGAAGAACCTGCTTAATCCGGTAAAGACTAGGCTTTCTTTGACTTCCCAGAGGGCCTTTTCTGCTACTGCCCCTAGACTCTGGAATGGCCTGTTGGACAAGATCTGTCTTATTTCGACACTTGCTGCTTTCAAGAAAGCAGTAAAAATGGATCTCTTCCGACAGGCCTTCCTGGAATAACATCTGCAGAGGGGCGAGCCTTAATTGATCTATCTTATCTGTTCCCTATCCTCTCACCGACCTCATATTATCATTCTGTTCTCAATTTTATTGTACTATTTTAATCTTATTTTAATTCTTTCAAGTTTAATCCTGTTTTAAGGGGCGGAGGGTTGTTATGTGAGGGATTGTTTTTAAACTTGCTGTTTTTTAATATGTTGTAACCCGCCCCGATTGCTGAGCAGAGGGGCAGGCTATAAATAAAAAAATTATTATTATTATTATTATTATTATTATTATTATTATTATTATAAAAGAGAAAAAGCCAGTTATATAAAAAATGACTACAACAGAAAAATAAGGAAGTGACTACCAACTTACCGTTCAGTGGTTATACATCAGACACTACAAATATACCTATGAGCTGTTTCATATACTTCTTCTGCCAATCCTATCCTTCTAATTCTCAACTAACAATTGCCAAATCCCTGTATATTGCAGCCACTCACTCATAGACCACAAGGTGGTGAGTTCAATACTAGCCAGGGCTCAGGCTAGACTCAGGCCTGCATCCTTCCGAGGTCACTAAAATGAGTACCCAACTGTTGGGGGGCAATGAGCTTACAGTTGTAAACCGCTTAGACATTCCATAGCGCGATATGAAGCGGTATATAAAATGAAGCTGCTATTTTTCTGGAGAAAATCAATCAGGGGCTCCCAGACTTTTACAAAAAAATCTCTATCAATTTCCTCTTGATCAACAAAGATAAATTATCGATTTTGGCTAGGTCATTCAATTTTATCTTTTCCAATTGTTCATCCATCAAACCCAGAAAAAAAAATTATATGAAGTTGTTTCATTCCACACAAGTCAGAATCAAAGGGAAGGAAGCAACAGAAAATGCAATTGATTTTGGATTAGATTAATAAATTAGATTAGATTAAGAAAATGGACAGAGCAGAGTAGACTGTCCTTGATGGGGAACACACAGGGGAAGTTTCTGAGAGGGATGTCATAAGAATGTGACACATAGGATTCATTGTGCATGCTTGATGTTACAGAATCAATTTGAAGCTCTCTCCTTTACTAGAGATGACAAAGAAGTGCATCAGTGCCAGTTTCAGGGAACATGCAAAAGACCTTTGTAGATTCAGCTTGTGGAACTGCCCCAGCCAAACCTTGGAAGAGGCATGTAGTGATGATCGGGCACTCCCTGTTAAGGGGTACAGAACCAGTGGTTTGTGAGCCTGACAAGATGCCTTGGGTGATGTACTGTCTCCCTGGAGCAAAAATCTGTGCTGTAAATGGCAAGGGGGCCAGACAATAGCAATAGCAATAGCTACATTTCTATACCTCTTATCAATGCACTTAATCACTCCCTAAGTGGTTTACAATGTATAAGCTAATTGCCCCCAACAAGCTGGGTACTCATTTTAGCAACCTACACAAGGATGCAAGGCTGAGTCAACCCTGGATCCCTGCCTGGGATTGAACTCACAAACTTGTGGCTGTGATTGTCTGCAGTACTGGCATTTAACCACTGTGCAACCAGGGCTCCTAGGCAAGGCTGCATTCTATCACACTACTTGTTCAACTTGATTGCAGAAAATATCATATGAAGAGCAGGCTTAGATTTAGAAGAAGATGGAGTGAAAATAGGAGTAAGGAGCATCAATAATATAAGATATGTGGATGACATCATACTACTAGCAGAAAACATCATAGACTTGGAACAACTAGTGAGGAAGGTCAACGAAGAAAGTGCAAAGGCAGGCTTGCTACTGAACATAAAGAGAACAAAAATAATGACCATGGAGGACCAAAATATATGCCATGGGGGGGGGGCTTGAGGTTGTTCCTGGTGGACATCATCAACGCATCCCTCAGGGAAGGTCATGTTCCATCTTGTTTAAAGGTTAGGCTGTTTCTGAAAAAACCTTTCCTGGACCCCCTGGATATGAACAATTATAGGCCGGTATCCATGTTACCTTTCTTGAGCAAAGTGATCGAGAGGGCAGTTGCTCTTCAACTCCAAGCCGTCTTGGATGAAACCAATTATCTAGATCCATTTCAAATGGGCTTTAGGACGGGATTTGGAGTTGAGATTGCCATGGTTACCTTGACCGATTACCTTTGTCTGGGCATCGACAAGGGTAGTGTGACCCTGTTGGTGCTTTTAGACCTCTCAGTGGCTTTTGATACGATAGATCATAGCATCCTCTTGGATCGCCTGAGCGGGTTAGGAATCGGAGGCACTGCATTGCAGTGGTTCCATTCCTTCCTCTCGGGCAGATCCCAGAGGGTGCTGCTTAGGGACAGTTGTTCCACAAAAAAAGATCTTAGTTGTGGTGTTCCTCAAGGTGCCATTCTGTCCCTGATGCTGTTTAATATATACATGAAGCCTCTGGGTGAGATCATCTGGAGACATGGGGCTGGGTTTTGTCAGTAGGCTGATGACTCCCAGATCTATTTCTCCATGTCTCGATCGTCGGTCTCGGCTGCCAATGGCATCTCTCCTCTCAATGACGGTCTTAAGGCAGTAATGGACTGGATGAGGAAAAACAGATTGAAATTGAATCCAGACAAAATGGAGGTGCTCACAGTAGTGGCCCCAAAACTGGCAATTGGGTTGCAAGCGGCAGTCTTGGACGGGGTCACACTCTCTGTGAAGGACTGTGTTTTCCGTCTGGGGGTGCTCTTGGATTCGTTGCTCCTGATGACTAATCAGGTAAATGTGACAGTCAGAAGCGCCTGTTATCAGCTTCAGCTGATATGCCAGCTGCGCCCTTTTCTGTAAGTAAGGGACCTTGAGCCTGTGGTGCATGTGCTGGTAACCTCCTGTCTGGATTTCTGTAATGCGCTCTACATGGGGCTACCCTTGGTCCGGAAACTGCAGTTGGTACAGAATATGGCAGCCAGAGTGGTCTCGGAGACATCTAGGAGAGACCACATAATACCGGTATTGAGGTCTCTTCACTGGCTGCCTATTAGCTTCCATGCCCAGTATAAGGTGTTGGTTATGACCTTTAAAGCCCTAAATGGCTTGGGTCCAACCTATCTTCAGGACTGCCTCCTTCCATACAATCCTCCCTGCACACTCCAGTCCTCTGGGAGGAATTTGCTGCAGCCAATAAAAACAAGGCTGTCTGCAACTTCCCAGAGGGCCTTTTCGGTAACTGCCCCAGACTTTGGAATGGCCTGCCAGACAAGATCTGTCAGATTACATCCCTAAGCAGCTTCAAAAAGGTTGTGAAGACTGATCTCTTTCAGCAGGCCTTTCCTGATTAGAATTCCCAGCCTCAGGAGTTTGTTTATTTACTTCTCCCAATTTTGGCTCTCAACACCGCTCTGTCTGTTTAATATTTTAAGCTAAATTTCTTCTAGTTGCATTGTTTTTATGGTGTTTTATTGTGTATATTTTAATTATTATAATTGGCTTAATACTTTTTTAGAGGGTGGGTGGGTTTGGGGTATTTTAGATTGTATTCTGGATAATGTTGCATTGTATGGAATTTTAACCGTTGTAAGTCACCCCGATTGTTTTAACAGAGGGGTGGGGTATAAATATTATTATTATTATTATTATTATTATTATTATTATTATCCAAAGAGGCCTTTTTTCCTTTCCCCTCTCTCCCAGCCTGTCTGTCAAAAACTACAATTAAGCCTGTTTGGTTTGTGATAACTGTGACATTTATAGAGAGGAAAGCAATCTGATTCACACATTTTTGAGAAGCAAGGAATTTATCATTGTTTATTTGGCCCACAAAGAATCATAGCTGAATTCTTACTGGAAGGTCACAAGTTTCAAATATGCAAGATCAGTAGCAATTGAAGATGGAATTTGTTGGATTAATACCAACTTCTCAGTTCCCATCCAGTTTGAGCATTTGATTTTGATTATCACCATACCAGCTGCAGAGGATAGCAACAACAAAACCACTGAATATGAGCTGTGCTTATTTCTTTATACTTGTGTAGTTAAACTGCATCAAATGTGCATTAATATTTCTCAGGGAATTACATTTGCCTAGCTGCTGTGTTCTCAGCTTCACACTCTTAGGAGCTTATTGCATGCCCTAAAGAGGTGTTTTACCTCTTCCAGCTTCAATCCTTGATTAGGGATACAGCCGGATGTTATCAGACATAATTCGCCACTGATTCTGCCACAATGCCACTGCCTGAATGCAGCCCTGCTCAAAGCCACGCTCAGCTGGCACTTTTTCGGAAACGGAAGTTTTCCGACTTGAGAAATTGGCTGACTGAATGATCCTTGGACCCAGGCTGCATTTGGCCAGTGGCATCGTGGAAAAATTGGTGGCAAATTATGTTTGATAACATCCAGCTGTATCCTTGATCAAGGATTCAAGTTGGAAGAGGTAAAATGCCTCTTTAGGTCATGTGATAAGCTCCTTAGAATCTAAAATGTAGATAAGACCTTATTATTGGACAAAATAAAGCTTGTCCCTTAAAAAAAACATGACAACAGTTGAATTTCAGATTATGAAAAAGAGGCAGGGAGGAACTGGAATTCTCTCCTCCCCCCATATTAATCTTTTCAGGAAGGAAAAAGAGACTCTGCTTAATCAACTGGAAATTATATAGGCAAGAATAATGGACTCTTTCTCTTAACAGGACACCCCCAAAATGAAAGGAACATCATTTCAATTTAGAGATAAGGACCCTGATCTAGTTCCTGATGGTTGGGAGTAGATTAAATCTGTAATCCCATCAGAACTTTTTTCTGTTCATACATACTGATTATAAAGATCCTTCCAGGGCACCAGTTCATTCCATGCATCAGAGGAAGTAGACTACCAAGTTAGTCTCAAAGGTGCTACAAGATCCCTTTGCACACAGAACTTTTTTTCTGACAGGGTTCCCATCCAGTTCAGGTCATCTATTGGGTGGGATCACAAATTGGTGGATGACATAGCCACATTGCTGTCAAATTGGAGGGGGCCTCAGGGAAGGTTCTTTCCAGGGAAAGCACCACCTTTGGGCAGGGTTCGTCCAATGTCCTGCATTTGCTTCTTTATTTATTTCAAGTGGTGGAACCTCTGGTTCTTCCTTCTGGTGGGGATGCCACCAAGAAAAAAAATGTACAAGCTGGCCACTTAAGACTATAGTCCCTTTCTGCCACACCCTTACATGACAAACCATTTTTGCAATCATTTCTCAAAAGCTCATGGGAGTTTAGTATTATGAGGAAATGAAGTCTGGACTATATATATATATTAAAAATTCTTTTTTACATTTACATCTGCACTACAGAAATAATCCAGTGTGCCACCAATTTAACTATCATGGCTCAATGCTGTGAAATTCTGGGATTTGTAGTTTGCTGTGGTACCAGAACTCTTTGACAGAGAAGGCTAAATGTGTCACAAAACTACAGTTCCCAGAATTCCATAGCAATGAGCTATGGCAGTTAAAGTGGTGGCAAACTGGATTATTTCTGCAATGTCAATGTAGCCTACACCATCAAAACAAACAAACAAACAAACAAACCCAGGAAGAATGATAAAAACATGAAAATAACTATAGATACTAATTAAAATATAAAAAAATAGTATCTTTCATTGAAGAATGATAAAAACATGAAAATAACTATATAGATACTAATTAAAATATAAAAAATAGTATCTTTCATAAGCCATAACCAAAGTAAACTGTTCAAAGCACTGCAAAAAAAGCCAGCAAAGTTTTTTTTCTAAAAAGAAAATAGATTATGTTTATTGAAAAACCTGTGTAATTTTGATTTCTAAGACTTATTTACCACAACCGGTCAACTATGGCAACCATCTTTTCTTGATATTAGAAAGCAAATGGAGGTTTGTTCTTCTTCCAGTTATCTCAGAGGAAGTTTAGCCTTACATTTTTCAAAGTCACATAAGAAATCATGTAGAGAATCAATCATTAGGTATCTCAGATTTCTATAGCAGGTACAAATTGATTATTAAATTATTAAAGCATTTTATTCTTCCATTGACCCTTGGTAAACTGGGGATAGCAGAATATGCTGCCCTCGAGCTGTGCAGCTCTAAGTAAATAATTCCTGCAGATGAAATGGAAAGCCAGAATAGATTGTCTCTTCATCAGTGAAACCAACAAAGCAACAGGTACATTGTTCTCTGGAGTCTGTCCTATGCATCCATATGTCTATTCCAAATAATAAACTTCCATTCAGCAGATTATTCACCTAACAATAAGCCAGATGGAATTCCTGAGAAAGTTGTGTGAATGATAAAGACATAGGAACGTATCATCACAATCACTAGAAAGTTTCCCCTCCTCAAAAAGGAAATCATTCTTACCTGCTTATGGTTTTCCCACCTACTTTTTCAAATAGGGTCATGTAAGAATTTATTTATTTATTTATTTATTTATCGAAAAATATTTCGCCTTTCTCCCCAGATGGGATTCAAAGCTGCTGAATGACCATAACTCAACTCCCCAAACCCCAAATTAGAGAGTTCAGTCTTGGGCAAAAAACTGTAACCTTACTATGTGGTTTCTGAATGCTTAAGGCAGGGGACAACATAAGTAAGTAGTGAACAGGCACCGAATGACATGTTGTTGCTATTTTACATATTGCTATATATAGATGACTTTTTAAAAAAGTGACTCATGTTTTTTTAAAAAATCCAAAATTAATAATATACATCTTGATCACAGTGAAAAACCTCCACAAATTTCATGTCCAAAGTTAAAGGATTTCCCACAAACACTTCCTCTACACATTCAATCTGCTACAGTTCTTTTTGTGCAGGAATTGCATCACATGTTTTAGATTGTGTGTGTGTGTGTGTATGTTCTCCTTAGGCTTTCAAACTAGCTCGTTTGTTGGGATTCAAAGATCTCTGCATGAAAGAAGGTATTGCATATGTAGAATTAAAAAGTGAAAAGTACATTTTTAAAGAAAAATTTCCCCCTCTTTGAATGCGTAGCATTCTCACTGTCTATTAATACTATTCCTTGGCACAGCTTACATTTCCATATTCAACACCTCACATTCTGTGGTGTAGAAGATATTGCAGTAAACACAAGCTGCCCTTGTTACTGTTCTTGAAAATTGCAGGCTGCCTCCTGCTCTCACACAAGCTGTTAGGCCACAACTGGCCATGGAGGGGGGGTTGTGAGAAGCACTTATAAAAAATCATGTTGCCCTTTAACATTTAAATTGCTGCTGAAATGTTCATTGCAAATGTTCAGTCCAGCTTGCAATTTTGCTTCAGAAGGATGAGCACAGCTGGTGCCAAAAGAAGGAGGAAAAGAGGGTGGTAGAGAGTAGGTCTACTCCACAGGTTTGGCTAGAATGCTCTAAAATCATTTAATCCCAAGAAGCAGCATAAACATATAGTTAGAATTAGTTTTCTTTCTTTTCTTTTCTTTTCTTTCTTTCTTTGTACTAGTTTTTGCTTTAGTATTTTCTAACACCTCCTCCTTGCATAGAAACTTGGATATTGATTATAAAAAAAATCCCAACCCATTTCAGCTGACCTGTTCTTGCTCTATAGCAATTACACGGTCTAATATGGCCAGAGAGGAGGCATGGCACCATGAAAATTAGATATAAAACAGACCCATTTGCCCAGCTAGCAAGGCTGTTGAAATGGCATTATATGAGATTGCAGAGCAACAGAACAATAACTATTTACAAAGAATCAAATGAATGCAAGCTGGCAATGCACATTGAAGTCTGTCCAACATGGCTGGTGAAAAATGTAATTGGTAAAAATTGGTAAATGAATGGGTGTTACAAAAAAATGGATTGGCTGTGACTCCTCTTTCAGCAGAAGATGATTGGGAGAGAAGCAGCAGCAAGGGAAGGGATTCCCATCCCAACTGCATCATCCTTTTCTCACCTGCTGCTTTTCTACCCCAGTTTATCTCATGACTGTCTACAGCAGGGGTAGGCAACCTTTCCCCTTTAAGGACCGAGGGACTTGAGCTCCCAGAATCCCAGGAGCTATTGGCCAACATGGGACTATTGGCCAACATGGCTGAGACTTCTGGGAGCTGAAATCCCTTGGCCCTTAAAGGGGAAAGGTTGTCTATCCCTGGTCTACAGCATCCAGTCTCCTAAACAGCTTTTCGAGAGTAAACATAAAACTGGAGCCTCTCTCTCTTTTTCTGTCTCTGCATACACATATGCAGAGTGTTCTGGAAAAGAGATGGATGGGGAAGGGTTAAGCACTCCCACAAGTGCTAATCCACCTCCCATGCTCTGACTCAAAGCAACTTTTCTGTTGGGATTTTGTTTGCAAACAATATTTATTTTCACCATGCATCACAGCCTATGCAATATATTTCTCTTCACCTGATAGGATTATCTTTAACAGAAAAGTTTTCTGATGGTCCATGAACATTTTTGGTGTTTTGTCATATTTCATTATTGGAACAATAATCTTTTCTGATGTTGATGCCATTGGCATATATCTGAACTTATGCCAATATTCCCTTTTGGCCCAGAAGTCAGATTTCTATATCTATTACCTTTTTTTCTGCTAGGGATTTAATTAATTGTGAATTTAATTCTCAAAAGTAGCAATGAGTAATTGTAGTCATTTTCTTTCCATTGTGAAAAGGTCTTCAAGAATGGTGCAGTTTCAAAATCTTTTTGCCATTCAGGATGTATTCTGTGCAAAATCTGCACATGGTTTTTGCTCAGAAAACAGAATTTTCTGCACAGGAACCTGTATTTTCTATGCATGAAATATCATTTCTGCACAGAAAATACTGTTTTCTCACAAAATGAACATGTGTAAATCATGCATGGATACATTCTTGACAGTCCAGAATTCTCTCTTCATTGGGTTTGCGGACACTCAAAAAACAAATTTTTCAACTATATATATATATATATATATATGAATATTCTTTCCATCCATAGTTCCCACATATAGTGTGAGACTGGATACAGAATGAGGACATAAACAATTTTGATGGGCCATTCCCCCTGATACAAGGAATTTGAGGGAAAACATCAGAATCTATCAGAAGCCATAAGCCCTAGCCACAACTAAACAATTCTGATGAGATTATGTTTATATCGACCAGGCCATCACATTTCATTTTTCTTTCTTATTCTGTATCCCTCTTCTATAATATGCCTATTTTGAGTACTTTTTACAGTAAACAAAATGACCATAATTTGTGATTTGCATTTCACCAAATATATACAGATAGGTCTTGATACCAAATTAGACGATTGATGATGATGATGATGATGATGATGATGATGATGATGATGATGATAGGCAATGTTCTAGAGTCATAAAAGCAACATTATACACACCACGAATCTTTGGCAGTCTAGGATTACCAAAATTTCACTACAAATCCTTCCAATCAGAGCTTTCCACTTTCTTTCTCAAGTGTTCATCACAGATAGGATGTTGTTTTGATTGTACTCAGTGCTGAACATGCCAACTCACATTCGCCACCACTGCTTAGCAGTAACATGCTACAGTGGATATAGTAAATCTTGAAAATGTCACCTTTGGGGAAAAAACTCCCTATGTTCTCCAGCCATCATGGTCAACAATCTTTCCAAGGTTTGGGATATAACCCTAGACACAGGCTTAGCTTAACTAGTAGAACTGATCCATCTTGTTATGTTACCCATTAGCTGTGATCTTTGTGATCTCATGATCACAGCTACCAACTACTGATTCATGCTTCTTTACATTTCTCCAGAGGTATACTAAAAGAACAATCTCTTTTCCTCAATAAACCCAAATGCAATGGGACTTACCTCTTAGTAGATGCATAGAGAATTGGTATGTTTTTCTCAATGAAACCAACCAAACAGTCTTCAACATCTCATTGCTTTCAGTGGGAACTTAGAGCACATTCTAATGCATGTTTACTGAGATGCATGTCCTACTGTGTTCAATAGGGCTTATTTCCAGTATAGTGTTGTAGCCATAGTTACACAGCTAAATTTATCTGAATCTTGCCCTGTATGTTTTCGGACTCCTCTCTCTATCAGAGGTGCTTGTTCTGTGCCTCTCTGTATATCTATCCTATCACTGTTGGCTTCCTTCCTACCCTTCCTCCTTCCTTTTGTATACCAATGTCCACAATGCTAGAAGATGTAGTCCCCCAGAGTTCCTTTTCTAAATTTTGCTTTTAATCATTTCATTAGAATAATAATAATGACAATAATAATGATTTTTAATCATTTCATGACAGAAAAAAATGACAGGTGCCCTCCCACCACTGTGGTAGCTCTGCAGACTCCCCTGTTAATTTATAAATCTGAGGGAAGGTTTATATATGCATAACACTTCTTTATCTAAACTAAGCCATGTGGTGAGAAGGCAGCCCCTATTGCGTTAAGCTTTACTCCTAAAATGTCGCATGCACTTTATAATTGCAATTTGTGATTTTGTTGTTGTGGAGAGGTCATTTACACCTGAAACACTCTTCTCCAAACTGGATGTACAGGTGTATAAGTATGGTAAAGGTAAAGGTAGTCCCTTGACATGAATGTCTAGTCATAACCGACTATAGGGGATGGTGCTTATCTCTGTTTCTAAGCCAAAGAGCCAGCATTGTCTGAGGACTGCTCTGGTGGTCATGTGACCAGCATGACTGCACTGAATGCTGTTACCTTCCCACTGAGAAGTAAAGTGGTATCTATTTATCTACTTGTATTTGCATGCTTTTGAACTGCTAGGTTGGCAGAAGCTGGAACTAGTGATAGGAGCTCAATCCATCATGCAGCACTTGGGCCTCGAACTGCCAACCTTCAGATCTTCCAATCATCAGAATCGGTGTCTTAACCACTAAGCCACCACATCCCTAAGCCTGGAAATTACAGTGCTATACAGCGAATCCCATCCCAACTCCCCCCACCATTCTCACTTACTGGGAAGCAGCCACAGTAATCAAATGGGGGGCTGTTCTCCTTGTTCAGGAAGCAGAGGGCTGCCATGACAGTAGCTGTTTCTTGGTAAATGGGGATGAGGAGATGTTCATGGTAGTCACTATACTAGTAGCTACATAGGGGCCACAAATACACAACAGTCACAAGTGCATAAGTCCAGTTTATGCATATGTAAGTATCATAGAGGATTCTAAACATTGTTTGTAAACAGGACTGTCAAACACTTGACATGAAATGGGTTGTCTAAGTATGATTTACAGTTTTTAGAAGTTAAATACATCTCTCCTTGGGGGTCAAAGTCAATTCAAGTAAAGCTTTTCATACTGAGATGAAGATATCTGCACGACACTGGATTTTCAATTTTTAAACTCAGAAAGTGTGGTAGAGAGGGAGGGTCTTTTCCATCAGTGAGTATTTTGAAATGGAATTAGTTCAATTGTGCCACTGAGGCATCATCATACAGACTTTCCAAACAAAGAGATCTGTGAAACAATTTGCAATTTCCCCATGTACAATCCAATGATACTCCTGAGATTTCACATTCCTCCAAGATAGTTTCTAAACCTCATTATCTTCCAGTTTAGCACGGTGTTCTGGCCAACTGTCAGATGGCTGAGAATGCTGTTACTAATGAACTGTGAAATGTCCAAGGATTAAATGTTGGCCAAGGTTGCAATCCTAAGCATGTTTGCTTGGAAATTTGTTTCACTGAAGTCAATGAAACTTCACTTTGTCAGATGGAAGTGCTAAGTTCATATAAAAGCAACATGCTGGATACATGACAACACCATTATATTTACCCATAGCTTTTCAGTTCTAACAAACCATAGTATGATTTCTCCAGTGCTCACTGTCTATAGCAGGGATAGGCAACCTAAGGCCCGGGGGCCAGTCCTGCCGCCGCCGCCGCCCCCCCCCCCACCGCTGCCTGCCGCCATGATGATATTGGTTATTGTTGTTATTACTTGTTCTTGGGGTTTTCTTGGCAAAATCTCCACAGGGGTTTTGCCATGGCTTTTCTGGGGCTGAGAAATGCATATTTTTTACATTTTTTTATTTTTTTAAAAAAATATTTTTTACTTTTATTTATTTATTTATTTATTTTTGGTGCTTCGGCCCCCCAATTGTCTGAGAGACAGCAACCCAGCCCCCAGCTCAAAGGTTGCCTACTCCTGGTCTATAGCATATAATGTTAAGTATCTTTTGTTCCCTTAGAACTTGCATTCGCCCATGGCTCATCCCTGAAATGTCCAATATATTTATCATGCTAGCACTCTATATGTATCAGTTATACCCTCCCTTCACTCATTTCCCCCAGGAACTGTTTCTGATATTGCTGGTAGTGTATACAACCATTACATGGCAGGTAGCCATTTCCAATCTTACAGTCCATGGCTCAACTCTGACCTGATTTTGTAAGTCAAGATATCAGAAGATATGATGTTGCTATTGGAGTTGTTATTCAAGCATGCATGAGAATTATAGCACTGTCTGAATCAAACTTTCAGTTTCATTTCTGGAAAAAAGGGGTGATAATTAACATTCACACATGCCCATCAAAAAAACAAGGAGATTCCGAAGACTTTCTGCTTAAAGAAAAACTGTCCTCTTCCCAATGCTTTCATGATGGGGAGAGAGAACAGCAAGAGAGGGTGAAAGTGGTTACCCACAAGAGAGCAACTGATAAATCAGCTGGCTGTGATCTTCCATTTTATTATCCTGCCTCAAAATTTGCACCTAGTGGAAAAGACATGTAGCTATATCTGATTCAATACACAGGAAACTGATGCAGGCATTTCAAACACCTATTCAATTAGAATGGGGGAGGAATGGGGCCCACCCCACCATCTCTGACACATCCTCAATGATGTGCCTCCAGGGCAATCTGCAAACTGGAAGGTCAATTTAGCAAAGACCAGTCTTCTCAAGGAGGCAGTCCATGTGTTCTGCAACCCTACATGCACAAGGGTCAGAGCCAATGGATTCATCAAAGCTCTCACCTTCACATGGTGCAAATTGCTAATTTTAAATTTATATAACACAATCAAACAAAGTGGACAAAATTTGACAACAAAAACAGAAAAACCACAGTGAAGACCTTGATAAAAGAACCCAAACTCAAAGAAGAGAAATAAATTAACAACAACGACAACAACACAAAATCAATCCCACCACTAAGTAGGATGCACATCATCTTGAAGCTTCACATGTTGCTTTGGAAGATGTATACCACACAAGCTACTGTTAATATAGTTTTAAAAATGGTTAAACAAACACCATAGAAATTTTCAAACATTCTTCTGGCTTTCAACAGTTGCAACTCAGCAGTTAATTTCTCTGGCTGAAATCCTGTTGGGGAGTTACAAATGGGTAACCTGGAGTTTCTCATTAATAACTGTGTGGTATTCTTGATCTCAATATAACCTCTAGTTTAAGGGACAAGGTTGAATGTCCCTCAATCTCCATATACCAGGAAAAGCCATTACAATTGATGGTGGACAATTCCCCTGCCCCTCAGGAAGCAGCTGGCTGACATTCCTATTTCCCTTTGCATGAGCAATTTCAGGCATGGGGGAGAATTGTGACAGCAGATCTGCTTCTTCCTGTCTTAATGGAGATTGCTCATAGGATGGGATGGCACATTAGTTAGCTTCTTTCTGAGTGACATGGGAACAGACCTCCATCAAGAGCAATGGATGCTTCCCAGTAAATGGGTTGGGCTGGAATTGACTGCATAGCTCCAAAATCATGGTAGTTATGTGTTTATGTCTGCCAAATAGGATTCTGGCCTTTATTCATAGAAGTGTTCATAATCCACCTTCCTATCTATCTAGAAACAGATTAGAAACATGGTTGAAATTAGATGGAGATAACTTCTGAATATGATTGAAGTGGTCCCTGATTGGTTGTGGTCACTGTAAGAAGGATAAGAAAACCATAAAAAGACAAAAACAAAAACAAACAAACAAACAAAAACCCAACAAAAACCCACCCAGAAGTGATTGAAGAAAAAAGAATTAAACTTAAAATCACAAACAAGAGTAATATTATATCTTCCACCCAATATGTATTTTTTAGCATGGAGAAACTAAAAATGGAATAAAATCTTGTATAATGAAGTACTAATATAAATTGTCTCTTTACTTGTAAGGATGAATATTACAGAGCAGTGGCAAGCAATATTGTTGGCCAATGTGCTAAGGCCAAAAATTCTGTGTACCCACACAAGTATGGAAATTTGCTTTGCTGCCATGGGATGGTTTTGACTCTAATTTGGTCTAGTAAGGGAAGAAAGAAGCAACCATGCAGATCTGCAACAAAAGGCCTATGATGGAAGAACAAGTCCTTCTACTCATGTTCAGGAGAGCCACAGACTCCAGAGGTCTGTGCTATTTGCCAGAACCATACCCTCCAGCATTTCATAGATGAAACCAGGACATATATAACCAAGCAATATCAGATTGTGGTCAAGGCAGCAAAAGTTATCAATAAACAGACAAGCTAGAAGAGGTTGCCACAGTTCCCTCTTGTCTGAGCTTACAAGGAAGGACAAGATTCTTCCCCCTCTTCTCCCCTCCCAACAGTGAATGAACTGTGTGCAAACAACTTTTGCACTTTGAACTCAGTTTGCAGCTATGGAAGTAAGCAGAGGAGAAAGAGGGAAAGTGGGAGTGGGCTTGAGAAACTGAGATATCTTAAAAGCAACTGAAAAAGTGAGATAAGAGAGGATTAATCAGGATGTCTCTGCCAAATCAGGACAGATGGAGGGTATACAGCACCTGCCATATGACTATAATAATTCCTTATCATAATTCATATTGCATAGGAAATGAATTATATGAGTGACATAAGTGGTAGTGTAGCACGGTGGTTGAGACACTGAGCTTCAAATCCATTAAGGCTTGAGTCTTGCCTCTCCCATTCACTTATTAAGGCAAACCATCTTATCCTTATCCCTTTTCAATTATGTTGACACTGATCTACAATATAGAACTGTTGGAAGGATAACTAAAGATAATTGTATGTGTTGCGCTTTCAATACTATTATTTATTTATTTATTTATTTATTTATTTTAGATAATCTACGTCTTTCCTATCTATTTATACCCTGCCCTTTTCCCAAAACTAGGACTCAAGACAAAAGAAAAACATGCAAACAAACATTTAGTTAAAACATATAGAGTTAAGATTAATACTATCTATAGAACCAAAACCATAATATATCAATGTTATTTATGTAAAAATACACTACAGGAATATTATGAATATAAATTGAGTAATTGGCATGTGCTATGTCTAAGCATTACATAAAATTTCAGAGACTAGCTCTGAATTTTTTGTTTCCTTCTTTCTCTGTTTAAAGGGAAGGGGAGGT
This sequence comes from Phrynosoma blainvillii, assembly GCA_026167975.1. Taxonomy (NCBI): domain Eukaryota; kingdom Metazoa; phylum Chordata; class Lepidosauria; order Squamata; family Phrynosomatidae; genus Phrynosoma; species Phrynosoma blainvillii. Next base: position 174,326,015 of record JANUYF010000001.1, read on the forward strand.
TCTGAATTTGGAGTGACAGCAAAATATATTAAAGGTTTCTTTCCTCTCCCTCCCCCCCCCCCCCGCCCGCACCTTTTCCTATTTGTATAGGCCAGATTGGTCTGTTTACAACATGATAACAAGGAAAAGAGAAGAGGGGCCAATAGTGGAACACAAAAGTGGGTGGTGTTGTGGGGATGATTAAATGCACTTGAACCTCCAGAGGCAACATATTTCTATTACTAGCCTGGCACTAAAAGTTGTTGGCATGAGAACAACTGTCTCATTTTACTCTCTTTAGCAAAAGAAGACAAAGTTACTCAGTGGTAAGATTTGTACTACCCCAGTGCAATAGAAAAAGGATTGTTTCACCAATTGTCCTATCTGTACAGCACAGGCTGCTTTCCTATGTGTTTTTCAAATTGGCAACGTGAAGCATATTAAACTGATTAAGGATTGTGTGAATCCAGGATCAAGCTGGTTGACAACAATAGCTTGCATTCGTTTGACTGAAGCCATGGGACTACAAACAGAACTGGTAAACACACACACACACACACACACACACACACACACACACACACCAAATATCTTTTGTGACTAGTGAAGTCATATTCTAAAGGGCACAGCACATTTTAAAAAGTTGTACTGAAGGCAAAGAAAACACAAGCTCTGTCTTGAGAAAGTTTGCAAATAATGGGAAGTATTGCATTGATTTCTGAATCTCTGAAAGACTTTTCTTTTCAGAAGTAGGCGGCCAAGGCAGCTTATTCCAACCAACAAGTAAAAAATAGGCTCCTATTTGCAACTGTTCATAGATGTCATTGTCAGACCCAAATTATACTCTTATGTTAAGACTTTCTAAAATATTGTATTGAAGTGCCCAAAGGCATGATAAAGGTATACTATGGATTTCCTAAAACATAAATGATATATTTACATAAGCTCCCCAGAACTGGCTCTGACTTGAGCTTTTGAAGGTTTAAATTCAGTGGAAATCTTTTATGTGGTGAAATCCTCCTTAACCCTTGGCAGAACTGTATGCCCCCCATTTATCCATTCTTCTGAAGCTATGAAAACCACTTCCCCATGATTGGAATTCAAATCAATCCAATGGAATATATGTAGGATCCACACTTGAGGCCAAATGCCATTGTCTTCCTCATTCGACTGTTGTCTTTCTTATTTATTAATTATTATTTTGAGTGACAGCATTTTTATTGCTTTCCTTAGCTGTTCAAGCACTTTCCCTGAAGTCAGTTTAAAAAGGAAATCCTTGCCTGTATGTTTGCAATCCATGAAGACATAACTCAAAAGAGGGAAAAGATGGAAGGAAAGAAGCAAAACATTATTTTAAAAAGCAATCAGTTACAGTTGTCACTCCAAGCCACTAGTAATCACTGTTTATAGTAGCAGTTCCTCAAAAGTAACTATTTTACTTTAGGTTTTTTTTAAAAAAAATAAATAAAAAACATACACAAATTACTGGCTTATGGTTAAAAAACCCCAACCCTCCGTAGTCTTCTCTCATCCATCTCAGGGTCACTTCCATTTATACAACCAATTACATAAAGCATAGCAAAAACCAGGATATGATCCATATGGTGTTTTTCTCTGCAATTTAATGAAACCATGCCTCCAATTACAGAAGTAGCTAACATGTCACCTTTAAAACTCAAAGCAAATGTTGTTATCCCTTAAGTTTAAACTACTATGTAGGGATGTCTTCATTACAGGGGAAATAATTACAAGTAACTAGTTATTTGTAGTTGATTACTTCATGTTAGAAAGGCTGGTGGTGAAGACAGATGAGGAAGTAGCAATCACTGTCAGTCTTTGGAGCTGGCCTTTCAAACTGGGTGGTAGAAAACCTCTGTTTTCTATCTCATCTCCCTTACAGGTTGATGAAATGGCTTTTGCAGCTGGTAGCTAAATGAGAAACCTTTAACAAGGTGGTCACTTACATTGGTAGAGTGGAAAACTAAAACTATTTTCCTGTTAGATCCAAGGATATAATATGATTTGGTTGTGGAAAGGTACATAAATAGCATTTAGGAATGAGGCACACTTTGTTGAAACTACTGAAAATAATATCCATTGTTTAAACATATTGTACCTCCTTCACATTCTCTCATCTTCCATCTAGCACAGGGGTCGGCAACCTATGGCCCGTGGGCCAGGTCCGCCCCCCCGAGGCCTTTGGACTGGCCCCCGCCGCCGACCCTTGCCACCGCCGCACACGCTGCCACCGCGCCACCACGCGCGTCGCAGCTGCCATTTTGTTTTCCAAAATGGCAGCCGTGACTCGTTTGTGCATGCGCAGTTCTCCTGTGCATGCGCAAATGAATCACGGCCACCATTTTATTTCCAAAATGGCAGCTACGACTCGTTCGTGCATGTGCAGGAGTACTGCGCATGCGCAACAGAGTCACGGCTGCCATTTTGGAAAACAAAATGGTGACCGCGATGTGCGGTTGGCGGGGGGCGGTCCAAAGGCCTCGGGGGGCTAGACCTGGCCCACAGGCCGTAGGCTGCCAACCCCTGCATTAGAGTCTTAACCTGAAAATCAAAATAGGTTTGGCACAACCCAATACAGACTATGGTCTTCATCACAAACAGCTTTTAAACTGTAATTAAAGTTGAAAAGTAGTGCCTTTGTTGATAGTTTTCACATGACATCACCTCTGACCCATCACTATTGTGCCTCCAAAGCATGGTTAGAGGATGCCTGTTTATTGATGGAGTAATGCACCAATAACAGGGTCACCAGATGTCATAACCACAAAGGAGCATAAGGCACTGCAAAATGTAGGACACTCAATAAAAAGGTAGGACATTAACAAATAAATACTAAAAATACTAATGTAAATATAAATTCATTTCATATAGTTTATTTACAGCTATACTACATATACTGTATTTTATTATGTACTCAACCATATTCTTTTGATGAACGCCTCTTTGTTAAATTGCTTTGTTGGCTCGCAATATATTTATAGAACTCTGATCAAAACATATATTTAAAATTGTATTTTACTGTCCACAAACACTTGACTGAATCTATATTTAAGCCTTTAATTTCATTTGTAGTTTTCCCATTTGCTGTCTCATCACTCCTGCTTCTTCCTCTACCCAAATAGCACATTTTTGTCCCCTTCTCCCCCTTGGTGCCAGTGATCTGTGTCAACAGCTGAGATCCCTCTTTCCTTTCCACATCTCCATCAGAAAATACAGATACACATAAACAAAACCATCATGCATTCAGCAACAGTCTTCTTACCCCTTCCCCTCTCCCCATTTACTGGGATTGTGCCGCTCAACAGTTTTCCTGTCGATTAGGTCATTAGGGTGTATTGTTGCAGGCTAAACATTTTGATCATGTTTATCACTTGGCAAAAACTAAAAAACCCTTTGCAGAAGTGGTGTCAGTAGTTAATCAGTTGAGCTACTTTTGCTTGCTTGCTGAGGCACCAGATGACACAAGGACAGATTTTATGGCTCAAAGTAGAAAACATTTTGGAATTCCTCTTAGAACCCTGGATATGTAGAATATGTCTGGGAAAAGGAGGACCTCTGGTCACCCTGGTCAAGAAGCTCCCAGTTGCCCTGCTGTGCCATTTGTCTTCATGTGTAATAAGTTCCTCCTGCAGCAGTTCCAACGTTGGACAGTTACATAGTGTTAGTGTCACCTCCTCTCCCCCTTCCCCCCTTCCCCTCACTATTTCCAAACAGGCTTTCTTTCTTTCTTTCTTTCTTTCTTTTCACTTTCTTTTATTTCGTTCATCTTTGTTTCACAGAGGGGGGATGCAGACGGGCGGCCTTGGGCTGCCCCATGAAGCAGAGGATCGGGACTGCTGCTAGCACACACAGCGGCCCCGATTCTCCTGTTTGCTGCCTCTTAAAAGAGTGGTAAAATGCCGCTCCTATTAGAGGCAGCAAAAGGCCACCCCAAGATCCGTCACACGGCTCTTCTCTGCCTCTTCCGGCATAGCGCGTGAGGACGCTACACCAGGAGGGTGTCCTAATGCCACAGGCACGTGGTGTCAGGATGTCTTCGGGGAGGGGTTGGGGCAGCCGGCATGAGGCTGCCCCTCCCCTTCCCTGCCCCCAACACGCCCCAAAGGCCCCATCTGCAAAGGCCCTAAATCACATTGCTATAGCTCCAGAACTGCATTAGAAATAAAGATTTAAAAACCTGAAAAGCATGTAGGGTAAGTTGTAGGGCAGGGAGGCAGGATTGAGAGGGAGTGAGGAAGAGAACGTGTGGGATCTTCAATGGAAGAAACAGCCCCTGTTGCACTAGTGAAAAGACGTGTGATAAGGAAACTAATCCAAACTAATCAGTATCCATTTCCTTTTACTAATGTAATGGTGGTAAGAATGAGGCTCATCTGATAAAGTCCTAAATCTGAGAGATTTTCTAAACGAAGAATCATCCTCAGGCATTTGAGACAACAATGGGGAAATGCAGCTAGGAAAACCATAACAGGCAAAATGCCCATAGCCTGCAGACAGTCCAGCTGCAGCAACAGGAGGAAAGAGAAGTAGCCAGCCCAGCAGATAAATCAAAAGCCAGCAGCCAAACCACAAGCAGCAGGATGCTGACAAGAATGGGTGAGGGCAGCCAAAAGGAGAGCCATCACAACACTTCATTGCAGGGAGCTCAATTTTTGCAGTTGTCGACAGCCACTGTTTGATATCTGAAGGAAATAAAACAGCTATTTATTTTTTTTTAAAAAAAGATATTTTCACCCTCCACCTTTCCCCATATTTAATTTGTAACAAGGGCTTCCTGCCTTTTTGATCCTGTTGTGATTGATGAGCTTGGGACAATATGGCATTGTTCCCCCTTTTTAGCTGAATGTATTTGTGCAAACCAGAATGATCTCATATTTCAAATGCAGAAATGACTTGAGAAAATGGAACGTGGGCTTGGCCTGGGTCAGGTAATGAATAGTCCCTTCAGCACTGAGCACAGTCCACTCAAATGAAAGATCCTGTCCTTCTAGTCCCAGAACATGAGAACTGCATCATAGTTTTTTGTGGGTTTTTCAGGCTGTGTGGCCATGTTCTAGAAGAGTTTCTTTCTGACATTTTGCCAGCATTTGTAGCTGGCATCTTTCCAGCTACAGATGCTGGCGAAACATCAGAAATGAACTCTTCTAGAACATGGCCACACAGCCACAAAAAACTATGGATGCTGGCCATGAAAGCCTTCAACTTCACAGAATCTAGCCAACATAGCCAATGGTCAGGGAATATTGAGGTTATTGAGATTACAGTTTAACAACAGCAGGAGGGCCACATGCTTTCCCACCCTGGAATAGACAATACTGAGCGAGATGAAACAGTCAATTGCTCTTCAGGTTAAAACAAACAAACAAATAAATGAATCTCAGTGAAATTTGGGGTACATCTGCATTGTAGAAATAATGCAGTTTGACACCACTTTAACTACCATAGCTCCATCCTATAGAATCCTGGAATTCATAGTTTTGTGAGGCAGCAGCACTCCTTGTCAAAGAAGATGAAAGACCTTGTAAAACTACATATCTCAGGATTCCACAGGATGGAGCTACAGCACTTAAAGTGGTTGTGGAGCTGCAATACTTTTACAGTGTAGATGTGCCCACAGCCCCATTTCAATTTGTTATAATTTATTAGATTTAATAAGTTACTAATGGGGGAAGCAGACAGTGCAAAGCACCGTCTTCAGGGCAAGGAAGGGGAGGGGCAGCCACACGCTGGGCACCCCAACCCCTTCCCAAAGACGTTGTCGGAGTGCCGGACCCTCCGCATGTCTGGAACTCTGAGGATGCCTATCAGCTGCAGCGTCCACACATGCTGCAGCAGAAAAGGCACTGAAGGTGCGCCGGCAGCCTTTTGAGGCACACCTTCAGCGATTTGTGGAAGGAGCGCTATTTTAGCGCTCTTTTCTGGGGCGGCGAAGCTACGCCACGGGCCCGAGGAATGCGGATGCCTTGGCCCCGATCCGCAGCTTCCCGGGGCGGCCCCGTGCCATCCGTCTGCTTAGGCCCTAAGTTACTATTACTATTATGTTACTATTAAGTTACTAGAATTTGTTATAATAAGTAAGTTCTGTTCCAAACAGAAGTGTGCAAATTAGAAAAATGAGAGACTCACACCTCTGATGTTTTTACTTTCTCCTGTGCACTGTCTTACTTATAAGGTTATTTATTTATTTATTTAATCTATATATACCACCTTTCTCCTGGTGTGAGAAACTCACAGATATAATTGGCTAAAATCTAACCAATACTATTTTAAAAACTGTTAAAATAATTTTGTTTAAACAGTATGGCACGGGGGTGGGTGGGAGTGCATGTGCGGATGGTGTGTAGAGGGAGCACAGGGGGGAAGGCCTGACTGGGTGTCACCGCATTTCTGAGGTGACACACTGTGTGGGCCACATCACTGCACATGCACACACAGTCCAGTGATGCCACTGTTCAGAGACAGACCTATATAAAATAGTCATGTGTGAGAATGTCAATTCAAATTCAAAACCTTGTGGGTATGGAGATGAGATGGGAGGTTCACTTTTAACAATGGTCACTGGGGGACAAAGACAGGAGGAAGGATCCTATCTAACACTCATGAAGACACCCTTGACCAGTTCATCACATCTCCTCTCTGGTTCCCACACTACATCCCAATAAGGAATCATATGGTTTATCTACTCTTCTTGGCTTTAGGCAACATCCTTCCCCTTATCTTTGTCCCCCAATGACCATTGTTAAAACTACACTTGCCACCTTGTCTTTATAACCCCAAGGTTTTGAATTTCAATTGACATTTTCACACACAACCAGCTTATATAGATCTGTCTCTGAACTCTCCATGTCATACATCTGAGGAAGTAGGCTCAAGTCTGTGAAAGCTCATGCTACCACCTTCTTTCTTTCAGTTAAGGCAGGGGTAGGCAACCTTTCCCCTTTAAGGGCCGAGGGACTTCAGCTCCCAGAAGCCTCAGCCATGTTGGCCAATAGTCCCATGTTGGCCAATAGCTCCTGAGATTCTGGGAGATGAAGTCCTTCGGCCCTTAAAGGGGAAAGGTTGCCTACCCCTGAGTTAAGGGGACTACAGAACTGCCAAAAGGGCCAGCCTGGGGGTGGAGTCGGGGTGTGGCAACCACCCACCAGTAGCCCTGACTCTGCCCCCATGCTGCCGTCATGCCATGTGCCCAACCCGCATGGTAGGCAGCATCAGGGCACTCCCTTGGCGCATCGTTTACACACGCTGAGCCAAAGAAACGTGGGCAAGCCACCACCGCCATGGCAAAGGCAGCCTTTTGCCGCTCTATAAAGGAGCGGCATTTGCCAGCTGTTTTTAGAGTGGCAAAGTGCTGGATTGGGGCCACAGCATGCAGTTGCCACAGCCCCGATCTGGCAAGGAAAATGATTGGCTGTGTACAACTCTGTACAGCCCCATAGTCTCAAAGGTTCTATGAGATCCCTTTGCATACTGATTTTCCAGACTAATATGGCTATATATTTGAATTCTACCAGCTGAATTCAAGTGGATGTGTTGAAAGAATTGTGTATCAATTCAGCTCATGTGAGGAGACATAAATAGAGGTTAATTTTCCACCCTGTAGGTGGCTACAGAGATTGGGCAAAACATTTCACAAATTTCTCTAGGGGAAAGAGGAATTTCCCAACTGTTTTTCAGGAGTGGGTCTCACTCTCACTGGTGCAATAGCACAGCTTCTTTCTGTTCCCTTCATGCTTCTGCTTTTATTAACTTCTTTGGTTTTTGCTTCACAGCTGTTGCAAGTGACAGCAAGAAGAGATGTGTTTGCAGCCTGGCTGCCATTGATTTTTTCCATAGTACCTCAGAACTATCATTGTTCTGGGATATTGTGGGTGGGAATGAGCTCCAGCTCAACCTGCCTCAAAGTAGAAAATATTAACGAAAATCTCAGGCCCAAAACACACTGCAAAAATAATCCAGTACTCCCTGGCTCAGGGCTAGAGTATCCTGAGAATTATAGTTTATTGTGGTACCAGAGCTCTCTGACAGAGGTGGCTAAATGTTTCACAAAACTATAGTTCCCAGAATTCCCTAGCATTGGGCCAGGCCAGTAAAAGTAGTCTCAAACTGGATTATTTTTGCAATGTCTATTGGACCACAGTGATTCTTTATCTAAGATCTGTAGTGTGGGGCAATGAGACAAAGAAATATATAGGGGGGAGGGAACCCCAGAAAAATGTATGCTATGAAATTTTGGCACTGTTCATAATCAGATGATAATCACACATGTAGATACCAATCCTTCAGTGGAAGATATTTTACAACATTTGGAAACAAATTGAACTGTTTTAAGGCTGCTTTGTAGTATGCATTTTTTAGGCTAGGAGAGCTTTCCTGCAATCTATCCTGTAGAAAACATGTACAAGTAAATGCTAGGCATCCCATTATGAATCTACATGGAAGTAAATGCGAGAAATCACATTATGAATGCAGCGATTGCACTTTAAAGGACAGATGGACGTGCATAAACATGCCAGAACATTAATATAATTTTCAGAAGCTGTCTTTGGATTTTCCTGTTTTTAGAAGCAAGATGGATGGTGATTGGTGAGAATAACTTTCTCACTGTTGCATTGTTGCATCTCATTGTTGCTTACTTGGCACCAAGTCCGATGTCTCTTTAGCACCCAGTGAACTACTCACCCTACACAAGATTTTTCATCTTTCTGTTGAATGTTTCCTGGTCCTTTTTTAAAAAAAAATGCCTCGCTGTTTATATTTTACACTGGTTCATACATTTTGTTATAAATTCTTATTTATAAACTGCTCTGGTAACCCTTCAGTTGCAAGTGATGTGAAATCAATTTCTAAAACTCAACAAGTAAAATCAAGAAAGTTGCATTATTAGCCTTGCACAATTTCATCATGGAAATTAGAAGTCATCCTGTATTTCAAAAATATAATGGAGGATCAATAATTCTTCAGAGAGAGAAATCCGCAACTCCATGACAAAGGCTGCATCCACACTGCAGAATTAATGGAGTATGGCTCAGTACTATGAGATCCTGGGATGTGTAGTTTTTTTGTGGCATCTGAGCTCTCTGACAGAGAAAATTCCATACCATTGAGCCCTGGCAGTTCAACTGCTGTCAAACTGCATTATCTCTGCAGAGAAGATACAACCAAACTGAGTTTGATTAAGAATCCATGATTTGACTTAGCATTTTGTGCTTCTGTCCCAATAGTTCTCAGTTTTAATCCACATTTCTACCTGTAGACAAGTGAGATGCTGAAGTGAATCTAGAGGTGGACAGAATGCAGTCATCTAGACATTGTTAGACTGCAGCTCCCATCACTCTTCAGCATTCATTATGTTGGCTCTGATTCAAGGGAGTTGTGGAAGGCCACATGTTTCCCACCTCCATCTCGAGCATAAACAGATTCTTGACTGTTGGTTCTGGAGAAGAAGACTTGTTTATAAAGACATATTGTATGTTCCAGCCATATTTTCCATTATGGCTTCAGGTAATTCATTTTACCATGTCAGGATCCCATATGACTAAGAGCTTGATTAGATGTTGGACCTTCCATTTTGTATGTTGGTTTGCTTGTTTCCTGGCTGTTAAGGGAGGAGCTAGGCAGGTCTGGTTTGGTTAGAACTAGCCAATCACAGCTCAGGGAATGCTGTGAAGGGTGGGCCTACGCAGGAAGAAGGGATAGAAAAGGGAAACTTGTCTCTGACAGAAAGCAGATAGGGATAAGATTGCAGGGAGACAGGGGAAAGATGGCATAGGGCTTGGTGGGGGTGTGAGGCTTTTAATAGAGATAGGACAGTCAACCAGAGGGAAAAACTGAATAGAGTTTTGGGCAGCCATGAATGATTGAATAATTATTAATGTGCAATCTAAATGTGGCCCAATAAACTTATACAGGTTGACTCTCCCTTATCCAGAATTTTGAAATCTGAAATATTCCAGAAACCCAAAGGATTTTACCTGGGTGGATGAGAGTGGTGTAATCTGTACTACAGAATTAATGCAGTTTAACACCACTCTAACTGCTGTGGTTCAATACTGTGGAATTCTGAGATTTGTAGTTTTGTGAACTATTTAGCCATCTCTGTTAGAGTTTGGGTGCCACAACAAACTACAAATCCCAGGATTCCATCTCATTGAGCCATGGCAGTTGAAGCAGTGCCAAACTGCATTAATTCTGCTGCGCAGATTAGACCAGTGGCACCTTTGCTTTCTGCTGGATCAGTGTACACAAACTTTTTTCATGCACGAAATTGTTAAAAATATTGTCTAAAATTACCTTCAAGCTGTGTGTATAAGGTGTATATGAAACATAAATGAATTTTATGTTTAGACTTGGGTCCCATCTCCAAGGCTGTCCTTTCACATTAGGCTTCTTTGGCAGCCTACAGGGACTGAAACAAATGCAGGTGCCTATCCAAACTGATCCTACCATAAGGCCCTTATTGAAAGATCACTTTTTCTTCTAGCCACACCCACCATACCCCTATATATATAACTATATATAGTTATATTGTATTATATTATATTATATTATATTATATTATATTATATTATATTATATTAATGTCAAATTGGTGTGCTGTTAATGTGCAATGTCAAAGAGATGCCAGCTTCTGTGATTTGTGCCCTATTTACTTCAAGGATTCTTATGCCATCTTAAAATGAAGTATCCAAGACATGTTGTTGTGAATTAAACAATCTCCCCCCCCCCGCCCCCGAGTCAGCTCTTCTTTGATACAGCTGTCAGTCCGTCCAGCACATTGATCCAAGGCCATTTGCAAAATAAAATAAAATAAAGCTAAACCTCTTTGTCTATGGCAGGCTGCCACCTTTTACCCACAATGATGCACAAAATGAAAGTGGAGTACCATTTACAGGATTATTATTATCCAGTGTTTACAGCTAATGGATTTGTGTTGCAGCTTCATTTTACAAGGACTCTTGTCTTCTTTTAATTCACCCTTAGGTCTGTCACTTTATTCCCTCCACATCCTCCTTATAAAAGCCATTATCTTTCCATTAGCAAACCTGCTAGATAGCTCTTCGTATGCTCTTTGATCTGCCCAGCACCTGTTTCCAGTTTTTGGTACTCTCCCCCCAGCCCCCCCCCCCCCCAATTACTCTCAAGAATTTTAAAGAATTATTTTGCTGAGAGCTACTTCACACACGGCAGTACATTAATTAACGTTAAGATGTAGGGAGGGTTGGCATCCCTGCTTTTTGCTGCCATAACAACCCCAGTGTTTGAGCAAGGCAAGTCTCTGATTCGAGCATGCCATACACCCTTTTCGCTGCTGTGATAAAAGGCAAAGTGGGGTTCAAACAAAAACTAAATTATGCTTATTTTTTCCTCTTTCTCTGTCAAGCTTCAAAAGTTGTTGAATTCTCTGTACATACAGTTAAGCATTTATCTTTGCACTTTGTTTATTCTATACTTTCGGAGCATGGGAAAGTTACTGTTTAAAACTACAACTTCCAGAGTCCTTCAGTCAGCGAGGCCATTAGTGATTCTGGGAATTTCCATCCCTAAAACTCACTTTTTTACAGTGTGCACAGCCTTCCAGAAGATGCTTCCCTGTCATCCCAGTAGTTTAGATATGACTGGTTGTACTCAGGATCTGTCGGCCAGTAATAATAATAAAAAGGCTTTGCTCATGGAAAGTACCACCATCCAATTTGGGGAAATTCCCCTCCTCTCCAAATCCCAGCTTAGGGGGGAAGCAGACGAGGGCGTCCAAGACGCCCTGCGATGGTGCACCACGGGACTGGAGCAGTCGCACCGCGGCGCACCGTCGGCACCTCTGAAAGGAGCACAAAAATAGCGCTCCTTTCAGAAGTTAGTGAAAGTGCGCCCTAAAAGCATCGGCCGCACTTTCACTGACTTTTCCGCCGCAGCGCGTGCGGTCGCTGCGGCGGGAGGTTGTCCCCGGAGCGCCGGACGTGCGGAGGGCCGGCGGCTCCGAGGACGACCTTGGGAAGAGGAAGGGGCGCCATCTTGTGGGAAAGCATATTACTGCTAAAGGAAGAGTAGAGACAGAGTTCTTTCTTCCTTTTTGTAGTGTATACAGGGATACAAAATGCCCAAATTCTGTGCAGAAATGGGATTTAAAACCCGGGAAAAACCCACAAAAGTGGATTGATTTTCAGACACATCAGGATTAATGAGCATTAATGCTATATTAACCAAAAGTAAAAAGCAGTGCGTTTTGTCGACTTTCTGTCTGGGTTAATGTCATGTTAATACTCATTAACTCTGCCGGCGTCTGAAAATCAATCTGCTTTTGTGGGGTTTTTCCTCTTTCTGTCTGGATTAATGTCAGATGTCATCTGAAAATCAATCCGCTTTTGAGGATTTTTTTCTAGTTTAAATCCCGTATTTGCACGGGATCCTTCCCGTGTGATAAACTCCTATGACTGAAGTTGCATCTACATAGCAGAATTAATGCAGTTTGACACTGCTTTAACTGTCATGGCCCAATGCTACAGAATTCTGGGAGTTATAGTTTTGAGAGATGTTTAGCCTTCTCTGTCCATAAAGTCTTGTGCCAGCAATACCAGGATTTCATAGAATGGAGTCATGGCAATTAAAGTGATGTCAAACTGCATTATTTGTGCTGTGCCAATGCAGCCACAGTCACAGTTCTCTTATTTCAAGGAAAAAGAAAAGAGATTTGGGGAAAGAAATGTGTAGGGGAAGGAGAAAGAAATAATTTTTCTTCATCTTGAATTTTAATCCAAGAAAGGGAATAATTTAGGCCTTGTGATTATTCTCTGTTCTCTGAGGAAATGTTATAAAATCTAAAATTCATACCTGGACTGGAGCACAATAGGTTCCCCTGGTATTGGAATCAGCTTTCTCTTCTTTCTTTCTTTCTTTCTTTCTTTCTTTCTTTCTTTCTCTCCCTCCCTTTCTTATTCGCCCTTTCCAACCATAGGATTCAAGACTGATTACAATAATTTAAAATAAAGTATAACTTTAAAACCAAGTTAATAAACAATTCTTTCTTAAAAAAATACAAGTTAAAAACAGACTATCATGTTAGTTTTACACACACACACACACACACACACACACACACACACACCTTATTCTATTTATGTTAAGTTCTTGCATCCTGGATGCCTTTGTAGAATCAGTTTTTCTTTGATTTAGAAATCCCTGGGATCTTACATATTTACAGTGATTTGTGTCCAGTTGTACCATTTAACTAGAGTTTCCAAGGGGCTGGGAAAGCAGACCAGAGAGGTCTGGTGCCACGACAAACTATAATTCCCAGAATTCCATAGCATTGAGCCATGGCAGTTAAACATCATTAATTCTTTAGTGCAGATTAGACCTGAACTAGCTCTTACACAGGCACAATGGAGTGGCTCAAGCTACATGCCAAAATGGCAGAGTGTTTTGCACAGATTGCCCATTATATAATGTTTGTATCTGTACCTGCCACTCCTGAGAGAATCAGTTTTCCTAACAATACAGTCTGTGAAAGAATGGATTTTATGGGTATAATAGTCAACACAGACAAAACATAGGCAGGGTTCTATAGGAGATTTCTAAAAGTTACCTTTTCAGTGTGGAAGGAGTGCTCAAGATGCCCAACAAGTCATAATAAACAAAATAATTGAATGAAATCATTTTTTCAAAACATATATCAAACTACAGTGATACTCATAATACATTCCACATAGATTAACTATTGTCAGCCCTGAACTTTCAGGTCATGTATAAAGTAATACAATTTTGTGTATCTGCTGCTACTTGTAGCAAACTGTGGGCCTTGTTAAATCATTGAAATCATTGAAAAGTAAATCAATGAAATAGCAATATATTGGGCTTTTTCTTTTAAATATTATTCTGGACATATTAGTATGCATGCCTATACATGCCTGTGTGCCCAACAAGTAATAATAAACAATGCCATTCAATAAATACCTTGTTTTAACTGTGTTATTTTATCTAGAATGATTTTTATGGCATATTAGTATATACAGTTTTGTTGTTTGCAAAATTATGCTGTTCTTTGATTGTAATAAACTTTCAGTTTGAATGATACCAATAATAAAATATAAAAAGAAATAGGGGAAAAATACAGTCCAACAATATCAGGGTAATAATTCAGATTCCAACAGCAGAAAAACCCAAAATCCAAATAATAGTTTTCAGCTGATGATTAAATACGAAATGGACTGGGGTCAGAGAGTTCCACATCTCAGCTGGCACAACAGAAGAGGCACATCCCTGTCAATATTTGGAGTTTCAAAAGGAGACAGAATATTGAGATGTTCTCCTATCTAAAGCAATATATTTGCCTCTAAATATTTTAGGGAATGTAGGGAAAGGAGAGGGGCGAGATTTTATATTAGCCATACAATAAATCTCCTGAAGTGTTTGGCCAAGTGCTGCCTAGCCTTGCCCATCAGCCAAAGTTTCAGAGTGTTAAAAAATGTGTGTGTGTGTGTGTGTGTGTGTGTGGACAGGGTGAATTGAAAACTGGACACTGCTCTTTCAATTTGCCCACATCAGGTTCACAAAAGTCCCCACAGCTGAGGCAGGTGGCTATTTCAAACTGGAGTGAAACAAAATCCCAAGTTGTTCACATAAAAGCACCCCCTGCTCCAAATTTGTTCCAGTGTTTTGAGTATCAGAATGCAGAAAACAGAATAATCACTTTGCCCCCATGATAGACTTTACCACAGTGTTCCCTTTTTGCATTGCTCCATTATACCCTTGATTATATGTCCTTGGTGACAAAATGAAAGTGGAGTACCATTTACAGGATTATTATTATCCAGTGTTTACAGCTAATGGATTTGTGTTGCAGCTTCATTTTACAAGGACTCTTGTCTTCTTTTAATTCACCCTTAGGTCTGTCACTTTATTCCCTCCACATCCTCCTTATAAAAGCCATTATCTTTCCATTAGCAAACCTGCTAGATAGCTCTTCGTATGCTCTTTGATCTGCCCAGCACCTGTTTCCAGTTTTTGGTACTCTCCCCCCAGCCCCCCCCCCCCAATTACTCTCAAGAATTTTAAAGAATTATTTTGCTGAGAGCTACTTCACACACGGCAGTACATTAATTAACGTTAAGATGTAGGGAGGGTTGGCATCCCTGCTTTTTGCTGCCATAACAACCCCAGTGTTTGAGCAAGGCAAGTCTCTGATTCGAGCATGCCATACACCCTTTTCGCTGCTGTGATAAAAGGCAAAGTGGGGTTCAAACAAAAACTAAATTATGCTTATTTTTTCCTCTTTCTCTGTCAAGCTTCAAAAGTTGTTGAATTCTCTGTACATACAGTTAAGCATTTATCTTTGCACTTTGTTTATTCTATACTTTCGGAGCATGGGAAAGTTACTGTTTAAAACTACAACTTCCAGAGTCCTTCAGTCAGCGAGGCCATTAGTGATTCTGGGAATTTCCATCCCTAAAACTCACTTTTTTACAGTGTGCACAGCCTTCCAGAAGATGCTTCCCTGTCATCCCAGTAGTTTAGATATGACTGGTTGTACTCAGGATCTGTCGGCCAGTAATAATAATAAAAAGGCTTTGCTCATGGAAAGTACCACCATCCAATTTGGGGAAATTCCCCTCCTCTCCAAATCCCAGCTTAGGGGGGAAGCAGACGAGGGCGTCCAAGACGCCCTGCGATGGTGCACCACGGGACTGGAGCAGTCGCACCGCGGCGCACCGTCGGCACCTCTGAAAGGAGCACAAAAATAGCGCTCCTTTCAGAAGTTAGTGAAAGTGCGCCCTAAAAGCATCGGCCGCACTTTCACTGACTTTTCCGCCGCAGCGCGTGCGGTCGCTGCGGCGGGAGGTTGTCCCCGGAGCGCCGGACGTGCGGAGGGCCGGCGGCTCCGAGGACGACCTTGGGAAGAGGAAGGGGCGCCATCTTGTGGGAAAGCATATTACTGCTAAAGGAAGAGTAGAGACAGAGTTCTTTCTTCCTTTTTGTAGTGTATACAGGGATACAAAATGCCCAAATTCTGTGCAGAAATGGGATTTAAAACCCGGGAAAAACCCACAAAAGTGGATTGATTTTCAGACACATCAGGATTAATGAGCATTAATGCTATATTAACCAAAAGTAAAAAGCAGTGCGTTTTGTCGACTTTCTGTCTGGGTTAATGTCATGTTAATACTCATTAACCCTGCCGGCGTCTGAAAATCAATCTGCTTTTGTGGGGTTTTTCCTCTTTCTGTCTGGATTAATGTCAGATGTCATCTGAAAATCAATCCGCTTTTGAGGATTTTTTTCTAGTTTAAATCCCGTATTTGCACGGGATCCTTCCCGTGTGATAAACTCCTATGACTGAAGTTGCATCTACATAGCAGAATTAATGCAGTTTGACACTGCTTTAACTGTCATGGCCCAATGCTACAGAATTCTGGGAGTTATAGTTTTGAGAGATGTTTAGCCTTCTCTGTCCATAAAGTCTTGTGCCAGCAATACCAGGATTTCATAGAATGGAGTCATGGCAATTAAAGTGATGTCAAACTGCATTATTTGTGCTGTGCCAATGCAGCCACAGTCACAGTTCTCTTATTTCAAGGAAAAAGAAAAGAGATTTGGGGAAAGAAATGTGTAGGGGAAGGAGAAAGAAATAATTTTTCTTCATCTTGAATTTTAATCCAAGAAAGGGAATAATTTAGGCCTTGTGATTATTCTCTGTTCTCTGAGGAAATGTTATAAAATCTAAAATTCATACCTGGACTGGAGCACAATAGGTTCCCCTGGTATTGGAATCAGCTTTCTCTTCTTTCTTTCTTTCTTTCTTTCTTTCTTTCTTTCTCTCCCTCCCTTTCTTATTCGCCCTTTCCAACCATAGGATTCAAGACTGATTACAATAATTTAAAATAAAGTATAACTTTAAAACCAAGTTAATAAACAATTCTTTCTTAAAAAAATACAAGTTAAAAACAGACTATCATGTTAGTTTTACACACACACACACACACACACACACACACACACACACCTTATTCTATTTATGTTAAGTTCTTGCATCCTGGATGCCTTTGTAGAATCAGTTTTTCTTTGATTTAGAAATCCCTGGGATCTTACATATTTACAGTGATTTGTGTCCAGTTGTACCATTTAACTAGAGTTTCCAAGGGGCTGGGAAAGCAGACCAGAGAGGTCTGGTGCCACGACAAACTATAATTCCCAGAATTCCATAGCATTGAGCCATGGCAGTTAAACATCATTAATTCTTTAGTGCAGATTAGACCTGAACTAGCTCTTACACAGGCACAATGGAGTGGCTCAAGCTACATGCCAAAATGGCAGAGTGTTTTGCACAGATTGCCCATTATATAATGTTTGTATCTGTACCTGCCACTCCTGAGAGAATCAGTTTTCCTAACAATACAGTCTGTGAAAGAATGGATTTTATGGGTATAATAGTCAACACAGACAAAACATAGGCAGGGTTCTATAGGAGATTTCTAAAAGTTACCTTTTCAGTGTGGAAGGAGTGCTCAAGATGCCCAACAAGTCATAATAAACAAAATAATTGAATGAAATCATTTTTTCAAAACATATATCAAACTACAGTGATACTCATAATACATTCCACATAGATTAACTATTGTCAGCCCTGAACTTTCAGGTCATGTATAAAGTAATACAATTTTGTGTATCTGCTGCTACTTGTAGCAAACTGTGGGCCTTGTTAAATCATTGAAATCATTGAAAAGTAAATCAATGAAATAGCAATATATTGGGCTTTTTCTTTTAAATATTATTCTGGACATATTAGTATGCATGCCTATACATGCCTGTGTGCCCAACAAGTAATAATAAACAATGCCATTCAATAAATACCTTGTTTTAACTGTGTTATTTTATCTAGAATGATTTTTATGGCATATTAGTATATACAGTTTTGTTGTTTGCAAAATTATGCTGTTCTTTGATTGTAATAAACTTTCAGTTTGAATGATACCAATAATAAAATATAAAAAGAAATAGGGGAAAAATACAGTCCAACAATATCAGGGTAATAATTCAGATTCCAACAGCAGAAAAACCCAAAATCCAAATAATAGTTTTCAGCTGATGATTAAATACGAAATGGACTGGGGTCAGAGAGTTCCACATCTCAGCTGGCACAACAGAAGAGGCACATCCCTGTCAATATTTGGAGTTTCAAAAGGAGACAGAATATTGAGATGTTCTCCTATCTAAAGCAATATATTTGCCTCTAAATATTTTAGGGAATGTAGGGAAAGGAGAGGGGCGAGATTTTATATTAGCCATACAATAAATCTCCTGAAGTGTTTGGCCAAGTGCTGCCTAGCCTTGCCCATCAGCCAAAGTTTCAGAGTGTTAAAAAATGTGTGTGTGTGTGTGTGTGTGTGTGTGGACAGGGTGAATTGAAAACTGGACACTGCTCTTTCAATTTGCCCACATCAGGTTCACAAAAGTCCCCACAGCTGAGGCAGGTGGCTATTTCAAACTGGAGTGAAACAAAATCCCAAGTTGTTCACATAAAAGCACCCCCTGCTCCAAATTTGTTCCAGTGTTTTGAGTATCAGAATGCAGAAAACAGAATAATCACTTTGCCCCCATGATAGACTTTACCACAGTGTTCCCTTTTTGCATTGCTCCATTATACCCTTGATTATATGTCCTTGGTGACAATACATTTCTGGGTCCGTGCACTTCATTACTTCTAAAAGAAACTCCCTTTTACAGCTGCCAAAGCAGCAGAAATCATGTCAGTCACATTGAGAAAACGAGTGAACCGTGTAATACCATTGACAGCTAACATACGTGACTTTAAGCACCCTGGCTACTGTTAGATTGATAACCCTGCAATTGCTATTCAGAAAGTGGCTCGGGAGAATGGGATGGCATGACACTGGAGTAATATGCATTTTGAATTTTTCAGTGACCTTGTCAGACTTAAGTGTGGCATTTCCCCCCGAGATTAAGGAATGCACACACAGAATCAATGTTTATGAACTGTAATTGCCCTTTCGTTCCATCTCACCTTTAGCTCCATTTGTCCCAAGAAGTAAAAGCACCATTATCTGATTCATAAGGAGACAACAGCTGACACAAATTTCAGTATTTCAAGAGAGACTCAACTGCCAAACGGTTTCTCTTCAAGAACATCAAGTCTTTGGAAAAGATTCCTTTTCTGTAGTCTTTCAGCCTGGTTAGCACTGTTATGAGAAAATGTACATAACTATTGTACTTCTCTAAGTTGTACATTAATGTTAGTGATTTCAGTCCATTAGCTACCTTCTAAAGAACCTGTGCACCCAGTATTTGTATGTGTCTTTCAGATTGTGAAACACTAACCATTTCCTAATGGTTCCTATAAACTTAGAGCTTCATAGATCACAAGAAGTTCCAATGAAATGATATGAAGATGTTTTCTAGTACTCAAACCACTATTTATTTGTGTGTGTGTGTATATGTGTGTGTGTTTTAGATGGCACAATATGAAGCGAATGCAGGCTTTTCAGTAATGAGCAAGAGACAGGCTAGGCTAAAGATAGGAATTGGGTAATTCTCCAGATGTCAACACAGTCAAAGATGAGGACTACTGTTAGGTATAGTACCACAACATCTAGAAGGATGCATAATTCCCACACCTACTATAGGCACATGGGATGGTGGTGGTGGTGGTAACTGTGAGGATAAATATCTCAGAATCCTTTAGCCAGAATGGTTATGTTGAGCAGTAGAGTCTGAGAATTGTAGTCCTAAAGGCAACTATTCCAATCTCTAACATTAAAGCTGATTTCATGTTGCTGTTGTTGTTGTTGTTGTTGTTGTTGTGTGCCTTCACGTTATTTCTGACTTATGGTGATCCTAAAGCGAGCCTATCAAAGGGTTTTCTTGGCAAGATTTGTTCACAGGAAGTTTGCCATGACCTTCCTCTAGGATGAAAAAGTGTGACTTTCCCAAGGTCTCCCAGTGGAGTTTCCATGGCCAAGTCAAGCCATGTGGGGTGCAATTTTAGTTTCCAAGGGTATTAACCCCTTTAAAGGTAAACTAAAATATGCAGGTATGAAAGTTAAACTCATTAGAGTTCAACTTTCATCAGCAGATCAGCAAAAATGTGGGTCAGATTGTATTTTAATATACTTTCCGAAAGAGTAAAGACTAACTCAAAAAATGTCAAACATGTAATTTTTGGTTTTAAAAAAAACCAAACCAATAACTTTAATAAACATTTACACAAAAGACCTAAAATCTAATCTAACTGGAGTTAATATGGCAGGAAAAGAGCTGTTCTGCTCACTCAGAGGAGGACTGCTACTGACAACTGACAGCAGTTACTAACAGTTTGGAATGTTCAGAGAAAGACAGTTAAACTGTGTCCACCTGAGTGACAGGTGCCACAGGTCTAGATAGAATGAGTAAGAGAGGGAAGTCCCTGACTATCTAAGGAGGGAAAGGAGAATGAAAGGAAGAATTCTTCCAAAACAGACCCTGGTTTCCAGATTCATAGTCCAATGCTCAAACTACTGCACCACACTCCCTCCCTCTCTCCTGCTTTAAAATGTGACATCCTGTGAGTGAAGATAATTAATAATAACAGTAGCAACAACAACAATTCAATTCAACTTCCCAAACTCTAGTATGATCTAGCTATTAAGGGCTATAAGGCCTTGAAGCTCTTAGGAGACACATTATTTTGACAGCATAGATATGGCATGGCATGCTATGGTATGGTTAGTTCTGCCTTCACCACAACTTTGAATCTGGATGACTGGAAGTGGCAGACTTAAGTCCCAGACTTGTCTGTTCGCTGGAATACACACATGGAGTCTACGTAACTAAAACTGCAATGCAACTGAAGCAATCATACAATTTTGCAATTACCCAAGTGACAATTGGTTTCATCACATAGAATAGAGAAGGAAATCATGTGGTCCTCCAGATGCTGTTGAACTATAGCTCCCAACATTGCTCACCCTTTGTCTAGGCTAGCTATGGCTGATGGAAATCCAGCAACATCTGGAGGACTGCATGAGTCCCTCCTCTGCCAGTGATTGATAAAGTTGGAAGGGACTTTATTGTTACAAAAATGAATTAGGGATCCTTGCTATGTATCTTATATTCATTTTGTATTTTTGCCCTGTTCCTTGACAATTAGAATAGGACAATCTACTTTTGGAAAAGATAGCTTTCTTCTGCCTAAGCAAACTTGCTTCTGCCTATTACAGCAGGACACTTGGACACAGCACATTGTCACTCTCCATAGAATGACACATGATCAGTTGAAAACTCCCACCCTTCTTTTGTTTATACTGTTAATAACAGATGTTGCTCTGCGACATCACACATGCTGTTTAATATTATCAAAACAATTATTCATTTATTCATCTTTGCACAGTGTTTGCAAGCTGGCATTATAGATCTTACAGGCATGGCCTTCATGAATGCATAAACCCAAAATGCATGTCATAGATAATAAATCACCCTTCATATCCTGACTCTCTTTCTAATCTGTGGTCTAAATCTTTCATAACATTATTGCTGACAAACCGATAAGGGAAGAGGTGGTAGCAAAAACCTCTGGCACACGATGAGAAATGTGAGAAATTTCACTCAGTTTTCATGCAAAGGCAATAATGACCCTGTCACAGAATGAAGCAAACAGAGGTTTTGTCTTGCAACTGCAGCAAAGGTCAGAAGTACAAACTGGTCACAAAAAATCAACAGTAGAGTTGGAGAAGGCAATCCCTAGTCTTGTGTATCTTTTCTTCTCACCAATCACAATGGTTGTTTCAACAGTTTTCTATAACAGCTAGGCACAGGTTGATAATTTCAAATGGTTCAATTTTCAATTGAATTTGCAAAAACACAGAAATGTCTTCATAAATTTCAGTAATTTGAGCATTTTTTGGGTGGGAACTATATGAGAGTAAATGTGAAACTGACAAAATCACGCACCCAGACAATTCCTCCCCCTCCCCCAAAAATTATTAGCTCTTAAAATCTGGTTAAGGATCTCTATGTATTCACCCATACATGGGCTGCTGAATTAAAATTACCACCATCTCTTTTCTGTCAGGGTTCCTTAATTTTAATAATTATATGACAGGTGGGAACAGAATGATCCTTTCCTAATGGGAATTATTTTACATACTGAACAGTATGAACAGATAGTTGAGAATTTTGTTCAGATGGGGGTTTTGGGGTGGGGAGGACCTACAGATTTCTTTATAAAGTGAATGGAAATGATTTCAGGTTTTAAAACGTGGAAGACATGAGCAAGAGACCAATTTAATGTCTTGACTGAAGTGCTTTTAAGGCTGTGGAATTTGTTACCTACTTTGCTGGCTCAGTTTAAGAACTCACCTAACTACCTACCTTAGTGCCAGGTCAGGAAGACATTGTCAAATTCTATTCACGCAAGTGTTGAACAGTATAAATGGCACAGATGCCACAAAACATAATGTTTCACTTGTTAAGTTTGCATCAAAAAGCAGTGAGACCAACATTGTACTAATGTTCTCTACTGTTCTGCAAGAAAATGTTTCTCTGTTCCTATGCTCATTAGATGGCATTTACCAAGGTTGACATGTTATAGTCAACACATACATACATGGATTTTTTTCCATACATATTTAACATGTGTACACCATACACAAACTGCTGATATGTACATTATTGCAGTTTTTAACATATAGTGGAATGTCAGATTTTTAGATGATAGTCAATAGCAGTTGATAGAACAAACTCACCAGTTTATTTAACAACATAGTGCCAGATGGATTCTGGCTTGGTAGCAAAAACAAGCAATTATATAGAATTCTTAGAAAAATATGTAGAGGCAGCAATTGATCAACAAAGGTCTATAGCATGCATGCAAACTCATCAATAAGGATCAAGGACTGTTTCTAAACTGTACACTTCACACTTGTTGTTTGTATTTTATTTGTATCTGAGGAGATTATCACATAGCGAAGTCTCACTGAGGTAGATGCGGGATCTAAAACTCAAAGACAGATCCTATCACACTGCTCCATGGATCGTCAGTAGGCAGCCCATATGCAATCCAGGCTTCTCTGGGCTTCTCCCACAGCTTGTCAAAAATGGGATTTTCCTATTTTTGAAAAGCTGCACAAGAAGCCCGGAGAAGCCTGGGTTAAATATGGGCTGCCTACTGCCTGGCCATGGGGCTGTGTGATAGGATCCATCTTTGAGTTTTAGATCCTGTGTCTATCCTGGCAGGACTTTGTTGTATGATAATCTCCTTAGTTGTGTACATGTTTAACTTAACTTCAAATCACTAGGAACTTACAATAATTTTTATATTGTAAAATTTGTTTCTTCGAGATAGGTCTGCATTATTTGGGCCTTATGATCACTTTGTGACTATTCTCCTTGAGTACTGCTGTTCTAGTATTCAAGCTTCTTAATTAACAAATAGTAGAAATAAGGAACACTGGAGGTTTGTGTATTTTTTTTTTAAATTAAGCAATTATTCATACAAGTACTTCTGCTACCCTATACAGAAATAAATTCTGTGCAATGGGGATTACACAGGATTGCCCTTTCTGGAAAGGTTATTAGTTGTACCTAAACTGTTGTCTAAAGCTCAGTTGTGTGTCTCACTTTCATTTTATCTACTCACCAAAACCGTTGTCATGAAATTTGGAAAAAGAGAATAAAATGCTAATGGAAAATGACAATAATTTATTTAGTAAGAAGGGACAGAGAGAGGAAAGAAAAAAAACACCAAGAATAATTGAGATAACTACACAGTTTTTGAAAAGTTAAAAATGGAGGCTAAGATGGAGTCCAATAAAGGAGATATTCACTTAGGGTAAAAACCCTCCTACTGTCCAGATTTGGCTCTGACAGTCCCAATTAATCCTCTATTGTCCCACTTTTTTATCTGCTTTTAAAATACCCAATTATTCTCTCTCCTCTTTCCACTTCCCCCCTTTGTCTTCCATTTACTCCTTTTACTCACTTACATGCCAAGTGAGTTCAAAATGCAAAAGTGATTTGCACACAGATAATTCAGTGGGGGAAGAGGAGAGAAGGAGACAGAATCTTGTGATTCTCAGTTTATGTAGGCAAAAGCAAAACTCTGCAGCCTCTCCTAGCTTGTGTGTGCTTTCCCATTAACACCTTTTGGCATATTGACCCTACTTTGATGCTGCTTGGCCATATGAGTCTAGTTTGTATCTCTGAAATGTTGAAGGGTATGAGGGTCTCAAGGCTTTCTGTTGCCACATAGCTTAGGGTTGAAAGGCAGCTATCGGCTTCATCCTGCCACTCTGTGGCTCTACTGATGGATGGCTAATGGGACAGCTTACATAAAGTGAACATATATTAATCAATTGACACCAACATACATTTGTTTCTTCTTCCCAGGCACAGTAGTACACAGGATTGGTAGTCAAAATTTTAAAGATTTCTTGTACCTGGGTACAAATCAAGGATGAACATAGGATCAGAGATTTTCACCAACATCTGAACAAATGTACATACAATGTGAACACATGTATAATATTAACCCTCCTAATTGGGATGGAAAGAATATTCAAATGTGTAACTAGAAAACCAAGAAGGGGGCATCAAGAATCCTCCTGAAGCCCCTTTCGTGGTCCCTCCACTGAATAGACTGGCCTCCCAAAGTCAAAGAATGAATAGGCATTGGAGATCTAGGAAAAGATTTTGGAAGTATACACCATCTAGGTCCTTTGTTGCCACACTATTATGTGGGGTGGGTGAGGGGGATGTAATGGAGGATCCTGGAAGGCTACTGTCTCCAGATCCTTACATGCCTTCCCACACTCTCCCTATGTCATGTGGAAGTGGGCATGAGGATCTCTTCCATCCCAGCTGCCAAAGGCATCCTGGTGTGAAACCTCTTTGAGAACCACATAGTTTTTGAAGACATCTGACACTCAACATGATTCAATATGTTACATTAGGCCCCAAATACAGCATATATACTATTCAGATATAAACACCAAGTGTAACAAATGTAGAACAAATCAGGAAAAGAAACATTTCAAAGGACCACACTCACTCTGAGATTTCCCCTCTTCCCCTGAGGACCGGAAAAGAAGGTTCAGGCCTGGAAACTCAGAGCCATACCATGAGATCTGGGGATTCTAGACTTGTATGAAAGGGACAAATCATATTTTCCATTTAAATACCAATATGATTAACAGGCTGCAAATGTGATTTTAAAAGTATAGTATTCTGCCACTGAATAAATGGAGTGGATATAGACTTCATATAAACTAGTTTTAACCTCTCCTAATCTTATATATTTGCTCTGTGCCCTCCATTCTTAGATCTATGCTTTATGTCATTTCAATGCCTCACAATGTCACAATAGATTCATACTTTGTTTGTGTGTTTGTTTGTTTTTTTGTAGGTGAAAGAGCTTGATGAAGAAAGGATCAGTGCAAGTTTGCCAGAATGTAAATACATGTAGCTGATAGGGTGAAATAAAACCCCAAAGCCAGAATTCTCTGTCAGCTATATACTTACATAACTACTATAGTTATGTAGCTATTTAGTATCTTCTGGCAGATTCCATCCCATCTCCACTTATTGGGCAGCAGCTACTGTGATCAAATGGGAGGGAGGTCTGCCCCATGTCAATTGGGAAGCTGTTGACTAACATTCCCTCCTCCTCATATGACCAGTCTCTGTTGAGAGAGGCATAAGCAGTGTCCCTCTCACAATTCCCCCTTGCACTAGAGATTGCTCACTGGGGCATGCAGAAACTTCAGTCAGCTGCTTCCCAATTGACAGGGGCCCTGTTGGCTACAGTGATTGCTGCCTAGCAAGTAGAGACTGAGGGACTTTCGCAGTCCCTGCACATTTCCTAAACCAGTGAATGCATAGAGATTGTGAATATGAACTAGTCATGAATATGTAACTCCAGGTTACTCATTCATAACTGTCTAAATGAATTCAGGCCACCTACTACTTGAATACTATTGTGTGATTTGCTTCATAAGGAAGATGGATAGAAGCTTATTTATTTCTGAATATCCAGGAAGACATGTTGTAATATCCAAGAGATGGGAAGTATGCCACTTCTCTCCATCTCACACATATGCACAGTCACAAGCACCTTGTGGCTAGACTCTGCAACACACAGTGAAATGCTATGTTAGCAATAGCAATAGTATGTCTTCGATCCGACTTCTGTCACAATGAAATGATCCTTCATTCCATGAACTAGGTTACCTCAATTAATCAGAATGGGTTTTGTCAATTCTAAATCAGGGATGGGGTGTGTGTGGCCCTATCGATGTTTCTGGTCTGGATCTTCCAACCTTCCTCTCCATCAGCTATGATAACAAGGGCCAATGGGTGCTGAAGTCCAACATCTAGATGGTCACATATTACCCTTCTTCACCTAAAGCATGGATAATAAAAATACTGAACAAGTAGAATGAAATAGCTAGGTCAGTTAAGCCTTATAAATAAATAGTGTATCCATTAAGATTACCTAAATAACCTGTAGTTGTGAAGATTTTGTTCCATTGAACTTCTAGTGCTAAGGTATGTAAGGACAGCCCAAGAAGAAGTCTAATTAGTTTTTATTTGTTCCTTTTTCCAATTACAAATTGTTTCATGAGTTGAATGATGTCCCCTCTGGCCTTGTTTGTATGCAAAAGTAGCCATTTATCCATTCCCTGTTGTTCATTCAGTTTTATGACATTGTATAAGTTGTGTGTTCTTGGACAAAGCAGTAGAGAATTCAAGGTCAAGCAAATCAAAAGCTCCACTTAATTTGGCCTTGAGTTGTTGACAGCTGGGGCTGATACAGATCTTTTGATAGGAGCTGACCTTTGTTTGCTACCACTGCAGGGACATTTCTATTGCCTGGGACTTTTCTGAGACTAGACCAAAGGTCAGAGTTGTTCAGTGTAGTGTGCCCAGTTCCCATAATTAAAACATTCATTAAATTATTTTTGTTAATGTCTCTGAATTTTCACTGGAGAAACTCATTAACTGTTAGCACATCAAAATATGAGCTTTCAATCTACTGGGAAACAGAGTTTTTAAGCAATAGTACATGAAACTGTAAATTAATATGACACAGAAGTAATGGCTGGCAGAATTAGAGTAGACATCTGGGATTTCTAAGGTGTGTGTCCGGGTGGAGGATATGTAACCATTCTGTCTGGTTGGACTACAGCTCCCATCAGCCCTGGTCAGACCAACCAATGGTGAGAGATTATCCACCAAGGTTCTCCTTAAGCTCTTACATTAGAACTGTTGGAAAATCTTTCCATTCTCACTTCCTCTCCTTAGATAAATAGGATTTTCCTGCATGCAAACTCGACTGTGCTCTTTCTTTAAAAACATTTTATTTGGTTCTACTGAATCACAGGGGCAATAAATGCCTTTGTAAATTGGTAAACAAATCATGTGATTCAGCTTACTTTCTTATTCTCCTGCTACTCTCCCGGTTTCCCATCTCCCTGCTCTCTCAACTTTCTTCGGAAAGATGGTGAGACAAAGATTTCTTCTTTTACCTGAACTATTCATTAGCTAGGTTAGGATGTAGCCTCTATGCATATGTAGATTCAAGCCATTAGTAAAATTTTGTTTTTACTAATGTTTTGTTTTAAACTACAAGCTATTTGTGTTGTTTCTGAGTCAGCCTCAGTTCGTTAGGCAAGGACACATTTCTGCTACTCTGCTGTTTTAAAGCTAGACTCTAACAGGCTTGGCTTTGATATTTTTGATATTTTGATATTGTTCATTTCCTTAACAAAGGCTGAAGCCTTAGGAAACTTGAATCCCCAACAAGAACACAACCTCCAAATGTGCTACACCTGGAGGTCTTGCTCTGAATACATCAGTAAAGAGTTTCCCTAGTATAGTCCTGGCTCATTATTTCTAGTGTGCACACAATGATTAATTTGAAGCACATTTTTGAATCTCACTGTTTTGTTCTTTGCATAGATAGAGATGTATGTACAGAAATCTTAGGTGCAATTTAACTTATTTATCTAATAGAAGAGATCAATGAAGATAGTATGGAGCAGTATGTAAAGCAGTATTTAAAGATTCATATGGCAAATCCAGAGGATCTTGTCCTCTGTGGAGTACCCCATTGCTATGTTTGGCTGAAGCAGATGATCCCATCAGAAGATAAAAGCTGATCCCGCTTTCCCACCGAGGGGCAGCTACATTCATAGATTCATGTGAGGGACTCTTTTTGGACTTGGGAAACATGTGACTGAATCACTTGAGAAATAGGTGGGGTAACCTACTAGAATGCAATCAAGTGACATTCTGCTTTTTCCATTCATTATGGGTAAGGAGCCCCATCACAAATCTCTCACATAGGCTTCCTTAGTGCTAAGCTCATAGGATTTAAGCTTCCCAGTGGCTTTCATTCCAACACAGTAATCAATATGCCACCCATCACCATTTGGCGGGGAATATAAGCATGCCTTACTGAATATTTCCCATTGGGGTGTCTGATTGGCTACAGTGAGAACTGAATGTTGAAATGGACTAGCCCTGGGCAAAGTATGGCCCTGGCCCAAGGCTATTTGTGGCCCTTGATCCTGTCAAAGGTTCTGGAGATTTCCCTAGCTAAAAAAGGTAAATTGCTTCTCCTGAAAATGTCCAAGCATGGGAATTCAACTCCTACCTACCGTAGGTTGCAGTGGCCCCTTGCACTGTTTAATAGCAAAGATATTTTTTAAAAAAACTAGAAAGAGATTCCACCTAAACATTAGGAAGAACTTCTTGAGGGCAAGAGCTGTTTGACAATGAAACATGCTGCCTCAGAGAGTGGTAGAGTCTCCTTTTTGGAGGTTTTTAAATAGAGTATGGATGGCCATCTGCCAAGACATTGGTCTGATCTAGTTGTGCTTTTCTAATGTTCTCAAATTCTATCAACTACAAGAATAAATAATTGCCAGAATCCTATATGATTTTTTTTGTAACTTTACACATATCTAGGTAAGTAGCAGAGGCACTAAGAAACCCCTTTGCTGGATAGTGACGATAGTTAATGGGACACCAACAAGCGTATTTTATGTGTATTAGTGCCCACTGTGCATCAGGATCAATGTGAAGTGCATCAGGACCAATGCAATGCACAATGGGACCAATGCACATCAGTCCTGCTGGTGCATCAGGCAC
This sequence comes from Phrynosoma blainvillii, assembly GCA_026167975.1. Classification (NCBI taxonomy): domain Eukaryota; kingdom Metazoa; phylum Chordata; class Lepidosauria; order Squamata; family Phrynosomatidae; genus Phrynosoma; species Phrynosoma blainvillii. The sequence continues at coordinate 174,355,145 of JANUYF010000001.1, forward strand.
CAACAAGCTTTGAGCACTTTGCTAGCTCTGTTACCTAGTAATGTAATAGCAGCCCTTTATTACTTATTACAGATGTTACACAACTGTACATTTGTAATCCCACACACATAAGTCCATTTTTAATGACGTAAGTCCCCAGGAGGATTCCAGCCTGATTTTTCAATTCTTTATGACATATAATCACTGTACTATGTTTGTTAACTGCCTTGACCTCTATCTTTTAATAGAAATTGGAGTTGCTATGATAATGTTTACAATGATGATAATAATAATTATGACAATATTTACTTACAATATTGCCTTCTTCCCAGCCTGGGCTTCAAGACAGCTTGCAACAGTTAAAAGAGACATAGCTAAAAATATACCAAATAAAAAAATTAACAATATTATTAAAGTATCCATACAATTAAAACAAGTTTAAAAATGTAACTATTTAAAAACACCTGTGCTGGTCTATAAAAGAAATTAATTAACTATTAAAAACAACAATCAGAGGCTTCTGCAGACTTTTAAAAAGTTAATTATGTTCAGACTACATGCAACATCAAAGTATTAAATCAGTTTTATAATTTATGATGTCTGTGTGCATGCATTTATGCATTGCCTTTTGTATTCCTGAAGACAACCTTAAAATATCTAAAAGCCAAAACTCATCAGACCTTTTAGTTAAGAAACTTCATTTTCCAACATCACAAGAAGTATCTCTTCTTTCTTTACTGGGTTTTCTGGGATAGTCTCCAGGTTCCCCATTCAATATGATTCTTCCCTCTTCTTAGAGGCATTTCTGGTATAACATCTATAGAATAACTGATGAGTGTGACATGGCTTTCATGTTGATAAACTACATATTTATTTATTTAGGTACCGTATTTTCCAGCGTATAAGACGACCGGGGTGTATAAGACGACCCCAACTTTTCCAGTCAAAATATAGAGTTTGGGATATACTCGCCGTATAAGATGACCCCCCCTTCCAACACACACCAAATAAAAAATAAAAAATAAAGCATCAGATTTAATTTCAGTATGATAATTTTAATTCAAATGCATTGCAGAAATTTATTAAAGCATTTTGACACCGCTTTAGCTGCCCTGGCTCAAGGCTATGGAATTCTGGGATTTGCAGTTTTGTGAGATATTTAGCCTTTTTTGTCAGAGAGCTCTGGTACCACAAAGCAAACTGCAGATCCTAGGAGTCCATAGGATGGAGCCATGGCAGTTAAAGCAGTATCAAACTGCATTATTTCTGCAGTGCAGACTCAGGCTGCATCCATACTGCAGAACTGATGCAGTTTGACACAGTTTTAACTGCCATGGCTCCATATTATGAGAGCTCTTGGATTTGTAGTTCGATGAGCTACTTAGCCGCCTCTTTTCCAGGACATGCCCTCCATGTCAACCCTCTCTCCAGGAGGAATTCCAAAACGTCCTCAATTTTGAGCACAGCATAAGAAGCATGGATTTATATTTATGTTTTTAGCTTTATCTACATTTTTTTCTTGTGTGTCCTACATTTTTAGTAGTGAGTCATCCTCCTTTGCATTTAAGACATTTGGTCACCCTGTCTGAGTATCGGAGTAAGACTCTGAAGGACAGGGTTTGAGTCCCCACTTGGCCATGAAACCCACTGGGTGACCTCGGGAAAGTCACACTCTCTCAGCCTCAGGAGAAGGCAACGCCAAACTCCCCTCTGAAGAAACCTTTCCAAGCAAACACCATGATAAGGCCGCCTTAGGGTTGCCATAAGTCAGAAATGACTCAAAGGCATACAACAACAACAACAACAATCTTAGAAGTGGCTTCCTTCTTTTCTCCCCACCCCCCTTATCCTCTTCCTCCTCTTGCCTGGATTCCTTCATTTTCTCTCCTCTTTCTCATCCCCTTTTCTTGCTGGATTCCTCCGTTTTCTCTCCCCTTTTGCAACCCCTTCTCTTTCCTTCATTGTTCCATTTTCTCTCCCCTTTCAAAACCCTTTCTCTTGCCTTCATTGCTCCATTTTCTCTCCTCTTTTGCAACCCCTTCTCTTCCTGGGATCCCTCTGTTTTCTCTCCTCTTTTGCAACCCCTTTTCTTGCCTTCATTGCTCCATTTTCTCTCCCCTTTTGCAATCCCTTCTCTTCCTGGGATCCTTCTGTTTTCTCTCCTCTTTTGCAACTCCTTCTCTTGCCTTCATTGCTCCGTTTTCTCTCCTCTTTTGCAACCCCTTCTCTTGCCTTCATTGCTCTGTTTTCTCTCCCCTTTTGCAACCCCTTCTCTTCCTGGGATCCCTCCATTTTTTCTCCTCTATTGCAACCCCTTCTCTTCCTGGGATCCTTCTGTTTTCTCTCCTCTTTTGCAACCCCTTCTCTTGCCTTCATTGCTCTGTTTTCTCTCCCCTTTTGCAACCTCTTCTCTTGCCTTCATTGCTCTGTTTTCTCTCCTCTTTTGCAACCCTTTCTCTTGCCTTCATTGCTCCATTTTCTCTCATCTTTTGCAACCCTTTCTCTTGCCTTCATTGCTCCATTTTCTCTCCTCTTTTGCAACCCTTTCTCTTGCCTTCATTGCTCCGTTTTCTCTCCTCTTTTGCAACTCCTTCTTTTTCTGGGATTCCTCCATTTCCTCCCCGCTTTCTCATCCTCCTCCTCCCTTCTTCTCCCTCCTCCCAGTTCTCATCCTCCTCCTCCTCTACCCAGCGTATAAGACGACCCCCCAACTTTTGAGACCCTTTTCCAGGGTCAAAAAGTCGTCTTATATGCCAGAAAATATGGTAGTTAGTTAGTTAGTTTCATTTCTGTGCTGCCTTTTCTCCACCCAAGGCAGCTTCCAGAAATAGCACATTAAAAATATTTACAATAAATTAAAAAAAACCCACATACATTAGACACTACAAAATCATTTAAAAGTTATATAAAAGTTTAAAAAGTAAATAAAACACACATCTAAATAATATGGTTCTAAATACCAGCAAAAGTCTGCTTAAACAAAAATGTCTGCCTGTCAGAGAACTGTGGATAGGAGTTTTAAAGGCTAGGAGCAGCCACCAAGAAAGTTTTCTCTTATGTCCTCACCAAGTACATCTGTAATGGTGGTGGGAATGAGAGAAAGCCCTCTCCTCAAGATCTTAGCATTCTTTCAGGTTCCAATGGAGACATACAGTCTTTCAGATAGGCTGGACCTAAGCTGTAAAAAGTTTGTCTGTCTACCTCTCATAGTCTGCAGCCTTTGGCTACTAGTTGTGAAGCAACCATGGATGATCTGCCCTAAATTCTCATGTTGGGAAAAAGGACACAGAGCTTGGAAATTAGGGAGGCCCAATTGTTCATTGATATCTAGGGATGGAAAAAATATGCAGTTTTTAAAATGGTCATAAATTGGATTTCTTGAATGTCAGGAAACTCTGATGAGAAGAAACTTTAGATGGCTGAGAATCTTCACAGCTTGGGGCTTATACAATGTTGGAAAATGCACATTGCATTTTCTGTAAGAAAAGAAACTTCCTATGCTGAAAGCAGCATTTTTCTCTGAGGGGGGAAGGGAAGCACTTTTCTAAGTCTCATGAGGGGATCCGTTTTCTGTGCAGGAAACTAGTTTTCTGAGCAGAAAATGCATTTTCAGTGCAGAAAAATCATGTGCAGTTTTTTGCACAGAATAAGTCCCAACAACAACAACAATAATAAATTTTATTTGTATCCCGCCCCTCTGACAAATAATTGGGGTGGCTAACAAAATTTAAAAGTTCCATACAGTATGTTAAAACAACCCCAAAACCAGAGAACCCACCCGCCCCTTAAAAAAATATTAAACCCATTAACAATTAAAACATATTTGAAGCAGTCTTCAAAAACTACAGGTTTTTTTTCCAAAGAGAGAAGAAAAATGGTAAAAGGTTTGGACTCCCATTGACAATGTTGAAAAATGAGGCAAAAACAAGCATGAAACAAACAAACATGCTTGATGCGAACCTTTACCAAGATCAGCAATATCGATAAAGAAACCATACTATTCCTTTTTTTTTTTTTTTTGGGCATCAATTCTAAAAAAAAAAAAAAGACCCAAAACCCATGACAAACTAAACATTCAAGTTAGCTTTAACTAAATATATAACTAAAACACTTCCCAGAATTATTTCTACAGTGTAGATCAGTGATTCCCAAACTTTGGTCCTCCAAGTGTGTTGGGCTTCAACTCTCAGAATTTCCAGCCAAGCTGGTTAGAACTTCTGAGAGTTGAAGTCCAAAGCATCTGGAGGCCCAAAGTTTGGGAACCATTGGTGTAGATGTACCCTGAGAAATCTAGAACCTCATTCCATGAATAAAAATTGATTCCTCCCCTCCCAGCACTGGTGATTACCATAGATGCAATGGGCAGTGGTGGGCAATCCTATGTTACCCTGTCAGTGAGACTGTTTCCTCCACCCACATTCATGAGGATTATGGTCTAACTCTTCTTCTTCATATGTATCTCCATAGTAATTTTGGCTGTTTAGTGAATGTTTTCCTACGTACTTTTAGGAGTCTCTTCTGTTTATCTCTAGTGCATGTTATTCCTAGCCTGTGTATATATGTATGTTACCTCAATTATTGTTGTTGTTGTTAACTGCCTTTGTGTCAATCTCGACCCATGGTGACCCTATGGATGAGACACCTCTACCCCCCCCCCCCCCCCGTCCTCTACTGCTCAGCCCAGCTCCTGCAAACTCATATTCGTGGTCTCTTTAATAAAGTCCATCTAGCAAGTGGCCTTCCTCTCTTTCTACTTCCCTCCATCTTTCCTAACATTATTGTCCTTTCCAATGATCCGTGCCTTCTCATGATGTGTCCAAGGTACGATAGTTTAAGTCTTGTCATCTTGGCTCCTAGGAATCTCTCTGGCTTGATCTGTTCTAGGACCCATTTGTTTGTTTTTTTGGCTGTCCATGGAATCCTCAGCACTCTTCTCCAGTGCCACATCTCAGATGTGTTGATTTTCCTCCTATCTTCTTTCTTGACTGTCCAGCTTTCACATCCATACATGGTAATAGGGAATACAATGGCTTGTATGATTCTAACTTTTGTGTTGAGTTGTATATCTTTACCAGGGGTAGGCAACCTTTCCCCTTTAAGGGCCGAGGGACTTCAGCTCCCAGAATCCCAGGAGCTATTGGCCAAAATGGGACTATTGGCCAACATGGCTGAGGCTTCTGGGAGCTGAAGTCCCTCAGCCCTTAAAGGGGAAAGGTTGCCTACCCCTGATCTTTGCATTTTAGGATCTTTTCTAGTTCTTTCATAGCTGCCCTCCCCATTCTTAATCTTCTCCTTATTTCCTGGCTTTAGTCCCCATTCTGATCAATGTTTGATCCCAGATATGAGAACTCTTTTACTATTTCTGTTTCCATTGTCTAGTTTGAATGTGTGTACGTTCTCTGTAGTCATTATTTTTGTTTTCTTTATGTTCAACAGTAAGCCTGCTTTTGAACTTTCTTCTTTGATTTTCCTTAGTAGTTATTCCAGGTCTGTGAGGTTTTCTGCTAGTATTATGATGTAGTCAGCATATCTTAGATCAGGGGTAGGCAACCTTTCCCCTTTAAGGACCGAGGGACTTCAGCTCCCAGAATTCCAGGAGCTATTGGCCAACATGGGACTATTGGCCAACATGGCTGAGGCTTCTGGGAGCTGAAGTCCCTAGGCCCTTAAAGGGGAACCCCTGATCTACCATGTAATATTGTAGAAGAAGTGAAACTGGTTACACATAGATGAGAATTTCATGTCAATTCATTCCTGAACAAAGGTTACCAAATGAGAGAGAAAGCAAAACTAGGCCTCCTCCTAGTTGCACAGTCTATGTGTGGTGTGTAGTAATGACAGCTGAAAGCAGCATTTTGAATGTGTTGTTGGTTTTCAGAGTTGCTGGGCAATTTGTAGACTAAAGCGAAGCAATGCTTCCATATTACAGGTGACATCTTCCTTTGGGACTGCTGCAGATCTGTGTGTGTGTGTGTGAGAGAGAGAGAGAGAGAAGAAGAAGAAGAAGAAGAAAGAAGAAGAAGAAGAAGAACTGAAATGGAAAAAAAAATATATCACCCAGTCTCCTATGCAGTCTCTAAAAATATTATGATCCTAGAAAATGGATGTCCTGAACTTTCAATTTCTGGGTGAAGAAGGAGCATGAAACAAGATTAATGTGTTTGGATCACTTCTTGAGCACCAACGTCTGGCTCTGAGAAGCACCAGCTGCTGCATAGGTGCATTCTCCCACCGATGTTGATTATCTTATCAAATACAGATTTAGTGGCAACCATAAGCTCCCATTCACAATCAGGTTGGGTTTAATGAAGGTATAATGTAACAAATCCCTTACTCAGATATGGGTCTATCTGCACTACTCCCCATCTTAAAGTTGTAAACATAAGCCTTCTAACTTTTCTGTAGTCATTATTTTTGTTTTCTTTATGTTCAACAGTAAGCCTGCTTTTGAACTTTCTTCTTTGATTTTCCTTAGTAGTTATTCCAGGTCTGTGAGGTTTTCTGCTAGTATTATGATGTAGTCAGCATATCTTAGATCAGGGGTAGGCAACCTTTCCCCTTTAAGGACCGAGGGACTTCAGCTCCCAGAATTCCAGGAGCTATTGGCCAACATGGGACTATTGGCCAACATGGCTGAGGCCTCTGGGAGCTGAAGTCGGCCCTTAAAGGGGAAAGGTTGCCTACCCCTGTCTTAGATTGTTGATATTTCTTCCTACTATTTTCACTCCTCCTTCTTCCATGTCCAAGCCTGTTTTCCTTACAATATGTTTGGCATATAAGTTGAATAGGTAGGGTGATAGGATGCAGCCTTGTCTGACTCCTTTACCAATTGGGAACCATTCTGTTTCTCCGTGTTCTGTTCTGACAGTTGCCTCTTGTCCTGACTACAGATTCCTCATTATGACTATCAGATGTGTTGGCACTCCCATGTCTTTAAGGGTGTTCCATAGCCTTTCATGGTCTATGCCAGGGGTAGGCAACCTAAGGCCCAGGGGCGGATGCAGCCCCCTGAGGCTTTTGGACCGACCCCAGGCTGGTCCTGCCGCCACCACCGCCGCCCCCCCGCCACCGCCGCCGCCCACCATGATGATATTGATTATTGCTGTTATTACTTGTTCTTGGGGTTTTCTTGGCAAAATCTCCACAGGGGTTTTGCCATGGCTTTTCTGGGGCTGAGAGAGTGTGCATGCATATTTTTATTTTTATTTTTAATTTTTAAAAAAGATTTTATTTATTTATTTATTTATTTATTTATTTATTTTTGGTACTTCGGTCCCCCATTTGTCTGAGGGACAGCAACCTGGCCCCCAGCTCAAAAAGGTTGCCTACCCCTGGTCTATGCAGTCAAAGGTTTTGCTATAGTCTATAAAGCACATGCTGATTTTCTTTTGGAACTCCCTGCTATGCTCCATTAGCCATTGCATATTTGCAATGTGATCTCTGGTGTTTCTTCCTTTCCTGAACCCTGCTTGGACCTCTGGGATTTCTCTCTTTATGTATGGTTGGAGTCTATTTTGCGGAATTTTGAGCATGGTTTTGCTTGCATGGGAGATTAGTGCTATGGTTCTATAGTTGCTGCAGTCTCTTGTGTCTCCTTTTTTGTGGATGGGGATGTATATTGATCACTTCAAATCTGTTGGCCATTGTTTTGTTTTCCATATCTGTTTACATATGTTGGTTAGCACTACAGTTGACTCTGTCAATGTGGATTGCAGCAGTTCTATTGATATATCATCTGTTCCTGAAGTCTTGCTGAGCATCTTGGAGGTTTAGTGCGGCCTGTTACAAGGGCCGATCTCCATTAGGAGGGGCCTGGAAAGAGGCTGTGGAGGCCTTGACGCCTCTGCGGGAGGCAGTTCGTTTTGGGGCTGTGGCCTTGCTCAGCCCGGTATCCTGATCAGGGAGGCCCGATCGCCTTGGGAAGGACCAGGAGGAGGCTGAAGTGATCTTTTGGGGCTGCGGCCTTACTCAGTCTCGCCTCGCACCGGGTGGGAGAGGCCTGATCGGCATGAAGAGGAGTGGGATAGTCCCCTCAAGGCCCGGTCTCCCAGGGGGAGTAGAAGGCCTGGTGCGGCCTGGTCCAGGCAATTTGAGGTTTTTTCCCTGTTTGGGACCCTCAGGTTTGGGTTTGAGTTAGTCCCTGCTTGGGACAGGTTAAGGCCATTGGGGCCTGGTTTTAGTCTCTGCTTGGGACATGATAAGGCCATTGGGGCATGGTGTTAGTCCCTGCTTGGGACAGAATAAGGCCATTGGGGCCTGGTGGTAGTCCCTGCTTGGGACAGGTCATTATAATTGGGGACCCGTGGTTGGGATTGGTGGCTGTCCCTGCTTGGGGCATTTCATTTCCCTGGGCTTATTATTCTATTAAGGGAAATTCCATATATTGTTGATGGCTGGAGGGTTTTAGCCCTGGATAATAATGTTACAATCCAAGGGCCTTGTTATTTCAGCTTGTCCTTGCTTAGGGCATTTAATCTCTCTGGGCTCATTATTTCTTGGGGCTTTTCTCCATATTGATTGTTGGCTGGAGGGTTTTAGCCCTTAACAGGAACGCTACAACCCAAGGGCCTTGTAATTTTAGTCTGAGTATAGTGGCCATTATGCCTTGCAGTAAGTCTTAGTCTAAGCAGCGTGTGGCGCCCACTGGTCAGTCGGCACCTTAACGTGCATCTAAGCCCCAGGGTAGAGATGATGAAATTGTTGCACACCTGGTCCAGTTGGGTCGCACTATGCAGGCATGTGTGTCAGTGTGTGAGCAATTGGCTCAGAGGGGGGTTCAGGATGTTAGTTCTGAAACCATGGCTATTCCAGCTCCTAAGGATGATCAAATGGGGGTGGGGGGATCTCATATTACACAGGTGCAGGAGGCATTCTCAACTGGTACGTCTGTGGACAATACATCACGTGATCCCCTGGCTACCTCAGCTATGGAGGTTGGGCAGCCAACCGTAGCTGATGTGGTGGAACTGCTTAAAAAGGTTCCAGGTTTGGAACACCAGGGAGCGGCTGCCCCTGTATCTAACAGCCTACATTGGCAGATTTGTTCACCTTGGTCCAAAGGGTGGTGGTTCCAGGCCAGAGCAGTGGCTGACTCTTGAAATCGCAGTGACACTGAACAGGGGGTTAGGAGGTGCTTCTTCCACCCTCCAACAGAACAACTGAGCTCCAGTTGCGCTACACTCGGTGAGAGCTTCTCAGGCATCGGCAGATGCTTTGCAGCAGTTGACCAGCTCAGGTTTGTCTACTTCAACTAATTCATTGGTTTCTTGGCCTACTTCAATTTGGGCACCTGGAGGGCAAGCTGATCAGAGCTGTGGAGCTGAACGCTCAACCTCAGTATCTCTGAGTACACCCTCAGCGGCAGTGGGGGTGAGCCAGGTTCAGGAACCAGGGGTTCAGGCAGAGCAACCCTTGGTGGGCAAGGTAGGTGAGTCCAGAGGGGTTGTTACAGTGGGAGCTTTAGGTCTAGCTGGGGTGGACAGTGCGGCTGAGTGCAACCCTTATGCGGGTATGTCTACCCCATTAGGATCACATCTCCCGCTTGCTACAAAAGAGAGGATTTGGAAGGGGGAGTATATTGATTTGTTTTCCCTAACATTTCGCGGTCTGGAACCAAGAATTATGGTGAAGGATGGAGTGGTATTTAGTTTAGTTTACTGAAGGAGTTCCAGGCTCACAAATGCCCTAAGTTAGAGAGGAATTTTGTGAATTGGATGATGGGTGTCACTGAGGAGAAGGAGCCCTCAAGGTCTCCTGATTTTTCCAAATATCAGGAGATAATGATTAAGGCATATGCCAATTGTCATTTTAATTCGAGAGGGTCTGCTTGGCTGCAGTACGATGAGCAGTTCCGGATGTGGGCTGCCTTAGACCATTCTTTGTCTTGGCGGCATGTACAGGCTGAGTTGTGGGCGGATGTCATGGTGGGGGCCTCTCCTTTGAGCAGGTGTGACAATGGCTTTGTGCCTATGGTCACACAGCCGATAGGGCAGTATACAAGGCCTGGCATGGGGAAGAAAAGAGCATGGGGAGTTTGTTGGGACTTCAACGCAGGTAAGTGCAAGAGGCAGTCCTGCAGGTTTGAGCACCGATGTAACACCTGTGGTAGCAATCACTCAGGTACTTCCTGCTTCAGAGGTAAGAGGGCCAGGGCTGGAGCTGCCCCCAGCCAACACCAGCTGGAGGAAAAAGCACCAACACCCAATAAGTTGGACATTTTAGATACATGGTTGTGGATTTACCCTAACCGGGATTCTGCCCAGTATTTACTGGATGGTTTTTTACACAGTTTTCACATACCTTATTCTGGTTTGAGAGTTCACCGTTTTACACCTAATGCACATTCTGTGAGGGAGTTACCAGGGATTGTTAGAGATAAACTGGCCAAAGAAATAGCGGCAGGGAGGATATCTGGGCCCCATAAACATCTGCCAATGCCAACATTATGGTTGTCACCCGTAGGTGCTGTTTTTAAGAAGGCACCAGTTGAATACCGTTTAATTCATAATCTCTCTTATCCCAAAGGGGAGTCTGTGAACGATGTGATTGACCCAGCGCTAGCATCTGTAAAATATGCATCATTTGACTCAGCAGTGCAAATGGTTAGAGCCTTGGGCACAGGAGCCCTGTTGGCTAAATGTAATATAAAATCTGCCTTCAGGCTCCTTCCTGTACACCCTGAGGATTTTGATTTGCTGGGTTTTCAATTTGATGGAATGTATTATTTTGATAAGGCAATGCCAATAGGATGTTCCATTTCTTGCTCTGCTTTTGAAAAATTTAGTACTTTTTCACACTGGTGTGCGGTGAAGAGGTCCAGCAATCATGCAATTATGCACTATTTAGATGACTTCTTGTTTGTGGGGCTCCAGGCATGACAAGGTGCTGGGATACTTTGTTGGCTTTTCAGGTTTTGATGGCAGAAAAAACTGATACAGCCTGGACTGAATTCATAAAATTGGAAGAGATCTTCAAGGTCATCTAGTTCTTCTCACTGCTCAATGTAAGCTTTATAATGTAAGATGAAGCAATAATGTCCTTGAGAGGTGGTCATCCAGTCTCTGCTTAATACCAACAAAGGAGGGACTTAAGGACAGAATCATTGTGCTTCCTGCATTAGCTCTGAACTTGGAACGTATTTCTCATACAGGGCAGAATTAAAAAATGCAGTACCTGATTTGCATCTTAAAATAGTTCAATTTGTGCAGCCAGCTCAGGAGTCTACCACACCATCCTACTGCATGCAGGAAAGAAATTGACTTCCCGTCAGCTCCAAATCTTTGCCTAGATTGAAATCCATCTGAAGGCCCATTTGAGTTCCTAACTCTGGCAACCAATCATGTTATGGAAAGCAATTCCTGTTCATTGTAAAGACAAGGGAATTTATAACAATGAACTTTTCTAAGACACCCTGGGGCAACATACATGAGCTGATCAATGCTAGCCATCCATGCATAGCTCCAATTTGACTGTGGCATTTCAAACTTAAGGTAGACTTCTCATGTTTTAAAGATCCACTGGAGAATTTGGAGGTTGATTATTTCCCAGCCAGAATATAGGCAGAATTTAATTCCAAAGAGCTGACTTCCTTACTCACCTTTCCAAACAGGTCTAATTAACTGAAGGCACCACTATAATAAAGCAACTCTTTCTTTATTCTCAGCATTCTGTTTCTTTGTCAGTTGGATGGAGCAGTAGCCTCTTTTGGCCCTACTTGACAATATATTCAAATGTAAACTTTAGGTATTGAAGGAGCAGATGTAAAGGAATAATGAAAACAAATCACTGATTTGGGTAGTTAAGATGAGGGATGGGGAAATCACACCCTCCTACATTTCACAGATGAAAATTGGGACACATGTGGCCAAATAACATCAGAGTGCAATCAAGATGGTCAAGGAGAATACACAAGCTAGGAGACACTGCAGCAGTTGACTTTTGCCTGAGCCTAATGGGAAGGGCAAGATTCTATCTCCTCCACTCCTCTCTTCTCTGCTGAGTTAATTGAGTGCAAGCTACTTTTTCATGTTGACACAGTTTGCAGTAATTTGAAATAAGCTGAAGACAAAAGGAGAAAGAAGAGGGAGAAACTGGAGCATCTTAGAAACAGCTGTAAAAGTAAGAGAACAGAGGATTGATCAGGACTGTCCCACTCAAACTGGGAGAGCTGGAGAATATGAGTTAGTTTTGCTTTCAAGGTGTAATCCAAATTTTTGAAACCTCATGTTCTTTCCATCTTTGATATCAGGAAATTTGAAAATATTGTTTGTTTGTTTTTCAGAAATGAACTGAATTGACATTCTCCTCCATGGGTACCAGCCAATCAATAGGAACAGCTATTTTCAGCAAATAGACGTCCACACTGTGTACCTGCCTGCCACATGGGGCAACAATATAAAATAATCAGTTCATTCCAGACAGTACTTTATCTTTTTATCAATGGATATATTTCATTCCCTGTCAAAAATGGTAATGAAAAGAAATTCACAAGTGACTTTTGAAAAAATGGATTTAATCATTTTGTGGCCTGCAAGACTATCAATAAATGTGTGTGTAAATCTTTGGGCTTCCTTTCATTGGGAGGAAACTGTAAACATAACATCAAACTGAAAGAGGAAGGTCTTCAACTCTTTATGGAAGCAGGTAAGATCCTCCTCCAGCCAGAGGTGAAAAAGAAGAGTGTTCCACAAATGCAGAGCCAGATCCTAAAAGGCTTGCTACCTTGATAGAGCTGTATGCATAGGTGGAACTGCCAATAATCCATGCTAAATACCATGCTAGCCAAGCTGCCAAATATTGAGAGAGGTTATAGCACAGGGCCTTGAATACCAGGACCAACAGCTTGTAATGAGCACTGACCTGAACTGGTAGTCAGTGGAAGGGAAGAGACATGTGAGTATTTGAGGAGATTTAAGACAACTCGAACAACTCGTTCTGGATTAAAACCAGAGGACTATAAGTGAGCAGGAAGGCAAACCTGCCAATAGGCTCTTACAATAGTCCAGGCATGAAATAACCAAGGCCTGGACAGCAAATGGACATCACATTCTGTGTTACTTTTCCCCTCTTTGAATTATGCACAAAACTAAAAATGTGTGTCCGCACACAAACATGTTTTATTTAATGAGAAAAATGCATGAAATGCATATGTTAAGAAAAATATATGCCAAAATACAAGCAAATTTCCACGTAGGAAGTCTCACAGCTTGCAATGAAGACAAGAACGGGGGGGGGGGGGGGGATGTAGGTGGGATTTGAAGAAATTAAACAAAACTGAGAATGAGATATTTTTGTGGACCTAGTTGAAAAAAAAAAAAGAGATGGCAACTCCAATTCATCATTAAATTGCAGCTTGAGAAATTCAAAAATGATGCTGTAGTTTTTCAAAGATACTTTCACAGTGGGGAGCTAGTCCTATCTCATAATTTTCCTAAGCCATGGGGGTAGTCAATGATGGTGGAGGTGCAGCTGAGGATCATCTGGCTGGATGTGCATAGCTGGACACAACAACAAAGCTCTGTGATATCTGGAGGACCCCTTGAAGATCCTGGAGAATGCCTTGTGCAAAGGGAAAAGGTGAATCTTTTGGTGTGAGAGGTATAGAAGAAATGTGACTGTTCATCTCTTTAATTCAGACTCTCAGAGCCAGGGTTTACCATCAGGACTGAGGCTTTGAGCAGGAGTCTCCTTGTCAGGGGTTTCCCAACATTCAAGACACTCCAATTTCTTTTTCTTTCTTTTTTAAAAAAAATATTCTTTCTGTTCCAAAACCAAGAACCAAATATACTCATATAAATATATTTAAACAATGAATGAGGTGTCTCATACATTTTTAAACCTCATGCTTTCCTCTGAGCCTCTTCTTCATGCCAGGAGGTGTCAAATAGGTCAATGTCCTCTTTCTCTATTGTTTATCAGACATAACTTAAATTAGTAAGGTCTAAAAAAAGAGACACAGGAAAGATTGCCATTACACCTCCAGAACAAACATCTGTAGATAATGTGAGAAAAGAATTATGGAAGTGTCTGTGGCAAACAAATAAACAAAACAAAACACTTTGCCAAATCCAATAAAAATAATTAGATTATTTCAGTAATAGTGAGCTAACAATACCACTCTTCACCTCCATCTGCTACCATTTTGTGTCTGGTTGTGCCCCTGCACTATAGAATCATAGAGTTGGAAGAGACCACAAGGGGCATCCAGTCCAACTTCCTGCCATGCAGGAAATCACAATCAAAACATCCCTGACAGATAGCCATTCAGCCTCTGTTTAAAGACCTCCAAGGAAGGAAACTCCACCACATTCTGATGGAGTGTGTTCCACTGTTGAACAGCTCTTACTGTCAAGAAGTTCCTCCTAATGTTGAGGTGGAATCTCTTTTCCTGTAGCCTGCACCCATTGTTTCGTGTTCTAGTCTCTGAAGCAGCAGAAAACAAGCTTGCTCCATCCTTAATGTTTGTGAATGTTGGGGAGTCATTTTCAACTCTCTTCTGATGACAGAAAATTTGACAATCTCATGTCTAGACCCATTTCAATCTGGTTTCAGGTCTGGCTGTGGAACAGAGACAGCCTTACTTGCCATGGTGGATGACCTCACAGGAAACTGGCCAGGGGGAGTGTGTCCCTGTTAGTTCTGCTGGACTTCTCAGTGGCTTTCAATACCATCGCCCATGGTATCCTTTTAGGCTGCCTCTCTGGAATGGAATTTGGAGATACTATTTTACAGTGGCTCCATTCCTTCCTGGAGGGATGAAACCAGAAGATGGTGCTAGAGGACTCGTATTCGACACCCTGGCCATTTACCTTGGGGTCCCTCAGAATTTTGTGTTGTCCCCTATGCTATTTAACATATATATAAAGCCACTGGGAGAGGTCATCCAGAGTTTTGGGGTGTGGTGCTATCAATATAGAGATGACACTCAACTCTACTACTCCTTTCCACCTGAATCCAAGGAGGCTGTCCTGGTCCTAAATCAGTGTCTGTCATCAGTAATGGACTGGATGAGGGCAAACAAACTGAAACTTAATACAGACAAGATAGCCTGTGTTAGATGGGGTTACAGTCCCCCTGAAGATACAGGTTCGCAGTTTAGCTGTACCCTGGACTCCGCTTTGAACCTGGAGGCCCAGGTCTCTGCAGTGACCAGGAGAGCTTTTGCACATCTAACGCTTGTGCACCAACTGTGCTTATTCCTTGAGACATCAGATCTGGCCACGACAGTACATGTCTTGGTTACATCCTATTTGGACTACTGTAACATACTCTATTTGAGGCTGCCTTTGAAGAGTGTTCGAAAACTTCAGCAGGTTCAAAAGCTGCATAAGGTGGGATAATAATAATAATAATAATAATAATAATAATAATAATAATGTTTAGAGTGTGGTATTAATAGCATCTAGCTCATAGGTTCATACTCTATACATATTAAAGTTATTTGTTCTTACATACATGGCCAATGAGAGGTGCAATTTCTTGACATTTTGAGACATGGATTGAACAATGAATGTCTTTAACCCATAAAACCCATACCCTTTCAGTTTTATGTGTTAAGGACATTTTTTTGTGAACTGAAGTGAATAAGTAAGAATGCACTTACTTACCAGGCCTGTTTGTTTTTCACAATATTTTATATACCATGCCCCAAAGACCCCCAAAGTGATTCACAACACTCCTCAACTATTTCATTGCCACATGCAAGGATGAATATTTACTGTTGTTTTCTTCCCACTGTAGAAGAAAATGTATATTCTGTGTAGTATTATTACTATATTCAAGCATACCAAAGTGTTCCAGATAAATTTTCTACACAGATAAATTTTCACTGTTATTCCTGATGTGGTTTCCTAATGAAGAAATTAATAAGAACGAATATTCTTTCCATTCCAAACTAAAAAAAAAAAATCAATGCAAGAGGAATAAGCTAGAAAAATGGTTGTCCACAAAAATCTACTACTTCATGCCCAGAAAACTGAACTTCCTGCCAGTTTTGCAAGAGTTCTGCTTTGCATTTGGATGAATCCCAAATCTAGAACAAAACTGAGGTGATTTGGAAAGAGGCAGGAAATGTCTGAACAGAAGACAAACCAGCAGAAAAATCTGAATAATCTGAAAACTTGAAATTTGTCTCCACATAATGAGAATGTGAGTGCTGGGGGAAGTCAGAGGAAAGGAAATTGTTTTGTGACATCTGGCTCCATCTTACAATCACAGTGAATAGGGATTGGCAAATTTTTCATTCAGATTTTGACAATTCAGGTCAACTGCTGAGCAAAACTGAACCAAAATTAAATTATAATTAATATTTAATAGTGAATGACTTTACCAATGGTTTGTAATCACAGTGCTCCATGGGAAGGTTGTCAAAGTAGTGGATTTCAGAACTATTTAGTATTCAGTAGTTATCTCTCCTGAAGCAGGAGAATTAAAATAGGCTACGGCTTTTTTGTGAATTCCACAGGAGCTAGGAGATTATAGCACTGAGTGCTTGTTTGGAAAATGATGGTTGTTCAAAACCTTTTGCCTCTGGCTCTATATACTCTTCAGGGACATATATCCATGTCTTGTTGCACTTTCTGTGAGTTTGATGTCAGATGAGTAGAAAACAACAAGAACAAGACCACATCTTAAACTGTATTATCTTCTGCACTTATCCTTATGAAGTTTTGCAGGTTGTTTGCCTAGGAATATCTCTAAGACATATGCCATTTTAATACAATTTTTCATGCAAAAATAAGACATAGGTGGTGGGGAATGAATTGCACATGCCTCGAATATGCACTAGATTCTTCCACAAAAATTGCTGCACTTACCATGTTGAAATTTGTGTGTGCGCGCGCATGCTTATTAACTAGATCCACCTCTAAATCGCACATGATTTTCTTAACAATACCCTCAAAAATAAAATACGATTTGGATGGATGAGCTCATATTTTTTTTATTATTATATCTTAGTTTGAATACTCAAACTGTGAAGGCTGCTATTATGCAAAACACCCTGCACCTAATCTTCTGAAACTGGACAGGCTTGACACCCTCAGAAAAGGCATCTATCCCTGTAAATATCAGTTTCTGTCAGACAACAATGTTGTCTGCAGGACTGCTTTTTTTCTTTAAAAAAATCAGCCAGTCATTCAATCAAAATTTCAAGGTATGTAGGACACAAATATACCAAAAAATCCTGCTCTCATTGGGTTGATATTTGGCACCTATAATTTCCTTTTAAGGGGCTACTATGCCTTTAATATTAATCAAACTCTGACTAAAATGTAATTCTTTGCTATTTTCATACTTTAAGGAAGCAACCAGTAATTGTAGCATATTTCGTGCCACTGCAAAAACAGTCTTTAAAATTGTGCAGTATTTTAAGACTAATGACAGTTCAGGACTTCACTTTTTTTTTTTTTTTTTACACAAAACAGCATTTTTTCCACAATAAATAAATTGAATTTCTATAGATAAAATCATATTCGTGTTCAGAAATATGAATTTTTATGTATAAAATGCTTTTTTCTACATAATTAAATGGGTACTTATTCCACAAAAAATTTGCATACTTTTTTGTTATAGAAAATAGCATTTTCTATGCAATATATTAGTTTCTTTGCATTTTTTACCCATAAAACAACATTTATGTGAATAATATTTCCAGTGAAACAAAAAAGGTGGTTTTATATGCAGGCAATGCGGATGTCGCCCCCACACAAACACACAAAAAACCATGTAAGTTATACTGAACTGCCAAGAATCACATCAATCCAAGATTCTTATCATCACTGTTTTCTGATACTTAAAAAGCATGTTTTTCAACCATTTCTTTGAATATTTGCTAACATTCGTTTAACTCTTAATTTGACCAACAGAAGATGTACTTCCTAATTGTTGGTTTCCAATGATAGTCAGGGGGACACACGAAGAACTGAATTTCTAAATCAGTATTCAAATTTGGACCCTATTTAAATTTAGTGGTATCTCATCTAAGAAAATTGTTCCTTCCCTACCAAATTACTGAATCAATGTTCAGACTGAGAAACGTATTCCATAAGCAATTAAAACAGCTTACCTGAGCTGGCTTAACATTTAAAACAGGTGGTATCCTAATTTTATCACAAAGATGTAGCTGCCGAAATCACTGCCCGGGTGCAGCTCAGGTCCATCGTTGCTCCCAGGGGTGTTCTGGCGGCCATTTCCTTAAGCTAGAAAACTCCCAGCTTCGAAAAAAGCCATGCTGTGCACCCCTGGGAACAGGGATAGACCCGGGCTGCACCCAGGCAGCAATTTCAGTGACTAAATACTTGTGATAAAATCAGGATACCACCTGTTTTAAATGTTAAGCTGGCTCAGGTAAGCTGGTTTAATTGCTTATGTGATAAATTTCTCAGTCTGAACATTGATTCAGCAATTTGGTAGGGAAGGAACAATTTTCTTAGGTGAGAGACCACTAAATTTGAATAGAGTCCAAATCTGAATACTGATTTAGAAATTCTGTTTTAAATTTTAAGCCGGTTTAGGTAAACCAGTTTAATTTGCTTATGTGATAGTCTCCGGAGTCTTGTGGGTAGTACAGGCCCTTAATACATACAATTAATATTTGAAGGTTTTGGTAAGGCATAAGAATAATGTCAGACAGAACTTGAAGTATTTGCTTACATTTCATTGGTCTTAGGTACTGTTTGTATTCATTAAATACACTTTACTTTAGTGTAAAAACATTTTTATCTCAGACCCAGCTTCAGGTTGCTTTGTTTTCCTTGTGGCTCTTAATTCACTTGAATTCATCCTTTAAAAATGTAAACAAAAAAGCAACTATCTCCTGTTTCTTCCTTTTAACTGTGGTGGTTTGAAATTCTGACCAGATGGCCTGCAAGTTGGCAATCTGAGTGCTGGTAGCCATCATGGGAGCATTGCTTTACTTACCCATCTGTCTCTGAATTCTCAGCTTAAACTGTACTCCTGGGTCAATCCAGACTTCTCTTTTAGACATCCTGTTGGACCTCTGCCTTTCCCAACAGTGTGGCACCACAGGTGTGTGGTATGTGAGTTGGAGAGGAGGAAAGAACCACCAGGAATGCTAGGTCATTTACACACATGCACACAATCACACAATCACACAAATAGTAATACAGACTCCCCTGCACAATCTCACCTCTGAAAAATGATATGTTCTCTTATCATCCCAAGTACACGCAGAATTTCCTGGGCAAAGAAGGAAGTGTTTGAAAATTGATGTTATGTTCCTAAACTGGAGAATTATTACTTTTTGAGCTTTAATGCTACTTCAGCCAGACTGGTTTAGACATACAGTACATTTCCCAATCATATTTCCTTCTGCTGTTGGCTTCTCTCCTCTCTCATTTGAGCAGCTTCACGTGCTGAGGGAGGCTGTTGACTATTTTCATCCTTCCTTCAGTAAGACTGAACCTTTATAGGGAATGCCATTTGGTCTGACTTTTGAAATACTGTGTAATTATGCTCCTGTTTGTGTGCTCTCTCTCTTTCACACACACACACAAGTGTTCTGTCTTCAACTGGCTATATGTGTGCCCAATTTCATTTCTCCTGTCACTACTATTTAAAGACTGTCAATCTGGTATACATGCTGGTGTTGGTGAGGTACACCATCTGTAGGCAGTACGAGGCAAGAGTGTTCTTCTTTATCTGCAGCCCCAAAGCTATAAACTGACTTAAATCTCTTCTCCACTTGCAATGCAATTAAAATATTGACAGTGAAGTAAGAGTTAATTAACAGTATTTCACATATCTGTAACATTCAGAACCATATACACAATGAAAAAGGGAGGGTCTGTGTAAGGAAAGGTAGATGATAAATGGCATATCCCCAATGCAAAAAAAAAGGAAGGGATTCATCCTCTTGGTGTACCGGATCCTGAGCCAATTCAGAAATCTTTCTATATATTTCAAAGCTCAGAATTCAGCTGGGTCAGCTGCTCTAAATTTTTGAAACTGAGCTATAGGATCCCTCCTATTGCCAATGTATGTCTTCTGATTTTCTTTAAATCCATTAACTCCTTTATTACTGCAGGGTATCTCCTTCTCTCTTCCTTCATTAGGGGACTTCCCTCCCCCCTTTCTTTTTTCACCCACAGTGTCCTGGGATTCCCCCCCCCCCCCCCCGCAACATTAAAACCATATTTATATTGTTCCTTTTCATTTCAGTTACATGTTTCTTTCAGCCTTGAATTGCTTGTGCTGTGTATAAGCCTCACTCTCTATGCATCTCAGGAAGTGGCTCTCACCCAAAAAAGCTAATGTATAATGATGTTAACTACAGTTGTTCAGAGGATGTCATTTAAGCAAATAAACAAACAAAAGCACAAGGTGTAACAGATGGAAAAAGACATTTCTTTGGCTGGAAATTAAATTTTCATTGTGCTGCATTGAATAGAAGGGGGATAAAACTTTTTCTAAGCTCTGCTTGTAACACCTTGAAAGCATTATTTTTAACAACACATGGGTGCTCTACTCCAATGAAAGAATGTTTACCAAGTTGTGTTTTGATTGCAACCTCCCAACCCAAAATGTTCCCAAGTCTGTTTTAACTTTTTAACAAGAATTTATTTTCATGACAAAGGAGCATTGCAGTCTAATCAATGTTTTTAATCTCTGCTTTAAACAGGGAGGAAAACCCCCAAATTAACCCAAGAAAGTTTCTAATATTTTTGCAAGTTCTGATTTTAATGTCTAGGAATTGTAGTCTAATGAAAGAGTTTTTTTCCAAGCAAAAAGAAAGGTTTCAAACCCCTGCTTTCTGTTTTTAGAATCCTCCCTCATCCCCAGAACAAGCATGATTATAATCATAATAATGCTAGTAATAATAATCACTAAATATTTTGGCAAGGAGAAGGAGGAGGTGGAGGACGAGATGCTGCTGCTGCTGCTGCTGATGATGATGATGATGTTGATGATGACAGTACACCAATAAGTGTATCTATGCATGTGTATACAGAAGGAAGCACTATAGAGTTTAATGAAACTCACAACTTTAAAATGCTGAGAATCCAATGTACATTTTGCCTTCAAACGTCCAAGGTTTCCCTCTATTGTGCTATAGGGCAGCCAACCCCAGATCTTAGTACATTATAGCACACAGCAAGGGAAAGGGAACATAAATCAGGAGAATGGAAAAACAGGAAAAAATGCCTTTTCCTTTTAAAATATATAGTTCAAAGGAGGCATTTTTTAACCTCATGGCACACATCATTGGACTGTAATCTAGAAAGCCTACTATACATTGGTAGGGTCTTGACTGTTTCCTGTTTCCTCCATTTTCCTGTTGTTGCTGTTTCAGCAACAATATGTCTCCATTGTGCTCAATATACAGATGCATAGAAACTACACAATTTCTCACCACACAATTATAGCAGTATGATTCCACTTTAACTACCATGGCAATGTCCTTTGGAATCCTGCAATTTGCAGTTTAGGGAGTGGTGGTTAGAATTCTGAGCTAGAGAGCTCCCCTAGCCTCTCATCAGACGACAGACAACAGCAGTATGTAGAATGGCGCCATGCCAGTTAAATTAGTATCAAATGTCTATAACTGAGCAGTGCTGATAAATCCTCTGAGTCTTCTGCAGGATTGTTGTCTATATCTAAGGCTGCTTCTGCTTTAAAATCTCCTGAGCTAAGACAGTAGACTGGGTTGATTGTCACCATTATATAAACTAGAATATTGAATAACAAACTTGTGTGGTGAGGATTTCACTTGCCTTGTTATACATTTACCTCTTTAACAAGTGAATCAAGTAAGATGCTATCTCATTGTTGTTGTGTGCCTTCGAGTCATTTCCAACTTATGGTGACCCTAAGGCAAAACTATCATGAGGGTTTCTTGGTATGTTTCTTCAGAAGGGTTTGTCTTGGTGATCAGCCATGACGACAGATGGCATTTCTCCCCTCAATCAATGCCTGGAAGCAGTAATGGACTGGATGAGGAAAAACCGGCTCAAACTGAATCCAGAGAAAACAGAGGTGCTTACAGTAGGGGCCCCTAAACCAGGCATTGAGGTACAATCCCCAGTCCTAGATGGGTTCACGCTCTCCTCGAAGGACTGTGTTTGCAGTTTGGGGGTGCTCCTAAATGCGACGGTTGAGAGCACTATCAGCTTTGGCAGAGATGCCAACTGTGCCCTTACCTGGAAATAAGGGATCTAGAAACTGTATTACATGCACTGGTAACATCATGACTCAATTTCTGTAATGCACTCTACATGGGGCTACCCTTATACTAGTTTGGAAACTACAACTGGTACAAAATATGGCAGCCAGGTTGATTACTGGGAAATCTAGAAGTGATCATATTACACCAATTCTGAAATCCCTTCACTGGCTGCCTATTGGTTTCTGAGCACAGTATAAGGTGTTGGTGCTGACCTTTAAAGCCCTACATAGCCTAGGTCCAACTTATCTAAGGGATCACCTCCTTCCATACAACCCACCCTGCACCCTGTGATCCTCTGGGAGGAACCTACTGAAATTGAGAAAAACTAGATTAGTAGGAACCTCCCAGAGGTCTTTCTTTATCGTTGCTCCCAAACTATGGAATGCCTTGCCGGAAGAGATCCGTCAAATTACCAGCTTGGACAATTTTAAAAAAGCCATCAAGACGGATCTCTTCCATCAGGCCTTCCCTGAATAGAATAGACTCTACCCAATTTTTGTCTCTCCCTCATTTACATTTTTATTGGTGCTAGAACACAAGTTATTTTTAACTATTTTAGTAGAGCATTTAATTTAATTCTTTTTTAAAGGGGAGGGGTAACTTGTTTTTATCATGTTTTATTGTTTAATGTGGGGTTTGTTTTATCTATGTTAATGATGTAAGCCGCCTTGATTGCCTTGGGTACAAAAATAAAGATGATGATGATGATGATGATTGCCATTGTCATCCTCAGAGGCTGAGAGAATGTGACTTGCCCAAAGTCACCCAGTAGTTTATATGACTGAGTTGGGATTTGAACCCTGATCTCCAGAGTCCTAGTGCAATGCTCAAACCACTATGCCACACTGGCTTGTGATCTACGATGTTGCCTTAGGGTAGGCAAATGTGGTGTTTCAGATGGTGCTGGTCTGAAACTCTCATAATCCCTTGGATTGGTTATGCTGGTTTGGGATGAAAGGAGTTGCAGATGAAAAGCAACTGGAATGTCCCAGTTGCCTACCTTAGAGTTACAGGTTCCCATTGTGCTACAGAGACAACTATATTTTTGCTTTTCCATTTGATAATGAGTAAAAGGTTTCTATCTCCTCCTTTGGCATCATGTTGCTCTTGGCTATTTCAAGTTCTTTTGTGTCTGCTGTCCTTAGAGAATATTATGGTGTTTATTCATTCTTTGTTACTTTTCAACAATTCCTCTATGAAGGAGGGAAAGTGTGGCAATTCCTTGCAAACCTTACTATAGCACCACGAATAGTGATAGATGATGGATGTTGCTACTCAGTAATGTCTTGTGAACCACTTGTTGTCCCATTGTAGTGTACTAGTTAAAAACAAAACAACATTGCAATCTTATTTATATAGAAATAACACCTATTGCACATAGTGAGACTTTACTCCAGGTCAGTGCATATAGGATTGTTACCTTCACTTTTGCTGACTGGGGATGTGAATATTCATAATTTTTGTTCTCTTAGCTAGGAATGAATAATTTTATCATTTTTCTCATTTCTATGAAAAAGTTATTGACACCTTCAGTTTTCAAAGCCTTTTTGCAGTCTTTTCTGTGCAAAATATTTCATGGAATTCTGTGCAATTATTCTGTGAAAAATGATGCACAGAGTCGAGGGGTTTTTTTTGCACAGAAAACAGTATTTGATGTACAAAATGCAAGTTTCTTGCAATGAAAACAGTATTTTCTGCTCAGAGAAAAACATTTTTGCACATGTCTCCTGTGCAGAAAAAAAACACCTTTTGTGCACAGAAATGTTTTTTGAGCAGAAAATGTTTTCTGTTAATGGAATTTGTCTGCTCTGAAGAAAATGTCATTTTCTGTTCAAGAATCCTTCACAAATACATGCATTTTTTTCTCACACTGATTCAGTCTTGAACTGTAAGGATTCTTGCCCATATAGGACTCTTATTGCCAGGGATTCCCAACATTGTTGTTGTTGTTGTTGTTCTTCTTCTTCTTCTTCTTCTTCTTCTTCTTCTTCTTCTTCTTCTTCTTCTTCTTCTTCTTCTTCTTCTATTTTGGATATTCTTTCTATCTCTATTCCAGGCTATCTCTGATTATAACCAAAGGGTTCTGTAAATTTCCCTTCACTTTTAATACTGCATAGAGAACATTTTATACTGTTTCCCCTCTGACACACACACACACACCACATAGACACACATTTTCTCCATTGCCTCTCCCTCTCAACTCCTTTTGCTCCTCTCCTTGATCAAGCACAGTCTGGGGAACAGATGTGATATGAAGGATTTGACAAAATTTGAAGTGAGTTGCCCACCCCTAGTAAAGGGTGGAAGAACTGGTGAAAGGTAATACGACCTGACAGGAAGTCTGCTACTTTGAACCAGGGACAGTCTGAAATGTTCTGGAATGGCAAAAACTATGTTGGAAAAGCTCTTCCAGAAATTGTTACTTCAGGTCTTCTCTGAGTTGAAGAAGATAGAGAAACTGGATGCAAATAGTTTTATTTACTTTATGCCATATTTCCGACAGGTGCTAGATGTGTGTTTGGTAATGGATACAGCCTTGCAAATCCACAAACATTTAGAACACTAGGAATTGAAATAATATTTTCAAATTTTGAATAAAACAGATGAAAGAGGGGGTTCCTGAAGGAAACCAGGAAATCTCAATGAGGAAATTCTTGCATGAAATGAATTTTCAGAGTTTGATCTTATTCAGTGCAAAATAGAGATTAAAACAAATCCCATGTGGTTTGTTGGCAAAGAAATGGTATTTTCTATCCCAGAATCTAGCTGTATGTTCAGAAAATGTGATTTTTTGCACAGGAAGCAAGTTTCCTGATCGGAAAATATTTTTAGGTTTCCAGAAAAAAAAACATTAATGCACAGAAAAATGTAATTTCTGTGGGGAAAATATTTATGTGTGTAGAATAAATCCCAATCTGCAAATCATTGTTAAAAACTTCAGAGGTTTCTAGGATCCTCACATTGGGGATAAAATTGATTAAATTATTTCTGCTTTCCTATGAAAATGAAATTAAGGAATATTTACATTGCTAAGAGGCATCACTCAATCTTTTTGAAATAAATGCCATTTAATTACTCATAATGTATGTACACTGTTATTGAATCTAATAAATAAATACAACCCACTGATTCCAATGGGGCTTTTGCATGTCTAGCTTTCTCTCTAGATTGCACATAAAATATTGTTAAGAGTTGTGCCGCTACAGTCTCATTTAATTAATATTGGGGGGGGGGGGAAACACGGTCTAACCCACAGCATTATTTAGAGAGATCTTGTAGCACCTTTGAAACTAACTGAAGGAAAGAGGTTGGCAGCATGAGTTTTCATAGACTTCAGTCTACTTCCTCAGATGCTTTTGGTGGAGTGGAAGCTAGGGAAAGACATATATATGCCTTAGTATATGAGAATGTCAATTCAAATTCAAAATCCTTTGTGTATGCAAATGAAATAGAAAGTCCAGTTTTAACAATGATTGTTTGTGGACAAAGACATAGCCATTGGGTAGGGAACTGAGGTGGTCAGACCAGTTTGGCTTTGGAAACCAGCCTGTAGGTGGGGAGAATAGTTACGTGTAGGATGCCCCGAGGAGGATGGGGTCAGATAATGTTGAAATTGCTGACGGAATGGAGTTTATTAATGGACTGAACAGGGACAATGGCTTCTTGGCTCATTACACACATTTCTATCTGACCCCATCCTCATGAGGGCATCCTACACTCATCTATTTTCCCCACCTATAGGCTGATTTCCAAAGCCAAACTGGTCTTCCCACCTCATTTCCAAACCCAATGGCTATGTCTTTGTCCACAAACAGCCATCGTTAAAACTGGACTTGCTATTTCATTTGCATACACAAAGAATTTTGAATTTGAATTGACATTCTCACATGCCAAGGACACATATATGTCTGTCTCTTGCTTCCACTCCACCAAAAGCATCTGAGGAAGTAGACTGAAGTCTACAAAAGCTCTTGCTGCCAACTTCTTTCTCTCAGTTAGTCTCAAAGGTGCTACAAGATCTCTCTACATAGTGATTCTACAGACTAACGCGGCTATACCTTTGAATTCTACCACAGCATTGTTGCCTGATTTTATTTAGATGTGTGGTGAGAAAAGTCACTTTTGGATCCAAGAACCCCATGCAAGTGTTCAAGGAGGAGAAAGTTCACACACACATTCACACAGGCCAAATAAATATCTGAGTTGGTTGCCATAAAAATCATAGTCATGTGATATTGATTCACAGCTGCCTGAGTCTCTTCGGCTGAAAGTTTCTTTACCCAACCATAATAAACATACACAGACTATAAGGGTCCTGCTTGAGGCAGAAGCAGCAGCTTGATAAAGCAAACAGGCCTGCTGCTTGTGCAATATATTTTTGTTTTAGGGTGCGTTTTAAAGGGAAGTGAATTGAAAGACAGCTTGCTTTCTTATAGTTGTTCAAGTTAAATTACCAGATACAATCATTATGCAAAAAAGATCTGGAGATGCTGTAGTAAAAAAATGTATTTGCTGCTAGAAAGCTGCTTTGGCATTCAGTGTGCTTAAACAAATATTACTGAGGTACAAACAGAACTAATCATATTTGGTCTACACAGAGGATATTCCATTCCGTTAGTGGACCAAAGATGAAAACAGAGAGGAGTTTGCAGAGAAATAAACACTGGTCTCAAGTTGACAAAGTTTGTAAATGTTCTTGAAATGTTTACAATTTAGATAAATTCTGACCTATTTTTTTATTCTGTACAGAGCTTGAAAAAAACACACATTACAAATAATGATTTTACCTGTAATATCACCAATATTTTTTAAAGAAAAGGCTGAATAATTTAAAAAGTAACATGGGGGAGGAGAGAGGGACTAAGCAATTGTATGTCCCTTGTACATGGCAAGTAACATGGGAGAGATTCTAAGAGTTTCAGGCCCCAAAAAAGTGGTTTCTGGACATTGTGGGGGCATGGCGTTCAAACAATGCATGCCTCCAAAGCATCTGGAAGCTGCTCCAACACTGATCTGGTCCTTTGGAGCAGATTAAAAAGGAGTCAGAATAATCCAGCTCCTGGCAATGGCTGGCTTGGAACTGCAGCAGTAGCCTGCTTTGGAAGTGGGCTGTGCAGTCACTGTGGTCCCAGCATGATTGCGGCTGAAGCAGCCAGAGGCCGCTCCTTGCTGCCCATCTGCTTCACCTCTCAGTGTACATCTTGGCACCCTTTTGGTGTAGGGTAGGCTCTGGAACTGCCTTCTAGGGTTCTGTGGTCTAGTGGTTGTAAAGGAGTCTACTCTACAAGCACATAACCTGGGGGTTTCATTCTCTCTTGTAAAATCCTGTGGCTTGGGTAGGAACCACCTTGTTTGCCTTCCAATAGAAGGCCAGGCAGGGGATAACCTTCCAGTAGAAGGCCAGCCAGTAGGAGTTCTAATAAAGCATAGATCTGTACCAAAATTGTTATGCCACTGATTGGTGGAGAAGATTTGTGGAAAGTGTATAAAGGCAGCTGGACAACTCCTGGGGGCAGCTCCCCCAACTTAGTTCAACTGATCTCTGGCTTCCCTTGCATGCCTGGAGAAGAAGAAACAGACTTCCTCTCATTCACCTTTCTAGACAATGGTTACGGTAAGTCGTTGTCATCCTTTCTGGGTGCACATAGTCAGCAGGACAGCACCTGGAGACACCCCATTGCAAATGAAACACTGGGGAGTGGGGAGAACCTGAACATGGGAGCCTCCTGCTGGAATCCAGAGAGAAAGTGTTGCACAAGGAACTAATGGATTCCCCCTCCTGAAGTGCCTAAAGAAGCACTTACATTGGTATAACATGCCACCAACATCATTTGACCATTGTGCCTACTCTGTCTGAGTGGAACCAAGGCCATTACTACATATGGCTTTTAAAATACAATTTTACCAGGAAAGAAGGGGCCTTGGCTATACTCATCACATGGTGATGCCTCCAACCCATAGCTCTGATGTCCTCATCCCTTTTCATTGATGGGGAAAACCTGTCAATGACTTGGCAAGCAGACAAGTCTCCAGATGTGAACTGTCACTCCCAGTGCAGTTGCACAATTACAAGTCACATAGTGTCAGTGTTCCTTCCTCCTCCCTGTCTCCCCTCCCCATAGCTATTCTGGATTACCTTTAGTATCTTTATTTATTTATTTATTTATTTATTCTATTTCTTTTCTTTTCTTTCTTTCTTTTGAAAGCAGAGCTTTGGAATTGTGCAAAAAAGTGGGGAAAATAAAGTTAAGATACCCTAAAAGCATAAGGCAAGGATATGGGTTAAGGAAAAGTCAGAAAATAAGTGTGATGGGGGTAGCAGCCCTGGTCACATGAATGAGAGAAGGTGTGATGATTGCTGCCTTGAAAGAGGTATATTCCCATTTTACTTTTGCTAGTGTGACTGCTATGAGAACGGAGATCCTAAAGCTCCTGGGATTCCTCAGCAGGTCTGCTGCTATGCTACAGCCACTGAAGGCATGGATCTACCCAATCTGTATCTGTGAGGGTGTTAGTCTCTTAGTAGATAGAAAGGGCAGCACTGTAATTCTGTATCTCAGGCACTCCATCTGGCTTCTAACTGCATTCACTGCAAAGCTATGTGCTCACTAGGGAAATCTGCAGCCTAGTGACTGAAAATAATACCCACAATGACAAATAAATTAATTAAAATTTCTTCAAGATCCCTAAACTTCCTTCTTGTCACAGTCTATTGTGAAAGGATGAGAATTTTGATGTAAAAAAATCAATCAAATATATAGTGCATAAGTTTTTTCAACCTCTTTGCATTGCTTTCCGGAGGCCATACAACAAGAGCAAATTTGGCTTTGATATCTGTACATTCAGGTCTAATTAAAACAAACTGTCCATCTCAGTCCTTTATAATGTGATGAGAGGATTTACATCTTCCAGTTTAGAACAGGGATAGGTGAGAAGTGTGTTGGATTTCCAGCAGGGGTCCCCAAACTACAGCCCATGGGCCGGATCCAGCCCGTCGAGGCCTTCTTACCAGCCCATGGCCGGTCCTGCCACCACCGCCGCAGCTTGCGTGTGCCGCCGGACCCCATTTTGTCTTCCAAAATGGCGTCTGGAGTCATGCGCATGTGCCCAGCATTGCACGTGCATGCGCATCACTCCGGGCGCCATTTTGGAAGACAAAATGGCACCCTGCATCACGCGCACATGCACACGACTCTGGATGCCATTTTGGAAGACAAAATAGTGCCCGGAGTTATGCGCATGCACGCATGCGCCTCCGACCCCTCCGAGATCTGGGGGCCAGTGAACCAGCCCCCAGATCAAAAAGTTTGGGCACCCCTGGTTTACAGGTTCATACAGGCTCACTCGATTTACAGCCTCTGGAACAGAACATGGACCAAATACAATGTGTGGTCAGAGAGTGACAAAGGTATGGTATTGCCATATGATTCATGAAACAAGAGTCTGAAAAAACATGAGAATTGAAAAACAGGTTAGTAAAATGCATGCAAATACACTTTTGTGTATGGAAGAAAACATGCATTTAAAAACTGCTACACTAAAAAAAATGTTCATGAAATGTGTATAGATTTATAGGGATGGGGACTTGCTACTTCATAAGGATCCAAGTTGGAATGAGCTCTGAAATGGAAACTGGAGAACTTCGATAACTCCAGGTTTTATAGATTTGCATCCTTTTAGAAGATAGCTATTGATTTTTGTAATGACAAGTGTTAAGAAACCGAGGGGGAAAATGCATGCCATACTACCCAAGGTGCTACCGTAACACTGCTAATATGGGAAAGGGCAAAGTTATGTATTGTGAAAAGACATTTTGAGCAGAAAACATATGCCTCATTTTTCAATATGGAAACATTTGTGTCTTTTCTCCCCTATACACACACACCCTACATGATGAAAGGTTATAACCCTAGAGTCATATTGTTATTCTCCTTTGTTGTTTCTCATAGGAGATCTACTACATTATTTCACTGGGTGGCTTAAAGTGTCTTTTTCTTCTGCATCCACTCAGGTTCAGTTAATCTATAGGCAGCAGCACAAAGATAGCATGAGCTGGCATAAGGAATATGGCTGGAAGGCCAAAGTATATTTTACACGTCGAACGCTGCAGACACACACAATGCAGGCACAGAGCATGGTGAGAGCATTTCTTATCTCAATGCAGCGTCTGCTTGTTCCAGTTTGGATTCTGGTAGCAAAACCAATTCTCCATTGAATTGGTACCTCGTGATATACCAACCCTGAGAGGACCAGCTAGACTGAGAGCTCAGTTCATTTGGCAAGGGAAGAAGGTCTCCCAGACAAAAACCAGTTGTCAGTAGAGATGTTGGCAGAATCTTTTCCTCATTTCTTGTCCACTTAACCCCCTACAAACAACTGGGGAAAAGTAAAACATTTTGCACAGCTCTGAACTTGCTTTTATTTGGAAACTATTTGGTTTTAGTTCCAATGTCTTTCAGGTTCATTTCAAATTTTGGCCAATTCTGCCTCAGATTTTGTCATTTAGAGTTCACAAAGGTGCTTGCCTAATGAAACTCTGTGATATTTGTGGGGCAGCCATAAGTCAACAGATGACCTGAAGGCACATACATACACACATGGAGAAATAATTTGTCATTTTAGGTGGTCCTTCATCTACAGAGCTAACAATAATATGCTAAATAATATAATGTAATACACATGAGAGTTCATCTCTTGATGGTTTACCACAGGAGATTGTATTGACAACATTTGCATACTATCATGTTTAGAGAGATGAAGACAGAGATAGAGGCTGAGATCCCACATTATCTGATGTAACTGAGATGGTAGAGCTCTGTCATCATAGTTACACCTGATGATGCCACTCACCTCCAAAACCCCCCCCCACAAAAACATCTCAGCTGAAAGGTTTTGGAGGTATGCAAAATGGGGCTTTGCAGTTTTCTCTCAGTCATGGAATACTTTGAGAACAGGGAGCTGGAGAGACTGTCAGATTTCTGCCTGTCCTCAATGAGCTCCACAACCAGGGAATAGTGCAGATGTCATTTCCCAATACCCCACTCTGCAGCCCCTCAGAAACCCTTTGGCTGGGATGCAGCCAGGCTACAAAGGTAGGTTTTGGGGGTCATGTTTAGTCATTAACAATTATAAATGTGAATTAGCAGCAGCTACAAAAGATTAAGTCCTGCTTATATAATAGCATACTACTGGACAGGATGCCAGCTGAGAGAGAGAGAGATTATTTTCCCCTTTCAGAAGAAAAAAACAAATCCAAAACTGCTTTGCAAAATTTTAAATTTTAACAAACAATAATTTAGATATTTCACTGATTAGATCCCCATCCCTCTCTTCCTGGAGAACATAAATGCTGAGTGTATCCAAAATCTTGAGTAGCTTTTCTTTTAATATAGCTGGGACTGGGAAACATACATGGTCACAGGAAAGCTGGATGAAAATTATCTGAGAAATATTCTTTCTGTTTTACTTAGGGCCCATTCTCACTTACATTTAAATCACTTTGCAATTCGCATTGACACCGGGTCTTGGATTTGATTCAGGCCACTGTGTAGTTCCCACTATGGAAGCGAATTATTCCTTTACTCCATGTCATTCCTTCTAGTGCAAAGAACCATTGCAAACAGTTGTGTTCTCAAAAGTGTGTCTCTAGCAGGTGTTATTGACAAACCAAGTTTATAACCATATAGGTGATGCATTAAATAAGTGGTCCCCAAACTTTTTCTGGCTACTGTCCTCTTTTGTCTTGGGCAACAAGCCCCATGCATATTTCTTGATATTAGGTCTATTGTTCTACTGCAAATTCAAA
The DNA here is from genome assembly GCA_026167975.1 of Phrynosoma blainvillii. Lineage (NCBI taxonomy): Eukaryota > Metazoa > Chordata > Lepidosauria > Squamata > Phrynosomatidae > Phrynosoma > Phrynosoma blainvillii. The sequence goes on from JANUYF010000001.1 coordinate 174,387,112, forward strand.
ATAAAATCAATCTTGGTTGCTTTGTTCCTGGTCATCCTGGGAGCAGCAACCAAACAGTTATCTGAACAGCAACTGAGAAGCCTCTCACCCATGCCACCCCTCCAGCAAAGGCCAGTGTGGGCAAGAGGCCTCTCAGTCACTACTCAGTTGTTTCTCCCAAGGTGACCAGGTGTAAAGGGAGAAGCTTCTTCTTGGAGCAGAGATGGGCATAGCTGGTGCAGGTGTTAAGGGTTTACAGAGGTCACTTGCCCTGTACTGCAGACTGATGCAGATGGGGAAAGGGAGAAATTTTAACTACAGGAGTTTCTCCAAGCTGAAGGACTCATTCCAAGAATTGACCCCAGATACTCCTCCCTTTCATTTACTAGACACATGTCTTCTCCAGACAGCTTCTGGTCCCCAAACTTTTTCTGGCTACTGTCCCCTTTTGTCTTGAGCAACAAGCTCCTCCCCCATGTGCTCTGAGCCACAGAAGCAATGCCCTGGGCCCAAGCCTTGCAATGGTTTCCCAACCACCACCAGTGAAGATCCATCTAAGAGAGTGAGATCATGCGGGCAGGTGAAGAGCAGGAAAAACTACCACACTAAATGATCAGCAAGGTTTCATTGTGGTTTTTAGGGACCTTGAAAATAAGTTTCATGCAACCCTCATCCCCCAACATGGTCCTAAAGGCTGCTGGTTCCCCTTGTCTTTCTTGCACTCCGAAACTTTGACTGAAGGCCCCCTTGCTGCCCCCTTTTCCCCTCACCACCCCTTGGATCTTTCCATTGCCCCCTGCAGGAGAGGAGTATTTTGGAATTACTACATTAGACAGTCACATCTTAAACATTAAATATCAAAAGCAACTTTTTAAATACTGTCTGAAAAACAACTTGTACTCACTGCAGATCTTTCAGTGTCAGTATATTGTGTTTCCAATACCATGAACTAGTTAGCAGCCTAGCTGCACATTTTTCACCAATTCTTCATGGTCTCCAAGAGTAGTCTTATGCAAAGTGCATTGCAGTAATCAAGATATGATGTTACCAAGGCATGGCTACAGGCTGCTAGGACAGATTGACTCAGGAAAGGATCTCTAGAGCACCTATTTCAGAAAGAACGAAACTGCATCCAGAATTGGTTGTAACCTAATCTCTGTGCGCCCACATACAAAAATCAAATTTGCCATATTAATAATAAGCTATTCCAGACAAACCAGTTAAAAGAAAGAGACATTAATAAACACTCAATCCATGCATTTTTCAGCCTGATTAATATTTTACCTCAAAACTCTTTTTAACATTAACTGAGAGGCTTTTCAACAGTTTACAATGAAGAAAAAATGACAATATAGAACTTGAAAACCATTAAAAATGCTACCCTAGGGTAGCAATAGTGCCAAATAATGGTATCAGAAGATTAGATTCACTTGAGACCCTAGGAAAATTAGATTCCATGGCAGGGCCTGAAGTTTATCACCCCGGAACTGGAGAGACTACAAAGATATCAAAAGACCTTTAATTTTTATTTATATACACATACAATTACAATGCTACTAAAAGTCACAGCTCATGTGCTTTCTATCATAGGAATTACTCATCAAAGTTTTTCCCCAAAACATATGAAACAACTTAACTGTATTTTTGTGCCAAGCATCATGCTTTAGGGCTGTGTGTTTTCTTTAATACTTCTCTCAGTTCAAAACTCTGTTTTATCCTTCCTATAAATTGTTTTACAGAGCAGAGGGTTGATAAACATAGGAATTACATTAGAAAACAAAAGTGAATTTCAATATCATCAACTGCAAAACCTCTGCAATTTCTCAAGGCTGGTGAATTTTATGCAATAATTTCTCCCCCTAAAGTTATGCATATTTTATGAAGCTGAGACGTGCACTGATTGTAGTTAAGTCTTTGGGCTACAGAAGTATGTAGAAAAGAAAGACAATGTAATGTAGCATATAATATATGAAGTAATCATTCACATATAGCTTGTGGTAATTTAGTACACCTCTACTGAACTGAAACAGCTGAGATGGAAGAGATATCTAATAGTGTTGTTTACCATTCACTGTCAGGTTTTTTTTTTTTTTTTTGGAGGGGAGGAAAAATAGAAATTTAATTTTTGAGGGACTGAAATCTCCCACATTCCACAAACTTTGCCTTTACAATTTTTTTTGGTGCACTTGCACCATCCCCCCCTCTGAGAAATCCTCCCTAGAAGGATTCTAGCCAACGAGAGATCACTTAGTTGGTATGATGGCACCACTGATAACCAAGACAGAATGAGGGCAAAGCTTTCTGGACTGCACATGTGACTGAGCCTAACCAAGCAAGAGTTATGTTTCTTTTCCTAAAATGGAAACCAGAGATGTAATGTACTGTATTTCACACTTACAATGCAGAGCTGATGGATCTGTCTGCCTTCCTTTGCCTTCTCTTGCTGTCTTGTCAAATATTTACACTACAATCATCATCTTTTCCCAGTATGCCTCAAAATCAATCACCATGAAGGTGGATGGGAGAATACATTCACATCTTATATCTAATAAAACAAAAAATGTATCAACAACCCACCTCTTATTTTAACTCTAACATTGTTTCCTGCTTATTCTCATTTTTGTCATTGTAGGTTTATCCTACAGTGGCTGAAATATTTGGAAGACAGAAGGCATCCTAACAAATCCTAGACTTAACTTTCTCCATAGAAGTCTCATAACATCATTGGCTAGCAGTTTGTTTGCTTACTTAGATGTTTAAAGGACTTGTACCCATTGCTTATCTCTCTCTCTCACACACACACACATACAAAGGTTTTTAGAGTAGTTTTCAAAAAATTAAAAAGATAGTCTATACTTGCACTGTAATAAACATGAGACAAAGGGGAAAGGGACTGGAAAGAAGGGATGCAAAATCAAACCTAGGCACTAGTTCTTTGTTCCCAAAATGAGTTGGGTAGATTGGCAGGCAGGTAAGCAACTGCTCTGCTAGGACAGTATTGGAGCCAGTCCTCCCCATCATAAAGCACTATTTCAGTGGGCCTGCCACCCAGTACTCCACTTTCATCCCCTTGCTGGTTGGCATCACATGACTGAAATAGATTGGCAAGATCAAGCAGTCTTGCACAGGTTAGAGTCATTTATTGAAAATTACGTCATGAACCTTTGGTGTCTCAGATTGTAAGCCCTTTCATGCTACAGAATTTTAGCACTATGCTCCATCATCATCATCATCATCATCATCGTCATCATCATCATCATTCTCCTCCTGTTTCCCAGCTTAGAATTCAAAGTGGCTTACAAAGATTTAAAAATTGTTTAAAATCCACAAGATACAAAAGTTAAAACACAATTAAACAATCAGATTTTTTTTTAAAAAAAAAAAACCAAGTAAAAACGTATATCATTAAAACACACATACACACACCAGCACAGAAATTAGCAGTATGCAGTGTACTATGTAAGATGGGTCTTATACCATCACTCATCAAATGCCTGTCAGAATAGATAAGTCTTTGCTTGCCTGCAAAAAGAAAGTAGGAAGAGTAGCAATCTAACTTCTCTGGGAAATAATTAAAGAGCCTGTGAGTATGGACTGGTTTGTAAGAGAGAATATGGTCCTTCAAATAATCTGGGCCTGAGCCTTGTAGAGCTTTAAAAGACATACCAGCACTTTTAATTGTGCCTCGAAACAGACTGGCAGCCAATGGAGCTGTTGCAACAACAGAATTTTGTGCTCCATGTAGCCAGCACCCATTAGTAATCTGGACACAACTCTTTGGACTAGATGAAGTTTCTGAACACTCTTCAAAGGCAGCTCCACATAGAGAAGATTACAGAAATCCAACCTGGATGTAACTAAGGACTTTATCACACTGGGGAAATTATGAGTTTAAATTATTAACCCATGAAAATCATGCAAGTGACATTAGAACATGCTTAAAATGACATTAACGCAAGTGCCATTATCCCATGAATAACCAGGGAATAACCAGGCAATAAGCAGCAAAAAGTCATTCATGGGAAAATCCCATGAATGAGTCCCTGCTGTTTCTTGCCTGGTTATTCATGGGATAATGGCACTTTAATCACGTTTTGTCTCAATGTTGTGTGAAAACCATTCACGCAATTGTGAGATAATCACAGGTTATTCACAAGATAATAGCACTTTGCACATGACGTTGTGAGAAAACCATTTGCGCAACTGTGGGTTAATCACAGGTTAATCACTGTTTACACTTCCAATTGTTTCCCGTGTGATAAACTCCTAAGACATGTATCACCCTGGCCATATCTGACATCGCAAGGAACAGCACAGTTGGCACTCAAGTTTTAACTGTGAAAATGCACTCCTAGACATTGCTGAAACGTGGGCTTCTATGCTCAGAGTTGAATCCAGGAGCAGACCCAAGCTGGAACCTGCATTTTAAGAGGGAATGTAACCCCATCTAACACAGACTGATCCTATTCCCTGACTTGCCTTTCAGCTGACCAGGAACACCTTCATCTTTTCTGAACTGAGTTTCAGTTTGTTTGCCCTCATCCAGTCCATTACTGATGACAAACAGCTGTAAATGCCATGGCAGCATCTTTTGGAATCCTTGGTCTTGTTGCTTAGGAAAGGGTATTCAGAAGTTTCAGCCAGAAACCTCTAGTGTTTTTGTTGTTGTTCTTGTAGTGTGTTTTCAAATCTTCCTGGCAAGATTTGGGACCTTATCAAACGCTGGCCATGAAGCAAAGAAAAAGCGAAGAAAAACAGAAGTAGAAATAAATTCGGTTCCGTAGCGAAATCGCCCTTTTGGCCATTTCGCAATTAATACCAAGGCTCCCTTCTCTCCCGTCACAAAAAGCCGGGAGGAAAGGCAGCCATGGGAACCGGGGAGGAGGAGGAGGGCTGGAGGACGAGAAGGGAAGGCAGCCCATGGAGAGAGAGAGATCGCCTCCCTCTTCCCTCTTCCCTCTTCCTCTCCTCCTCTTCTTTCCAATCCGGTTTGCCTTTTGCCAAGGCAATCGCTTCCCCTCGCTGGGATTTTCGCCCTGCCCACCAATTCGCCTTGCCCACCAATTCGCAATGAATGCGAAGGCTCCCTAGGTACATCCTCTACAAACCGAATGTCAAAATCTCCCTGCTCCTGACGGATTAGCTCCGTATTCTGCCGAGTTCTGGGGCAGCGTCGTGTGTAGACACGGGGAACAATACGGATTAGCTCCGTGTTCTGGGGCAGCGTCGTGTGTAGACACGGGGGAACAATACGGATTAGCTCCGTGTTCTGGGGCAGCGTCATGTGTAAACACGGGGGAATAATATGTATTAGCTGTGGATGCCCTTTGGATTAGCTCTGCTTCAGACCCCATGTGATAAGGGCCTTGGTCAGAGGGGATTTGCCATTGCCTTCATCTAATGTGGAAATAGTGTGACTTGCCCAAGACTTGCCCAAGGCCATATAGTGGGTTTTCATGGCCAAGTGGGGATTCAAAACCTGGTTTCCCAGAGTCCTAGTCCAATACTCAAACCATTATACCACACACTAAACTACAAACCCCATGCATCCATTGGATGCAGCCAAATCACTTGAATCATATGCTGTAACTGTATAGTGTGAAAAAGCCTTTGACTTGGTGCAGGTTTACTCCTCTATAAACCATTCAGCATTTATGAGTCAAGTCCCATCATGTGCTATATTTTATGTGGAGTCATCCAAAAGCTTTCCAAACCCTGACGCTAGCCCTCTTTACCCATCTTGCCAATAGCATTCTTTTAAAAATGGGAAGGTAAAATAGAAACTTCCCGAAAGGACTCAAGATATTTTGTGAAAGCGTCTGCCAGGGGCTCGAGTTTTAGATGAAGTGATCCCTTCTTTTCCTTATTTGGAAAGACCACAGGTACTTTTAAACAATTTTGTCTATCCCTCTATGTGCCTTTCTTTTTTAAAACTAGAAATTCCCCCTTTCCTTTTCCCCATCTCTTTTGTTGGAAAAACAGCAAAGTTTCTTATTTTTATTTTTAGACAAGTAGCAGCCAAGCACTGGATGCTGGGGACAGCTGGAGTGTGTGGGATGTGGCATGCTATTTATTCTCTTCCACTCTCAGAAGGCAGCAGATGGGTGGCTACTCTGCTATATCACACAGCCCTTCTACTGTAACCTCCAGCTGTTGGACACATAACAGTTCTTCTAGTGACATAAAAGTAGATCCCTTTATGTCCACTCTCAGAAACATTGTGTCCTAAGTACATACTACTCCCCCACCCTGATCCTGCTGTTAATCTTCCAATTTCACATCTGTCTGGAGATTTAATTATTTTTTTAAAAGAAATATATCAATTTGGGATTGGAACAGGCTCCCAGTACTTAAACAAAGGAGAGAAAAGAGCTTTTTGGGCAATTTCTATGTGCAGTCTGTTGTATTTATCCAGTGACATCTGCAGCCAGTCACTTCAATTCAAGTGATACTGTTGGTACAGTTCTGTGTTAGCTTGGACGTTAACCCCATTCCTTTCCCTTAAAGGCTTTCTCCCAATTCTGTCTGCATAGCATCTCTCTCTCTCTCTCTCTCTCTCTCTCTCTCTCTGGGTGTGTCTACCCGCCTTAAAGACATGAAGTAGATCTGCAGGATTTTAAATGAGTCCTCTTTGGAATACTGGAGATATTCACTCAAATGAATTTACTCACCATGTGAGAAATGAAACCACTGTGTGACCTTGAGAAGTCACACTCTCTCAGCCTTTGAGGATAGCAATGGCAAACCCCCTCTGAAGAAACTTGCCAAGAAAGCTCTATGATAAGGTCACCTTAGGGTTGCCATAAGTTGGAAATGATTTGAAGGTGCACAACAACAAAGATAGCATGAAGTGACTGCCTTAGGTGACAGATACTGGGGGGCAGCAGTGTTTCCCACCCCCAGCCACCTGGTGTTTTACCTGCTTCCCTGCCATGTGCCCCACAGTCCATCTTGTGCCCTCTTAACTGGTCTGTTGCCCTCAGATGTGATGGATGGAGTTACCAGTGAAACAAAAGACAGGGCTCCTGTTCTAAGAAGAGTTGTATAGAAAAGACAATTTCAGCCACACTTGCTTGGTCCCAACAAAAGGAGCTGAGAGTGGAAGGGAAGTTTCTAATGCAGCCAGTCAGAGACCTTGGAGTTAGCCACTTAAGTTACCCCAGGTGCCCATTCACACAACACAACAATAGCACTATGATTTCACTTTAACTGCTATGGTGTCATCCTATGGAATCCTAGGATTTGCAGTTTAGGGAGGGGGAATTTAGAATTCTCAACCAGAAGTCTTTAGTGCATCCCCAAACTGCAAATCTCAAGATTCCTTAGGATTAAATCATTGCAATTAAAGTGGAATCATAGTGCTATAATTGTATAAAGTGAAAGGGCCCCAGCTCTTTTCATAGCAGTCTATAAGGAAATTGCCAGCAATGTTAAATTGCCAAATGTCGTGTTAAAGAAACTTGCTTCTGCTTGCATGTATAGTCTGGGACCTGCTCCAAAACCCGCTGAAAGTAATGGAATTCCTTCAGTTTCTGATTGAATTCGATAGGGTTCCATCAGCTTACCAGATGCTATTATATGATACAACTTGCCTTGCGTTTACTTTTAGTTGCATAGCACCTTTCCCCCCGCTATCTTTGGTTGTACTCAATACATCACTTCTTCCTTAAAGGGTGTTTGGGGGAGTTGGATGTTCACCATTTCTCTCACACAGTGTGGAGTATAGCCAGGCTCAGAATCTGATAAAAAGTTAGACATTTTTAATGCTAAGAAGCAGGTACTCAAGGGTGGGGATGCAGACTTGATTTTACAAGTACATCTGTTCTGTTTATTTTTGCTTCTTTGCAGCATTATCGACTTCTGTTCCATATGGATGATCCATATTGTGTCTTGGCGAAACGATACCACATTATGGTTTTATGCTTTTATCATCAAACACTGCTTGTGGGGAAAAATCACCACGTTTTACCTACATTTGTCTGTTCAATTTAGTTTCCACCAAACTTTATTTTGAATAAAACACTTAAAATAAATGTAATATATGTAAATGTGTATAAACCCAATTTCATAGTTTCTTAAAAAACAAAACAAAACAAAACAAAAAACAACACCAGATGAACCTGAACAAATACTGTGTGGGTCTTGTGGAGTCATTTTCTAAATTGGTCTGATAGCCAATTCTGGAATATAGAGAAACTTTAGCATTTCAAGATTTTTCTACTTCATGAAGTCATTTATTATCCTAGTTTTCATGAGTCTTCATGCACATGTGCACTTAGCCCATACTTGAAAAAGGCTGTTGACATCTAGACATTCCTTTGTCACATATTCCCCCCAGTTTTGATGACATACTTTCTCACTCCAGAATCCAGAACCCTTAATATATTTTGATATACCAGCAGTGTTCATTCAAGAAAGACAAATTCAAAGACATTTGGTGCCCATTAATTGCATTTACAGAAACAACAGCAGCAGCAACAACAATTCAGATCCCCCCATCCCTGTCCAGTGCAGCCATGCAGAAATTGAGGCCTATTTATTGGCCTCATGGGAATGCGAGGCTAGGAAAAAGATGCATCTCAGCACTCTGCTCCATTACAGAGAGCATGGAGGTGAGGCCAGAAGCAATTTAAGGCCCTACAGGCTCCCACTTCTCCTCATTTACTCAATGCTCAGTCTACCCTCCTGCCATTGACACAATGTGAAAATTTTGATCACTCCAGGGCCAGGTAGAATTTTTGTTTGTTTGTTTTGCCAACTTCACACCTTTGAAAGTTTAATTGGAAAATTGGCCAGGGTAGTGTCTTAAATAGGTGGTCACTTGGCAGATAGTGGGATGAGATGTGGAGTCTGGTGAGCAACTATGGCAGCCCATTTTGGTGAAGGAGAGGCTTTAAAACCACTTCTTTAGTCCCTGCTACTAGAGGAATGGGGAAAGAGACTTACCTTGGGGCTGGCCTGAGAGCTAAACCCTCCCTTTAAGCTATGTGACTTGGGGGATGGAATCTCAGGTTAGCCTTCCAGATGTGGGTTGGCTGGAGCAACCCAGCTTTTGGGTTCTGCTTGGGACTTAGGTGTTTCACCCAGGGGAATCTTGAGAGGAGATCTGGGGAGAGACCACCTGCCTCACTTGTTCCTACACTAGGTTGCTCCCCCTTTTGTAGCTCTCAATTGGGATTGATAAATAGGATAGAATTTAAATAAAGTGGCCTATTTTGAAACCCAATGTATTGTGTCTGATCTCATTATTTCCCATGTTGATCTGCAAAAGGTACTGGTGGGGACTGACAACAGAGAAAGCAAAACCAAAAGCAAGGAAGATTATATGAATAGAATAAAGAATTCAAAACATGGACAACTTATAGAATAATATAATCAAAACATATATACAATACTAAATATGTACAACATATAAAGTAATCTATTCAAAACATATATACTGTATAAAACACATACAACACATAAAATAATATAATCAAAACATATATACAACAGATTTCCAGATAATATCCATTTTGATCAAAAGGATCTTCTTCAAAATACAGAGAATATTTACAGCAACCTGTTTTGAAAGCAAATCTTTATCTCAATAACAGATACACATCCACTAATAATTTAACATGAACAATATTCTCACAAGCAAGGCTGTTGTATAAATAACACAAAGGTAGAATGCAAAAATATATATAAGCAACACAATAACAAAATAAGAAAGCACCAGTAAGTAAGGACAGAGCCCAGAATTTATTCTGTTTGCTTGCTCCTCTTAAGGGGAAGCTTGCAAAGACCCATCAGAATACAAACCACTGGATATTCAAGTAACATTTCAGAAGAATCTTTTTTGAGATGCTGCATTATGAGTCCATCTTCTTGTTCTTCAAGAGAAGCCTGATAATCACTAACATGCAGCTTAATGTTTGGATTAGGAATGAGAGAGGGAAAGATCTGTTCATAATTATTTTGTTGTATGTAATTTGTTGGACAACAAAAAAGGTGCAACCATTTGCAAAACCAGTTTTGCAAAAGCATATGCCTCATCAGGATTCCAGTCCTATTATTCAAGCAGTCTCCCTATCAACCCCCCTTTTAACTTTATTACTAGGATTGTACAACAGGACTAGAGAAGCTCTGATCCTCCAGAGATTGTTGAACTCTTGTTTCTATTAATGCATAACAGCCCAAGCAGTGGTGAAATACCTGAAATACCACAAGTTCCAGGTTTAGATCCTTGAATATTTTCTTTCTGAGCAACATGCTCACCAAAAGGAGTCTTACAAGTTCTCCTAGCAATGTGGATCTTCCCCCACTCCACCAAGCATTTCTGCTTCAATTACATCCATGGTACATTTTATAGATTACCCCATCCCCAAATTGCAGTCTATCTTATATTTTATGGCAAATATGTGGATTCAGCATCCTGAAGTCTCAAACTGATTTACACAAAAAGCTGCTCAGTAAATGGACCTGCTGAAAAGTGAAAGAGAAGGGAACAAGGTTATAACTGATTGCACTGTGTAGTGTAATTCTTCCTTTCCCTGAAACATTAATCTTTGAGATCGATATATCTGGACTACAACCTAAGCACAGGTCAACAGCTTTTGAAGATGGCTGCAATTCTTTTGGGTTGCTGTCTGAGATGAATAAGATGGAGCTAGCTAAGAGCTTTCTTCCCAGAGCATAGAAAAGTGCTTGATATCACCGCTTACTGAAAGACTTATTGATTTCTAAAAGTGAACTCATCAGCCCACAATATCCTCATTTCCCAAAGGGGCTTTAATTTCCTGTGGCATGGCCTCGGCTTTCTACCCATTGTGAGCACTGGGTATTTTGTGTGTATGTGCTCTTTAAATGTTTCAGTTACTTGACAGCTGGTGAAGTTTCTCTTCCTCTCTGAAAAAGACTTTTCAGCTTCCATAATGGAATGCCAATGTTGCCAGGGTTATTTTCTCTCCAGCTGTGAGAGTGGCTTTTTTTTCCTAATGACTCACAAAAAGCTGCTGGCCAGCTGCTTCACCTCAGCCTTCACAAGGGCTCTGAGTTGTTCAGCAGGAGCCGGGATGACTTTGCTGAGAAGGGTTCATTTATTTTCAGACCATGCAGGTCTATCCTGTCCAGGCTCCAGTTGGATCCTAAAGAGAGGCCTCTGCTCAGGCAGGTGAAACATAGGTTTACGTCACCACAGGCACTGACTTTAGCCTCTCTGTTATGGAAAGGAAGCATCCTTTGTGGTCATCACTCAGTCAGCACTAAATGGACCTCTTCCAGGAAGTCACAAAGTAGTGTGTCTACAGCTCCTTGACAGCCATTCTGTTTGTGTGTCTTAAAATAGTCTGGAAACAGAGTGGTGATGATGGGGAGGTATCACATATTGTGTCTCTCAGGCTGTCCTAAGGTTTGTGCTGCACTTCTAAATCAGATTTGTTTAAAAATATATTGAAATGTTTTAAATTAAGCATAAATCAGAAGCACATTTTGGGCACTGTGCTGTATTGTTGTTGTTAACTGCCCTCGAGTCGATTTCAACTCATGGTGGCCCTATGGATGAGACCTCTCCAAGACCCTCTGTCTTCCACTGCTCTGCTTAAATCCTGCAACCCCTTAATACCCATGACCTCCATCTAGCATGTGGTCTTCCTCTCTTCCTACTTCCCTTCACCTTCCTCAGTATTATTGTTTTTTCCTAAGAATCCTCTCTTCTCATGATGTATCCGAAATACAACAGCCTCAATTTGGTCATCTTGGCTTCCAGGGAGGTTTCCGGCTTGATCTGCTCTAGGACCCATTTGTTTGTCTTTTTGGCTGTCCATGGGATCCTCAGCACTCTTCTCCAGCACCACATTTCAAATGAACTGATTTTCTTCCTAGCATCTTTCTTAACCGTCCAGCTCTCACATCCATACATGGTAACAGGGAATACGATGGCTTGTATGATTCTGACTTTTGTGCTGAGTTGTATATCTTTGCATTTTAGAATCTTTTCCAGTTCTTTCATAGCCACCTTCTCCATTCTTAGTCTTCTTCTGATTTCCTGATTGTAGTCTCCATTTCTATCAATGTTTGATACCAGGTATGGGAATTCTTTTACTGTTTCTGTTTCTTCATTGTCTAGGTTAAACTTGTGAATGTCCTCAATGATCATTATTTTTGTTTTCTTTATGTTCAACATTAAGCTTGCCTTTGCACTTTCTTCTTTGATCTTCCTTAGTAGTTGTTCCAGGTCTGTGAGGTTTTCTGTGAATATTATGCTGTCATCTGCATATCTTAGATTGTTGATATTCCTTCTTCCTATTTTCACTCCTCCTTTTTCTGTGTCCAAGCTTGCTAATAGAGTATTATCTATTATCACCACACTGGTGACGCCTGGTGCCATAGGGGATAGACTGAACCCTGAGGGGCTCCAGGCCAATGGCTAAGGAGTTGAGCAGGAATTCCCCAACACCAGTCTCTGAGAATATCCCTCCAAGAAAGAATGGAGACACTGTAGAACAGTAACCCCAGACCCCATTCTAGAGTGGCTACTCTGTAGAATACCATGGCTGATGGTATTAAAAGTCACTGAAAAGCCCAGCAGAACTAACAGGGACCCCTGTCCAGTTCCCTGCATAGATCATCCACCATAACCAGGTCTGAAATCAGACTGAAATGGGTATAGATATACCTCAGGAAATCTATTCCCCTTATACTGTGATTATGTGGTGATATCCAAGCTAAACAGGAAAATTGCCCCTCCTATCTATTTAACATTGACATTTATCTTTATATTTGCCTTGCTATAGATTGTAAGTTGTATCTGTTCCATTGGCCTGGAGCCCCTCAGAGTTCAATCTGTCTCTGGACCAGACTTTGCAATTCCATCCCCTTTCAACAAGGACAATAGTTAATTTGGCAGTAAATGGTAAGATATGTAATCCTATTGATCTTCTAGAGGGTATGGTATTGGAGAAAGCTACTCTAGAGTGCTCCAGTGTTCAGGTTTACTGTTCAGATTCAACAAGACCTGGCCACTCAACAAAAGCTATAAAGCGTACAAGCTACAACCTATAAATTAAGTCCTAAAGCCCTGTCCTACAGACCTGGATGGTTTCTTCATGGCCACTTGGAAATCGGTCATTCATGTTTCAGTTGACCAATTACCATGCACATTCTTCTGACCAGTTAATATGTGATTATGCATTGGTTGAAGCTCATTTTGCCATTGTACTCAATTCATACAAACAAGATATTGGAATCCTGCAGCCCATGCCATGTATGTGGATTCCAGGGTGGTATGGAAAACCTGTGGCCTTCCTGGTACGAGCCCACCTCCCTATCCAAAAAGAATTTGGTGCCCTCAAATTGTTATCTCCATTCCTGGAAGACTTACCTCAAATTATACTAATTTAATTTTACCTTAAAACATGTACCAGGGCACTGAACATTTTTCCCCCCTGAATACTCCCAAGACAGGTTTTACAAAACCAGGTGGCAGGGTTGACATATTTTGTTGCATTTTGAGGAGTTTCTGATGGTTTCAGCAGCCCAAAATCTGGACCATGAATCTCTAGAGCTTACCTATCCTGACACATGCATGTATACACAACAACTTATCTGTAGCATATGCCACAAGAAATACTTTGCCTGTGTTCACACAATTTAGTCTTAAAGCCACTAAATACTTACTGATCCCCCCAAAATATTTTTTTTTAAAAAAAAGGAATGGCTGACCCTGCTCAATAAGCTGACACTGCTTAGCTTCCAATTTGTTGTTGTTATATGACTGCAAGTCATTTCCAGCTTATGGCAACCATAGGGTGAAATTATCATGGGGTTTTCTTGCCAAGATTTTTTTCAGAGAAAATATTTAACTGCTATTAACCAAATGAGTTTGACTACAACTCTGAGTATGAAATGAAGGCATTAGAAAGAAAAGATATTGTTTTCTAGACATCTGTCTGTGGGTTTTCCAACAAGATCTTGCTCACAGAATCACATCCTCTTGTGCCCAACCATTATGAAGAGCTCCCTCTTGGAAGTATTAAACCAGTGAGCCTTGGAACATTATTCAAAAGATTTTTGCAGCAACTGCTGCACTCCAGGGGATTAAACATGGTAGAGGTGTAGATCTCTCCTTGATTTAGCTCAACATTATGCCAGCCATAAGTTAGTACTGCATGCAGGGAAGTGTGAAGACAGTGAGAGTAGATCCTACAGTGAAACGTCTGCTAATTCTGCCTTTGATGATGTTATGCTGCTTTATAGTCTATTTGTTATCTTCTTCCAGACACTCAATAATTAAATGATCATTGACATTAAATGTGATGAGTAACCTCCATCAGTTTGACAGGTATTGCTTGTTTTTCCTCTGTAGACTTTACTGGATTAAATTTGGCAATTTTCACTTAAACAGGGGTAGGTATTTGGGTTTTCCCCCATCATAACACCCTTTCTTCACATATCCCAGAACAACAGGGGACATTTTTACTAAGATATAAATGAGATATTTTGCCAGGACATCTCAGTTCCACTGGTTCCTAAATAAATTATAATTCTTTTTTGACTGCTGAAATTTTACAGAATGATAGATCCACACTAAACCTTTGCCCAGTTTCCAATAATTTTCTCCTCTTTTGGTAGCCTTCTGCAAGCCATCCCACATTGTTCAGGAGGGTTCTTCAACCCTCTGCATGACTTTTTTCAGAAACACAGTCGATGCTATGCTGTTAATGTAGGACTAAAGAGAAAATGGACGTAAGATAAGTTTTATATTCCAGTTTAACCTGAAACTGGTTTAAGGCTTCTGAGTGAAAACATCTTAGCTTTTAAAAGGGTAGAAATGTCCCAAGGGTGGATTTATTGGTTGCCCAACTCTTTTTTATTAGATTGCATCAGCACTCATATTTTTTTCAACATGAGACTGGAAACCAGGATTCCTGAGCAAGAGGCATTCATCGATGATCCATCTTTCTTTTCCACATGCATGTCCATCTACTAAGCTCAAGGAAAGTATGGTATATATAGACTTGGAAGTCTGTTTCTATGTGCACTTATTCAAATAAAATAGAATAATAAATTTGGCTGCATTTTCTAGAGATATTCCAGAACTCCCTCACTTGTATATTCTATATCTCATCATGGATCCAAGAAGCTAAATGCATAATTGCTGACCTGAAATTTTTCTGGGGTGAATTAGTGTTTTCCAGTGTGTGAAATTCCACTTCTCCAATTTTCTTCTGCTTTCACTGTATGATCCAACCAATCCAGGATCATGAAATGATGGGAATGATGTCATAACTCTATGTAGACAATTTGAGTTTTTCCTCTCTGTGTACATGTCATTGAAGAGAAATCAAGCTGTGTTATTTTCCCTGCAGGCGGAAGAAACCATCCCTGCTGTTAAAGCAACTAGTTGATCTACAACTGCAAGTCCCACTGTTTTATCATGTTGGGATGAAACCAATTCAGTGCATCAAGAGAAGATGGGCACCATTGTTCTTGGCCAGGGGTCGGCAACCTACGGCCCGCAGGCTGGGTCCGGCCCGTCGAGGCCTACCGACTGGTTCTTGCCCGGTTCTGTCGCCGCTGCGCCGCGTGCAAGCACGGGCACCATTTTGGACAACAAAATGGCTCTCATGCTCTCACGCTTGCATGCACATGCGTACAACGGCGGGCACCATTTTGGAACACCCAACAGCGTATGCACGCGTGACGCAGAGTGCCATTTTGGAAGGCCCAACGGCACTGGCACCATGCGAATTTGCATGGCACCGGCGCCGTTGGGCCTTCCAAAATGGCGCCCCGCATCGTGCGCATGCGCGCAATGTAGAGTGCCATTTTGGAACATCCAACAGTGGCAGTGCCGTGCACATGTGCACGGCGCCGGTGCCGTTGGGCGTTCCAAAATGGCGCCCCCCATGCGCACACGCATGCACATGACGGCGGGCATTGTGCACATGTGTGTGCACAGAGGTCAGCACGCACAAGCATGCACAAGTGTGTAAGTGCGCGCGCCAGCCCCCAGCTCTATACCCCCCCCCAGCAAAAAAAAGTTGCTGACCCCTGTTCTTGGCAATAGGGATATTTCTCATTATATCACTCTGGTTGTCTTGGCAGTGGGGCCATATTATCTACTTCAAATGAACCCTCTCAAATCCTTATGAGTAGTTCCCAACAGGACGCCTTTCTCAGTGATCCAACATTTGTGAAATTTTGCCCTGTTCTCATTCTGGCTTGGCATTAATAATTATACATAGCTCACTCAGGCAAATGTGGGACATTTACATAGTGGATTAATTCCTCATCTGCATACGGCAACATTTCACATATAGCTTATGATAATTAATGTTTCTGCAAGTTAAAGTGCTACCTAATTATTATTTTCTTTTCTGTCCTGGAGGGAAAGAAGTGGAAACTGTTTAATTTATAAACACACACTAACACACAGAGAGAGAGAGAGAGAGAGAGAGAGACAGACATATATGATTAAGGCCAAACAATATTGTGTTCAGTGAGTTTCTTGACATTATATATATATATATTTTTAAAAAAAATAATCAAAGTTTTATTTCCTGTCAATCTCTACTCAACAGCATCTTCTCTGTCCACATGCTACTGAAACACACCCTAGAGAGACTGTTTTAATATTCACAGACTTTTCACATTAGGATATTATCATACTCAAATACTGTATCTTTGAAAGTGAAATTCCAGTAACTGAATGTTAAAAGAAAATTTGCAAGCTCCACAGGAAGCGCCATTTTAGTGCCATTTTCTTCAGGGATTTGCAAATTTCTGAACTGATTTCAAAGGTATATATATATATATATATATATATATATCATACAAGGGAATTGTCCTAAAATGGTCAAGACATTCCTGAGCAATATTAGTCAACATTTTATTTGGAATGCATTATATAGCAGGAGTGGGCAGAAGGTAGATAAAGTTCTACTGGTAATCACTATGAGGTTCAGAGTGGTTTCTAAATTTTACAGTTTCTGATTCCCAATACTTTAATCAGAGCAAGGGTCCATTCTTACAAACACATGCCAGTGCCATGATTTCACTTAATCACCCTGGTTTCATCTTATGGAATCCTGGGATTTGCAGTTCAGGGAGGGGCATTTAGACTTCAACCAGAGAGCTCCTCTAGTGCTTCACCAGACTACAACTCCCAGGATTCCATAGGATGCAATCATGGAAATTAAAGTGGAATCAAAGTGTAATAATAATAATAATAATAATAATAATAATAAAATTTATTTATACCCCGCCCCTCTGCATAGCAATCGGGGTGGCTTCCAACATAAAAATACAATACAGTAAAATCAACCCTAAACCCCAACCCTCCCAACCCTTAAAAAATTATTAAACAACATCAAATTTAAAAACAGTTTAAAACAAATTACCAAAAAAATCACCAATTACAATAAATCACTGCAGGAGAGAGTATAATAGGAGCTGGAATTGGGGGGTGGGGGGTGGGAAGAGAGGTACAAGGGACAAGTTCTCTGACTGGGAGGACTAATCAAGAAAGACCTGCCAGAAGAGATCCGTCTTGACAGCCCTTTTAAAGCTGTCTAAGGTTGGTAAATGATGGATCTCATCCGGCAGGCTGTTCCATAGTCTGGGGGTGGTCATCAAAAAGGCCCTCTGGGAAGTAGCCATCAATCTAGATTTATTCACCTGTAACAGATTCCTCCCAGAGGACCTGAGTGTGCGGGGTGGATTGTACGGGAAGAAGCGGTCTCAAAGGGAGGTGGGACCCAACCCATTTAGGGCTTTATAGGTAATAGCCAACACCTTGTACTGGGCCCAGAAACTAATAGGCAGCCAGTGAAGAGACTTCAGAACAGGTGTTATGGGGTCTCTTTTAGATGTACCGGAGACCAACCTGGCTGCCATATTTTGCACCAACTGAAGTTTCCGAACCAAGCACAAGGGTAGCCCCATGTAGAGCGCATTACAGAAATCTAGATGTGAGGTTACCAGAGCATGTACCACAGTTTCGAGATCCCTTACTTCCAGGAAAGGGTGCAGCTGGCGTATCAGCTGAAGTTGATAATAGCACTCCTGGCCATCGCATTCACCTGATTAATCATATGAAGTGACGAGTCCAGGAGCAACCCCAGACTGTGAACACAGTTCTTCATGGTAAGTGTGATCCCATCCAGGAATGGAGGTTGTATCCCAATACCTGGTTTCGGGGCTGCTACTGTAAGTACCTCCGTTTTGTCTGGATTCAGTTTCAATCTGTTTTTCCTCATCCAGTCCATTACTGCTCTAAGACAGACATTGAGAGGAGAGACGCCATCGGGAGCTGAGGCTGATGACTGGGGCATGGAGAAGTATATCTGGGTGTCATCAGCATGGCAGGACATGCAGGACAGCCCATGCCTTCACTGCCCTCCCTGCATTGGTTTAATAGGAAATTAGTGGAACAAGAGGAGTAATTCTCATATCTGCACATACCTTTTCTCACTCTACTTCAAATTGTACAGCTTTGGGATTAAAGGAAAGCACAAGAAGAGAAGGAACTGCTCATTGACATTTATGTTACCTTAAGAACTTCAGTGGCTTTGACTAGTTATGATAATAGAGAATGGAAGAGAACTGAAAAGATCTTTAAAAGTGTTATTTTTCTACATAATGAGTGGCATCAGGCATACTTCCTTGATGCATTACATGACATTTAGTGAAGGAAATGTGAAGCAAAAATGAGGTAAGGAGTACATAGATGGGTAAAAAAAGAAATCATCTTCTTTGTTTCACAGTCACCCAATGGACCGATTTTACAGTTTGGCTCCAGAATTAGTCATATTTACCACAGAGCCATTGAAATCAATGGGCATTAACTTAGGCCTGACTAAGGGCCTCGGCAGACAACTAATAGAGTCGTCTTGGAGGCCCGGAAGAGGAGGAGCAGCCACACGCGTGGCGCTCCTTCCTCTTCCTGAGGTTGCCCTCGGTGCTGCCGGCCCTCCGCACGGGTGACGCGCCGAGGGCAACCTCCCCCCGCAGCGTCCTCACACGCTGTGGCGGAAAAGTCAGGGAAAGTGTGCCCTACGCGTTTAGGGCGCACTTTCCCTGACTTCTGAAAGGAGCGCTATTTTTGCGCTCCTTTCAGGGACGCCGCAGGAGTGCCGCAGTGTGGAGGCTGCGGTCCCGCGGCGCTCCGTCCGGCGGCGTCCCGGAAGCACTCGTGTGCTTCCCCCCTTCCTCTAGATCAAAACCAACGTTAGCAAGTATAATTCATCATGGCAGTGGACCAACAATTATCCTATCTACACAATTATTTTACCAAAATTCACTGCCATTCCAGAGGAATGCACAGTGTACCTATGGCTGGGTGGAGGTTTGTTTGTTTTTTAACCCATGTCCTTCCAGTATCATTTGCACATGCTTCCTCCTACACTGTGCTGGTTTTCTAGGTCTCACCAATCACTTGTGTGATGGGAAAATACTATAATGTACAGACTCTATCTAGCTCCACATCCCTGACCTACAAGAGAGTGGTAGAATTGTAACCTTTTTGTACAGAGTTCATTCATAAGGGTGTTCATAATGTTTGTGAATGCCATTTTCCATAAAGCTGAAGGGAGAGGGGAGACTATGGAACTCTTTTGCATGCAGAATATCCCTAACTAGGCAGGGAAACTAGAGAGTTTCAAATTTCTTTATTATAGCTGCATCTGCACTGCAGAAATAATCCAGTCTGACACCACTTTAACTGTCATGGCTCAATCCTATGGAATTCTGGGAACTGTAGTTTGTTGTGACACCAGAGCTTTCTGACAGGGCCCTGGTGGTGCAGTGGTTAAATGCCTGTACTGCAGCCACTAACTCATAAACCACAAGGTTGCAAGTTCAATACTAGCCAAGGCTCAGGCTTGACTCAGGCCTGCATCTTTCTGAGGTCACTAATGGGGGTTGCAGACTGCCAGAAATAGTGCAAATTGAGTCCACTTTTAGGGTTAGGGTTAATGCTAGGGAATCATGGGAATTGTTTTTTCCCCCCTGAGACATTGAGCCTTCTCTGTCAGAGAGCTCTGGTGCCACAATAAAATACAGTTCCCATGATCCCCTAACCCTAACCCTAAAAGTGGACTCAATTTGCACTCTTTCTGGTAGTCTGCAACCCCCCTGGGTGACCATAGAGGGGTTGCAGACTGCCAGAAATAGTGCAAATTGAGTCCACTTTTAGGATTAGGGTTAGTGCTAGGGAATCATGGGAATTGTTTTTTTTTTTTTTCAGAGACATTGAGCCTTCTCTGTCAGAGAGCTCTGGTGCCACAATAAACTACAGTTCTCATGATTCCCTAACCCTAACCCTAATCCTAAAAGTGGACTCAATTTGCACTATTTCTGGCAGTCTGCAACCCCCCTAAAATGAGTACCCAGCTGTTGGGGACCAATGAGCTTGTTGTAAACCTGCTTAGATACTGCATAGTGCAGTATGAAGCAGTATATAAATGAAGCTTCTTTACTTTGCTTTAATTATCTCACAAAACTACAATTCCCCACACTCTGTAGCATTTAGCCATGACCTTTAAAGAGGTGTCATACTGGAATATTTCTGCAGTGCAGATGCAGTCTATAACATGTCTACAGAGAAATCATAGGACCGTCAGCCAATTCACAAACTGTACAGTTTTTGAAGACTATTCATAGTTTGGGACTTATTCTGTAACAAAATTCACATGTGTTTAGGATTTTATTTTATTATTTTATTTTTTTGGTACAGAAAATAATTTTTTCTGCACAGAGGACAGCATTTTCTGTGTAAGAAAATAATATTTCTGCAGACAAAATAACATTTCTGCACATCAAATACTGTTTTCAAAGATGCTGTCAGAGGAGAAGGAGACATTGAGACCATGTAACTGTCCAGTGCTGGGTCTGCAGCTGGAGACATTATTCTAAAGCAGGAGTAATGTATGTGCAAATTGGGGGCTATTCATGGGACTTCCCCATGAATGAAGAAAGGTGACGTAACCATGATTCAGGGACACAGCAGCCATGCTCTGGGAGTGAGATCATATGATAAATATCACCTAGATGCTTTTTTTCTGCTTTAATTGCCATTTAAAAGCCACCTGTAATAAAGTCCTTGCTCAGAGGAAGGTTAGCATATGCTAAACAGACAAAGAATCTGCATAACCTGAGGAAGTTTAGCAATTCTTTCTCATCAAATGTGGAGAACAAGCTGGACTGTATCTCTGTCATCTCAGAATACATGGATTGGATTTAATCCATCAGAGAAACAGTTCTACTAGATCTCCTGCAACACCAGCAAAACAACATCACTAGAAAATCTGAATCTTCCAGCAGGGCAAGGGTAGGCCACTTTCAAAAATCCAAGGGCTATTTCTCTCTCAGCACCACTTCGGGGCCACACAGTGCTGCTTCCCCCTTTGCCACTGAAAATTGTCAATGGGGTGGTGGGAAGAAGCAGAATTCACCCAGAGAAGTACTTGTTGTTAACAAGGCATGTGCTCCTGATGTTTACAGAAACCCCATGGAAGTATAATTTCATTGTAAACAAGACATGTAGGAAGTGTGTGTCTTGCTCAAAAACAAGTGATGCTTTAAAAGTGAAAGCTCTTCTTGCTACCATAAGGCTGAATTCCAGTGGCAGAATTGGTGGTGATGACAAGTGATCCTTCAGGCCCTATAAAGATAGAAAGAGTGGCACATAGAGCGCATGCTTAGCCCTTTGATGTGAAATCCCTTTCATATATATTTAACTTTATGCACCCCTTTCTTAGAAACAGTGATCCCTCCCTCCCTTTCTTTCCTTCTCCCCCCCTCCCTCCAGCCAATACCTCTTGGAAATAAGTGCAATTGAACTTAAGTGTTGCTTACTTTTTCCTTGCTAGAAGAGTGTATGAACTAGAAGAATCAGCTTACTTCTTACCAGGCTTGAATTGGACTACAATGTTAGTGTTTATTTGTAAGGGCTAGACCAGCATTCTTTGGCTTGTTATCAGTTTGTCATCAACCAATGTGGCACCTATGTGTTAGACTTCATCTCCCAACACCCCCTAACCAGCATAGCCAATGACTATGTAGTCCCACACATCTGAAAGATACTGGATAGCAAAAAGCTAGATTAGATAATACTCTTCTGTGGAATGTGGCAGCCTATGAATGGTTTTTAAAATACAGTAGTGATCTCCATACAACTGAGATTTATGACCTAGGATTAAATCAGTGGGTTTATGTTCAGTTAAATCTCTATTGGGTTATAGTCACTGACTAGAAGGCCAAAAATGTTTAGCAGGGGAAAGCCAAACAATAATTGGCCTTCCTGACAAGGAAGACTAATGTATTTAATTCCTTTATTCCTCATTACTTACAAGGCAGTGTTTTAAGGTTTAATGCCTTAGCCATGTCTCCTTGGAAAGATGTCAGAAATTTTGTTGGGATATAAAAATGTATAAATGCAGGAGGCAAAAGAAAAGTTTTGATGATTGCTTCTTTTACTTTAATAATGCTGTCTTGATTTTTACATTGCTGTTTTACAAGACAAAAAGATATGTTTTCAGCAGCTAGTTATTTTCCAGACCATGTTGTTTCATCTGTTTCTCCTTCAGCCACACCATTGCCTTTTCTGATAGATTTAATCACCACCTACTCACATTGCACTATATGATACATTAACCAAAAATAAGTCATTTTAATTAACTATGTTTACTTCTTGGTTGGTATGACATATGGTTCTTATTTCCAGGATTCCTGTGATTTGTTAAAGAATATATTCAATGCTACAAATAACCTATTTGTGCCTAGTGAGTTCAGAAACAAAACCTTGAAAAAAATTCTTATGCCACTAGGTTTCATCTCATCTCATCACCTGTAGATACATTTTAAAAATGTTTAAATTAATAAGCTCTTCTCTGGGAACAAGGTTCATTGAATTCAATAGGACTTGGGGGGTTTTCATAGGCGTGAATTGAGATTGCTCTGTGAACTGTATAGAATGGTTATTTTAAATCGATGCTGTTCTGGCTGCATATGAGATAGTAAAACCCTTTTGTCTGCAATGTATTGCCTGCAAAATTCAGCATTTTTCCCATTTTGAGCGATGGGAATAGAATTGACACTTGCCGGGGTGGGGTGGGGTGGGGGGACAATGATTATTGTAAAAGAGGCATCATTTATGTTGAATTGTGTTTTTTTAATTGTCTTGCTCTTCTGACAGTATTAAAGAAGTATCTGAGGTCAGGCTTTGTTGTGGTGGCAGAGCTATCAATTGGATTTTCTCTGAAATTCAGCAACAAAGGCTTATTTCACAGCTTTCAAGGTCACTTGTACTTTAGCTACAATTCACAGTGGATCTCCTTTCTAAGATAATTTTTTGCAAGCCACAATTCTCTATCCTACGTACATCCAAGGTCCCCCCTCCCCCAACAGATAAGCATACTGGTTGAATTTACACATGTGAAATAAATAAATAAAATAAAATAAAAATAAAAGGGGTATGGTAGCATTTCAAGTTGGTTGAGTGTTCATTACCAGTTTGACTCCACATCATATTTTTGAAATGCTTTCATTTGTGCAAGGAGAAAACTAGCACAGCAGCAAGAACTTTTAACCCTGCTGGGCTCCTTCTCCTCTTGTTCAGTGCAGAGTACAGGTATGTCTGGCAATGAGGAAATTGAAGTAAAGAGTTCCCATACCTTGGATCAAACATTGATCAGAATGGAGACTGCAATCAGGAAATCAGAAGAAGACTAGGAATGGGAAAGGCAACTATTAACAAACTAGACAAGATCATAAAGATTAAAGATATATAACTGAGCACTAAAGTTAGAATTGTCCAAGCCATTATATTTCCCATCACCATGTATGGATGTGAAAGATGGACAGTGAATAAAGCAGATAACAAGAAAATTAACACACTTGAGATGTGGTGCTGCAGAAGAGTGCTGAAGGTACTGTGGTCAGCCAAAAAGACAAACAAATGAGTCCTTGAGCAGATCAAGCCTGAATTCTCCCTAGAATCCAAGATGATCAAATTGAGGCTGGTGTACTTTTACCACATCATGAGAAGGCAAGACTCATTGGAAAAGTCAATAATGCTAGGAAAGATGAAGGGAAATAGAAATAGAGGAGGGCCACATGTCAGACGGACAGATTAATCAGGGGGGCTATGGACCTGAAGTTACAAGTCCTAAGCAGCACAGTAGATGATAGGGGGTCTTGGAGAAGTCTCATCCACAGAGTCACCCAGAGAGGGAAAACTTGAGGGTGGTTAACAAGAACAACAAAGGCTACTTTCTCCACATATAGCAGGATGCACAGTTCACCGTCTGCTATATAACATTGAAGTGATAGGTGTGTTTAAGGGCCTACTTGTAATTCATGTAAGGCAACCTTTTTATCCAGTTCATTTGGACTACAACTGTGATGATCAGCCCTAAAACATGTGGCAGGTGACAGAGCACTCAGGTGGTAGGAGTTCTCTGGAGGATCAATGTGTGAAAACCACTGCTCTAAGCTTTCTGGGTGAAATAATTTATTCCGGTCAAGTCTGATTAACAAGGGGTTTGGGTTCTGCTGTGATTAACCTTCCTGTTTAAAAAATCAAAGTGATAACACTTAACCTACCTCATAATGAGTGTTTGGAGACTCAATCAATTAATGTGTACTTAAATCCTGCAATACAAGGCACCATGATTGCCACAGACGTGCCAAGATCCCTTTTTTCGTCACCAGCTTCACAGGATGCTTTGAGCATTAACGTCACTAGCTCTGGAAAGACAGAATACTCTGCTTGCACAGAATATGCTTAATTGGAACTGCTGATTTATTGGCATGTTTCCAAGGAAACTAATTTGGCTTAATGAAGGTGAACGTCAATAAATGGTGTTTAATTAGAACAATATTATCAAACTTTCTGCATAGTGGACGGGTGGTTAAACACTGCAATAAGCACTGGCTTTATTCTGAAGAGTCCTGAACTCCAATTAAGTGATATGTCAGAGGCTGGAAAATAGAAGCCATTCACATATTTTTATGTTTTTTAAAAACCCCTAAGAGTTCTACAGTAATGGGATCAAATTCTGCTCTAATATTAGTGTGTTTTTCAGTAATTAGTTTAACATTAACTCTTTCTCCTTAACAGACCAGGTTGCTAGCTAAACAGACCTACAGACTAACAGACCAGTAGCTGATTAAAATCAAAACCACAGAGATATTCTTAGGATTATACATATTGCTGATGGTGCCTTACATTAATAAAGCTCCTTTAATAGAGGTTTCTGTTCTAAAAACTTTGTTCTCTGAATTAACTATTTATCCCAAATGTACCATGATAAACTCCCAGGTAAACAATGGGCCTGTGAATACCACTAGTGCTGTTTAATAAAAAATAAGCACATCAATGAGCTGTGGTAGTTAAAAATAGTTATCTGAAAATAACTGGGTTCTGGAATAGGTAATATGGATTTTCTCAAAGTGAACATCTTCCAGAGCAATGTTTTATTTTTGAAGAATGTTTGGTTTCATTACCACATCTGAATAAGACATTGGACATGAATAAGGAGCACTCTCATCAGAGCATCAAACAGGTACCTGCTCTATTTGCAGGGAGAAGAAATATATATCATGATTATTAAGCCGGTTTCAGCTATAGTTATGCTATAGCAGTCCCACTGTAATTAATGGGACAATCTCAATATAACTGACTTGCCCCATGAGTAACAGTTCATTGATTTAAATGGATACACCCTATGTATAACTTAAGTTAGATCATACAAAATTGGGAGCAGCGGATTGGGGCCGTGACAACCACACGCTGTGACCCCGATCCTTCTCTTTGTCTCCCCCAAAAGAGCAGGTAAATGCCGTTCCTTTTGGGGGCAGCAAAAAGCCACCCTTTGAGCCACTGTGGCGGCTCTTTTGAACGCTTTTGGTGCAGTATGTCTGCATGCTGTGCCAAGAGGGCACCCTGATGCCACGCACCATGTGGATGGGCACACGGCATCAGGGTGGAGTTGGGGTGGCTGGCATGCATTGGCCAGCACCAACTCCACCCCCAGGCCAGCCGTTCTGCATCGGCCCATAGTCACTATAACATTTTGTACACTGCCTGGTGATCATAGATGCTTTATAAATGAGGAAGGAGAGAAGGAGAATGAGGATGAGGATGTACCTGTCTAACCTCTTAGAATCATCATATTACACACTCTTAATTTAAAAACTGCCAACCATTATATACAAATATATTGTAGTTATTATACATATATATATATATATATATATATATATATATATAAATTCCATTTTTAAAAAAGAAACTGGATATTTCATTCTCTTAAGTGTTATGGCTTTCAACACACACAGGGTAAATTCATTAGCTCAAATCAACCAGCAGGAAGCATCACCAAACAAGCATTTGCTATATTTTGCTCTTTAAAGGAGAAACAACCTAAAAGGTAGTAGTGCTAGATTATAATCTCAAGCAGGTTGAATCTCATGGTAAGCTCAAGACACTAGATTTGTTCTCTTCCAAGCCTAATGCTTCATAATCTGAATTTTCTGGGTATGTCTAACATATTCTTTCTGATATGTAGGATTGTACTGCCTGTTCTGGTTGACTGAAAAGTTGTACTAGCAAAGGTCTGATCAGTCTTTCTGAAAAATGAAATAAATCTCTGTATGATCAGATGGGAGCAGAGCTACTGTTTATGACCACTGAGATTTGACAAAGAAAAATAAGGAAAGTCTTATACCTCACAAATCAAAGATTACTGCCTGAGGGTCCTTCACACTGTTGTACATTGACAAATGGTTTTTCCTTCCCTACATACTGTAGCTTTTAGTCACACACTCTCTAATAGCCTGTCTTGAAGGATGGTTTATTAGTAATTAACCTTCCAACAGTTTTTTCTTTCTTTCTTTAAATAAATAAATAAATAAATAAATGCCAACATTAATTAGCTATATTTTATGGCATATTTGATAGGTTTATTATAGAATAGCTACAACTCAAACCCATTGACCAACATCTTGAGTTTAGATCATATCTACATGGGCCTTTTACATTGTTTCCCCCAGATGCCACATTGCCCTGTCCAGAGGACTGAGGACCTTGATTTGAGCATGGACTGTCTTCACATGGGAAGGCCAGTTCCACACCAAATCCAGGCCATCCCTGCCTCAAATCACATTTTAAAAACTCACCATTTGCTCTTGATCTTCCAGGAAAACTGGAGCACTCCAGATCAGGGCTATTAGTTCTGTCTTAAGCCCCACACCCCACTTTTTTTTTTTTTTTGCCACAATTGAATTGGCTATTAAGGTAGGTTGAGGACTCCAGCCAGAAAACAATACTATTGATCATGGCATCCTCTTGGATCGCCTGAGAGAGTTGGGAATTGGAGGCACTGCATTGCAGTGGTTCCGTTCCTTCCTCTCGGGCAGATCCCAGAGGGTGAGGCTCGGGGACAGTTGCTCATCCAAAATTGAGCTTAATTGTGGCGTCCCTCAGGGCGCCATCCTGTCCCCGATGCTGTTTAATATCTATATGAAGCCGCTGGGGGAGATCATTCGGAGGCATGGAGCTCGGTGCCATCAGTACGCTGATGACACCCAGATATATCTCTCCGTGACCAGATCATCAGCTCAGACTTCAGATGGCGTCTCTCCTCTTAACGCCTGTCTCAGAGCGGTAATGGATTGGATGAGGAAAAATAGACTGAAACTGAATCCAGACAAAACAGAGGTACTGTCAGTGACGGGCCCGAAACCTGATTTGGGAATACAGTCTCCAGTCCTGGATGGAGTCACACTCTCCTCCAAGGACTATGTTCGCAGTCTGGGGTGCTCCTAGATTCATCGCTTCACATGACTAGTCAGGTGAATGCGGTGGTCAGGAGCGCCTGTTATCAGCTTCGGCTGATACGCCAACTGCGCCCTTATCTGGATAGAAGGGACCTGGAAACCGTGGCACATGCTCTGGTAACCTCACGTCTAGATCTCTGTAACACACTCTACATGGGGCTACCCTTGTGCTTAACTCGGAAACTGCAATTAGTCCAAAATATGGCAGCCAGGTTGATTACTGGAACATCGAGGAGGGAGCATATAACACCTGTGCTAAAATCCCTCCACTGGCTGCCAATTAGTTTCCGGGCGCAGTACAAGGTGTTGGTTTTAACCTTTAAAGCCCTACATGGCTTGGGTCCATCTTATCTTAGGGACCGCCTCTGCCCGTACAATCCCCCCCGCACCCTGCGGTCCTCTGGGAGGAACCTGTTGCAGCCGATAAAGACCAGGCTTTCACAGACCTCCCAGAGGGCCTTCTCCACGACCGCTCCCAGGCTTTGGAATGGCCTGCCGGACGAGATCCGTCTTATTACTATTCTTACTGCCTTTAAAAAGGCAGTAAAGACGGATCTCTTTCGGCAGGCCTTCCTGGAATAACTGCCCGGCTCGGTGAAGACTTAATGCTGAAACTGTTGTCAGTTGGAATCTTTTTAGCAGGTGATCCTCAATATCACTATCCAACTAGCTACCTGGCTGGATAGATTTAATTGTTTGTATTTTATCTCGGCTTTATTTTTAAATTGTTAATGGTTTAATTTTGTTTTAAGGGGTGGGTGGGTGGGTGGGAGGTGGGGGGGGCAGGAATTGTTTTACCTATTGTATTTTTAAATTGATGTACGCCGCCCCGATTGCCGAGCAGAGGGGCGGGTTATAAATAAAACTTATTATTATTTATTATTATAATACTTAGTTATTAAAAAAATTCATTAGTAACTTGCTGGTGCAGTATCTCACCCACATTTTTAAACATATTTATTTATTTGGGATAGCTCACAGTCTCCCTTAGCCTTTGGCTAAATAAATTTAGAATGTGAAGGGCAAATAGAGAGTGTTTTCTTCACATTCTCTGCTATTAAAAACACAGCTGGGGTTATACAGCCTTTGTTCCCAGTGAACTTTTCTTTTTAGTGGTACAAATTATTTCTGAATATCATGTTAATGGGGATGTCTGCCACATCTGAATGCTGGCTCTTTGTACTAATGTAGTAGAAATAAAGATGCTTGGCTGTACAAGTTCAGCTGCCTGGGCATTCTCATATTCTTTAAAGATGGGGCTGTTTCTGGCAGAAAAAACAGTGGCTTAGTTGTGTTCATTCAAAACCTTCCTTTATTATGCCTACAGAAAGGGAGCAGAATAGTTCAGCACCTGCATGGCCTTTGAAAAGGTTTGATAAAACACCGTTTGCCCTTAAATCGACGTCATTGTTGAGAATGCTGCCATGGACTCTCACCTTTTCATTTGCGTATTAAACATTTCAACACCAGCATTTTCTAAATATGGTGCTGAATTTCACAGCAACGTCATGCAATCCAATTTTCAATGAAAGCTGATTGTATAGTAGCAAGTGAAACAAGAACAGGCCTCAGGGAAGATCGAGCATGGGGAACAAACTCAGAAGCACATGATTGAGACAAAGAAGTATTGTATGTTACAGATAGATTAAACCACCCCTACCACTCCCAAGTGATGAGGGTAAACAAAATGGATAGAGGACATTTTCCATTCATCACCCACACAGGCTACTCAATTCACTTCATTCGTGAAGCAGCCAAGATACATAGGGTTGCCATACTCTGGTTTCCTCAATATAAGCAACCTAGATATATGGAGTCCCAATGAAGTCCTAGTCTTCTGTCTTATTATGGCCTGGAGGTGACTGTAGATTCCTGAAGGCTATGGCTGTAGAGTATAAGCTTTCAAAGATTATACCAGATGGGGAAATCTTTGATTATAACCCTAGCAGTAGGCTTCATGTCTGCCATCTGAAGAACATCTTAGATAAGTACATGGAGGCTCATCAGCAAACTAATGGCTACTAGGTGATGAATAGACCATAGCAACAATGCTATCAACAGTGGGATCATCCACACTAATTAAATCACATATCTTCAAGGTATATGTATATTCTTCAAATTGTTTCATATTTCATCCTGCATCTGAATTTTTATTTTGTATTTTGTGCAGAATGTTCAGAATGTTGACTCATCTGCACACAAGTTAATCAAGAAACATGGCTTCTACATACAGTGGAGTTGGTGGGGGAGAATCAGAAGGGATAACTGGGCTAGACATGTAGTTTTCAAGGAGTCTTCAGACATTGGACTTTATTGCATGGGCAAAAAGGATGGGAACATAGCGCTACGCTCTTGTCAATATCATGCAATAACATGAAGATTTTCACACAATGTCGCCATTATTGTGCAATTATCCAATGAATAAAACAGCAATATCATGCTGCTTTTTATTCATGGGATTTCCCCATGAATAAAAAGTGGCACAATTTTGTCGCTTTATCCATGGAATAATAACATGATAACTGCAACATCATGCAATGTCGTGTGAAAATCTTCACATTATTGCATGATATTGATGGGAGCATAGCATTATGCTCCTATCTTTTTTTCACCATGTGAAAAGTCCATTGTTGGATCTCAGTTCCCAGAATCCTTCTCCATTGGTTATGCTGTTTGGTAAGCTGAAATCCAACATCTGGCCCTCTCCCTTCCTGGCTGAGGACAACAGGATAAGACTAATGTGTTTCTGCCCTGTATGGTTGGTTTTTGATTGGAATCCAAATTATTCAGTCATTCATCTAAGCTATATTGTTAAAAGAAGACTTCATGCCTGAACAGCCATTATCTACTTTCTTTCTCAGCCCTTATCTGTGCAATTAGGATAATGGGTGATATTCAAATATATGTTTTTTTTAAAATGATTGAAGTCTTTGCAAAACATGAGTTCTGTTAGAAGAAGGGCAGCTCCTTAATCACTGTTCCAACCAAATCCTAGATTTCTGTTTTCGTATCCATACCAATGAAGAAAAAAGAGCAGGCTGGGGGGAGGGGAGAGAAGAGAAAGTAGTGGGGGGGAGGAATGTGAAGCTGAATTTCCAGGAAACTTAAATTGTGGCCCTGATCTTTCCATATTTCTGCCGATAGCACTTTTTGCCTTAGTTTTAATGAATTCCTTTATGGGCTCCAACAATGGAAGAAGGAGTGGATCCAAATCCAACCAAATGCTGGATGCAACCCATATATCATGGCAAACAGGACTGACAAATAAGAATGGCTGGGGCAGGAGAGGCTCAAGAAATGTCCAGTTCACCTAGCTTAAACATTTTTGTAGGAATAAAGTGGGGAAACTGCAAGAGTTTGCTATAGAATTAGGATCTGGGGAGAAGCAGATAAACTTATTTACTATGGGAGACAATAGCAGAAACATGCGCTCTCTAATCCAGGAGCTATTTATCTCTGTGGTTGAGTTAAAGGAGCAAGCAGCCTTTCCCTGACCGGACTGGTAACGATAGTTGAGTATAAACAATGGAAAACACTGGTAAGTAAACTCAACCAATTGTTTTGAAAACCATTTCAAACTTTGGAACATATGCTGTAACTTAGGCCTCTCTTGTGGCAGTTACCACAATCTTTTTGTTAGCTTTCCCTCTCTTTTTGTGGATCCCTGCAAAGGTAGGTGAAGTGGCCAATTAACACATAGTCAAAAAGGAGGAAATGCATCACCAAGAAAGGACAAAAGAGATTGTGCATTTGGAAAATAAGTGAAATAAATAAATATATAAATAAGGACACATCTGGTGTATGTTAATGTACAAGGATGGATTCAAATTCGGAAATTGATGTTATTATAATTGAAAGAGAAATGCAATATGTAGACTACAATCATACATTGTGTGAGCAGAGCATTTCTCTCACCCCCAGCAGGCAGCTTATAAGTGACTGACCATTTACTGTATCAACAAAGAGGTTGAAGTGATCAGACAGTTTATAGCTGGGAGAAGAGAGTGGACATCCTTCTAGATCTTTAGTGAGATGTTGCCAGAGATGTGGAGGTCCAGTTCAGCTTACTTCTTTGAGTGCTTTCTGGGTGCCTGTTCCAGCAAATGGTAAATACCCATGGCAAAATTCTCTAACTTGTGGGAGCAGGGTCGATGATGCACAAAAAGTTTGTAAATATCTTCTTCTGCATTCAAGAAAGTACATATTATGTAACCAGAAGTTAGAATATAATATCTGGGCTATATTAAAAAGGGTAAAGTTATTCCCCATTGACAAGGCTGTCGTGTCCGACTGTAGGGCCATAGAGCCAGTGTAGTCAGAGACTACTCTGTGACCATGTGTCCAGCATGATTGCACAGAACAATGTTTACCTTCCCACTGAGAAGTAGTACCTATTAATCTACTTGCATTTGCATGCTTTCAAACTGCTAGGTTGGCAGGAGCTGGGACTAGTGACAGGAGCTCACCCCATCATGCAGCACCCTGGCTTCGAACTGCCAACCTACCAATCTTGCAATCAACAGAGTCGGCATCGTAACCACTTGAGCCACTGCATCCCACTGGGCTACACAAGATGTCCTTTTTTGGATATTTCAGAAGGAAGAGCAGCATTCTTGAAAATGCAATTAATTAGCATTTACACAGCAGAATGAATTAGTACACTGTTCACAATGTACAACAAAACCCTGTTGGTGATGTATGTGCTTGTAACCTGAGGTCACAATATTACAT
Organism: Phrynosoma blainvillii; assembly: GCA_026167975.1. NCBI lineage: Eukaryota > Metazoa > Chordata > Lepidosauria > Squamata > Phrynosomatidae > Phrynosoma > Phrynosoma blainvillii. The sequence goes on from JANUYF010000001.1 coordinate 174,419,647, forward strand.
CTGGGCTACTTTGTAACCTCAGGTTATATGCACATACATCACCAACAGGATTCTGGCCATGGTGTTGCACATTGTGAGTGGTGTACCATCTCATTCTGCTGTGCACATGCTAATGGTACTCTTCCTTCTTTTGGTTATTTATATTTCAAGCAGAACTGGGCAGCCCTTAAAATAGAGAATGGCTTCAAAAAGAACTTCTAAAAGAAGAATATCCACTGTAAGATTTTATATTATCACATCGGAGGGGAACTCTGCAAATAATCCTATACATGCCCTTTTTGTTCACTCTGCTGTGAGGACAGAACTTCAGAGTCCCTGGCATGCCTGAATTGACAAGCTGGATCTTGGGGCAACCCTATGCTCCATGGAGTTTTACAGTAAAATGTGGTGCATTTCTTTGGACTACAAATATTATTTTGTTTAGGTTTAAAATAGAGGCTTTTGTTTGGGTTATAAATACTGCAGGGAAGCCAGAGAAATCCAGTATTCTGTATTGTGATAAGAGCTGACTTAATCCATACCTCCCAGACTAATGTTTGGATTGGAACTTTGATACCCCCTGGCTTTCACACTTCCCAAATATTCTGATGCAGTTCTTGGCTCAAAAATGTGCAGCAATGTGTTTTTAAAGGTGTATTTTAAGACATATGATGTTCAGAAATGTGTGTTTTGAGAGGAAGTGTGTGTGTGTTTATTAAATCATATATTTATATAGAAATAGGACATGGAGAAGTTAGAGTGAATGCAGCCTACAGTGGCATAGACTAGAAATTACCAATTCATCCCTCCCTAAAACATTCACATTGAAATGACAATAGAAATAGCTTTGACTTTTTGCACAAGCATTGAACATAGGAAAACTTTGAATATGAAAAGGAAAAATTGGCATCCATGTGACCCTGAGGCAACTCTGTACCATGCCATGTAGGTCTGTTCTAGGGCCTTGCATCACTAGCTAGGAGTCAAGGTGATGTACTAGTTAAGGAATTCTCAGCATGACTCACCCTCAGCTATGTTAGCTAGGGATGCTGAGAGCTGCAATCCAACAACAACACTTGAAGATCTACATACTCCCATCCATATGGTTAGAAAGTTAGCTGGCACTTGGGAGATCTCTGCTCTAGTTCTCAATGAACCATGACAGTGGTTGATTGATGTTGGTCCTCTAGGTTTTGGACTTCAACTTCCAGAAACCATAGCCAGTATGGTCAACAGTCAGAAATTCTGGGAATTGAAGTCCAAAGCATTTGGAGGACCACAGTTTGTAAACTACTGAGCCATGGAATTCATTGGGTGACCTTGGGCCAAATGCTCTCTCTCTCTCTCTCTCTTTCATCCTGGCCTATTGTTCTGAAGATAAAGTGGGGAGGGGAAAGGCCATAGCAACTTGAGGAGGAAGGTTTGGAAATAAAGGTATCCTGAAGAGGATGGTGATAGTGATGATGATGTAATAGTGAAATAATCATTGTAAAATGAGAAGCTTCCATGGAATCTGTCATGAACTTCATACTGTTTGCACTTGATACAGTATGAAGAGCAGTCAAAGAGGAAGTAAATAAAAGAAATTATTCCCCACCAGACTGATGGAGTATCACTGGGGACAAATTAAAAAGTAGAGCAGAGGCAATAATGGCTTTCTTGTCCTTCGGCAATGGGCTATAATAAAAGTTAAGAACTTTTGAGTAGAAAGTAATTAATTGAGCCTAATCACCTTGACACAGCAATGAGAGTGGGAATAAAAATTAAAGCTCCCAATTACATAAGTGCTTTTTGGAAAGGGGAAAAAGGTGGGGGCTCTATATTTATTTCACCTAGGCTGTGCAAAGCATACAGGACCTACTGTTCTTGCTTCAAAACTGCAACATCAATTTGAGTGACAGTGCTTTCCTATTGATATTTTAAGAGGATATTCCACACACACACTCATACATACATACACACACACCTTTTCAAATTAAATTTCTTTATAGGAAATAAAACAGAAGTGAAAATAATGAAAACAGTACCATTATTTGGATTACAGTTATCTTTAATCCACTTTTGTCCTCTGTATAAAATAACAGTATAAAGACATCTGCCAATATTTTAAAGGCTTCTGCTCAGCTATGAATTATATTTTTAAATTAGACCCTAAAGCTGCATTCTAATGCAGTACTTTCATTTAACAGAGTACGCACATACTAGCGTTCAATTCCCAGGACACCCTTTATTTAATCAGGCTGAGAGCTCTACAGACCTGTATCCGTTTCCACATAAATCTCTGCCAAATAGTGCTGACTTTTACATTTAACCTTACTGGCAATGTTTGACCTCCTTACAAAATATCACACAATTATACATACGTGCACACAAATGCCCATTTATGTATGTGGACAAAATATTTTTAGTTTGGAGATAAAGTGCATTCCACTTGGAGGGGCTTGGGAGATAGGCCATGTCCTTGCACATGAACTGCTGCAGTAAAGGACTTTAGCCTTTCCCCATTAAAGGTGAGAGCAAAATGATGGATAGTTTTGACAAAGAAGAGTAAGGTCAGGAGTAATCAGGCATTAAGTATGTGAGGCACCCTGCTCTTCATTTTTCAAGTACCTTCTGTTTTCAGAATAACCAATACAATTGAGTAAAGATGCAGCTTTTCTCTCAATATGGATTCCTGGTGCTCTAGGAATCAACTGTGAGGAATCTGTTGGTACCAGAATATTAAACTAAAGGTGATTTGGTTGTATAGTCTTCAGGGGAACAAATTCAAATTTGTTATCTCAAAGGGGTTGTCAGATTGCCAAGCCTGTGATTCTCAAACTCTGGGGTAAAAGCTGCATCTGGGCTTTTAGAGCTGAGAGAGAGATGGGATCTTGAAGCAGATGATAAATTCCTTCCTTTCTTACCAGAGCCTTATCACATAAGAAAAGAAAGCCAACATGGAGCAAGAGAGAAATACCTTTCTGCTTACTTCCTTGCATGATGTCACAGTACTTCTGTTCTCTCTCGAGAGGGAGATGGTTGTAAAATTGTGCCTTTTGCCAAACAGATTTTTCCAGCACAACAAAAGACATGTTTTTAAGATTGCCTTCCTTGGAAATAGAATGCAAGTGCTACAACAGCATACGGAGGGGCATGGAGAAAGTCATTACTCTCCTGCTCCATTTTGGGTTTGATTTGATCAGACTGAAGGTCTTCTTGACCACAAAGCCACAGTGGATTGTTTTCTGAGTGCCTAATCTTTAATATTCAGTCATCCCCAAAGGCATTTGGGATACAGAAGGGAGGCATTCAGGGAATTCACTGTTTTCTTCATAGGTGCCCCTGCACATGTTTTGGGAGAGTTATTTTTCTTTATTGCTTTCCTAATTTCAACATGGCATCTGGTATTAGAGTCATGTGGCATTTGAAGCACAGTCTGGTGCCCTCCTGATATGTTTGACTGAAGTCCCCATCAACCCCAGTCAAGATATCTACCAATATTTTAAAGGCTTCTGCTTTACTGGGGGGTTGCAGACTGCCAGAAATAGTGCAAATTGAGTCCACTTTTAGGGTTAGGGTTAGGGTTAGGGAATCATGGGAACTGTATTTTATTGTGGCACCAGAGCTCTCTGACAGAGAAGGCTCAATGTCTCAGAAAAAAAAAAACAATTCCCATGATTCCCTAGCACTAACCCTAACCCTTAAAGTGGACTCAATTTGCACTATTTCTGGCAGTCTGCAACCCCCCACTGTGAATCATGGGTGGAATAAGGCCTAAGCAGACTGCCAGAAATAGTGCACATTAAATTGAGGCACTGCCCTGGCTCAATGCTAGGGAGTCATGGGAATTGTATTTTTTTCTGAGATATTGAGCCTTCTCTGTCTGAGAGCTCTGGTGCCACAATAAATTACAGTTCCCATGATTCCCTAGCACTGAGCCAGGGCAGTGCCTCAATTTAATGTGCACTATTTCTGGCAGTCTGCTTAGGCCCTAAGTCAGGGCCTCAGCAGACGGAGGCCCCGGAGCCGCCGCCGAACGGAGCGCCGCGGGGCTGCAGCCTCCGCATCCAGGCGCACCGCCGGCGACTCTAAAAGGAGCACCAAATTGGCGCTCCTTTTAGATGTCAGAGAAAGTGCGCCGCAAAAGCGGCGGGCGCACTTTCTCTGACTCAAACGGCGCAGCGCATGTGGGCGCTGCGCCGTGAGGTCATCCCCAATGCGCCGGTCGTGTGGACGGCCGGCGCATCTGGGGGCGACCTCGGAGAGAGGAAGGGGCGCCGTTCGTGCGGCTGCTCCTCCTCTTCTCTGCCCAGAAGACGACTTTATTAGTCGTCTGCTTAGGGCCTCAGTCACAAATGGGCAAGCATTCATGAATGGTTTGTATTCATGATGCCTACCTATTTTCTGGTTTAGGTATATGTAAGAACTGTAAAAGTCCCACAGTTTCCACTTTCCAGGCAGCAGCTACTGTGATCAATAGTTGGGGGGCTGTTCCCCTTTCAATCAGGAAGGAGCTGACTGAAGTTCCTCAACCCCATGCAAGCAATCTCCAGTGTGAGGGGGAATTGTGACAGGGGCCCTGCTTCTGACTGTCAATCCTTACATCGCTCACAAGAGGGGATGGGAACATCAGTCATCACTTCATGATCAACAGGGAAACAGGCTCATATCACTCATAGCAGCAGCAGCAGCAGCAGCAGCAGCAGCAGCTAGTTATTGGGATGGGGGGGGGGGGTCAGGCTGATTCTGGTCCATATTTTAAATCAGATCTGAAAGCTATATTTCTATATGTGTCTATAGCCTTGGTGTCCTGGTGATCTCCAGAACTGTAGTCTAACACCAAGTTCTAGATAAAGTAAAACACTTATTTGCTCTCCAGGTATCAGGCTGGTGAATGCTGCAATGTGGAATTACTCTCTCTAAGGCTTGTCTCAGATGTTATACTCTCTGAGCCAAAAGACAAGATACCTTCCTTTTCCATTCCAGATAGAGAATCCAACTGGAGTGGATTTGGATCTTACTTCAACATAGAGAACATCATCCACCATGTCTAAGGATAGTGGCACTATCAGCACTATGATTTCACTTTCACTGCCACAGCTGCATCCTATGAAATTCTAGGATTGTTGGCCTGATGAAATGATGGTTGGCCTGATGAAGTGAAGGTAGTGAGTGTCATGATTCAGAGGGGAACTTGAATACATATCTCCTAAATCACAGTCCAGTACTCTAACCATTATATCATACTGTCTTTATATGTTAGCTGTCTTAACATATTTTCTGATGCAACATAAATGTGAGGCAGGTAGGGTTGTACTATTCACAGAAAGATGCAGTCTCCAAATGTTTCTTTCATTATGACGACTCCAAGAGTAGAGGAAGGCTGCTGGGTTCAGATAGGCCTAAGCAGACTGCCAGAAATAGTGCACATTAAATTGAGGCACTGCCCTGGCTCAGTGCTAGGGAATTATGGGAACTGTATTTTTTTCTGGGACATTGAGCCTTCTCTGTGAGAGAGCTCTGGTGCCACAATAAATTACAGTTCCCATAATTCCCTAGCACTGAGCCAGGGCAGTGCCTCAATTTAATGTGCACTATTTCTGGCAGTCTGCTTAGGCCCAGATGTTAATCATTTAGGACTTTATCACAATATGCTCATATGGTGCCACAATTGAGTTAGTCTACAAATCGCAAACATACCAGGGTAGGGACAGTCATTATTGCACAGCTTTCCCAAACAACTATGGTGCTGCTTCTGTCACAGCCTCTGTCTTCTGTATGCTGGCCTCCATAGCCCTGCTCCCTGCCCTATGCCCTTCACAGCATGCCTTTCAGTTTGTATTTATTTCTTATTTATTTCTGTTTTTAGTGCAATTTAATTTTGTTTTTAGTGCAATCATGGTGATCCATTAAAGGAAGGAAGGAAGGAAGGAAGGAAGGAAGGAAGGAAGGAAGGAAAAGAATTTTTGGGAAAAACTTGCTTGGGAATAGCTGGGGGGAGGAGGAGCAGAATCACAGCCACTTGTACCATGTAACTGCTCCCGTATCGGAACTCCTTCAGGAAGAATGTATCACATGTGTATCAAAAGTGGAAAAGCAGCATAATTGGGAGACATTAACCTCTCAATTGTTGGGGTTTTGCCATCAGTGGGAAGGAGCACTCCAGCAATGAATGGACTATAGATCAGCTACTGGATAGACACAGGTTGTGTCTATCCTTCTCTAAGGACTGATACAGACCGGCACTATAGGCCACCCTGAGGGTGGAGTCGGGGCAGGGCAGCTGCATGCCAGCTGCCCTGACTCCATCCCGATGCCACCCTGATGCTGCGCACCCATCCACATGGTGCGTGGTGTCAGGATGCCCTCCTGGTGCAGTGTGCATACACGCTGCACCAAAAGGGCACAAAAGAGCTGCAGTGGCAGCTCAAAGGGAGGTCTTTTGCTGCCCCAAAGAGGAGCGGCATTTTGCCGCTCTTTTGGGGGTGGCAAAAAGGAGGATCAGGGCTGCACCGTGTGGTTGCCATGGCCCCAATTCGCTGCTCCCAGGGGCGGCTGAAAGCCACCCCAAACAGGCCGTCTGCATCGGTCCTAATTTCACCTTTCAAACCTTTTGTGATAAAGTCCTTTGTTCACTGAGGGCCAACAAAGGAGCAGATGATGGTATGGAGGTTGTGGGACTTGCCAATGTACCCCTTACGGAATAGACACAACATGAGGAAACACAATATTTAAAAGGGTTTTACAGATTTATAAAGCTAACCTACAATAGTACACAGTTACAAATCACAAACCACAAATTGAGTTGCATATGATATTTGGAGCTAGCAGGGATGCCTAATGTGTTTTGTCCAAAGGTCATTCTAAAATCTTATTACATGCCTGAGGAGAATGCTAATGGGCTTGTTGGACAACATATGATTTACTTCATTTGCTCAGTGGTTAAATTAAGGTTCTAAAGATTTCCATGAAGAGCAGAACTACACAAGTCAAATGTCTGGACAGTTGTGAAAACCTTATCCTAACTAGTATGACCAAAGGAGTGTGGAAAATTGGTGGGATTATTGTCCAATATGCCGTTTGTTCGTTTTGTCTAGCTGTTCAGTTGTAATTCTAACATCTTTATGGGGAAATAATAACTGAACTAGACTTGTCATTCTTAAATATCCCACCAGCACTGGTGAAATGTTGATAATATAAGTAAAACTGTAAAAAAATGGTGTGAAATTGAGCATAAACAAATTGATATTTGATTGTCAGAAAAGGATTCAAAATATCATAATATGTTTAGTTTGCTGAAGATATTGTATATAAATGTTCTACATTCCTCTGCTGTTGTTTTTTAAATTCTTTTTCTTTGCATAGGTATTTTTCTTTCCTTTTTTCTCTTCCAAGTTTTGTCTCTATTATATCATCCTTTCCACCAATGTGGGTCAGTAGAAAGAAAAGCCACCCAGAGGACTCATTTAAATCCCTAAACTCTGGCGTACTCCCCTTCACAGAGATCAGTTGTGCTTAGGAATCAGAACTGAGCTGCTTTTTCTTTGCAGCTTGAGTCTTCCAAGGCTAGATTCAGCTGTCAGGAGAAGTTGCAGTTCTAACTATAATACATAATATCAAAGCAATGAAGCACCAGGTGCCAGCAAATTGCAGGCCAATTGGAAAATTCTGTAATCTGTGAGTCCATCTGGCCTGTGTGTTTCCAGTGGTCATACTCATACACTGTCAGAACTGTTCATTAAGTTTGTTGTGAAACCAAGTGCTTAATATCAATAATGTATGCATTTCGATGGGATGCTAAATTGCTTGAAACTGTTTTTGAACAATTGGGTGCAAAGTCAGGCAAACAGCACTGTAGCATATCTGGAAGGCATTTTGTTTTAATGGAACTTCAAGAAGAACTGAAATCCCACTTTGAAACCTTTGTTGTTGTGTGCCTTCAAGTTGTTTCTAATGTATGGCAATTCTAAGGTTCAACCAACAGTTTTCTGGGCAAGATTTGTTTCAGAAAGAGTTTGCCACTGTCCTCCTCTGAGGCTGAGAGAATGCAACTTGACCAAGCACACTCAATTGGTTCCATGTCTGAACAGGGATTTAAACCCTGGTTTCCCAGAATCCAACACTCATACTGCCATACCACAGACTCTTTTTGGCTCACATTGAAACCTACCTTTTTTTTCTTTTTAGACTTTATGTTTGCCTTTTGAATGTCAATGCTGTATATCCCTATCCACTTGATTTCAATGGGACCTACAAGCAAGCAGGTAAAAGATTGCAGCCAAAGTCCTTTTTCCTATCTGGAGTGATCCCTTGATAATTTCTCCCACCATTCCCTTATTTTGGTGGTCCCAATGAACACCAATGACCTATCCCCAAAGTAGGGGAAATATGTGGGGTTGGGTTGGGTGGGGGTAAGAACAGAGATTTGTTTGCATGTACCTAAGTTAGAAAGATAGGTGAAAATTTGGAATAATTACTATAATTTAATAAAAATGCAATGCATCTCACATCTTAGTGGAGGAGGCTGTGGCCTACATGTGTCTACTGTTCAGTCTTCTATCCAGACTGTTAGCAGTGGATGGGAAAGTTCAAGGCCCCTGCTCAGCTTTAAAAAAATGTCTTTCTTGATCTTTACATTAAGACTGGACAGTCCTTCAAACATAGGAATTTTAAAGGAGACCACCTTAGTTTTCTTCTTGCTACTGAAATATGAAGTGCAATGGAAAGGCTAGTAGGATCACTAATGGCTTGTGTATACCAGCCTCTGGTGAAATCTAAAGATGCAGAGAGGCTGCTGAAGGGATGATTCCCACCCTGCTTGTATGTATCGTGATTTCAGTAAGGCCTTTGAGAAGGTCTCCCATGATATCCTTTCAAAAAAGCTAGTAAAATATGGGCTAGACAATGTGACTGTTATTTGGATTCGTAATTGGTTGACTAACTGAATCCAAAGGGTACTCAACAATGGCTCTTCCTCATCCTGACATAAGGAAGGCAGAGGCCAGGACAAAAGCAGTACCATGGAGATTTAGAAGAATTGCATGGTAATGATGTTCCTCAACCTGATATGTTTTCATTTCCTAGACTAAAACAATTGTGGTCCCTTAAGATCTTGCTTAAGAGTCTGGAGTTATGAATGCATAACCAAGCATTCATAACTGACCTGATCTCCCAAATCAGATCATAACTGACCTGATCTGGCAACAGAGGTCTGTTCTGCTGGCAATTAAAGCACAGCAGAATATTTCCAGTCCCTTCCCACCAGCAATCTGTGGTGCACCATTCAGAAGCAAGCCTCTTGTCACAACTCCTTGTCACACTAGATGACATGAGGGGGCTCAGAACTTGTCCTCAGAATTTAAAGTGGGATTCAAGTAGCATTTGCCATCATGAATACATAGTATAAGTGATTATGGAGCAGTTACAGATCTCTTACTCTAGGTTATGAATCCATAACTGCAATACACATGCTAGTCCATTTAAAAAAAAATCACATATCTGCTCTCATAGCTGGGCATTACAGCTTCCAAGATCTTGTTGGACTGCCACTTACTTAGCCCATGTTGGAGATTGATGGGAGTTGTACCACAACAAAACCTCAAGGGCCAGAAATTGTCTGAGCCTCTATTTGTACATTTGCTTTGTCCTTTACATATATTTGCATATGTGATAATTCTACATATTCACATGAAGATGAAAAATGAAATATATATTTATAAAATATAAATAAATTGAAACACAGCTTTCCTTGTATACTGTATCTTTTATGGTTCGCATGTTGGATAAAACAAGTTTGGGATAGTTCATGCCTGCTACAGTTGAAAACAAACAGCAGGGAGCTCTGTGCAACATCTTTTCTGTTGATTGCTTTGTCCTACGTTTTCTTGGGATAAATGCAGTAAATGTTGATTATGGCAACAATTTTCTAGGGCTGCCTTTTCTGCCAACCCAGTGGACAAAATAGGACTTTCCAGCTATGTGCAGAGATCATCACAGCTATCAATGGGAAACTGATTTTTGTTCTCTTCTGCATTTGAATGTAGCAGGGAAAGGTGAGATGTTGCAGGAAGTAACACCAGGACACACAATTAGCAACATTATTGAATACAGCTGACAGGTAGGGTTGGCACAATTGCATGGGCCTGGATCTATCATTGACCAACCTGCCTGTTGTTCAATGAACCTAATGACCTGGTCACTGCTGGGCTTCAGGATGACAGAAGGGGTAACCAACTAATTGCATGTTTGCATCTTTGCCCCTTTATCACTGGGGGACACTGTTCAGGAATTGCCTCCGCAATGGCGACACCTCACCTCTCCAAGTATCCCTGGGTCCCCTTGGGACTCCTCATCCTGTGCTCTGCACTACAGGAAACCACACCCACTAGATCCAATATGGGCTTGGAAATCACTCCCAGAGCATTCTGGGAGCAAGCTGAGGCCCTGGCTGGGCCAAGAGAGCCCCCACAAGCCAACAGCTCCCCCATCCCAGCAACTAGGCTGACCCAGGTGAGTTGGGCGGCCACATTTGCAGGGGAAGGTGAGACATCACAGGAAGTAACACCATGACACACACCCTCCCTATTAGATGTCCTCCTCCATCCCTCCATGACCTTCCTGAGAATGAAGGAAGCACAAGGATCCTGGAACTCCCCATCCTTGGAAAATAAGGAAATACCAGCCAAGGTGACTGACATGGTGCAAGGAGCAAGGTCTCTGAGAATGTCTTCCTGCTCCCATTGGGCAGGCCACTGCTGTGCACACCAGTGTCCCTGGAAAAGAACTCCAAAACCTAGGCTCCCAGCTGTATCAAAATAGACCTGTAAACCTTTCCTCACATCCCAAAGGACACCCCATTGCTAGGACACCCCATTGAAATCCCTGGGGAATTCTTCCCACAATTTGAGGTCCTCTTTAATGCCACTGGTGAGGCAGATGCAGTAATACACTGCCTTGACCCCTGCTGTCACCTTGGCAAGCCAGGCACAGAAGGCTCTGCCTGGGAAACCACCCAGCACACAAAAGTGTCCCAGAAGGGCCTGGATCTCCCTGAGTGTGGCCTTCTGTGCTGAGAGGGTGGCCTGTATCATGGAGAGGAGGGAGAGTAGCTTTTCATCTGGCAGGCAAGACACTGGCCATCAAATCCAGCTAGACTCACAGGTAAGTAAGGGAGGTGGCGGGACCCTCAGTCTTCTCAGCTATTAGTGGGACCCCAAGCTCAGTTGCCAAGGCCTGGAAAGTGGCCAGAGGTTTGGCACAGCCCTGACCAATGGCCTCTCCAATGAAAAGGAAGTCATTGAGGTAGTGTGTCACCAAAGGGGACATGGCACTGCCTCTCACCTCCCACACCAGGAAGGAACTAAAAGTCTTAAAAACTACGCACTGACGAAGCAGTCTATGGACTTGGCCTTGTCAAAGTACCAGTGTCCTTCAAATTTGAAACCCAGCAGGTAGAAATCAGCAGGGAGGACAGGCAGCAGTTGGAATGCAAACTGGATGTCACACTTGGCCAGGAGGGCTCTCTGACCACATGCCCAAATAATAATAATAATAATAATAATAATAATAATAATAATAATAATTTTTATTTATATCCCGCCCCTCTGCCAAGCAATCGGGGCAGTGTACAGAGTTCAAAACATCAAAATAGATTACATCAAATCAACTCCCATCCCTCATTCCCATCCCCACTCACCCCCCAAAACAATTCAACAAAACAAATTTAAAAACAATATACAATACAATATAAAATATACAATTACAATATAAAAATACATAATAGCATTGTAGCTGGGAAATGTATAACTGGGGAAGGATTTTAAGCTCTTCCCGGTCTCCCCAACTGTGCTCCAGCCACGGCTGTGCTGTTGGTGAAAATCAAAGTCCAATTATAGTCAAAGCTGGAAGCTGGAGGGGATTTTAAAGCCGCTGGTGCTCCTCCCCAGCAGCGCAGGTGAAACTGGTCCTCCGAGGGCTGCTGGGTGGCCAGCAGTCCTCCGCGGCTTCAGGGAGGCCGCCGCTTGCTGGGTGGTGCCGGCGGAGTAGTCTCCAGTCCAGCTGCTCAGGTGGTGGAAAGGGAGGGGCTGATCCCAACTCTCCCCACTTGGCTCCTGGAGCTTTTGGAGCTGCTGTTACCTCTGAGGAGGCTAAGAGTCTTAAATAGCCTCCAGTCCAGCTGCTCAGGTGGTGGAAAGGGAGGGGCTGGTCCCAACTCTCCCCGCTTGGCTCCTCGAGCTTTTCCCGGTCTCCCCAACCGTGCTCCAGCCACGGCTGGATGGCATAGTCAAATAAGCTGCTCCAACCGTGCTCCAGCCACGGCTGGATGGCATAGTCAAATAAGCTGGATGGCATAGTCAAAGGCAGTGTAATGCACCAAGCACAGCTCTGGGGGGGATGGCATCATTGACAAATGACCCAGGGGGGGAATGAAAGTTGGTGAATGAGGCAAAATTCACCTGGTGCTTTCTTGGAAAGTACATCTAGGGGTGAAACCCAGAGGTTGGGAAGAGGAGGCGAGGGGAAGGGGCCCGCCACTCTGTCCACCTCAGACTCCTTTGTGATTTTGTTTTTGAGGACCTATGACATGTCTCATGCAGATTTGAAGTTTGAGCCATTGAAGGCCACCCTAGGACCCTCAGTGGGAATCCTGAAATCCCGAGTAAAACCCTTTGCCAAGAAGGTGACCACCTTCTTATTGGGGTAGTGTTCAAGGAGTGGCACCATGGGGGTTGGATTGAGGCTGAAACATGGCTGGGAAGCATAAGTGGGCTAATTTTGAAAAAAAAACACATCTGGTTCTAGAGCCAGAAGCTTCTTCTTTCTTCTCAAAGGCTGCTGGGCTGGGCCATCCCAGGTGAAAGGGCTGGTGGGCACCAGCCGGATGGGAGCAGGCCAGCTTGGTGGTGGGGGGCAGGGAGGCAGCACAGCTCGCAGCAGTGCTCAAATTGGCAGTGGGCTCAGACACATTTACCCAAGTTGAACTCCCAACACTCTAGCCTGCAAGGGTCCTTCTTTCCTGCCCATGTGGATGTCCCCAAGGCTTCCCCCTTCCCTTTGATGTGGGGCCCCACCTCCACTAGCCATCTGGGATGCTCGCTTGTGAAAGGCGGTGTCATAAGCAATGGCTGCCACCACTCCAGCTATATCGTGTGCCTTGAAGACATTGATCTTGTAGTTGTTGAGGTGGCAACCTCATTTAGGATAAGACATCATGACCAGCCCCATGAAAACAGAAAAACCCACCATCCAATTGATCACAGAATCATAAAATCATAAGAGTTGGAAGAGACCACAAGGGACTATCCAGTCCAAACCCCTGCCATGCAGGAACTCAAAATCAAAGCATCCCCGACAGATGGCCATCCAGCTTCTGTTTAAAGACCTCCAAAGAAGGACACTCCACCACATGCCAAGGGAGTGTGTTCCACTGTCGAGCAACTCTCACTGTCAGGAAGTTCCTCCTAATGTTGAGGTGGAATCTCTTTTCCTATAGCTTGCATCCGTTGTTCTGGATCCTATTCTCTGGAGAAGCAGAAAACAAGCTAGCTCCCTCCTCAATATGCCATCCCTTCAAATATTTAAACAGGGCTATCATATCACCTCTTAAATATCTCTTCTCAAGACTAAACACACCCAGTTCCCTAAGTTGTTCCTCATAGGGCATGGTTTTCAGACCCTTCACCATTTTAGTCATCCTCCTCTGGACACGCTCCAGTTTTTCAACATCCTTTTTGAATTGTGGTGCCCAGAACTGAACACAGTATTCCAGGTGGGGCCTGACCAAAGCAGAATAGAGTGGCACTATTACTTCCCTTGATCTAGATACTGTACTTCTATTGATGCAGCCTAAAATCGCATTGGCCCTTTTAGCTGTCACATCACACTGTTGACTCATGCTCAACTTGTAGTCTACTAGGACTCCTAGATACTTTTCACACATAGTCTCATTAAGCCAGATGTCCTCCAACTCATATCTATGCATTTCATTTTTATTTTTTATTTTTGCCCCAAGTGCAGTACCTTACATTTCTCCATGTTGAAATTCATTTTGTTAGCTTTGGTCCAGCTTTCTAATCTATTAAGGCCATTTTGAATTTTCATTCTGTTTTCTGGGGTATTAATTGTGCCTCCTAATTTGATGTCATCTGCAAATGTGAGAAGCATGTCCCCTATTCTTTCATCCAAGTCATTGATAAAGATGTTAAATAGCACTGGGACCAGGACAGAACCCTGTGGCACCCCACTGTTCACTTCTCTCCAGGATGAAGAGGAGCCATTGCTGAGCACCCTTTGGGTTCAGTCAGTCACCAATTACTAATCCACCTAACAATTGTATTGTCTAGCCCACACTTCATTATCTTGTTTGCAAGAATATCATGGGGGACCTTGTCAAAAGCCTTAGTGAAATCAAGATATGCTATGTCTACCACATTCCTTTCATCTACCAATCTGGTAATTTTATCAAAAGAGAGAGAGAGAGACCAGATTAGTCTGGGATGACTTGTTTTTGAGAAACCCATGTTGACTGTTTGTGATTATGGCATTCCTTTCTAAATGTTCACATGAACTGTTCTAGAATCTTTCCTGGTATTGATGTCAGACGAACTGGACAATAGTTGTTGGGATCCTCTTTTTCCCCCTTTTTGAAGATGGGGATGATGTTTGCCCTCCTCCAGTCTGCTGGGACTTCCCCTGTTCTCCAGGAGTTCTCAAAGATTATTGCCAGTGGCTCTGAGATTACATTTGCCAGTTCCTTTAATATCCTTGAATGTAGTTCATCTGGTCCTGGAGACTTAAATTTATTTAGGTTAACTAGGTACAGTCGAACCTCTACTTATGAATGCTTCTTCTTACGAAAAATTCAACTTACGAAATGTGCCTCTGGAAAAATTTTGCTTCAACTTACAAAAGCCTTCAACTTACGAAAGCCGAGGCCGCGGTTGGAAGGAGGCACTGCAGCCTCGGCTATGGGCTGTCCCTGGTAGCGGAGAATCTTCTCCGCTACCAGGACCAGCCTAAGGAATGGCCGAGGCCGAGGCTAAAAGGAGGCCTCCTTTCAGCCGCAGCCTCGGTTGTTCAATGGGGCTGGTCCTGGAAGCGGAGGACTTCTCCGCTCCCAGGACCAGCCTAAGGAACAGCCGAGGCCGTGGCTAAAAGGAAGCCTCCTTTTAGCCACGGCCTCGGCCGGCAGCCTTGGCCTTTCCTTCGGCCAATCTTGGAAGTGGAGGACGGCCCCGCTTCATCCTCCATTTCCAGGATCGGCCTAAGGAAAGCTGGCAGCCTCTGCCTTTCCATGGGCCGATCCTGGAAGCGGAGGACGGCCTCGTTTCCAGGGTTGGCCCAAGGAAAGCTGGCAGCCTCTGCCTTTCCATGGGCCGATCCTGGAAGCGGAGGATGGTCCCGTTTCCAGGGTCGTCTGGCAGCCTCGGCCTTTCATTCGGCTGATCCTGGAAGTGGAGCCATCCCCTGCTTCCAGGGTCGGACCAAGGAATGGCCGAATCTGCGGAATGGATTAGGGCATTTCAATGTTAAATTTGCTTTTGGGTTGTGGAACAGATTAATTTCGTAAGTAGAGGTACCATTGTATTCCTGTACTACCTCTTTACTTATTCTGTGCTGCATTTCCCCTATTGTGCCCTCTGCTCCATTTTCCTCAGGTTGAACACCCTTTTCCTCTTGTGAGAAGACAGAAGCAAAGAAGGTGTTGAGTAGTTCTGCTTTTTCTCTGTCCCCTGTTAGAATTTCTCCATCTTCTCTGCGTAGTGGCCCTACCATTTCTTTCTTTTTTCTTTTGCTACGGACATACCCAAAGAAGCCCTTTTTATTGTGCTTAACTGCTCTAGCAAGCCTGAGCTCATTCTGTGCTTTGGCTTTCCTGATTTTACCCCTACATGTGCTAGCTATTTGTTTGAATCCCTCTTTAGTGATTTTGCCCTTTTCCCATTTCTTATACATCTCCTGTTTAAAACTTAGTTCAGTTGAAAGTTCTTTTGTCATCCAACCTGGTTTCTTGAGACACCTCCCATTTTTCCTTCTCATTGAAACAGTTTGAGATTGTGCCTTGAGTATCTCCCTTTTGAGAAACTCCCATCCATCCTGAACTCCTTTCTCCTTTAGTATTCCTGACCATGGGATCACTCCCAGTGCTTCCCTAAGTTTATTAAAATCAGCTCTCCTAAAGTCTAGAATGTGTGTCTGACTATGCCTAGCTTCTCCTTTTCAACTGTATATGAAACTGCAGGACAGGGGTTGGCAGTCCTGCCACCCCCTGCCGCCCCCCCACCACCACGCACATCGTAGCCACCATTTTGTTTTCCAAAATGGTGGCCGCGATTCATTTGTGCATGTGCAGTACTCCTCCACATGCACAAGCGAGTCATGACCACCATTTTGGAAAACAAAATGGCGGCCGCAACTCGTTTGCGCATGCGCCGAATACTGTGCATGCACAAACGAGTCACAGCCACCATTTTGCTTTCGAAAATGGTGGCCACGACTCGCTCACGCATGCGCAGTACTCTGGAAGTATTGCGCATGCAAACGTGAGCATGAGCGTGCATGCACAGTACTTCTGGAATACTGCGCATGAGTGCACAGTGTCATTCCCCCCCCCTCAGCCCGGCGGAAGACCTGGGGACCAGCGACCAGCCCCAGGTAGGAAAATGTTGCCGACCCCTGCTCCAGGAGAACATGATCTCTCCCACCCAAGGATCCCACCACTTGCATCCCATTTAGGTCCTAACCAACAGGTCATCCCTGTTGGTTAGGATCAGATCTAAAGTAGTTGATCCCCTTGTTCCTTCTTCCACTTTTTGGATATTGAAATTGTCTTCAAGGCAAGTGAGGAATTTGCTAGATCGTTAAGTATTGGCTGAGTTTGACTTCCAGCAAATATGAAGATAGTTGAAGTCACCCATCACTACTACATCTCTCCTTTCTGAGTGTGTGGTCATCTGTTCTACAAAAGCATCATCCAATTCCTCAGTGTGACCTGGGGGTGTGTAGTAGATTCCCACAATTACATCCCTATTGTTTTCTTCCCCTTTAATTTTCACCCAGATGGTCTCCACCTGATTTCCAGGATTTAAATCCTGGATCTCTTCACAGGTGTAAACATCCCTGACATATAATGCTATTCCTCCTCCTTTCCTGTTTGGCCCATTTCTCTTAAAAAGGTTACACTCCTCTATTCCTACAATCCAATCATGAGACTCATCCCTCCAGGTTTCAGTGATGCCTATTATATTGTATTTGCTTTGTTGTGCTAGGCATTCAAGTTCATCTTGTTTATTTACAATGGTCTGTGCATTAATGTAGAGACATCCACATAGTATCCTCTGAGGATATGCTTTGTTAGGAAGGATCTAATATGGGGAATTTATAATTAGCTCAAAATATGCAAGAGTGGAGTCCTAACATATCCCTACAGGACCGTGGACCGTTATGTATACCAGAGGACTAAGGAATCCTGCAATGGATGATGCTGAGGTAGGCTTCTCCAATTAAAATCTAAATACTCACTTCTGAAGGCTGTGGATGTTGATGATAATGATGATGAAGCACGGCTGCCGAAATGGGGGGGGGGGGGGAGAGGATGGCCGAGGGAGCTATGATCAGAGTACAGACCGACATGGAGTCAGCATGCACTCTCAAGATAGCACATGGAGCCTAGAAATCCAAGGGTTCTTATAGGAAATTTATGCCTCCTGGCTATTGACTAAATGGCTTGGCTGAAGCAGGGACAAAGGCATTGATAGTCTTAGCTTTGTTGAACCTAAGTGTGAGCATAGTGTAAATAATGCATTTGGTTTCAAAACTATCAAGGAAGGGAGGCTAGAGAAAAGGATGCAATCAAATCTGATCACTGCCCCATTAAGAGTGAGACTCAAGACAAATAACCACTATTATGTGTCTTTTCCAGTATAATGGTTTTTCCCTTTTGGCAACTCCCAAACCTGTCTGGTAGGGAATTTTCCAGTATTCCTGGGCAGATCTTTCAGTGCCTACATGACCTGCCATATAGGGGATTATGGCTGACATCCCTCAGAGTTCAGTCTGGGGTCATAGAGGGAACTCCACATGTGTCCAAAATTTTATGGAAAATCACATATGCTAACAGGGCATTCTGGGAGGAAGCTGAGACCTTGGCCAGGCTGAGAGAGCCCCCGTGGCTGGATGGCTCCCCCTTCCAGAAACTGAGCTAGCTCAGGTGAATCGGGCAGCCACATTTTTTAAACTTCCAATTCTTTCTATTCTAAATGTGAAGCAAATTTATGTATTTGAGTAAAATCTTCCAAAAAATGAACTAAACCACATTTCTCCATCTGCACTGGCGAAATGTAATAGGTGTAGCTATTTATGTCATTGAGAGGACCATGTTCTCCTTATCATCCATACAGGTGTTAAAGATCAAGAGATTTTCAGGAAAAAAAGTGACAATCCTAATGTAACATTAAGAGTCTATGCTTCCATTTGGCATTATCCTGTTGAATCACAGTATCACAGTATTTGTTGTTGTTGTTGTTGTTGTTGTTGTTGTTGTTGTGTGCCTCCAAGTCAACTCAGACTTCAGACTTGGCTAAGAGTTTCAGAGTTTCTTGGCTAAGAAAGTGTGACTTTTCCCAGGTCACTCAGTGGGTTTCTGTAGTGAGCAGAGATTAAAAACTTATTTTTCTATGCCAACACTATTTTGTGGATCTCAAAATTTTCAGTATTAAGCCTGCTGGGACTTGAAATAGCAACAAAGTCAATTAGATATACTTCTTCCTAAATTAGTGTAAGATTTCTTCACTTCCTCCCACACCAAGAAGTTCACTTAAATAAACAAAATATGCAATAGTTGTGATTTAGAGCAAATTAGAAGCAACTGTTCTTGTTTTCAGATCAGTTTTCAGATCTCCCATTTCAGGAACCATAAGCCATCTGTAAAGCAAGGGAAAACAAATGTGAACTATAGAGGAAGTCTTAGAACTACCATGGAAGCTATGTTGATTTGAGAAGAAATAAGATTTTCCTGGTGATTACATCTGAGAACCAGTGTAGTATAGTGGTTTCGGTGATGACAACTCTGGAGTCTGAAATTTGAGTCCCCACTCAGATATGGAAATCCACTGGTGACTTTGGGCAAGAGACATTCTCCCAACCTCAGAAGAAGAGGAAGGCAACTCCCTCTGAACAACTCCTGCCAAGAAAACTCTGTGATAGGTTTGCTTCAGAGTCTCCATAAGTCAGAAACAACTTCAAGGCATGCAACAACGGTAGATACACTATTAGCATGGAATGTCTTGCATCATAAGGTTGTGGGGCTCTCATCTTTGAATGCTTGTCATTTGTCAGGCTGAGTTGGTTTTAGTGAAAACCTTTCCTTTATTTTCTCTATCTGCTCTTGCTGAGTTCACTTATAGCAGGGGTAGGCAACCTAAAGCCCGGGGGCCGGATGCGCCCCCTCGAGACCTTTGGAAAGGCCCCAGGCCAGTCCTGCCACTGCCGCCACCCCCCGCTGCCGCCACCACCCACCATGATGATATTGATTATTGTTGTTATTACTTGTTCTTGGGGTTTTGCCATCACTTTTCTGGGGCTGAGAGAGTGTGCATGCATATTTTTTAATTTTTTATTTTTTTAAAAAAATATTTATTTATTTATTTATTTATTTATGGTGGTTCAGCCCCCCAATTGTCTGAGGGACAGCAACCCGACCCCTGGCTCAAAAAGGTTGCCTACCCCTCACTTATAGTGTTGCTACTGCCTTTAATGATTGGATTTTGTACTATGTTTCTTACACTGCTGACAAGTCATTCTTTTATATCAGTATTCAAAGAGATAACCACGTTAATCTGTTTTTGAATTAAAAAAAACTAAAGGCATCCACCAGTACCATGGAGACTAGCCTGGAAGAAGACATTTCAAGTATAATCTTTTGTGGACTCAATCTGCCTCATTGGAAATTTCTTCTTTCCTGTAAGTCTCAAAAAAGCTGCTATTTGTTTATCTTTTTATGTTTTTGTATTGTGATTTTAATTTATCTAAGGTGTTTTGTGTGATATAAATGAGTATTAGAAAGGTGGAGTATACATTCTTTAATGAATAAATAGTATCACACGCTCAGCTTCAACTTATTATTCCAAGCATCAACAAATCTCAGAAGTAGCTCCCACTTTGAGTTCTGGAATCATGATGGTCTCATACATGATCTCTTTGAGGGCAAAACACCCTTGGTGGAATATTGTCTGCACCTTACACTTTTACACTTTTTCCAGGTTTCTAAAACAGTGGGGAAGGAAAGACACATACAAATCTTTGTGCTACAAGCAAAGTGTTTCCCCCACATCTTACTTCTTTCATGGCTGCAGTGCCTTCAACCTCTTTTCTACTGCCTCTAGTGCCTCTGCTGGTGTGATTCTGCCTCCTACCTTGTTGGTCTCATCTAGACTATAGATATGAAGAGCATTTTGCAAAATTTCTTATTTCCATTTCTCAACACAAAGAAACAACAGGCAAAGAAATCACCAGCCTAAAGAGAGAATGAGACAAAGAGTAAGAATGAGAGAAGGAACACTCATTTATTAAAGGAGGTTTCTATCATTTGCATGCACACACAAATGTATCTTCTGAAAAGTATTTTCTTCTTCATCTGTGAAGCACAGCTCACAGTCCAGCAAATACTGAAGCAATGGATGGCTGATGAAAAAGATTAAACTGATGCAAAAGAAAGAAGCTAACTGATAAAACAAATGATTGAAAAATGATTGTAACTTTTAATAGTCTATTGCTTACTGTGGCTATAGTTGTTTTAAGCTATTGTGGCAAATGTGAGAACTCATGAGAAAAGGGCAGAAAATGTTGTGCCATCTCACAGGTGAGAAGAGTAACAATGTAGTTCTTGTACTTACACAGTAAAAGAAAAAAGTTATCAGCAGTTAAGTATTTCCTACAAACCAGAAGCCATTAAGAATCTATTTGCTGTCAGCTCACTGGACCATAAAAATCACCATCCCTAGGATCCAGGGAAAGGAGGATAGCATTCTTCATTTCCAAGAAGACATCTGGGCTTCAAATTAGGAACCAGAGGCATTTTGGGGAGATGAACATCGCAACCATACCAGTGCTTCTCTTGAGAGTTCTGCTCTCTATGTCCCCACCAATCCCTATATATTGATCTTTATAGTGCCATTGCCCAACAATCTAGTACATGCTGCTTCAAAAGTATCAAAGCAGGTCAAAATAGACGGCCCCAAAGCAGTAGCTTGACACTGCCGCTTTGATCACTGGATCAGGGCCGCAGCAACTGCACACGCAGCCCCAATCCAGCATTTTTGCAGCCCCAAAAGAAGTGGCAAAATGCCACTCCTTTTGGGGTTGGAAAAAAGCCACCATTTTCTCCGCAGTGGCCACTTTTACCCATTTCTGTGCCACGGCACATATAAATGCCATGCCACAGAAATGCTGTGAAGCCGCCTGCTGTGTGGTCAGTTGGGTGGTGTGACATCAGCTTGGGGGCAATGTTGGGCCATCTAGAGTGTGTACACCATGCCCTCATGCCACCCTTTATGCAGGTCTGCTTTGTCCCTTACTTTCTCATAGATATATTTTGATTGTAACCTAAATTATGGATTTTGTACAGCACACACAAATATCCTGAGTTCTTGATTCCAGTCTTCATTCTGACTAATAACTGAACCAAAATATGGAAAACCTTGAACTATTTCAATGTCTTCATCATCAAGTTAAAATTTATGTAAAACATCTGAGGTCATTATTTTTGTTTTGTTAATGTTCAACTGTAAACCTGCCTTTGCACTTTCTTCCATTACTTTTTCCAGTAATTATTCCAAAACTTTGCTGTTTTCTGCTAGTAGAATGGCATCATCTTCATATCTTAAATTTTAGATTTTCCTTCCTCCAATTTTAATGCTTCCTTCCTCCGAGTCTAATCCTGCTTTACATATGATGTTCAGCATACATATTAAACAGACAGAATGATAAAATTAATCCTTTCCCAGCCCCTTGCCAATTGGACATCATTCTATTTTTCTGTATTCTGTCTTAACAGTAACCTCTTGTCCTAAGTACAGGTTACATATCAGGACAATCAATGTTGTGATGTGTCCATTTCTTAAAGAGCGATCCATAGTTTTATATGTTCTAAACAATTATAGACTTGGCTATAAGCTATAACCACAGGCTATTTTCTTTTGAAATTTTTGGTGCACTCCATTATATACTGTATGCTTAACATAGGATCCCTAGTGCTCCTTCCTTTTCAGAACCCAGCTTGGACATCTGGCATTTCTTGCTCCATGCATGGCAAAAATCTTTGTTGTAGAATTTTGAGCATCACTTTGCTTGAATGGGAAATTAATGCAATGTTCCTGTGGTTGCTGCAATCCCTAGTGTCCCCTGTCTTGGGGATTGGAATGTATATTGAGCATTTTTAGTCTGTGGGCCATTGTTTTGTTTTCCATATTTGATGACAGATTTTACTTAAAACTAGAGTAGACTGAAGCAGCTTTGTCAGTATTGTGGGGTGCAATTTGAGTTTCCCAGGATGTTAACCCTTTTAAAAGGAAACAAAAATAAGCAAGTATGAAAGTTAAACTTTTTAGAGTTCAGCTTTCATCAGCAGAAAAAGCAAAAGTGTGGGTCAGACTATTTATTCTAAATCTGCCTTACTAAAGAATAAAAACTTACTCCAAAAAACAACAAACATGCAGTTTGTAGTTTAAAAACAAACAATAATGACTTTAATAAATAAATACATAACAAATTAAATCCTATCCTAACTGGTGATGGTTTGGGTATAGCAGGAAGACGCTGTAAACCTTACTTAGAGGAAACTGTTACTCCATCTTAGACTGAGTGGACTGAGAGGAGACTGTTTAGAATCTTGAGAGAAAGTCTGTTAAACAGCCTCCAAGAGAAAGTGACAGGAGTCTCATGTTTGTTTAGATAGATAGATAGATAGATAGATAGATAGATAGATAGATAGAGGGAAGTCCCTATCTATCTAAGGTGGGAAAAGAGACTGTAATGCATCATTTTTCCAACAGGTATGCCATCTGTTCCTGGTGATTTATTTCTTCCAAGTGCTCTGAATGCTGCTTCATTTCACTTTCTAAAGCTGGAAGTACATCTTCATATGTTTTTTGTGGGTTTTTCGGGCTGTGTGGCCATGTTTTAGAAGAGTTCCTTTCTGACATTTTGCCAGCATCTGTGGCTGGCATCTTCAGAGAAAGACATCTATATATGGTTCTTCCTTGACTGAATCTGTCACCCTTTCATCTCTTTCATAAAGTTCTTCCAGCTATGGAGGAACAAGATCCTAAAGTGTAAAGATATATCATTGAATACTAAAGTTAAGATTGTCCATGCCATCATATTTCCCATTCCCATGGAGATTATCGCATTCTATTTAAAGTGATTTATCCTCAACAGCAGGGGTAGGCAACCTTTCCCCTTTAAGGGCCGAGGGACTCAGCTCCCAGAATCCCAGGAGCTATTGGCCAACATGGGACTATTGGCCAACATAGCTGAGGCTTCTGGGAGCTGAAGTCCCTCAGCCCTTAAAGGGGAAAGGTTGCCTACCCCTGCTCAACAGGATACAGTCATGTTTAATTTTTAAAATGGGTGTTATTGCACTCAGCTGCGGCTGGGCGAGTGCAACTCATATGCAGTCTGTATCCCAGCCGCGTTTATCCTGTGGCTTTTAAAAAATGGCAAACTCTCATCTGCAGGATAAGTATGGCTGGGATCCAAGCTGCATAGAGGTTGCACTTGTCCAGCCTCGGCTGTGTGCAATAACACTTGATTTTAAAATTAAACATGACTGTATCCTGTTGGGGATAAGTTACCTTAAATAAAATGTGATAATCTCCTATGTGTGATTGTGACAACTGGAAAGTGAAGAAGGCTGATAAGAAGAAAATCTATTCATTTGAAATGTGGTGGAGGAGGAGAGTTCTGCAGATACTGTGGACTGCTAAAAAGACAAATGAATGGGTCCTAGACTAAGAGCCAATGCAGACCGGCACTATAGGCCAGCCTAGGGGTGGAGTTGGGGTGGGACAATTGCATGGCAGCTGCTCTGACTCCACCCTGACTCTGCCCCAATACTGTGCGGCCATCCGCATGGCTTGCTGCATCAGGGTGCCCTTTTGGCACAGCGTGCATACACACTGGTCCAAAAGGGCACAAAAGAACCACCGCTGCAGCTCAAAGGGAGGCCTTTCGCTGTCCCCAAAAGGAGTGGCATTTTGCCACTCTTTTGGGGGTGGCAAAAAGGAGGATCAGGACCACAGTGTGTGGTTGCCATGGCCCCAATCTGCTGGTCCCAAATGGGCCATCTGCATCAGCTCTAAATCTAGCCTGAACTCTTCCCAGAAGCCAGGATGACTGAGACTGTCATACTTTGGTCATATCACAAGAAGACATGACTCACTAAAAAAGACAATAATGTTTGGTAAGGTAGAAGGCAGTAGGAAAAGAGGAAGACCTCCTTCCAGATGAATATACTTAAACAAGGAAGCCAAGTCTGCAAGACCTGAACAGGGCTGTTGAAGATGGAGTGGTGTGAAGGTCTCTCATCGATGGGGTCACCATAAGCCAAAGTCAACCCAATGGCAGTTAACAACAGAGACAAATATGCCACTGATAATGTTTTTCAGGCCACATGCTTGACTAAATTTCAGTCACATTCACCAAGGAAAAAGTCCATATGTTTGGAAGAAAATTAACTTGGGGTTTCCACAGATCAAAGTCAAGGTCACAACAAAACAAATGACTTCCTTTATGCCATGGGCTTGAGGGACAAAAGGCAGGGAGAGGGATTTGCATTGTGTGGGTGCTCTATAGTTAAACTGTTGTGCTAGCACAAAACATTAGTGCATTAGTCCTCAGCCTTTAATCAATCCCAGCTGGAAACTCCTATCAACATGACTGGGGTTTTTGCCAGTTCCCTGCTAATCCCGTAAAAAGGACAGGTAAAAACAGGACTCTTGTCTTATATTACATAGGTAGGTTTATGGATTCCAGCTATTCAAACAGTTCACTCCACATAGTTTATGGACTAAACAATGATATTTCTGAAATGCTTAATTGGTTAATTTAGAACAGGCAAATATATATATATATATATATATATATATATGACTAAAGGCTCCAGAGAAATGGTGTACTGTTTGGGGGAACTTATTGTAAAACATTTTCACATCAAGTCCCCCTGTTTCTACTGAAGGAATCTCTTTGGACTGAAAGAGGAGAATTGTGTTTTGTTTTTAAGGGCTTCATTTGGAAGGTCTTTTAAGCAAATTCTTATAAGTCCGAAAAACCCACAAAAAAACTATGGGTGCCGGCTGTGAAAGCCTTTGACTTCACAAATGTTTATAAGCTTTGCCTCCTCAGACTTCTCCCACACACACATTGCAAGAGAATTGAAATAATGAGTGGTGTAATGATATATATATATATATCCATAATCCATCTCTTCCTTTAGACTCTTTCCTAAGCAAAACCTGTTGGGATTGGTCAAAGGGACACTGAAAAAAGAAACTAAAGAGCTTATATTAACAGCTCTAGAACAGGAGCTGAAAGGTGGGATATAAATAAATTGATGATGATGATGATGATGATGATTGGCCAAACTACTACCCAGATTCCTTCATCCTCCCCAACTTCCATTCCCTACTGGATGAAGAAGTCCATGCTGTACAGGAAGTCCCAACAGGTAGTAAATGAGGCTTTCTGTTGTGAGGGTTCTCATTGCTTTGCAATAGTTTTGGTAGGCCCTTGTGCATATGTATGTCCCTAATAGGATGCCAGCCTTGGTGACCCCACAGCCCTCATTTCATGTGTAAAAGCCAACCTGACTGGGAGTGGAGTCTTAGTTTAATACTGGTGACAGTATTCTCCACTATTCCTGAAGTCCATAAGCTAGAACAGCTATTATATCCTATCAGTTTCATAGTCTACCAGGTGCTACTGACTGCAGTTTTGGACCCTCAATCATTTGGACTCTGTCCCAAAATCAAACAATCCATGAGATACCATTGGGTAATGTGGCATGTTCATGTCACTTTTTCTAATTGTGCTTTTGTGATCCTATCTATGACAATTTTATTCAGGTGTTTTGTCAATGCATTTGGAATTGCTCCCAGAGCATATATTACCACTGGAACTGCAATAGTAGTCCCCCCTGCTCCCTGAGGTACTGAATCTCAGTTTGTCAGTCTTAATATTTCATACTCTGAAAATGGCTACATAATGGGAAACTGGAAAAAGAAACTAAAGAGCTTATATTCACAGCTCTAGAATGGGTATTTCAAATTGCATCAAGGCAAATATTGAACAAATAACTACAAACAGTAATTGCCATCTATGAAATGAAAAGAATGAAACTGTTGATCACTCTATCAGTTCATTTTACAACACTGCACAAATGAAATATAAGAAACATCATAGTAAAGTGGCTGCAATGATGCACTTTAGTGGGTGTCACTAAACTGAAGAACAGCAGTGACATCATAGCTAACACTTGTAAGCACTGTACACAGGGAAGTGTAGGTGGTCCTTCTTGTGTAACCTCCCCTTAGAAAACCCTATGAGGAGACATTGAAAGTGTAATACAGGCAGGAGCACTAACAGAGAGAAAGATAGAAACTAAATGAAAACACACTTGTAAGAGCAGCTAAGGGCAGTCAAAAATGATGAAGCAAGCAGGAGACACTTTCAGAAAGACAAGCCCCATCAGAAGCAGCACCACACATAAAATAGGGACATGGAATGTGAGAAACATGAGCCAAGGGAAGCTAGACATAGTGAGAATAGAAATGCAATGCATGAACATAGCAGAATAGGGGGTGAGTGAGTCAAAATGGACAGAAATGGGCCACTTTGAATCAGACAACCACACATTGTTCTACTCAGGGAATGAAAAGACAAAAAGAAATGGGGTGGCTTTCATACTAAGAAAAGATGTTGCAAAAGCAGTCAGAGGATACAATGCAAAATCAGACCGAATCATCTCAATAAGGCTCCATGGGAAACCTATGAATGTCACCATAATTCAAGTATATGCACCATGAGGCAGAACAAGAAGAAATTGATAGGGTTTATGAAGGAGTACAGGAAGAAAGTGACAACACACCAACACAGGATGTCAAGATGATCACTGGAGATTAGAATGCAAAGGTTGGAAGTAAAGAAGGATAAAAAATGGTAGGCAGATTTGGACTAGGCAAAAGGAATGAAGCAGGTGAGTGTCTGATAGATTTTTATGTAGCCAACAACCTTTTCAGTGCAAACACATTTTTCATACAACCAGAGAAGAGATTGTACACATAGATATCATCAGATGGCCAACACAAAAACTAAATAACTGGAAGTAAAATATGGCAAAACTCCATACTGCTGACCAAGACTAGACTAGGTGCTGACTATGGCACAGATCATGAACTACTGATTTCAAAAAAACAAACAAACAAACAAACAAAAAAGTAAAACTCAAGAAGAGAATAAAACCAGTCATCATACCAAAATATGATTTAAACAACATTTCCACAGAATTCATTGACAATATAAGGAAGAGATTTGCAGTACTAGGTATAATAGATTGTGAACTGGAAGAGCTTTGATCTGAAGCCAGGGACATAATAACAGAAGAATGCATAAAGACACTTCCAACAGGCAAAAGGAAAGTGAAGAAAGCATGGATTACAGATAAAATGCTACAAGCAATAAAGGAAAGGAAACAAAAAGGAGATAAGAATAAACCAAGAATCATGAACGCAACAGTACAACAGCTAGTGCATAAAGATAAGGAAAATTATTACAATGACAAATGTAGAGAAATAGAAGACAACAACAACAAGGGAAGAATGAGAGACCTATTCCACAAGATTTGAGAGATCAAGGGAAAGCTCAAACTGAGGACTGGGACACTCTATGACAATAAAAAATAACATAATTCAAGACCAGGAAGAAATAAAAAGATGTTGGATGCAATACACAGAAGAACTATACAAAAGAGATGACAAAATGAAGGACACATGTATTGAAGAGCTGTATGAAGGTAAACCCCAAATTCTAAAAACTGCAGTGGAAGCTGCAATAAAAGAAATGGCAAAAAACAAGACTCCAGGAACAGATGATATACCGATAGAACTGTTGCAATCCACAATGACAGAGTCAATTCTAGTTCTAACCAACATATGTCAATAACTATGGAAAACAAAAATGATGGCCAACAGATTGGAAGCAATCAATATACATCCCCATCCACAAAAAAGGAGACACAATAGACTGCAGCAACTATAGAACCATAGCACTAATCTCCCATGCAAGCTAAATTATGCTCAAAATACAGCAACATAGACTTCAGCCACACATGGAGAGAGAAATCCCAGAGGCCCAAGAAGGGTTCAGGAAAGGAAGAGGCACCAAGGATCACATTGCAAAATATGATGGCTAATGAAGCATAGCAGGGAGTTCCAAAAGAAAATCAGCATGTACTTTATAGACTAAGCTTTTGACTGTATAGATCCGGGGTAGGCAACCTTTCCCCTTTAAGGGCCGAGGGACTTCAGCTCCCAGAATCCCAGGAGCTATTGACCAACATGGGACTATTGGCCAACATAGCTGAGGCTTCTGGGAGCTGAAGTCCCTCGGCCCTTAAAGGGGAAAGGTTGCCTACCCCTGGCATAGATCATGAAAAGCTATGGAACACCCTTAAAGACATGGGAGTGCCAACACAACTGATTGCTACTGTCAGAACAGAACAAGGAGAACAGAATGATTCCCAATTGGTAAAGGAGTCAGACAAGGCTGCATCCTATCATCCTACCTATTCAACTTCTGTGCAGAACATATTGTAAGGAAAGCAGGATTGGACATGGAAGAGGGAGGAGTGAAAATAGGAGGAAGAAATATCAACAATCTGAGATATGCTGATGACACCATAATACTAGCAGAAAACCTCACAGACCTGAAACAACTATTAAGGAAGATCAAAGAAGAAACTGCAAAGGCAGACTTACTGTTGAACATAAAGAAAACAAAAATAATGACCACAGAGAACTTACACACATTCAAACTAGACAAATAGGAAATAGAAATAGTAAAAGAGTTCTCATATCTGGGATCAAACTTTGATCAGAATGAGGAATGCAGCCAGGAAATCAGGAGAAGATTAAGAATGGGGAAGGAGGCTATGAAATAGCTAGAAGAGATCCTAAAATGCAAAGACATACAACTCAGCACAAAAGTCAGAATCATACAAGCCGTTGTATTCCCTATTACCATGTGAGACTTGGAAAAGCCAAGAAAAAGATAGGAGGAAAATCAACTCATTTGAGATGTAGTGCTGGAGAAGACTGTTGAGGATTCCATGGACAGCCAAAAGGACAAACAAATGGGTCCTAGAATAGATTAAGCCAGAGATATCCCTAGAAGCCAAGATGACAAGACTTAGACTGTCGTACTTTGGACACATCATGAGAAGGCATGAATTGTTGGAAAAGACAATAATGTTAGGAAAGGCGGAGGGAAGTAGAAAGAGAGGAAGGCCACATGCTAGATGGATGGACTTTATTAAAGAGACCATGAATAAGAGTTTGCAGGAGCTGAGCAGAGCAGTAGAGGACAAGTGGGCCTGGAGATGTCTCATCCATAGGGTCGCCATAGGTCGAGACCAACGTGAAGGCAGTTAACAACAACAACAACAACAACAACAACAACAAGTGATACACTAGAATCCATGCAAAAACCATAATTTATCATCCACACGATACTGGTGGGAACATAAGCCTGAAAAAGGTGTTGAAAGTGGGGATGTGAATTGACAAACTATTAAAATATACGTCTTTCATATCTGTAGTTGAGAAAAAGAAAATTTGGATTATAGATGTGGCAACTGTAAGGGACCTCAGAATCGAAGACAGAGAGAGGAAAGAGATTACGGAATAATTTATTATCATTATCAGACATTATCATTATTTTATGTATTTGTATGTATTTTTTTCCTAATGCTAGGACTCAAGGCTGTTTACCAAAGTTAAAACAGGTAAGGTTAAAAGTACACATCCTACAAAAGTTATAATATAATTAAACTATTGATTAAATTAAAAGAAAATCCTTTAGAGGAGACTAAAGACTGCAGCAACTATAGGACCATATCACTAATCTCACATGCAAGCAAAATAATGCTCAAACCAATGCAGCATAGAGTCCAACCATACATGGAGAGGGAATTTCCAGAAGTGCAAGCAGGATGCGGAAAAGGAAAGGGCACTAGGGACCACATCGCAAACATACAATGGCTAATGGAGCATGCCAAAAAATTCCAAAAAAGAATCAGTATGTTTCATAGACACCAGCAAAGCATTTGATGGTATAGATCAGGGGTAAGCTACCTTTCTCCTTTAAGGGCCGAGGGACTTCAGCTCCCAGAATCCCAGGAGATATTGGCCAACATGGGACTATTGGCCAACATGGCTGAGGCTTCTAGGAGCTGAAGTCCCTCGGCCCTTAAAGGGGAAAGGTTGCCTACCCCTGGTATAGATAATGAAAAGCTATGGAACACACAAAGACATGGGGGTGCCACTACACCTGATAATCCAGATGAGGAATCTGTATCAAGAACAAGAGGCCACTGTCAGAACAGAATTCGGGAAAACAGAGTGGTTCCCAATAGGCAAAAGGTTCAGGCAAGGCTGCATCCTATCACCCTACTTGTTTAACATATGCTGAAAACAACATAAGAAAAGCAGAATTAGAATCAGAAAAAGGAGGAGTTAAGATAGGAGGAAGCAACATTAACAACCTAAGATATTCCCATATGTAGGATCAAACATTGACCAGAATGGAGACTGCAGTCAAGAAAGAAGAAGAAGACTAGGAATGGGAAGGGCAACTATGAAAGAAATGGAAACGATACTGAAGAGCAAAGATGTACAACTGAGCACTGAAGTCAGAATCACTCAGGCCATTGTATTCCCAATTGCCATGTGCAGATGCAAGAGCTGGACAGTGAAGGAAGCAGACAGAAAGAAAATCAACTTATTAAAATGTAGTGCTGGAGAAAAGCACAGTCGGCTCTCCTTATCCACAGATTTTTATTCATGGATTCAGGCATCCATTGCTTGAAAATATTCAAAAAAGGTATAAATTCCAAATAGCAAACCTTGATTTTCCATTTCATATAAGGGACACAATTTTGCTATTCCATTATATTTAATGGGACTTGAGCATCCATGGATTTTGTTATCCATGGGTGGTCCTGGAACCAACCCCCAGTGGATTAGAAGGGCCCACTGTACTTAAGATACCATGAACAGTCAAGAAGTCAAACAAATGGGTTCTTGAGCAGATCAGATCAGAGCTCTCCTTGGAAGCAAAGGGGGGATGCAGACGGGCGGCCATGGGCCGCCCTGAGAAGTGGTAGATTGGGGCTGAGGCTGCCCCATGCCTTGGCCCCGATCCTCCCTTTTGCCACCAGGGAAAGGAGCGCTAAAATAGCACCCCTTCCACAAGCTGCGAAAGGGATGCCCGAAGAGCCCCCATGCGGCTCTTTTCCGTCTCTTCCATCTCAGCATGTCCGAACGCTGAGCCGGAAGGACGTCATCAGAATGCCCGTCATGTGGAAGGGCGGGTGCTCCAATGACGTCCTCAGGAAGGGGATGGGGCACCCAGTGTCTGGCTGCCCCTCCCCTTCCCTGGTTTGAAGATGGCACAAAGCGCCATCTGCAAAGCCCCTAAAATGATCAAGTTGAGACTATCGTACTTTGGCCACATAATGAGAAGGCATGGATCATTAGAAAAAACAATAATGCTAGGAAAGGCAGAGGGCACAAGAAAGAGAGGAAGACCACAAGCTAGCCTAGTATTAACTGACAGAAGCTTTCCAGGGTCTCCTACCAATGTTTTCCCTATTATCTGATACTTGAGCATTGTAACTGGAGAGTGCAGGCATTGAACCTGGGATTTTGTCCATGCAAAGTATGTCCTCCATCACTGAGCTATGATTCTTCCTCCACTGGGCATTTTTATTACTTTTTAATTATATCTTCCTGTTCATCAAGAAACTCAGCACAACGTATACAATATGGATTCTTGACCTTATAACAGCCCTATGAGGTTGATTAGGATAAGGGATAATGTCTGACTTGGTGAATATCTTGGCTGAGTAGGGCTTTGAACCACTGGTGCTCCCAGTGTAGTCCAAAATTCAAACCACTACACCACTAGGGTATTAGACTTCTACATCACCTAAAAAGAGGAAAGTAATTGCCAAATGAAACAACTTGAAAGAGGATACTGAGTGGCACTCAATTGTCATTTGCCATTTTATATGCACAGATGCAAGTTTAGAAATAATGACTAAAGTTTAAAAGGAATACAATACGTCTTACCACAGCAAGAAAGACAGTGAGCAAACTTGGGAGATTTTCACATTCATTTCAAAGTGACTTATCCCCAATTTTAAAGTGAGAGTTATCACCCTCTGCTGTGGTCGGGCGAGTGCAACCCATATGCAGCCCAGACTCCAGCTGCACTTATCCAGTGGCTTTTAAAAAATGAGAGCTTGCCGTTTTTGAAAAGCCACTGGATAAGCGCAGCTGGGGTCTGGGCTGCATATGGGTTGCACTCGCCTGGCTGTGGCTGAATGTGATAACACCTGCTTTTAAATTTAAACACAACTTTATCCCATTGGGGATAAGTCACTTTAAATCTAAGTACGAGTCCCTTGTCTCCCTTCTTTATATTGGACTTGGGCTGATCAGTGGAACACCCCAACTGTTATAGAAAGTGAAACATAGAGTGAATCGTTCCTATTACCTACAGTCTTTTTAGATGTGAGGAAGCAAGGAAAAACCTTTAATGTTCTAACAATAAAGATTGCCTCCAAGACTCCCTGGTGGAAACAAATACAATAGGATTAGAAAACAATATAACATACTCTATATTTCTGAGTTCTTCTTTTCAGAATGCATATCACAATAGAATCAAATAGCTGTTGTGTAAACAGGCATGCCTCATTATATTCAGACTGGCAGAACAAAATATTTATTCCCCATTTTCTGCTTCAGTGTATTCTGATATGATCTTTTAAAGCTTTTACATATTATTTCTCGAGTTTCTAATTTACCTTTAGCACTGAAACAAATTGTGTTTGCCAGCTAAATTGGAATACTCATTTATGTTTCAAAGCTTGCATTTATACCATGCAAAACCATGAAATTCATCACAAGTAGAAGTTGTCCAAGAGCATTTTCAAAGTTAGCAGGGCATTTGTCAGAAACCGCAACTGTTCTGAGAAACTGATTCTCATTCTTATTCCTTCTTTGACTTTCTTGGATCCCTTCTTATCGAGATGTCAGAGATAGAAAGATTTTAATCCTAGTCTCTTTATCAGTCAGGATCTAGGGCCCTTTCACACTACACAGTTATGATTCCACCATGGCTGCATCCTATGTATCTGGTGGGGCACTAGACTAGGGACGTTATCACACGGGGAGTCGCGGGGAGAAAGTGGAAATAAACGGGACGAGTGGAAGACTTTAATTTATGGGATTTGTCCCGTGCCGCCTCGTCTGATAACTAAATTCAAATTTAAAAGGGGGTTAATTCGAACAAAAACCTGATCTTTTCAAATCCTCAAAAATCCCAAAAATGAAAAGATCAGGTTTTCGTTCGAACTAACCCCCTTTTAAATTCGAATTTAGTTATCAGACGAGGCGGAACGGGACAAATCCCATAAATTAAAGACTTCCGCTCATGCCCGTTTAATTCCACTTTCTCCCCGCAACTCCCCATGTGATAATGTTGTAGGACTACATCTCACTGCAAAAATAATCCAGTTTGACACCACTTTAACTGCCATAAATCAATGTGATGGAATTCTGGGATTTGTAGTTTAGTAAGATATTTAGTTGTGTCTATCAGATTGCTCTGGTGCCACAACAAACTACAGTGAGCCCTTGGTATACACTGGGGTTTGGTTCCAGGACATCGCGTGGATACCAAAATCCATGGATGCTCAAGTCTCATTCAATGCAATGGCACAGTAAAATAATACCCCATATATAAAATGGCAAAATAAAGATTTGCTTTTCGAATACACACACACACACACACACATATTGAAAATTTTCAAGTCATAGATGGTTGAGTCCATGGATAAAAGGACTGTGGATACTGAGGGCCAACTGTACAATTCTCAGAATTATATAGCATTGAGCCATGGCAGTTAAAGTGGTGTCAAACTAGATTATTTCTGCAGAGTGGATTCAGCCTAGAGGAACATTCAAAGAATTCCAAATACTCCTCCCTAACTTCCAGGATCCCATAGGATGACAGTTGATTAACCAGGATGATTAGCCATGACAGTTAAACTGGACCCATAGTGTTATAGTTGTGTAGTGTGAAAGAACCCCTAGTATAGAGTAGATTAGGAGCATTTTCATATATAAGGCTTAAATTGTCTTTGATCTCCCTCATCTCACTTGTTATGTTATATATACAGGTTTCTCCTTCACATTGACTTATGCATTAATGCTAACGAAGCTAAGGAAGGTTCTGGTCATTTCCACTTTTTAAATTAAATTAAAAATTTTAAATTAAAAAAAAACATTTTCAGAGAGGGTGCAGTTTACAGTGTTGTTATTCTGTCCCTTCAAGTCATTTCTAGATAATAGCAATCATAAGATGTACCTGTCATAGGTGGTGTTCCCCCCCCCCCCAAATTTTATCCACAGAAGGTTTGTTATTGCATTCATGAAGCTGACAGAATGTGACTTGCCCAAGCTCACCCAATGTAATTCTGTGGCTGAGTGGGGATTCAAATTCTGGTCTCCCAGAGTCCTAGTCCAACATGCACACCCTTGTATAACAGTAGCTATGGGTCCCTGCAAAACTGAAGTTGGCATCTCTGAACCAGTGCCCACCCCTGATTTGCACAGAGAGGAGGACAACAATTATAAATGCCCAGATGACCCAGGTACACACTGGAGAATGTCAATCCACCAGTGCTTCTCTGAAGGATTCTGGGGTTTGAACCACATTGATCACCAAATTATAGTGGTACTGTTCTACAAGTCAATTCCAAGTTTGGAGAAATTTTGCAGGTGGGGGGGGGGGGGGGAGATGGGCATTGTAACTCCTCGATTCTGGAAATTGTAGACCAAAAACTAACTCTTTCAAGATCTGGTTGAGCCTCCCCCATATAATTTTTTTTTGGCACCATCCCTAAATTTAGCACCCCTTAGTCTGGAATCCCTGATAGTGCGTACTATCTCCACGGTGTATCGTGCTGGTCACTCCACAGTTGTATCATGCCGGCAGCTGCACTCTACACACATCTTGACCACTAGACTAGAAAGCTTCTTTTCAAAGATGAAAAATATCCTGCATTTTTATCCTTTAAAATTTATAAGAAAAAGATGTGTTTAAGTTGATTTTCTTAGGGATGGGGCCCTGTCTTTTATGTTTGAATTCTGTGCTCAAACTATGGAAACAGATTGAATTTTGACATGGAGGGAAAAACAAACCAAAAATTAAAAGACAAAAAATTACTCCCCCACCTTCCTGAAAAATCTGCTTGAAAATCAGTTTGGTTTTTCCTACAGAAGAAAAATTGATGGTTTAAATGCATAAACCATGTCAGAGAAAGAGATCTGTGTATGGATCCCAAAGTAAGATGTCAGATAGAAGAATCAAGAAGAGGAGAGTGACATATACAATTCAAATGATATAAATAAGTTCATAATCATTTCAGAACATGGACCTACCTGGTCCTGCTGAAACACAAAGCAAAGAAATTCCATTCTGAGAATTGATTTCCTCTATATTGGAAGTTCACTTTAATTTCAATTATGCTTAAGCAACCAAGCATGTGTTATCTAGTCTCATGCTGGTGGGTGGGAGGGGGATGACAAATAATAAGAGCAGAAGCCCTGCTACATCTTGGCTCATCTTCATTCTGGCTTGCTTCCAGACATGAAACAATGCAGTGACACTGAACCAATGTTGCTTGCCATCCTCAGCATGGTAGGCAATACAGCCTTCCTCAGCATGTAAAGCATGGTGCTTTCCAGATGTTTTGGACTTTAGGAATCTAAGGGCTCATTCACACTTGCAATTAATCTGGTTCCCGAGTCGCTTCAATACAGGAGCACAGAATCGATTCAAACTGATACGTACTTCACATTACGTTTTCCATACCAAATGCATTCATGACTATTTTAAACATGCATCTCATTCACACTGACATTTGCTCCACTTCAAAATGGATTTGCATGATCAATCCATCCCGCTTTTTTTAATGTCAATCATATGATGTGCATGGGTGTGTTTCTGGTTATGCGAGCACTTGGAGGTAGATATCAGCTATTTCCATGGGCCTCTGCATGTGTATGTGTTTATGTATGTGTGTGTATGTGTGAGATGCACATCCTCCTCCTCCTCCTCCTCCTCCTCCTCCTCCTCCTCCTCCATGTTCCCTCCATACATGGAAATGGACTCCTAGAAGCTGAGAGGGTGCAGGACTCTATTGGAGCAAGAGCTGATCATACACATGCATCTCTCCTCCACTTTCTCTCTTCCACTTTCTCTCTTCCACTTTCTCTCCTCCACTTTCTCTCCTCCACTTTCTCTCCATGTGGGGAAATGGGCTCCTAAAAGCTAAGAGGGTGCAGGACTCTTTCTATGGGCACAAGAGCTGATCATACATATGCACATCTCTCCTCCACTTTCTCTCTGTGTGGGGAAATGGGTTCCTAGAAAGGAGTAGCAACCCCCGAGGAAGAGGAAGGCTCTCCTTTGGTCTGGAGCCCCCTCACCCCCAGGACCCCCAGCTCCATGAGCAAGGGGTCCAAAAGCAAGGGGGGGAGGAGAGCCCATCATCCATGATGCTCATCCTCCTGGGCACTAATGCGGCAAAAGGCCACCCAGAAGGAGGAGGAGGATGATACACAGTTACTTTTCCCTCCCTCCCTCTTTCTTTTTTTCCCCTCTGCTGCAGCCTGGCACCTCTTCCTCTTCCTCCTTCTCTACAGCCAAAGCAGTTGATGCAGACCCAGGGGAACTTTTATTTCTATGGGGGCACCAGCTGATCGGAGTCAGAAAAACACACAAATGTGGCTGTTCATATAAACTGTCATTTATTTTTTTTAAATAATCCAGGCTGCAACACACTACTTGGCTGCAATGGAAATCTGAACAGCCACACAGCAGTGCTGAGAGAGGGGGAAATGATGGTTTAATCCTCCTGTGGTGTGGGATGGGAACTTCTGCCAGCCCTCTGCTCATTGGCCCTCCCATCCAGTGCACCCTGAATGTGATCACAAATATGTTCACATTTGCTCAACATTTTCAAAGGAACCACCAAAAGATCCATTTCCTAAATAAGTGAATCTTTTTGGAATTGTGTCATTTCACCACAATTCACCATGATTCAGACCGAACACAGTTGGGTCTGAAATCGTTTCAAGTGTGAATGAGGTACATATAAACTGATCTGCAAATTGGTTCAAATCATAGTGAGAACAAGGCCTAAGTTCAGTTACCACTGGCTTTATTTCACCAGGTCTGATTAGCGTTGGAGTCTAACACATCTGGAGTGTACTGGAAAAGAAAAAGGTAAAAGTGAATGATGAACATGAAGCTGAGGAGAAAGGCTATCATTGGCATCCACCAAGAGTCCTTACCATGAATTTATTCCTACTCCTTTGGAAGCAGTCTTAAAATACTAACTTCATTTTCCATCCAAGTAATGTGAACTTTGGGTTTCTCTCATTTTGCACGTCTTCAGTGGTTCAGGAAAAGTCCCCCTTTTTCCCCCCTCAAAAACAAACACCATATGACAGATGAGGAGAGAAATAAAGTAATGGTCAAAGGAAGGAATGTGTTGCTGAAGAAGTGATGTGGAGTATTATTTTAATGGCATACATGAATCCTGTCCTCAAAGAAATCAATGTTTCATAAAGGTATGCCTGGTGGATCTGCAACCGTAGAATGATGAATCTACTTTTGGGGGCCTTCCACACTGTACTGAAACTTTGATTCCACTTTCACCCCCATGACAACATCTTATGGAACATTGGGTTTTGTAGCTTGAGAGATACTAGAGCTCTCTGGGTGGGAATTCGAAATGTTTCTCCCCAGACTGTAAATCACAAGATTCCACAGAATGTTGTTTTGGCAATTAAAGTGGAATCATGGTGCTATAACTGTGCAGTGTGAAACAGCCCCTGCAGCTGCTCCCATCTGAACAAGAGTTCTGCTATGTTAGACTTCCAAAGGGACAGGGTGCAGACCCAGATAGTTCTCATACAACTGAAGCAGCTGTGGGAAAAGTAGTAGTAAAACAAGGACTGGATTTGCTGCGGCTGAATCAATGGATCCACCAGTTGTCTCTCCTATGATATGAAGCCCATATTCACACCCCACTCTTTTTAATCCCCTTTAGGGCAAAAGGAGCTACTAACCATGGTAGAGACTGACTTTCTGAACAGAAAGACTCCTCTATATATGAATGGGCTCCGTGTGATTTAAAGCCTTAGAAAGACATAGTTCTACATCAGATGGACAGCCTACATATTATATATCCAATACACACTTTCATTCAGAAACTCTTCCATGTGGACAAGATTACAGAAATACATGAGGATCAGGTTCACCATGTGTGTTTGCACTCCTCACACATTTACCGTCCCTTGATTTGGAATGTCTGAAGAGAGTTGATGTCATCTACTGAAATCCAGAGCAACTTTATCACTTATCCCCCACATATTCATTTTTCAGTATCTTTCCAAGATACATGGACATGGATCTTGTAGCACCTTTGAGACTACTGAAAGAAAGAAGATGGTAGCATGAGCTTTCTTAGACTTCAGTCTACTTCCTCAGATGCATGAGGAAGTAGACAGAAGTCTATGAAATCTCATGCTACCAGCTTCTTTCAGTTAGTCTCAAAGATGCTACAAGATTCCCTTGCATACTAATTACTAAGATTAACACAGCTATATGTCTTTGAATTCTAAGATACATGGAGACATTCTCAGAACAGCAATATGAGGATGATTTATTCCCTGACCTCTACAAGATTCCTCTGAAAGGGCAAAGTAGTCAATTTTGTTTAACTCCTAAATGCCTTCTAGGTCTCTTTGGGGGCAGTGCCTCCCTTGTCCTATATCATCAGCACATTTTAAAACAAAACATTTTATCCTTTGGTTTTCAGATACCATTAATGCAAGTTAATTCCCCCTTCCCAGTGGGTAAATTTTTATCACCATGCATTTGGAGCGAATTTTGCCTCCAGCATTTTGCAGTTACTGAATAAATAAATAAACTTTTGATGTGTTTGCATTGTAAATTATTCAATTAAAGTGGTAAGTGGGGAAAAATTCAAAGGCCTCAATGAAAATACAACCCTCACAGCATGAAGATGTCAGGGGAGGGGACCCCAAACAAAAATCAAAGTAATGGCACAGTGGGGGGGGGGGAGGGGAAATGAAAATCTTAATATGGCCTGAAAACCTATAAGAAATATTATTCTGTTATGATTTAGGGATTGCTGTAGATATTTTCTACACTGGACCTGCGAGAGGAAACTGTAATTTTCTTAACAGCATGCGCACGACACCGGTACCAAAATGGCAGCCGCCGCCATGTGCATTCATGCACAAGTGCGGGTGCCATTTTGGATGGCGACAGCAGTGGCGGTGGCGATGGCAGGACCAGACATAGGCATAACCTGGGATAGGAGGTTATGCAGGGGAGGTGGTGAATTCTTTTCTCTACAACAACAACAACAACAACAACATATGCTGGTGTTATGATGGCGTATGTCAATGACAGAATGTCAGCCAGAAGTTAGATGACCATCACTCAGAGGTGCTTTAGTGCTGAAAGGTGAACTGGATGATTCTTGGGGTACTTTGCAACTCTATGATTCTCCTATTTAAAAAATTGTGCCCCTGAGATGTTGGATGGGGAATCATGACCAGAAGTACATAGGAAAGCATTAACTGTTTTCTCTTGTCTCATGATCTTATTCCCTAGAATAAGCAGATAGTGTACTAAAGAGCCCCTTGTTCACATTCCTTCAAACAACAAAACATTGGTTTGCTGCATCATAAACAAAAGACATAGAAATCTGAAAAGCTGGGGCTGCCTAAAGACTAGGTAACTTAACTGGCATTCAGGCTAAGCATTGTGCTGTGAGCCACCTAACTAAAGACTTGTCATCAGGAATGGGACACTGACCTGCTCAATCTATGCTAGAATCTATAGTGTTCTGACTATTGTCAGCACACGAGAACAATCAGGCTTTATGATAATACACAAAGAAAGGAATAATACCAATGTGGCTGCCACTTACAGGGAAGCAGCCTTGTCATTTACTGGCGAAAACCAATGATTAGACCACAATAGCAGCTGTAGCTTAGTGATTCGCTTTATCTTTTCTTTCTCTCATTCTCTTTTTTAAACAAGCGGAGCTCACCACCTGGACAATACATTTTCCACCTAATCATCATCACAGAAACGATATTCTATTTGACAGGTCAAAGATACCTTCACAAAGAATTATGGGTTTTCATCTTACGAATGCATAATGGGTGCTAATTTACCAGTTAGGGTGTTCTGTCACTGAGTTTCAAAGCAGGAAAGCTACATCTTAAGAATTCATTTGTGGCACAGTAAATTAATCAGAAAGCTGTTTTGCACTTTGAAAAAAGAGAGAGAAAGCAGCAACATATATTTATGAGCAAGGTGTATGCAGCTGAAATGGTCTTTTTCCTTCTACCTTGATGACCAGCTCCTTTCCAATGCCTACAGCTCAGTGAAATTCTAGCCTGTTTTGTATTTCTTTAACAAAAAGCTTTTGTTAAAGAAGATCACTCAATTTCTCCAGTAACAGTCACTTGTGTAGAATCTCTTCATTGTAGAAGGATACAATCAGATCATCAGGAACCATCAGTCGGTTCTGGCTTATGGAGAGACTAAAGTGAATCTATGATCAGGTTTTCTTGATGAGATTTGCTCAGAGGTGGTTTGCCTTTGCCTATCCTTGAGGCCAAGAGAGGGTGACTTTCCCAAAGTCATCCGGTGGGTTTCCATGGCTGAGCAGGGGTTCAAACCCTGTTCTCCAGATTCATAGTCCAACACTCAAACCATTACATCATGCTAGTTCTCATTTAAATACCTGGGTAGAAAAATGCTACATTCACATGTGCCTTTAAAAATAAATCCTTATGAGTTTTTGAAAATCTTACTGGTCAACATATTCAGGCATCCTGGCATGACTCCTATAATGAATGGTGCTGTAGTTTTTAAAAAAGCCAGCATATTATTGTCTGAACGTTGGATCACAACTCTGGGAAACCAAGGTTCAAATCTCTGCTTGACCATGGAAACCCACTGGGTTACTTTAGGCACACATGTCTCACACTCTTGGCATCAGATGAAGGTAATGGCAAACCTCCTCTGAACAAACCTTGCCAAGAAAGCCCTGTAACAGAGTCTCCACAAGTCAGAAATGACTTGCCGGCACACAATAACAAAACTATTATTTAAATGTGCTTAGTGTCAACTTTTTATCCTGAAGGATCTCTCTAAATGTTCAAATGATTGTGGCTGGGCAAATTATTCTCTTGGAAGAGTGAATAAGCAGGAGGGCACTCTGCACATGTTCAAAAGCACTCTCTTCATTACTGCACGTAATTGTACTACAGAGCTTTGGAACAGAAAACAGACTTGGAGGCTGTGGATGAAGTAACAGAGTTAAGTATTCATTGTTGCCAGCTATGCTAATTAAATTGAAGGGTGCTTTTTGTTTTGTTTTGTGTTTTTTTAAAAAACAATCTTGCTGATAAATATGAAAATACAGATATTTGCCTTGGCTACAAATCCCTTTGGTAGCTATGATGTGCACCTGGAGCTCCTGTAGAGATGGAATTCTCCTTTTCACTCCCACCAAAAAACAAAAACCCCAGCAATG
Organism: Phrynosoma blainvillii; assembly: GCA_026167975.1. Taxonomy (NCBI): domain Eukaryota; kingdom Metazoa; phylum Chordata; class Lepidosauria; order Squamata; family Phrynosomatidae; genus Phrynosoma; species Phrynosoma blainvillii. Next base: position 174,461,597 of record JANUYF010000001.1, read on the forward strand.
TGATATACAAAGAGATAGCCATGTTGATCTAGAATATCACTATGCAAGGGGATCTTGTAGCACCTTTGAGACTGAGTGAAAGACATTGTAACAGAAGCTTTCATAGACATGGCCTACTTCCTCAGATGCCCAGTCTGATGCATGGAGATACATGTGATATACAATACACCATAACACTCATAAACAGCATCCTATTGGTCAGGGTTCTTGCTTCTTCCTGTATCTTCCAAAGTTCAAAGTTTAATCATTTTTCCAACACCTTCTTCCTTTGTCTTCTAAGGGGGTTGCAGACTGCCAGAAATAGTGCAAATTGAGTCCACTTTTAGGGTTAGGGTTAGTGCTAGGGAATCATGGAAATTGTTTTTTTTTTCTGAGACATTGAGCCTTCTCTGTCAGAGAGCTCTGGTGCCACAATAAACTACAGTTCCCATGATTCTCTAACCCTAACCCTAAAAGTGGACTCAATTTGCACTATTCCTGGCAGTCTGCAACCGCCCTTAGTCACTCTAGTCCCTAGGGTAAATGTTTCAATCTTGTAGAATTTTTTACATCTCAGATCAGACTTTGGTTTATTAGTGTTTTCTCCAACAAATACTATAATTGACCTGGGTAGCTTGTGCCTCCCATGCCATTGGAATGAAGTCCATTCTAAGTTTCAAACTGAACTTTAAATGGACTGTTCCACAGGGCTGAACTAAAATAGCTTCAGCACCTTGGACAGGACCTTTGAAATTCAAACTAAGGGCCTATACAGACTGCCAGAAATAATCCAGTTTGAGACCACTTTAACTGTCCTGACTCAATGCTAGGAAATCATGGGAATTGTAGTTCTTTCTGAGACATTGAGCCTTCTCTACCAGAGAGCTCTGGTCCCACAATTAGCTACAGTTCCCATGATTCCCTAGCACTGAGCCAGGACAGTTAAAGTGGTCTCAAGATGGATTATTTCTGGCAGTCTGAATAGGCCCTAAATTAGGTATATATTTCATCAATGTAAAGTCTACTTAAGGGTCCCATTGCAATTGTGTACATAGAATGGGGGGGTGGTGGTGGCTTGCATGTCCATTTTTTTGTTTTAATTTTACTTCAGATGATCTGTTTAAGGTGCTCAATATATTTAAGGGATAAGATTGAACATCTTGGGTGGCACTTTTGAAGTTCAGTGTTCAGTGAAGTTCAATGTTCACCATCCCACAGACATAGTTACCACCAGCTACCATCGGTGATGAAAAAGACCTCCGAAGTTTGAATATTTTATCAAGATTATAGATAATCACATAGCATAGCTGTTTTGGAGAATGGTTTTTTAAGAAGGGAGCCAGATTCTCATAATTTTCACTTTCTTAAACATTATTTCTGTTATTATACCTGTGGTGAATAAGGTATAGAAATAAGTACCAGTAGAAGTGGCCTACATGTGTGAGTGATGTAACATCAATGCAGAAATCTCACTCAGCAGGGTTTCAAGTTTGTTTTGTAAAATATCTTTGTGTGAGTCAGCCACTGCCACCAGCACATAGACTCATGGAGATTGGGGGCCTTTGCAGACTGCCAGAAATAGTGCAAATTGAGTCCATTTTAACTGCCCTGGCTCAGTGCTAGGGAATCATGGGAATTGTATTTTTTCTGAGACATTGAGCCTTCTCTGTCAGGGCAGTTAAAGTGGACTCAATTTGCACTATTTCTGGCAGTCTGCAAAGGCCCTTAGAGTCAGAGGGGATGCAAAAGTCTACTAGTTCCATCCCTTGCTAGCACAGGAATCCTCTGCTAAAATATCATTGAGAGGAGGCCATTCAACCACTATATTAATTACAGTTATGGCTATGCCAATGAAAAAGGGTCCATCACCTAAAACAGTAAGCTTTTTCACTGTTGAGCAGCTCTAATTGCCAGGAATTAGTGTTTAGTTAGAATCTCTTTTCCTGTAACTTGAGTCCATTGGTTTAAAGTTCCTAGCAGATATCACACCTTATGAAGTAGTAGAAAACAAGCTTGATCCATCTTCCATCTTCCATCCCTTCAGATATTTAAATATGGCTATCATATTACATCTCAGTCTTCTCTTCTTGAGAATGAACACACCCAATCCTATAAATCATTTTCACAGGGTTTCGTTTCTAGAACCTTGGTTATTCTCCTCTAGACATGTTCCAAAGTATACATATCCTTCTTAAAACTATGGTTCCCAAAACTGGACACAGTACTCCAGATAAAATCTGAGGAAGTAGAATACAGATAATCAGAACCTATCGCAAAACTATCTTAGAAAGACCGTGGTTGTTTGTATATCAGACTTCATCGTTTTGCCAACCTTTTCAAAGCCATGTCAAGTATCATACTCTCCCACATTTATAAATAGGTACATAAAATCCCAGTTGTTTAAAAATAATTATAGCAATAACTACTACAATTACTATTAGTACAGTTCTATGCATGTTTACTCAGAAATAAAGTCCACTTAATATTGTGGTCCCATACAAATTAAACTACATGATACATTAAATACATAGAGACAAATTCATTTTTTCTTTTCTTTTTTACTCTCTAGTAAGTGTGTGTGAATCCAGAGCAGGACCAGCAAGTGTAGGTGGGGAGGGTTAAACCTTCCCTTGCTGGTTTCGCAGAACCAAATTTTGAAACAAAAAACAGATGGAGAGAACATTTAAACCTCTCCACCCACATCTATATGTATGCTTACTAGACAGCAAAAAAGAAAAGAAAAGAAAAATACCTGAAATTGTACAACATTTATTTAGTATTTGGGGTTATTTAACCCTTTCCTAAACTCAATATAGCTTATTTCTGAGTAGAACTGGATAGGACTTCTCCCTAGTAAGTATGCTGATGATAGCAGTCTAAATAGATAAATTGCCCATCACACAGTGAGAGTAAGGAAACAGTGTGACCAAACAGATTCTTTTTGGGTAGCATGCACCACTTCAGAATTGTAAATGAGTACCCAACTTTTGGGGGGCAATGAGCTTACAGTTGTAAACTGCTTAGACATCCCATAGCGCAATATGAAGTGGTATATAAATGAAGTTGCTAAATATATCAATTTTAGTAGGTGCATTTGCCTATCCAAAACAGCCAGTCAAAAGCAAATTAAAATATATATTCAAAAACAAAAAAATTAAATAAAGATAGTTTTAAACAAGAGATTATATTTAAAAATCATAATTTAGAAACCATTAAACTGTATATTTTTTCATATCATAAACACAAAAAGTTTGGAAATGTGTCAATGTAGTGGCCCAAATCCCAACTATGGTAGACTTATGGAGCTATAGAACATTTGGTCAGTCAAGACATAAAAGTTCCATCAGTTCAGTGGGTGTGCTTTGGTTGGAACTAAGAACAGGATTTAGGCCATTGAGTTACAGATTTCCAGACTCAGTTCATTTCTACAGATTTGTAAGATCTGGCATACACATATATGATCGATATATTTGTACTCTACGCACCAGCTCGCAATAGATATATGATAGGGTAAAAATACATAATGAGAAAAGTAGTACCATTGAAGGATATAGAAAGACCCCCCCCCCCCGACATGTTGAGGAGGGGTTCTCCATTGCGCCAGCCAAAAAAGGAGGCCGGACGCTTCATTGGCTGGGTGGCGGGTGAAGTCCCGCTCCTTTCCTTCACTGCTCAGCCAATCAGGGTTGGATCCTTCTAGGATCCGTCTTGTTGGTGGTCTCACTTATCGCGAGACTACCAACGAGAACAAGGGGCTATAAAGCCCCAAGACTGCCTCGTGGCAGCAGCCATTTTAACTAGCAGACAAGCAAGGAGCTTGTCTGCTAGTCTGATCTTTGGATGAATGGAAGCCCGAGGCTCTGGTTGCAGACAAGCGGGGAGCTTGTCTGCTGGTCTGCTATGTTGGCGACCGCGAGCCCGAGGCTTGGGTCGCAGTAATTTTGCCCTTAAAGAGGCCTGTTTGAGTGGGCGGCGACGGTGGTCCGTCTGCCTGTGGGGGACACGAGAGGCCTGGCGGCTTGTGTCGCAGCCTACATTCGGCCTTTGGGGAGGCCTGCAGGATGACAATGTCCGCTCGCAAAGGAGCAGCCCTGTAAAGGAGGGCTCGGCTCCAGCAGCAGCGGACGGTAGGAAAAAAGGGCCCCCGATAGTTCTCACGGCAGGGAGAGGCCTGTCAGCCCTGTATGGGAGCAGCCCTAGTGACAGGGCTCTGCTCTATGGTTGTGGCCTTGGGGGGTGAGAGGGACCCGATAGGTATCCCGGCTGAGAGAGGCTACAAACAAAAGCTGATAAACTAAAGTTTTTTAATAATAATAAAAAAAGCTTACAAGGTGTAAGCAGGAGGCCTTTGGAGGCCTTGGCTGGTTGGATTCAATCTGCCCAAGAAAAATAATAATAATAATAACAAAAAAACAAAAAAAAAAAAAAGAGAGAGAGAGAGAGGCTTGCAAGGTGCAAGCAGGAAGCCTTTGGAGGCCTGGGTAGATGGGATATAATCTGCCTGATATTATGGGTGTGGCTGCTGTGCCATAAACCATTAATATATATATATATATATATATATATATATATATAAGCAGGAGGCCTTTGGAGGCTATAAACAAAAGCTGATAAAGGCTAAAGTTTGAGGGCCCTGATTGTCACAGGGAGCCCTTAAATTGTTTAATTAAAAAAAAAAGTGACCAGAATCAGTGGAGACCAGGGTTCGAACCCAGGTTTAGCCATGTAAACAACTGGGTGATCTTGGGCAAGTCATAGGGCCTTTGCAGACTGCCAGAAATAGTGCAAATGGAGTCCACTTTAATGGCTCTGGCTCAGTATTAGGGAATCATGGGAACTGTAGTTTTTAATAAAACATAGTATAAGCTGGGGGCCTTTGGAGGCTTGCCACGTTGGGCAGCAATCTGCATGGTATCCTGGATATCTGTGCTATCCCATGAACCATAACAATAAATAATAATATTATAATTACAATAATAATAATAATAATAATAATAATAATAATAATAATAATAATAATAAACCCCACACACTCACACAGTCGCCACGCTTGCCAAGGGGTGTTAGCTAGGCTTCTATGTCCCGTAAAGGGAAGTTTTGGGCATTTTGCTGTCCAATCTAACTGGTAGGCCCTTTGGTTGGGTTTCTACCTGGTGATTCTACACTAGCCAGTGTATTCTGGCTGGGTTCTGGTGCCCCACAAAGGGAAGTGATCGGCCTTTGGCCATTAACCTTGTCCCTATTTTGGGAAAGGTTGCTTGTTGGGAGCCACGAGCGCTTCATATAGATTTACACTCTGCCCAGTTACACTAATAATAATGATAATATTAATTTAGACTGATTTATATGCATGAATACTTATGATATATATATGACATACCATAAAAAAAGGTGCTAATTAAAAATTATTCTGTGACATTAATTGAATGAATAATATTACATTCTCTAGGATAACTATAACAGAGGTATGCCACACAATAACCACAGTTAAGTGGCATACGGCTTCAGCTGGGCCCAATTCTGGGCATGCATCACCAAAGAGACCAAATGAACCTCAAAAAAAACAACAACAACCCTCAGTCAACACGCTTAGGCTGCACTATGCAGTTATGTGTTGCTGCTTGTGATCAGCTATCATAAACTAGGGTTCACGGTCACAATACAAGGTCCTAGTCGGCTACAATGTCAAGTTGGGATCAAGTTTCTGGGCAGTAGGTTACTTTGGTACATAAAGTACATCATTTGTCATGTCTATGCAAGATGTGTCATGTGGCCCCCTGATCTCATCTGCTATGGAGGTTGGTCAGCCAACCGTAGCAGATGTGTTGGAACTGTTAAGAGAGTTCCTGGAGTGACGCAATGGGGAGCGTCTGTTACTGGACTTGAGCAGCCTACTCTGGCAGATTTATACAGTTTGTTACATAGGGCTGTGGTATCAAGTCAGTATGGTGTGTCTGCACCTGAAACTATGTTAATGGTTAACATAGATGGGGGAAGTGTTTCTTCTATCCCGCAAACTGGCACCCGAGCAGTTGCTGAGGCACACTTGGTGGGATCATCATCATCATCATCATCATCATCATCATCATAATAAAAGAGCTGCTCAGCATTTGGCTAGCACAGTTTTGTCCCCATCTTTAATGCTACAACTTTCAGGCCCACTTCTGCTAGCCAAGTTGGCCACTGTGTGGGTGCTGATCAGATTACGGTTAACAAGGTAAGTAATGCAAGGCCTTTGGGCACAATGGGAGCCTTGGGTTTGGCTGGAGTCAATTGGTTAGTGGAGTGCAACCCCTATGAGGGGATGTCAAAGCCCTTGGGATCTCACCTTCTCCTCTCTACCAAGGAGAGACTATAGTAAGGATAATTTATGGATCTTTTCATGACCCTGAGCCACAAATTATGGTAAAAGATGGGGTCATGTTCAGTCTTCGTAAAGAATTTAAGGCTCACAAGCGTCCTATGTTGGAAAGAAACTTTTTAAATTGGATGATGGGATTTATCATATACAGACAAAAAGACCAAGGAGAAAAAGACGGTGGGTCCTGGCACCCATCTGGCCTTCTTGGGCATTGAGTTAGACTCAGTTAAGTAAATTTCTCACCTCCCACTAGAAAAACTCGAAGCAAAAAGACTCCAGGTGAGGATAATGAGCAATAGGAATAAGGCCACACTTCGTGAATTTCAATCCATTACTGGATTGTTAAAAAATTGCCTGTAAAGTTATTGTTCATGGATGAGACTTTTTGCTTGCCTTTACAATGCTACTAAAGGGGTTTACGCTCCGCATCACCATATTAGAATTACTAGCTGGATTGGAGCTGATTTGAGGGTTTGGTAATCAATTTTGGGTCAATTTAATTGAGCCTCCTTTTAGAGGTCAAAAAAAATGCTTTAAAAGGCGGACCTCCAGGTATACTACAATGATTCAGGCGCACATGGTTTTGGCCATATTGGAAGGGTCAGTGGGCAGCCGTGAGATGGCCCCAAGAGTGGATCATTACGGGTTGGACATGACCTTACTTTCTTCAAACTCTTCCCTATGGTGGTTGCAGTTCAGTTCGGGCCAGGTCAATTCAAAAAATAAAACTGTAGTTTTGGGGTGACAACCAAGCAAGGGTTCTTGTAGTGAACTCTCAAACCTCCAAGTCATTAAGGATGATGTCTTTGGTTAGAGCAAGGGTTTCTCAATGTTTAAGATGCAACGTGTTGTTTCGAGCGCCATGTGCCAGGGTTACTAAATCTATTGGCGGAAGCCAATTTTTGTTTTAAGTTTCCAGGTTTCATCAACTCGTCACGGAGGCTGCAGCTCTACCACGGGAGATACCGAAGCATCTGTGGAGCTTTGGAGATGACAAATTGACAGGGTGATCCTACAGTCTGTCGCTCCATCGACACACAAGTCGTATGAGCACGCTTTGCGAGCTTTTAGGCTGTTTTTGTATATGGAAGGGGAGTTGAGGATTGGTATGGAGGGTGGATACTGTATTGCGTTTTGAGGTCCATCTTCCGCAATCAGGTTTGTCCCCGATCACTATTACTCTAGGCCACGAGGGTTCATCGACCCAAACGGGGGGGGGGGGCAATTTTAGGGTCGTTAGGGCCTTGGAAGGTTAGACCAGGGAGCTTCATCCAGCATGCGATACTAGCTTGCCGGTAACTGGATCAATTTTAATCCAAATGTGTCAATCCCTTCCTGCGGTATGTTCTTCAATTCAAGAGGTGATGCTTTTTAGAATCAGTGAGCTAGTTCCTAGCTCTCACTCGGATGAGTCGGGCTGAGCACTTTACCTATCTGACCTTCAAATTAATAAAAGTGAGTTCAAATATGTTTTCGACATTTTAAGACTGACCAGTTGGCTAAGGGACAAATAATTACATTGTCTAGAGTCTCTTCAGGTCAAATTTGTCCTGCTCTAACACTGTTAGATTCACTTTAGGATTCGCCCGACTGGACCAGGTTACTTGTTCCTTCGTGTTTAGGGCCTTTTGTTGATGCAGTTCCAATTTAGAGCTGTGTTGTGAGAGAACTGAGGCATGCCGGTTCGCCGGCGGCCCAGTTATCGGCCCATTTGTTTTGGATAAGGGCAGCGACTGATGCTGCTTCACAGGGTGGGATGATGCCACAATCCGACAGATTGGGCGTTGGCGGTCCAGCGCTTTTAGTCCTATATTCGCCCATAAGTTATGGGTGGGGCATAGCATTATCTAGTTGAGGGTCAGTGTTATACTTAATATGTTGTTTCTTTTAAAGAAGATTGGAAGTTTGAGGATGTTCGATCACTAGACACAGTCTTGTGTTCTGGGTAGAATGTCATGTGCTACAATCTTGTCATGATCGGTATCTGGCGATAAGAGGGATTCAGCGAATGCGATGCTTCGATGAGAGAGGAAGGCTATGGGGAGCTCTCATTCCACGCATCATTAATTATCTGAGGCATTTTCACCACCCAAGATTCTTTTGATACATATGGGAGAGAAGGACCTTGTTAAACTACCTGGTTTTAAGTTGGACAAAATGAGCTTGACCGACATACAAGACATTAAGAGGAGACTCTCGAACACGGTGGTGATGTGGATCAAGTTTTTGCTGCGAAGTGCGCGAGTGGGACCAAAGAACGATTCGTCAATCAATGCAACACATCGTTAGCTGAATAGATTCATGGTAGAAAAGTTGGGAGTTTTGGGTATTGAAATTGTGGAGCATAGGACTATTCAAAACTATAGGCCATACTTTTACAGGGGCAATGGTGTTCATCTATCCCCCACTTGTTTTGATGTATACTTGGAGTCTATCTCTCGTCATACTGAACGAGCTCTCTGGGGTGGGGGGGGAGGGGATGCCAAGCTAGGCTGGCCCCCTCCTGTGGCGGGCAGGATCCCCCCCGGGAATAAGTTAGTTGATTGAAATTACAAAATTGGTTCAAATTTAAGTGGACAAAGAGTATACGTCAAAAGGGGTTAATCCATTTGTTGCTATGTCATCACCCAACAAATTGATGACAGCATAGACATGTTACCTCATGAGCTGAATTATGATGTCATTTTGTTTGGGGAGAGATGAATTATTCGAGGTGGGGGTTATTTAGAACTTGAATATGTTGGGGAGGGGTTCTCCATTGCGCCGGCCAAAAAAGGAAGCCGGACGTTTCATTGGCTGGGCGGCGGGGGAAGTCCCGCCCCTTCCTTCGCTGCTCAGCCAATCAGGGTTGGATCCTTATCGCGAGACTACCAATGAGAACAAGGGGCTATAAAGCCCCAAGACTGCCTCGTGGCAGCAGCCATTTTAACTAGCAGACAAGCAACCCATCCCACCCGCCCTTCATTAATAAGTGTTTCACATATTTATTCTTAGGCTGCGGCTGGTCGCCTTATGGGGCCAGGAGGGAATTTTCCCAGAGTTATTGTGACCTGGGTTTTTCACCCTCCCTGAGAATAAATTGGGGTATGCTTGTATTTGATAGCATATTTGTTATGACTATGTATAATTGTTATTGAGTTTACGTTGCACTAGGGACAAGTGAAGTTAATTTGTCACAACTGTGTGTCAGGGTACTGGTTAAGTTATGGTATACCAAACTGTTTTAATTTTATGGCGGGCAGGATCCCCCCCCCCCCCCGGGAATAAGTTAGTTAATTGAAATTACGAAATTGGTTCAAATTTAGGTGGACAAAGAGTATACGTCAAAAGGGGTTAATCCATTTGTTGCTATGTCGTCACCCAACAAATTGATGACGGCATGGACATGTTACATCATGAGCTGAATTATGATGTCATTTTGTTTGGGGAGAGATGAATTATTCGAGGTGGGGTTTAGTTAGAACTTGAATGTTCTTGACACATGAATTAAAGGGATAGATTGACACAGTTGGTTAAATTCGATATGTATAAAACACATGTGTCAAGAACATTAAAAATTTTGGTGAAAGTGAAGTGTTAAAAATGTTGATTACCCTGTAAAATAAAGTTGTGGCCATGTTTTATAACCATAAAGTTGAGTACGGCGTTATTTTTGTGCCGGTGCAATGCCACAGTTCACTGGCTTCTAACTTGCTACTCTGTAGCAGTGGTCTAAAGGCACAAATATTATGGATAGATAGCTCACAGTTATGATTATGCCTACTCTGTACCAGATAGGGATTCTCTCACAAATACACTGAGAATACAGACTGAGATGTTCTAGTCCCTTCCAGGTCCTTTGTGATGCCAGAACCCTTAGGAATGGATTAGTAGCTAATAAGAAAGTTGAGCCACCCTAAGGACTGGCTTAGGAGAACGCTTTCCAAGATTTGGGATTTGTAAAAGTAGCGTATGACAAGATCTTTATCCTCATCCTTTTGCCAACTGTAGTAGGAACAGGATGCCATATGGGTCCACTGTGACATGAACCATGATGGGGAAAGCTTTGGCTTCAGTTTGTGAAGACTTCTGTGTGAATTTGCTGGTGGAGAGTTTAATGGTTTGTTCTTCAGATGCATTACTGTCAGATGAAAGCCATTTGAACTCAGAGCTCAAGCTGGATGTGTTTATAGCAGAATTCAGATGGGACTATCCATGAGGATGATTATTTTCCCTTTTAAAGCTCCAGTATAGAATTTTTACAAAGGCTAAATATTCATTGTCCTTGGTTTCCCTCCATCCAAGTACTAACTAGGTCTGATGCTTCTTAGCTTCCAAGATCGGGTAAAATCTGTTGTTGTGCCAATTTAAGGAAACTTTTCAAACATTTTGACCTGAAAGTTTGGACAGCACCCTCACTTTGATCCTAGGTGGCAAACATATTCAGACAGGAAGAAAAACATGTGGTTTATGGTTGTTCCACAAGAATATTGAGTTTTCTGTGATTCTGGTATTTTCAAAACCAGCATTGTAAATCAGGTTGGCTGAGCTCAGAGGAGAAACTAAAGTTTCAGGGAATTTTTGTGCTTCTCTGGGTCTGCAGGTAGGGAGGTAAAGAGCCTGAACAGACTGCCAGAAATATTCTCAAGTTAAAGCTTGAGTCCACTTTAACTGCCCTGGCTCAGTGCTAGGGAATCATGGGAATTGTAGTTTATTGTGGCACCAGAGCTCTCTGACAGAGAGGGCTCAATGTTTCAGAAGAACTACAGTTCCCATAATTCCCAAGCATTGAGCCAGGGCAATTAAAGTGGTCTCAAAATGGATTATTTCTGGCAGTCTGTTCAGGCCCAAAATTTGGTAAGCAGCTCTGGAAAAGGAGAAAGTATGAGGTAGTCCTAAAGCTTGGACAATCATCTCTGTTCATTTCCATATGTCAGGTTTTCTAGCTCAGTGTTCAGGGGAGGAGATTGGGGAAAGAAATAAAGAATACATGCACTTAGGCTATTTGGCCCGAAGAAGAAATGAAGTGCTAGTGTTGTGACTCGTGAACCTTCTTGTTGTGCAAGCCTTTGCAACAAAAATACAGGGCGGGGGGGGGGGGGGAATGGTGAGACTTCTATAAGCTCCAGCAGCAGCATATAGTGCATGGAGAAAGCAATGTGTTGTATGTGTTGTATGTAAAATCTTACTTACATGTGTGTGGTCAGACCTGGTGGGAAGGTAAAATCTGCACATGGATGTGAGACCTAATGGCAACCACTACAGGTATTAGGCTTATCTTTACTGACTTTTGGGTTATTAAATTATACCCTGATTGCAAAATCACCTGGGATGTATAAAAATGGTAAGTGAGCAAAGAGATTTGTGTAACAGTTCCACACATGTTTATGAGGAGTAGATTAAATATAACATTGCATTATATGAATCCTATGCATGGCTTATTAGAATTGAGTATAAGAGGATATTAGAGCAATGCTACAACTCAATACACTTTTGCCCCAGAGTAAGCCCCACTGAACATAGTGAGAGTTACTTTATATGCAGGGGACACAGTTCCACATATATTTTCAGATGCAAATGAATTTGAATTTAAATTAATTTAAATGTGAGTGCATAAGTTCTTTTGATGCATTGTTCTCTCCCAGGAGTGGGGGCAAGGAGACTAAAAGCAAATCAAAACTAACCCTATTGATACCTTCATGGCCAGTTTAGTATAGCCTATTGCTTTCCACCCCAAGCCTAGCTTTGTTTTATACAAATGCATTGGAATGAGCCTGTTCCTTAATTATATAATGTTCTGACTACTTAAAAAGTACCAGTGAAGAAAAGAAAGATCCAGGGAGGGGGGAGGATTTTTCCCCCGTTTACAAAGGCTGAAATTAGCTTAATTACAATCAGTTGCTTGAAGGGTTATATTACATTTGCAGTGATACCAAAAGGCAGTCACCATGATTAAAGTCATAAATTGAGCGCCAAAGGAAATAATACTTATTAGCTTACTTTCATAAGGAAAACATTTCCATTACTACATATAGTACAATTATATATTTTACTTTCCACACTGCCATTGCATTGGTTGTGCACTATTAAAAATATGGGCCACAATTCAGACAAAGGAAAGCATTTTTTTAGCTCTATTGATTTCATAAGGAGAGAGTGTTTGAAATGTATTCAAAGAAATCAGTGGGACTTTTTTGCTGGAACTGAAAAAGTGCAATGAAGATTGCACAATCAACTGTTGCCTAAAAAAAGTTGTCAGTTCCAATTGAAGTAGCCCCACTAAATCAATGGAATTTACATGGATGTTCACTTGCACTTCAGAAACCCACAGATTTATTCTTGTTGGACTTGCAATTGAATATAGGCAGTTTTGAAAGTGGAATCAGGGGTCTCTGGAGTGGCTGGGCATGCTAAAATGGGGTTGGGGCCAGAGCTTGAAAATAAGTCACCAGTTAGTTTGTTAAATTATTGATTCACTAGTTTATTTTTCTAGTGATATCCCCTAACAGTAGTTTCCCCAATCATTTCTGCTTCCTTGCTCCTCTGTAAAATAGGAAGGCCTGAGTCCTCAGGAGAAGAGTATTCAAATCAGATGAGATACCCCACAAAGCTTTCTTGTTATGCAGGCTCAGCTGTGTGATTTCTTTAGTAAGACATCTGGGAGGGGGGAGGGGACAGAGATAATTTTCTGAAACCCATGTCAGAACAGAAGTCCAGGATTTGTGTAGTAGAATAACACAAGAAGAATGGATAAATTGTGGGGGGAGTGAGTCTTGTAATATAAGTGGGTGCTGGAAGACTTGTTTACTTAGCACAGGACCAAAACCTTCAAATGACTAAAACTGATTCAGAATGTCAGGGCTTTCAAACTAGAAAGGAAAGTATTCTCCGCCCCATAAGCCTGTACGGAAAGAAAGAATTTGCTATCTTTCTGAGAGAGTAGGGGGTGCATTGCATTGCATTTCAACTCTCTTCTGCAACTTCTCCTCCTCTATTCGTTCAAGTCCAATCTGGTTTGTACTGTTTTTTATGATATAATGGTATGATTAACAATCTTCTGTGTTATTTGGGGCCAGCTGCAATTGATTCCTTTGTAATTTTGCTTATACAGCCTCTGGATAATTTTGTGAAAAGTTTTCTTCAAATCCACCCCACATTTCCTTTTCTGTTTAATTCTCTGTCCCTCTACCATCTCAACTCTTCCCAATATGCTTGTTATCCACTCACTCCTCTTTTTCTTTTTCTTTTTTTTCTTTTCTTTTACTCCCTCTTTTTAATTATGCAATGTAAGAGAACAGTGGACATGTTAGATACTTGATAATTAAAACTGGAGTTGACACATTTTGTAATTGAGATACATGGCTCCTTCATGAGCTCTAATAGTGATTTTTACACATTCAAGGTACAGGAGCCTCTCCATTTTTCAGGCAAATGGGGTTACCAGAGTGAAAAATGGAGAAGCTCCTGTACCTTGAATGTATAGGAGAAGGAATTTCAGCAGATGTCATTTGTTGTCTAGTTGTGTAACAAGGAACACCTACTGAAATTCCATCTTCTATGCAACCAATAAAGGTACAGAATCCCTCTCTCATTTTCAGTCTGGCAACCATAGATGTAGATACATGACAAACTTAATTGGAAAGGTTATAAGATGAGATCCTATCCTTTCCCAACCTGACAGTTCCCAGACAGTTCCCACCATTCCTAGTTAACAATCATATTATGAACTTTTATGTCTATATGTATGTTGGCCATCTATCTGAGAGCTTCTCTGAGAGGTATTTGCAGTGGCAGCACTGAATGTAGACAGCTTGGGGGTGTAGTGACCACATACTGCACACCCTGACTCTGCACCAAGTCGCATCATGCTGGCCACCTGACCAGATGGCAGGAAATGTAGGGACGCTTCTGCAGTGCAGCAATTACATGCTGCATGCCACAGGAGTGGAGAAGATCATGGCCGCGGCATATGGTTGTCATGGCCCCGATCCGGTGCTTAAAGGGGAGGGCACCTAATGCCACCCTTTATCAGCTGTCTGTTTTGTCCCTTAGTCTTGCAAAAGACTAATCTGTCCTTTCTTTGCAAGCCTAACCACCACTGTTTAGCAAAGTTTAGATTAAAGGTAGGCCCTTTTCCCCTGGCTTCGGATGAGATTCCGCACCTGCTACTGACTTTATTCAGTTTAAGGTAACAGTTTAACTAATTAAAGATATGCATGCCCCTTCTCCCACAATCTAGGTTAGATCCCAATTTGATGATTGGGATCTGGCCCCAATTTGCTCCAGATACATTCTGATCTCACACATCCAATCTGGATCTTGAATTCAAATTGAGATACAGAATTTGGATTGTCACTTTCCAACCAACTTGCAGTGGCAGATCCAAATGGCTGTAACTTTTCCACACATCCACATAAAATTTAGGAACACAGTAGACCCTAAAGAGAGAAGATGGGCAACTGAATTTCAGTCAGTTTCTCAATCTTGTGGGGTTATATATGTGGGGAGGAGGTTGGCTAGGCAACTATAATATGTGCTGTTGGTAAAAAAAACAAAAGCAAAAACAAAAATCAAGATTTTTTTAAAAAAATGTTGCTGCTCTGTTTTGGCAATTCATGCCTCTTTTGTCATGACATTTTTGCCATGACATTAGTAGTGGGGCACCTTCCTACAGTACCCGAAGGATCCACAACCTCTACAGCTGAAGAAATGGGCCAATCAAAAGCAAAACACTGCATGTAGGCAGCAGCACTCATCAGAGGCCTTAGGCAAACAGGCAGGCAAGGAGAGAGAAAGACACCCCCCGACGAGTTGGGAGGGGTTTCTTGTTGCGCTGGCCATATAAGGACATGAGAGGCTTAATTGGTTAAGTGCGCGGGGGTTTTGAGCACCTGCGTGCCTGGTCCTATCAAGTTGCTTGGTTCATATCCCAAAGTCTCGTGGTGCCTGAGAGTTTGTTCTTTATAGCTCTGTGCTGCCACATGGCAGCAGCCATTTTAGAGCTTGAACTGAGCTACCCATCCCACCCACCCTTATTTAAAGAGCTTTATTTGGTTACTCTCAGGCTTTGGCTGGTCGCCTTCAGGGGCCAGGAGGGATTTTTTCCCCAGGATGCTCTCCTGGGTTTTTCGCCCTCCCTGAGATTAATGCTTAATTTGAAGTTGGGTATGGGTCTTAGGGTAATAATTGATGTATTGTTTTATGTTATTATTAGCTTGTCACAACTTAAGGGTTTGGGTCTATAAGTTAGAATGTGCTTATTTTGTATTTAGGGGCGGGTAATGACCCCCACCCCACAGGAAAATTAATATGGTTAAGTAAATTAATTGGGGCAAATTGGATAATGTTAAATTAAAAGGAAGTGACGAATGCAGTTAAATGTATAAAGTCACAAATTGAATGATGTCATATGATGTAATATGACATCATTTCCGAAGGGGAGGGGTTTTGTAAATTTGATGTTATTATTATTTGCTTACATACTTTGTCACATGCGGCGAAGGTCCACCCACCGGGGGGGGGGTTACACCTTCACTTACACATGTGACAAAATTGTTGAAAGTTTATTCTTGTAAATAGACCCTGTACAGCTAAATAAAAGTTGTGGCCTGTTTTAACCCAAAAAGAGGTGTCTCGTGTCCTTTGTGCCAGTGCAACTCCACTTTTCAGATGCTTTTTGAGTCAGGATGGCAAGAACAAAGCATCAGTCAAATAAGTCTGTCAAAGTTTAATGCTATATAATGATGATAACAAAATGACAGCTTGCTTGAAGGGAGGTATTTTTTGCTTACACTATCAGCAATTCAACTAGCAATATTTGATGATGCAACATAATGATGTGGGTGTGGAGGTGAAAGAATGTTTATCAGCAGCCCAACTGAGATCTTTCCAGTGATGCCACTAAGTTATTTAGTTATTTGGGCTGTACTGGAAACTCTCCTCACTCCATCTTTTGCCTATCTAAGCCATTTGCTAGGAACAAGAGAGTCAAGCTGCTGCCGCCAGGGCATTCTTCCACCTCTACAGGTCTTATCCCTGCTACCTAGTTGTGGGACACTTTTGAGATTCAAGACTACTTGACATTGCTTCATAACACATCATAGCAAGCTACTGATGCTGGCAATTTGTCCTTGTTAATTTTTTGCATACAGTAAAGGCCCTGTGGCCTGGTCTTAATGCTAAGGTCATTATCAATGGCTGCGCTTCACACTGGAAGGAGCCCTTGAGTGGAGTACCTCAGGTTTCTGTCCTAGTGCCCTCACTCTTATTATCAGTAACTGAGGCCTAAAGGATATGGCTATGAAGGAGTGGCCAGAGACCTCTCCAGCTGTGATCAGGCTGGGACCACAGCGACCACATGGCCTGTTCCCAAAGCAGGCTGCTGCTGCAGTACCAAGCAGCCAGCCAGCAGGAGTGAATTGAATCCACTCCCAAAAGGGCTTGCTTTTCCCAATTTGATGCAGCCTCAGCATGGCTTCCGGCTGCTTTGGGGGCATGTGTCATTTAAACACCAACCTCCCAAAACAGCTGAAGGCTGCCTTATTTTGGCCTGTGTGTTTTGGGCCTTAGATGATGGGGTGGAGGGAATCCTTGTCAAAATTTCAGATGACACAAAACTGGGAGGAGTGGCTAACACACTGGAAGATATGAACAGAGTTGAAAAGGACCTAGATAAACTAGAAAATTGGGCAGAAATTAATAAAATAACATTCAGCAGAGACAAATGCAAAATTCTGCATTTAGACAACAAACTCCAAATGTATAGGTATAGATGGGAGATACATGGTTCAGCAGTGCTATGTACAAAAAGGACCTTGAGATTATTGTTGATAATATAGTGGGCCCTCCACATTCACTGAGGTTAGGGACACAGGGTCCCTGTGAAAGTGAAAAAACACAAATAAAAACCCACTATTTATTTATCTTGAGAGAACACCTCTCTAGGAATCTCTAGATCAGGAGTAGGCAACTTTTCCCCTTTAAGGGCCGAGGGACTTCAGCTCCCAGAATCCCAGGAGCTATTGGCCAACATGAGACTATTGGCCAACATGGCTGAGGCTTCTGGGAGCTGAAGTCCCTCGGCCCTTAAAGGGGAAAGGTTGCCTACCCCTGCTCCAGCACAACTGTATGGTCAACATACACCAGATGTTGACCATAGAATTGTGCTGGGGGAGCTACAAACTCCTAGAAAAGTGTTCTCTCTAGGAATTTCTAGGCTCTCCAGCACATCCTTTGGTGAAAATTGACCATAGAGACATGCTGGAGGGCTGAGAGATTCCTAGAGAGAACATGTTAATCAAATCTGCAAATAATCAAATCATCAAAAGTCAAAGCCATAAATGTAGAAGGCCAATTGAAAGTTAAACAGGAGCCAGCACCCTGCTGGGGATGCTGTTGGTGGAGATCTTGCACTAAGCAAGGGTTGGATTTAATAATCCCCAAAGCCCCTTCCATTTCTATCATTCTAACCAACCACCTCCTCCACAATCTATCCTATACAATCCAGACTGCTTTCAGAGACTACAACATCACCACTTCAATGCACCAGAGGCTTGCAGAATATTAAATGTAACCTGGCATGGTCACTCCCTCAGGTCACTCTAGGCTAGTGATTCCCAAACTCTGGTCCACAAAGGGTTTTGGACTTCATCTTCCCAAAGTCTCAGACATCTTGGCCAATAGTCTGGGATTATGAGAGCCAAACTCGAAAACACCTGGAAGGCCATAGTTTGTAAATCACTGCCTAGGCTTTCCACTCATCACTGAGATCTGGTGATGTGCTATTTCCACCTGCTCAGCATACATAAAGTCTTCTAGAAGACTCAGGGAAGACAGAATAGCTTGGGGATATTAGACTATTTTAAAAAGTGGAGGATTTGGAATAAGCTTTTTGAGGCTTTAGAAGAGCACTTTTCCTTGAAAGCTCCAAAGCTATCAAAAGATCCCAAAATCAGCATGACTTTTCTATTATACTACCATTTAATGTTGAAAACATAAATTTTCATTTACAGCATAATATAAAGTAGAAGACGCATACTCAAGATTGTACTGAGATAGAGTTACACATTTTAACAAGAAACAGAATTTTGGCTGGTTCCTGTGGAAAGAATGGATACAATCAGTGATCGAGTCACCACCGCAAAAAATGAAAATTAGCAATCAAATACCATCTTATATTTACCAAGGAGTTATAGATAGGATAGTGGAAGGAGGAAAGAGGTCATCCTTACAGTGCTGCCACCAATGTGGGCGGTTCAGCTGCCCACCCACATACTAGACCGCACTGTGGGAAACAGAAATGAATCTATTATTTGTTTTCATTTAGTGTATGGAATTCATACAGCTGCAGAAATACAAACTGACAGCAGACATCATATGATTCCTTGCTGCCCACATGCTATGTAGTAACAAGATCAGGATAGTATGAGGGAAATGGAGGACATTTCATGGGTCTAAGCTAAATGTTGACTGATGTAATAGTAAAGATAGCCAGAACTGGAATGATGGCATTCTTTTAAAGTAACGGACAGCACTTGCTAAAATCCCATTTTCTACACAGCCATTAAAGGAAGAGCAGCTCTCCCTAGTATTTACTCTGTCAACCCTTATTTCTATGCTGCCAAAGAAGTACCTGATTTGTGGGGTGGGTGATGACCCTCTGGATGACCATGGGCAAGTTATAATCTCTAAGCCTCAGAAGATGGCAATAGCAAACCTTTTCTGAAGAAACTTGCCAAGAAAACCCCATGATAAGTTTGCCTTAGGGTCATTATAAATAATAAATAAATAAAACTTTTATTTGTATCCCACTTTTCTAGCAATGAAAGGGGCTTACATGTTAAAACAGACCAATACAATACATAATAACAATACATGATAATATATCTTACCCCTCCCTTAAAAAAAACACCTTAGCACAGTTTAAAAATATAGTCTGTTAAAATCTATTAATAACAAATGGGTTATTGGGCAGAGAGGCAGCATAATACAAGTGTAAGGGGATTGTTTATAGCCAAGGAATTCTATTCAGGAAAGGCCTGCTGGAAGCAATCTGTCTTGACAGCTTTGTTGAAGCTATCTAAGTTGGTAAGTTGATGGATCTCTTCCGGCAAGCCATTCCACAGTCTGGGAGCGGTAGCAGAAAAGGTCCTCTGGGAGATTGTAATTAATCTGGTCTTTATAGGCTGCAATAGATTCCTCCCCGAGGACCTGAGGGTGTGGGGTGGATTATATGGAAGTAGGTGATTCCTTAAGTAGGTTGGACCCAAGCCATGTAGGGTTTTAAAGGTGATAACCAACACCTTGTATTGCATCTGGAAACCAATAGGCAGCCAGTGAAGTGATTTCAAAATAAATGTTATGTAGTTCTGCCTAGATTTTCTGGTAACCAATTATAAGTTGGAAATGACTTGAAGGGACACAGTAACAACAATATAACTCCCGAATAAATTTTTGTCCTAGGTGTGTAAATTACTTAACAAGGAAAATGGGAGATTAAATACAAATAACATAATTTTGTGGCTGGGGAACTAGTGACCTTCCAGATGTTACTGGATTCCAGCTCTTATCAGCCACAGTCAGCATGCTGAAAGATCAGACATGAGAGCTGTTCAGCAATACTTGGAGGGCCACTGTTCCATGTTCTTTATCATTGTCCCTGAAGTATGTTATACTTTGGGATAATGACATTTATAGGAAAATGGCTTTAAAGTTAGCTTCATCAAATATTCCTTCAAAAGTACGTTCTTTTCACATGGTCAGACATGGCCTCTCTTATGTTTGGTATAGGGATGTAAATGTTTGGTATAGGGATGTTTGACCTCTGTTGTGTTTGGTATAGGGATGTTTGCTACATCAACACACAGAGACCAGCAAATCCATGACAGTCAATGAAATCAGGTCTTGTGAGAGTATCAGATGCTCTTGGAACACCTTAAAATGATACTTCTAGGGTCCAATAGAAGAAGCAATCACACCTGCAATGGAAGCATTCTCTTTATGTTTCTGTTGCATTTGCACATCTGTTTTGCAAAAGACATGGAAGGAGATGAAAAGGAAGTGGGCAGAAGCAGAGCACCAAAGTGTTTTGGGAGTGCTGCAAGGAGCCTTCACAAAAGGGAAATCCCAGACATGGCTCCACAATGGTAACTGGCAGCTCCAGTCTACCAGGTGAAACCTGAAACAAGTGGAGCCTTCAGTCTCCAGCTGAAACTTGAATAAGCTCTAGGTTATAGTCTGAATTTTAATGCAATGATCCCATGTCCTCAGATCCATTCTACTCCCCACCTAAAATATGTTCAGCACCTTGGATAATTTAAAAATACTCTATTAACAAAATTGTGATACCACATTCAACACATAAACCAACAAACAAAATCAATAAACACACATTAATACATAATAGAAGAAAAAAATGAGACAAACAGTAAGCACCACTGAACACTTATTCCCCCCCCTCCGCATCCAGTTTTCTCTGATTGTATTGGATTAACTGAAATGTTTGTTGTTGTTGTTTTAAAAAACAACAACAAAACTATATAAACCTATTTAAAAATGATAATTTGGACTAAAAGTCAAAATGAATTCATCACACCATTGAAATAAGATCCATCAATTACCCTTGCTTGATATTTTTTAAAAAATCATGGATACTTTCTAATAGAACAAGGGTGTAATAAACCATGTATACTGTGTTGAACTGCGAGTGCCTTTTACTGTAGTGTATGGTTGGCACTAACCACATCAAGTTCCCTGTGGAGAATGGAAAGCCACACAGTCAGGAAAACTCCAGGACCCAAATAATCACAGCAAACCACACTACCTTTAGCTGGCATTTGATTTCTCAAAGACTGGTAGCCACAACCACTACCTCAGAAGCCCACAAATAATCTCTGACCTCTCAAAATTTTCCTTCTGGAGAAGTGCATTTTTCTGAGTTACTCAACAGAAGCATGACATAACTTGAAGAAATACATACCTTGCTAAGGGTGTAAGCAGGGCTAGACAAATTAATGGAAAGAACTGGTTATATGTAAAAACCGAAACTTACATTTGTACTAATAACAACCATTACTAGCATTTTGAAAATAGCTAGAAAAGTAGAGTTTGTGAAATTACCTTTTTAAATGTTATTAATTACAGCTACTGATCATGGGCCCCAAAGTAGTTAGTTGCCATTATGCTGGTGATTTAAAATTAACTCTTTGCTTTTTATTTCTTGAAGACTGTATTTATGATAATAGAGTTGTTTAAAAATATCTTTAAAAGTAACTCTTAACAGTAGTATGTAGGTGTAGCTCCTGTCAAAGAATGATTTATGACCAGGGGTAGGCAATCTTTCCCCTTTAAGGGCCGAGGGACTTCAGCTCCCAGAATCCCAGGAGCTATTGGCCAACATGGGACTATTGGCCAACATGGCAGAAGCTTCTGGGAGCTGAAGTCCCTCGGCCCTTAAAGGGGAAAGATTGCCTACCCCTGATTTATGACCTTCAAGAATGATTTATGACCTGTCTAAATGATGGGCGTGTCCTTCCCCTGGAAATTCTAGGGTGGGACATCTGTATCATGTCCCTCAGCCTAGCCCTCTTGAGGCCATGTGACCCCTCTAAGACCATGCCTCACAACTCCCTGACCAATAGGAGCTGATTTTGCCCCCCTCTGAACCACATATTCGAAACTGACCAATTGGAACTAGATTTCCCATGTGTTCCAATTGGCCCTTGAGGTCATGTGACCCCTGACCAATGGTTTGGATCATGTGGGCAAGCCAGCCAACCAGAAGGCTGGCTGCAGAGAGCTCTATTCTGTTGGTGCATATTTGACCTGAAGTCTAGATGCTGAAGCTTGTGCACACACTACAGAAAGCTCTGCTGTACAGTTCAGTGCAGGAGCACATAGGGTATTGCAACTCCTCCCTTATATACACATTCATTTCTGGAGCTTCTAGTCCAGGGGTAGGCAACCTAAGGCCCGGGGGCCAGATGCGGCCCCCTGAGGCCTTTGGACCAGCCCCAGGCCAGTCCTGCCGCCGCCGCCACCACCGCCACCCGCCATGATGATATTGATTATTGTTGTTATTACTTGTTCTTGGGGTTTTCTTGGCAAAATCTCCACAGGGGTTTTGCCATGGCTTTTCTGGGGCTGAGAGAGTGTGCATGCATTTTTATTTATTTATTTATTTTTGGTGCTTCAGTCCCCCAATTGTCTGAGGGACAGCAACCTGGTCCCCAACTCAAAAAGGTTGCCTATCCCTGTTCTAGTCCAACCTCTAACTGGTGTACAACACAGTTTCCTGTTCCCCATGTGGCATGACTTTGCAGTACTGAAGCCTGGTGATGCAATGTCCTGCCTGTGTGTCATCATCTTCCCCTTCCAACTGCTTGCTCATTATGGCTGCCACATGGCCTATAGTAACCTTTTGCCTTTGTCCCACATTGCTTTATCTAAGACATTTCTCTCTGGATGCATTCATTCTGACATGCCCCTCCAAAATGTCTAGATATCCTGCAATATGTATTCCATAAGAAATGTTTTAATGTTGACCACCTGGGTTCAGACCCACTGTGAAAGACATCCTCTCATGTCTCTCTACAGGAAGTGCCTTAGTAAATATGTCTGCCACATTGTCTTCTGACCCAATGTACTGAAGCCTCAGAACCTCATTCTGCACCACCTCTTACACATTCTGGTATCTGCCTCCTGTGTATTTGGTCCTACACTTCAAATTCTTGGCTTCCACCATGGCTCTACATGACTGTGAGTCCTTATGTATGATTGTGTACTGCACGGTTCTCCAAGATCCACCAGCAACTGCCTTACCCACTGTACCACGTTTGCTATGTCTGATAAAGCATCAAACTCTTCCTCCATGGTATTCAAGGCTACACAGTTCTGTTTCCTAGGCCTCCAGACCACTGGACTATCAGAAAACTTGATTGTCAAATCAGTCACTGATTTCCTGTCTGATGTTTCCAAAGCAAAAGAATTGTCCACATAGCATTCCAGCTATGGCATGTTCCCATTTATCACAAGATATCTATCTCTAGTCCCTTTCAGGTACCTTACCACACATTTCAGTGCTGTCCAATCCTCCACACTGGGCTTTGAAGCTTTCCTATTGAGCAATCCTACAGTAAATGATATATCTGACCTCGTGTTGTTAGCAATGAACAACAAACTTCCTATAACAGAATGATATAACTCAGTGTTCTAAAAAAGTTTGCTTGAGTCACAACTGGCATATCCAGGAGTCATTGGACTTAGTACTACCTTGGCATTCTCTAGTCCACATTTTTCAATCAGCTTGTCAATTTTCCTCCTTTGACATAGTAGAAACTTCCCATCCTGGGTTCTCTCTACCTCTATGCCTAGGTAGTTTCTCAAATTTCCTAGATCTTTCAGCACAAACTTTCTTGCTAGCTTCCCTTGCACGTTGTTTACTTCATTTTTTCTCTGTATTCTTTATTCTTTAATAAGGAGTCATTTAATTTCCATCTATAATTTTTCTTTGTTTGATGTTTTAATTCCAATAATATTGGATTATGGTCAGATATTGTTCTAGGCAAGATTTCCATATCTTTAATTTTCACTAACAGTTCTGGCGAAATCATAAACATATCTATTCTAGACAGAGACTTGTGGGATTCTGAAAAAAAGGTGAAGCCGTCAATGTTTTGATACATACTTGACCACACATCTTTAAGATTCTGATGTTCTTTCAATTCAAAAAAGGTTACTGGTAATTTTCCTTGATTCTTCTTTATTTTCTTTTTCGATGTTCTATCTCTTTTAGGATCTATTACACCGTTCCAATCTCCCATCAATATCAACTTGCAGTTTTCTCTTTCCAATTTCCCCAATTCTTCATGTAATTCTCTGTAAAAATCTCCTTGTTTTTCTGTAGGACTATATATCCCTACTAACAGATATTTTTCATCTTCTATCTGAGCTTCCACCCCTATATAATGTCCTTTTTGATCATTCAAAATTTCTTTAGGTTTATACTTGTCCTGGATATACATTACTATCCCTCCTTTTCTTTTATCTGATGCCGATGTAAACATTCTTCCCAATTTGTGATTTTGTAAATATTTTTTCATTTTTCCTAATCTTTGTTTCTTGTAAGCATATGATTTGTAGTTTCTTCTTCTGTAAATAATGAAATATTTTACTTCTTTTATATTTTGAATTTATTCCTTTTACATTCCAAGAAATGATTCTAGTATCCATTTTGCAAATTATGATTAATTCCTAAATTTTATTCTTTAATCATCCGCTCCTGCTAATCCTCTTTCTCCCTCATCTATACTTTCCTCTCCTGATTGGTCTTCATCTCCTGATATTTCTCCAGTAGCTGCACATACGCCTTTTTCTTCTTCCTCTTCTTTCTCTGGATCTTGATGCTCCTGTTGTTCTTTTTTTGCCCTTGCTCTCATTTTCATCTTCACCCCCTGTTGTTCATTTTCTTGCTTATCTTCCTTCTTTCCTCCTTGCATTCTTTTTAGAAAATCTTTTGCCTTTGCTACTGTATTTATTCTAACTCTTTTTTGTTTATATATGAAAGAGACCCCTTCAATTCTCTCCCATGAGAATCTCATTCCCCTTCTAATGAGCTCACTTGTGAAGAATTTATATTCTTGTCTCCTCCATAATATCTCCATCGGGATGTCCTTAAAAATCTTCACGCTTTTCCATTCTACTATAAAATCTTCTTGGTAACTCTTTTGAAGTATTAGCTCTTTTGTTGCAGTTCTTGTAAAAACAATTATTACATCTCTAGGTAAGTTCTTTTCTCTTGCAATTTTTGAGTTGATTCTGAAGGTCTTGTCCGTATCTCTAATTATTTCCTCCTTTGGCACTCCTACATATTCTGCTAAAGAATTTGTTATTTTCTCAAATAAGTTCTGATTTGGGGCCTCCAGTACCCCTCTTAATTTCAGGCTCCTTTCTCTATTACGGACCTCTTGAATTAAGTTAATATTACTTTCCTTTCTCTGTTGTTCTGCTAATTCTGATGTAATTACTTTTAATTCTTTAGTTGTTTCTTTCACATTTTCAACTTCACCTCGAAGACTTTCAATTTCTCCAGTTATTTTTTCTAGTTTTGTCCCAAATATTCCCAATTCTTTCTGTAATTCTTCTTTCGCTTCCTTCCTTGATTGTCTCAGCTCTGCTTTCATTTCAGATCTTATTTCGTGCCTTAATTTCTGAAAATCCTCCAAAAGAGTTTGTATGGGGTCTGTTGTTTTTGTGGTAGCATTTGTTGAACCTCTCCTTTGGGGTGGAATTGGTAAATTAGTCTGTTTCCTTGCTCCACTTGCCATTATTGTAGTTATTGTTGTTATTACTATTATGATTATTTTTATAATAGTTTACAGTTCTAGTCACTCTAGTATTAATAATGCTTCTATTCAGTCCTTTAAATAATCACCAAGAAAAAAGAAATATATATATATATATATATATATATATATATATATCTAAACCATAAACAACAAAATTCTATTCCATTTATCAATTCTATTTATGGTTATGTTCTAAATAAGGTTATAAAATGTATACTTGCAAAATACAATATATATTCTATTTGTTGAAACAGTGAGACAAGGCTATAAGTGTGTGTATATATATATATATATATATATATATATATATTAAATCAGATAAATGCTTAGTTATAAAAAAAGAAAAAGAAAAAAACAGCTGCCTTTCTAATTGTAACAATTATAACCACTGTTTTCTACTAGTTATTGTAACATTCACAACAAACTTGCAACAATGTTAAACAACCTTCTTCCCAATAGATCTATCAGTTGTAATATGTCACTTTATGGCTTATCACCTTAAATGGAAAAAAGAGTATGTATATATATTTTTTAATTAATTTTCTAATCCCAAAAAGTTAAGTGGAAATAAAACAGCAGTATTTTAAACAAGAAAAGAGCCCTTTTAAAATCTTTACCTTCTGTGCTCTCACCCCTTTAAACTTATGATCAACTTTTCTTGTATTTATTTGTTACATTATTATTATTATTATTAGCTGGTATTTCTCATCTCCGTTGTCCCCTCCTCCTGTTCTCCTTCCGTCGATTTCTTTCTCTTTCAAATACTGTTGTTTTGGTTCTGCAATTATACTATAATTATTCCATAATTACAAATCTAGTCGTCTCCTCCACCTGTCCTCCTTCCGACGCAATCTTTCTCTGTTTTGGAGCTGGCTTTCTTTTTCTCTCTCCGGTTTCTGGTTCCCTTCTCCTCTCACGATGTCCCCTCCTCTGTCCTCCTTCCGACGATTCTTTCTCTAAGTTGTTATTTTTATCTTCTATCTTTGTCGATTTTTGACTCACACTCTTAATAATCTATTAGCTTATATGTTTTATTATTATTATTCTGAATTTTATATTAAGCATTTTATATTCAGTTCTTAGCAGTTGTTTCTTTCTTCTTCCGCCCAGCACTTTCACTTTCCTCCCTTCGCTTTCTCCTTCTCCTTCTCCTTCATTGCTTCCCGATCGCCATTTTCTTTCTCCTTCTTAGTTCTTATTTACCCCCACCTTTCTCTTTCCTTCTTTATCTTCTTCGTCGGCCAATTTAAATACGAAATTTTTACTTTTTTTTCTCTTTCTTTGATTCTTACCTTGGATTTAAAATCCAATGCCAAATTTAGCTTTATTATTTTGGCTCCAAGATTTAAACTCTCAGCCCGGTCTTGATGTTACTTCTGATCCGGGTTGCCTTTCCTTTCCCTTTTAAACTTTAAACAGTCTCCATATGCTAGGATTGAATTCTTTTAGTAAGAGTTCTTTATATAGATGTTTTCCCCAGTACTCACTGTTTCTGATGTCCAATTGTTGTTATTTTCCTTCTCACACAACCCTTTTAAAAAGCGGGTGGCAGGGCTAAATGCCCTTAAGCGTCCAGTTCGGGGCTGGCTGCTCTGCGATCTCGTCCCTCTTCCCTTTTTTCCCCAAGCCTGGGTATTAAAAGGGGTCCAGACAAGATCTCTACGAGCCCCTAAGTCCTCTGCTCCTTTCCCAGGGTGCAGATGGAAAGGGATCCTCCGATCCCCTCTTCCCCTCCTGGTAATCCAGTGGAATGTTAATCACACTGGACTGTCGCCATGCCATTCACCGCCGGAAGTCACTCTCTTGGAGATTTTGGTCCCTTGCACGTTGTTTACATCCTTTTCACTATTTGCTGCTACACATAGATCATCCACATATATCACCAGGATGATATCACCCTTTGTGTACACCCGCATTCGCTATACTTTGTCTGTACCCTATTTTTAACAATTCCTCATGGATGCACTTGTTCCAGCATCTAGCACTTTGTTTAAGACCATATGACTAGAGCGCTGCTGGTGGAAACATCGACATTTACTTGACAAGACACGTCATAGGATCATGTTGGATTCTTATCGAGTGGCAATAGATGCAGCAAAGAATTCTTTCTATGCTGCATGTATTGCATCTGCAAAGTCTTGTCCAGCAGAGCTGTTCAGGATGGTTAAAGAATTAACTCAACTACCTCCCACCCTGAACCCATTATTGGAACCAACAAAAGCCTGCTGTGATGCTTTTAATGACTTTTTTGTAGATAAACTCTCTCAGGTAAGGGTAGATTTGGATGCGGACATTATAATGGAACCAATGAGAGAGATGTCCAGATATTCCGTGGACTGTGTTAAACTGGATCATTTTGAGTTTGTTAATATCAATGAAGTGGACAAGCTTGGAAGTGTAAGGAGGACAACATGCCCTCTTGATCCTTGCCCATCATGGTTGACCATCTAGGGATGTGATGCAGTAAAAATATTATTACAACTTATAATTAATGCATTCCTCAGGGAGGGGGAATTTCCATCTAGTTTGAAACTAGCGGTGGTTATACCACTCTTGAAAAAACCCTCCCTTGATCCCCTGGTGAAAAATAATTACAGGCTGGTCTCCCTTCTACCATTCTTGGATAAGGTGATTGAGAGGCCAGTTGCCTTCCAGCTCCAAGCTGTCTTGAAAGAAGCCAATTATCTGGACCCATTTCAAACCAGCTTCAGTGCAGGATACGGAGTTGAGACTGCCATGGTTGCCTTAGTCGATGATCTCTGTCTGGGCATTGACAGGGGAAGTGTGACCTTGTTGATGCTCTTGGACATCTCAGCAGCATCCAATACCATAGACCATGGTATCTTTCTGGAACGCCTGAGGGAGTTAAGTATTGGGGGCACTGCACTTCAGTTGCTCCAGTCCTACCTCTCAGGCAAATTCCAGATGGTGATGCTGGGGGATAGCAGCTCTTCTAAAAGAGAGCTGACATCTGGTGTCCCTCAGGGCACCATTCTATCCCCCATGCTGTTTAACATTTACATGAAGCTGCTAGGTGAGATCATCCAGAGACATGGGGCACGGTGTTATCAGTACGCTAATGACACTCAACTCTATTTCTCTATGTCTCTGACTGTTGCAGTGATTAAGGATGGCATCGCTCCTCTGGATGCCTATCTTGAGTCAGTAATGGGCTGGATGAGGGGGAAAAAACTCAAGCTGAATCCAGAGAAAACAGAGGTACTTGCGATAGGTACCTCAAGTCTGGGAAGGGGTCACACTTCCCCTGAAGGACAAAATACACAGTTTGGGAGTACTCCTGAACCCATCTCTACAGCTGTCATCTCAAATGGATGAGATGGCCAGGAGTGCTTGGTATCACTTCGGTTGATCTGCCAACTGTGTCCCTACCTAGACCGAAAGGACTTTGAAGCAGTAGTACTTGCCCTGGTAATCTCTCGTTTGGATTTCTGTAATGTGCTCTACATGGGGCTACCTCTGTACCAAGTTCGGAAGCTTCAATTGGTTCAAAATGCGGCAGCCAGACTGGTCACTGGAACATCTAGGTTGGACCATGTAACACCTGTTTTAAAATCTCTTCATTGGCTGCCAATTAGCTTCCAGGCGCAGTACAAAGTGTTGGTTATTACTTTTAAAGCCCTACATGGCTTGGGCCCGAGTTACTTGAAGGAATGCCTCTCCCCACATAATCCACCCCACACTCTCAGAACATCTGGGAAGAACTTAATAGATCATTATAAAACTAGATTGAGTTCTACTTCCCAAAGATCGTTCACAGCCGCAGCCCCCAAGTCATGGAACAACTTACCGGAAAAGATCTGTCTTATCACTACTTTAGACACCTTTAAGAAGGCACTTAAGATGGACCTCTTCTGGCAGGCCTATCCATCTGGTCTCCCTAGCGAACCTCTATAGTACTACTTTTAAACTGACTTTTTGGGTACTGATGATGACCGGCTAGTTCATTTTAGTTTATTCTTATTTATTTTATTTTATTTGTCCTATTTCATTGATTTCATTTATGTTCTGATTGTACTGATTTTACTGATTGTATTTTGTACACTATTGCATATTTTATTGTGTAATCCCACCTTGATTCATAGGGAGAGGCGGGAAATATAATAGAAATTATTATTATTATTATTATTATTATTATTATACAGTGCCTTTTTCAGTCTGTACACCTTACTATTGTTGTTACTGTCATAGCCAGGATTCTGTTTCATATACATGGTCTCCTGGAGCTGTGCATTCAAATACACAGTCTCAAAGTCAAAATGCTTTACTACTAGCCCTTTCCTGGCTACCAAGGCAAAAACCATCCTGAGACTTTCAGGATGAGAACGTTTTGTCAAAACTTTCAAATCTCTGTTGGGAATGCCCCTTTGCCACAAGCTTGGCCTTATATCCATGGGTACCATCAGGCATCTCCTTCTTCATGTACACTCATCTGCATCCAACCACTTTCTGGTCTGCTGGCCTTTCTGCTATTTCAAATACCCTTCTGTCCACTAGAGATTCAAACTCTGTGTCCACTGCCTCATTCCACTTCTCCTGTTCATCCTTAGGACAAGTGAGCATCTCCTGAAAACTATCAGGTTTCTCTGCAATCACTGTGCAGATTCTGACTTCCTGCACAACAAATCTGTCAGGCTGCCTTCTCACTCTTTGTGTCTTTCTGGAGATTATGACTTTAATCCTCCTAGACTCATCCTCACTGTCACTTCCCCATGTCTCTACTGCTGGCACCTGCTTTTGCTCAAACTTTCTGGTGGTTATGCTTGGCATATGTGACTGTGGAGTCATGTGATGTTGTGCCTGGCGTTTCCTCACTTGTAGCCACTGGCAAATCCACCCCACCACTTCTGGTGCTCTTTGACAGTTTCCTCAATGGTAGTAACACCTCATGGTTATTGTGGATTTTCTACCAACCAGAGTGTTTTTGAAAGTTGGCACTCCTTGACAATTTTACCTTCCCATGTCCCAGTAACTGTTACCTTCATAACCCACAAACCTCATCCTTCTTCATCTAGGCTCACCCTTTTTGTGGAAATTGGCTGGGATCAGCACATTTGCAAACTGGCCAAATACCCTCAGGTATTTTAAATTGGGTGCCCTTCCATACAAAAGGAAATATAGAGTTTGCTGGATTGCAGAGTCCCACATCCAGTTGATCACATGACATGCTGTAAGGGCTACCTCTCCCCACATGCTGGGAGGTGCATCCACATCCAGCATCATGCAATCTCTCATCTGGTTGATGACCCCTATCCTTCTCTCTGCTAGGCCATCTTCTTGTGGGATAGCTAGATTCACGGTGTTGTGACATATCCCCTCTGTCTCAATCAGTTCTACAAATTATGGGACAGGAATTCACCACCTCAGTCAGTCAGAGAACCCACCTTGTATTGAAATTCCCTTTCTACAGCATTCATCCACTGTTTCTTTCTTTCTTTCTTTTTTTTGCTGCCTCATCTTTCACTTTGAGCAGAAACATGTAACCATAGCTCATTTACCTATCCACTATCATGAGCATTTATTTATTCCCTCTTTCATTCTGTTGAAAAGGGCCCACCAAATCCAGATACAGTATCTGGAATGGCCACTGGGTAGTGCACTTGTTCTCTTTTGCCACAGGGTAAGCCTTCAGCTTTACTTTATTGCAAACAGAGCAGTCCAAATACTTGCTGCATGGGTCCCATTTCAACTCCCATTTCAACTTTTGGGGTACACAGTACATTTTCAAAAATTCTGTCAAAACTTGGGATATATGCAGTCCCCTTTTTCTGTATCTGGTTGGAACCACCATCTTCAACAACAAAAAAGGGTATTGTACCTAACCGGGTATAAACAGGAAAAAAGAAAGAAGTTAGGTAATGATAAAAGTAATGTAATCTATAACAAGGATATTAACAATGTATGTTAGATGTTCAATTTACATTAAAAACAAAAGTATATCATGCAAACTTTGTCTTACATTAAAAAAAAACTAAAATGCACACTTTAAGGATTCAACTACAGTGTGCCTTAAAAATAATAATCAATTTTTGTAATTATACAAGTCCTGAGAGGACAAAGCCTATGCCAAAGACTTGGTAGTCCTGGAAAATAATAATAATCTCAACTCCATATCCTGCCCTGAAGCCAGTTTGAAATGTGTCCAAATAATGTACCCCTCAGAGGCTGGCAGGCTCTTCTAATACAAGGAGAATAAAACCCACAAAGATAACATCCTGGTCAATTTATAATGGCCCTCCCATACCATTTCTAACCCTCCCATACCATTGAATATTCAACTTAAAAAGGAAGCTAAAGAGCCTAAAAAGACAGGCCCAACACCCATGAATGCTTTGTGCCTCTGTGTTGCCTCTGCAGAACATGTCTGGGCATGCATAAAATGGCAGCTTCTCTCTACAGAATAGAGCTCTGCAGCCAGTCTTCCAGTTGGCTGGCTCACCCCACATGACCCAAACCATTGGTCAGGGATCATGTGACCTCAAGGTCAAATTGGAACACATGGGAAATCTAGTACCAATTGGCCAGTTTAGAACATGTGGTTCAGATGGGGTCAAAAGCAGTTCCCGCTGGTTGAGGAGTGGTGAGGGATGGTCTTAGAGGGGTCACATGGCCTCAAGAGGGCTAGGCTGGGGGAGAGGGGGTCACATGATACAGATGTCCCACCCTAGAATTTCCGGGGGAAGGACACGCCCATCATTTAGACAGGTCATCAAGCATTCTTGAAGGTCATAAATCATTCTTTGACAGGAGCTACACCTACATACTACTATTAACTTTTCAATTTTTCAAAAGTAACTTTTATATTTACTTTTTAATAAATTGGAATGCTATCAGCCTCTGGCCTGTGGTACAAAATACTGTGTCCTCCTGTTCATCTCATCCTTACAACAAAGCATGCGACAACAGGGCATAGTGTAATACATACCAGCAATTGACCTAAGTGATATTCCTCATCCACCATCTAATGAAACCACAACTCCATAATTATTAATGAAAGGCTTTCATTAGATAATGAAAGGGGTAATGTTTTCCCTCCTTAAATTATAATTGTAATTCATTACAGTTAAACCTTCACTATTGAAAAAAGGAACCTATTACAAGTTAGTTGTATATAGTTATTTCTATATTCTGTGGGGAAGGTATATAATCGAAATTAAATCTAGAGAGAGAGAAGCCAACTCCATCAGGCCTAGTCTGAAAAATATTGTATTTATTCTTTTAAGGGGAAGGGTATTGTGTTACTGTTATTGTTGTAATGTATGTTTTTAATTTGTATCTTATATTTGTAAGCTGCCTTGATTACTCAGGCAAAAGGCGGGATATAAGAAATTTATTATTATTATTATTATTATTATTATTATTAAATATAGTTGAATAGTACAGATGATCCTGAAAGTCCTAATAAAATGCAATTCCCCATTAATGACCAAGAAAAATATAGTTTTTTGGTGGGTTTTTCGGGCTGTGTGGCCATGTTCTAGAAGAGTTTCTTTCTGGTATTTCACACACAGTTTACTTGGGAATCACTCCTCCCTACCCAGGGTCTCACAGTATATATAGACCCACTCTTTTCCATTCCAGTATTCTAGAAGAAAGAAACTCTTCTAGAACATGGCCACACAGCCCGAAAAACCCACAAAAAACTATGGATGCCGGCCATGAAAGCCTACGACTTCACAAAGAAAAATATATATTAAAATCTGACAAGTACAGACAGATTGACATGAACATAGATTTATAGATAAATAATGAGAACCATAAATTTCAAGTTTCTTTGGCAAATGAATAATGCTACAAATCAGCTAAGGTCTGTTTCATCTCACAGCTTATCAGTTGACATTGAACTCTATATATGAAAACTTTAACACTGCCAATATCAACCCCAACACAACATTTAAAAATACAAAGGAATGCTACTGACCCAGTCCACTGTTTTCCTTATTTTTAAAATTATAGGTTGGCCTAAAACATGTTTTGGCCAAACTCTGATCCAACAAGGAAAGGGGCAGCAGGTCACCACCCCTTAGGGTTGTCTGTACAGCCCCTATCTGTCTGTAATCTAGGGATGTAAATCCTTACTTATCTAATTCTTTTTATTTGGAACGAGAGAAACAAAAGTACAAGCTCCCCAAACAGAAAGTAGGAAGTGGTCAATAAATAAGAGGAACAAACAGACTACCAGTCAAATTCACCACTAGGAATCAGTGAAGTCTGTTTCTATGGCTTTTCTCATTTTCCCATGTTCAAGTTCAAGTTCCTTCTGTACATACTTTTAACAGAAAAAGGCCTATATATTTTTGTCTTAATTTTTCAGATACACCCATTAATAGATGGATTAATGGGCTCAGCCTCCCCCCCCCCCCCACTTCATAACACTACATTTTAGAAATGTAATAAAGATTTTTTTTACACTTTTTTTCAAATGTCCACATTTGTATAGCACTTTTTTTTTTTAGCAAAAGCCCAGAAATGTATGCATTTTTGACAACAAAATATATCCTGTTTGTGTTTGGGTTCAGGCCAATTCTTTAAAAAGAAAATAATGCAATGATCCAATTTATCACACAATCTTATGACTAATGCTTTCTGATTATTTCAAAGCTGTACATAAGATAATGATAACCAGCATCTCAGACCTGTCAGACTGAAAAAATGAAAATGCAGGCTTTTCTTGTTGCTTTCTCTTTTTGAAGCCAGCTATTAAGTTTTGTCTTGCCTTCTGTTACTGCTGTCAGAATTTCTGTGTGATCAATATGGTGCTGTGATACTGAAATGATAAACTTCTTATTGCTCTATTGTTGGAATTAATATTGTGTGGGGTGGGTATATACACACATTTGTATACCACTTCTCAACCATAATGATTTGCAGAGTGGTTGACAACAATCACACAATTATGGATTTCTTTCTCTTCTGTATGTAAACCAACTCTTTTTAAAAATTTAAAAAATATGGGGCTGTATAGACCGGCCAAAAAGGCCAGCCTGGGGATGAAGTGGGGGCGTGGTGACCGCAAGTTGGCTGCCCCGACTCTACCCCAATGCCGCCGTCATGCCACCCACCCAAACACACACTGCACCCTTGGCACAACATTCACACACACTGCACCAAAGGAGCACCAAAAGGCCACTGCCACAGTGGCAAGGGTGGCTTCTTGCTGCTCTAAAAAGGAGTGGCATTTGCCAGCTCTTTTTAGAGTGGCAAAGTACTGGATTAGGGCTGTGGTTTGTGGCTGCTGCAGCCCTGATCCAGCAAGGAAAGAGGCGGCAGGACACCACCCCTTAGGGGCTGTCTGTACAGCCCCTATCTGTCTGTAATCTAGGGATCTAAATCCTTACTTATTTAATTCTTGCATGTAACAATGAAACATTTCCAAAATTTTCAATCTACTGGACAAGTCTTTATGCATTTTTGGCCAATTTTCACATTTAGAGACTTTTCACTAAATGGTAATAATAATAATAATTTTTATTTATAACCCGCCTCACTGCGTGGCAATCGGGGCGGGGAACAACCAGTGTAAAAACAGAACAAAGTTAAAAATCAAACCCTCATCTCATAATCCCACCCTCCCATCCCCTTAAAATAGAATTAAACAACAACAAGAATTAAAAATGCCACATTAATAAAAAGCAATTATAACCATATAATAACAAGAATAGAATGAGCGGCGTCAATTTAAAAACTCATCTCTCAGCTGAAAGTTGTTCCGGGAAGGCCTGCCGGAAGAGATCCGTCTTTACTGCTTTCTTAAAAGCAGCAAGGGTAGTA
Organism: Phrynosoma blainvillii; assembly: GCA_026167975.1. NCBI lineage: Eukaryota > Metazoa > Chordata > Lepidosauria > Squamata > Phrynosomatidae > Phrynosoma > Phrynosoma blainvillii. Next base: position 174,497,048 of record JANUYF010000001.1, read on the forward strand.
ATAAGACGGATCTCATCCGGCAGGCCATTCCAAAGTCTGGGAGCGGCTGCAGAGAAGGCCCTCTGGGAGGTCTGGGACAGCCTAGTTCTAATCGGCTGTAACAGATTTCTCCCAGAGGACCGTAGAGCGCGGGGGGGATCATACGGGGAGAGGCGGTCCCTAAGATAAGATGGACCCAAGCCATGTAGGGCTTTAAAGGTCAAAACCAACACCTTGTACTGCGCCCGGAAACTAATCGGCAGCCAGTGGAGGGATTTAAGCACCGGTGTTATGTGCTCCCTCTGTGATGTTCCCGTAATTACCCTGGCTGCCATGTTCTGCACCAATTGTAGTTTCCGGGTTAGGCACAAGGGTAGCCCCATGTAGAGTGCGTTGCAGTAATCCAGACGTGAGGTTACCAGGGTGTGTACCACAGTTTCCAGATCCCTCATGTCCAGATAAGGGCGCAGTTGGCGTATCAGCCGAAACTGATAACAGGCGCTCCTGACTACCGCATTCACCTGACTAGTCATGTGAAGCGATGAGTCAAGGAGCACCCCCAAACTGCGAACACAGTCCTTAGAGGAGAGTGTGACTCCATCCAGGACTGGAGACTGTATTCCCAAATCTAGTTTTGGGCCTGTGACTGCGAGTACCTCCGTTTTGTCTGGATTCAACTTCAATCTGTTTTTCCTCATCCAACCCATTACCGCTCTGAGACAGTCATTAAGAGGTGAGACGCCATCTGAGGTCTGAGACGATGATCTGGTCATGGAGAAATATATCTGGGTGTCATCAGCGTACTGAAGACACCGGGCTCCATGCCTCCGAATGATCTTCCCCAGCGGCTTCATATAAATATTAAACAGCATCGGGGACAGGATGGCACCCTGAGGGACACCACAATTAAGCTCAATTTTGGATGAGCAACTGTCCCCGAGCCTCACCCTCTGAGATCTGCCCGAGAGGAAGGAACGGAACCACTGCAAAGCAGTGCCTCCAATTCCTAAGTCTCTCAGGCGATCTAAGAGGATGGCATGATCTATGGTATCAAAGGCCGCCGAGAGGTCCAAGAGCACCAGCAGGGTCACACTACCCCTGTCAATACTCAAGCGGAGGTCATCGGTCAGAGCAACCATGGCAGTCTCGACCCCAAATCCTGTCCTGAAGCCGGTTTGAAATGGGTCGAGATAATCGGTTTCATCCAAGACTGCCTGAAGTTGGGAAGCAACTGCCCTCTCGATCACCTTGCTCAAAAAAGGGAGCAAGGAGACTGGTCTATAGTTGTTTCTGTCCAGGGGATCCAGGGAAGGCTTTTTCAGGAGTGGCTTAACCGCCGCCTCCTTTAAACAAGATGGTACTTTGCCCTCCCTGAATGATGCGTTGATTGTGTCCCGAAGGAACACCCTCAGCGCATCCCCCCCCTGGACGACCAGCCAAGATGGACAAGGATCGAGGGGGCAAGTCGTCTTCCTCACCATTCCAAGTAGGGCAAAGAAATGAAGTAGCAGCAAAACAAAGTGAGTGGGGATAACTGAAAATATTGGTAAGTTGTCCCAGCCTAAAAGTATTCAGACATATAAAATCCTTGCAGTCTACAAAACAAAGTAACTTCTCCATACAAATTTGTCCAGGAGTCCAAATCAGAATTCATATCAGTACAAAGTCTTTCCAGGATTCAAATATCCCCTTGTCACTGATCACTGATCAAATATAAGGGCAAAAGTGGCACATGACAGATAGGGAACCTCTGTGAGCCAGATTAAGCCCACAGACCAGAGGGTTTTTTTCTTCAGCTTCCTTGTTTTCTTTGTTTTTCTTCTGCTCTTCTCAACTTTCTGGGTGCTTGCACTGTTTTATTATATTTCTGTATTGCATGATTTTAATGTTGGTTTTATGAACCACCCAGAGAATCTTGGCTTTTGAGCAGTACCACCCATCAATTAAATGAACAGCATTGGTGGAGGTGGATCATCCTCTGCCTTTGATTATCTTGTATTTTGTTCTGCCCTCAAGAAGGATAATGAATAAGAATATAATGCTGGAATCAATCTGAGTATCTTGTGCAAATCTTGCAAATGTTACTTTTTTATTACTATTTCCAAAATTCCCTAATCAGCATGTCCAGCAATGTTTCCACATTGTGGCACCATGCAGGTGCAGGCAGAACTTTAAAAACAACAACAAGGGAGGCAGAAGCCATGTTGGATGAGAGATTCTGAGTACTGCAATAAAAAGGAAATATTGCCAAGTGTAGAAGATTTTAAAAAACATAATCTGAAGCTACACAATGAGGTGGGTGCAGGCATGTAACTACTGAAAGGGTAAAATGAGGACATTGCAGTCCAATACAGTTAAGGTCTCCTGAGAAAAAGGGAATGCAAACACAGCAAGTGTAAAAGTTTTAAGTGTGAACAATTTTCAATGTCTCACTGTATGCTGTGCTAGAAATATGAGCACTGAAGGAAAAATTCATATGGCGCGGGGGGGGGGGGGAGAATTCTTAGGCATTGTGCAATGCCATCATCCCATTCCATAACTTCATTAGCCCCTCCGTTTTCATGAAAAATCACAAATATTCAAGCCCCAATGGCTTGAATGGCCACACGCACCTGCCACTGGCACACACACCATTTTATCCCTCCCTGCTTGCTGGTCCTCGAATGGGGACGGATGACTGTACTTCCCCTAGGTGGGTTAGTAACAAATGCCCCTATAATAAACAAACAGCTTTGTCCTCTTGTCTGAGGGACAGGGAAGGTCTAATCATTCCAAAGCTGCAGTACCTAGGTAGAATGGAAGTCATATGTACCCTGCTTGGAGTGTATTTTCTGTTTTCCTGAAATAAGTGCATAGCCACAGTGGCACACAGATGGAGGGATGAAGCAGAAGAGCATGATCAGAGACAGAGAAGCAGTTGTAATAAATAAATAAATAAATAAACAAACTGCCAAGCAAGTGAAGGGCAGGAAACTGTCCTTGTGCATAATTCAGGCAGGTTGTCTCCTTCATATTTGTTGTTTGCATTGTTATGTGCCTTCAAATCAATTCTCATTTACGATGATCCTAAGGGAACTTTGTCACAGGGCTTTCTTGGCAGAATTTATTCAGAGGGGATTTGCCTTTGTCTTCCTCTGAGGCCAAGAAAGTGTGACTTTCTAAGGTCATCCAGTAGATTTCTATGGTCAAGTAGTGACTCAAACCCTGATCTCCTCATGTCCTAGTCCAACACGCTGTCTCTCATCTCCTTCATATCATGTGCTATATATTTTCTAAATGGCAGATGGAAAAAGTTAGAAGGCTTATGTTTACAACTTTAAGATGGGGAGTAGTGCAGATGGACCCATATCTGAGTAAGGGATTTGTTACATTATACCTTCATTAAACCCAACCTGATTGTGAATGGGAGCTTATGGCTGCCACTAAATCTGTATTTGATAAGATAATCAACATCGGTGGGAGAATGCACCTATGCAGCAGCTGGTGCTTCTCAGAGCCAGACGTTGGTGCTCAAGAAGTGATCCAAACACATTAATCTTGTTTCATGCTCCTTCTTCACCCAGAAATTGAAAGTTCAGGACATCCATTTTCTAGGATCATAATATTTTTAGAGACTGCATAGGAGACTGGGTGATATTTTTTTTTTCATTTCAGTTCTTCTTCTTCTTCTTCTTCTTCTTCTTCTTCTCTCTCTCTCTCTCTCTCTCACACACACACACACAGATCTGCAGCAGCCCCAAAGGAAGATGTCACCTGTAATATGGAAGCATTGCTTCGCTTTAGTCTACAAATTGCCCAGCAACTCTGAAAACCAACAACACATTCAAAATGCTGCTTTCAGCTGTCATTACTACACACCACACATAGACTGTGCAACTAGGAGGAGGCCTAGTTTTGCTTTCTCTCTCATTTGGTAACCTTTGTTCAGGAATGAATTAACATGAAATTCTCATCTATGTGTAACCAGTTTCACTTCTTCTACAATATTACATGGTAGATCAGGGGTTCCCCTTTAAGGGCCTAGGGACTTCAGCTCCCAGAAGCCTCAGCCATGTTGGCCAATAGTCCCATGTTGGCCAATAGTTCCTGGGATTCTGGGAGCTGAAGTCCCTCGGCCCTTAAAGGGGAAAGGTTGCCTACCCCTGTGGTAGATGATCACCCAATGGTCAGAGAAATCAATTATACTGTGGTTGCAACCTTTTTGGTGACATATGTTTGGGTAATATGGGGTTACACTGCAATTCCCATCAGTCCTTGACCACCAAAGCCAGTGATGAAGGATAGTGGGACTTCTAATCCAACAACATCTAGAGCAGGGGTAGGCAACCGTTGCCTTTTAAGGGCCGAGGGACTTCAGCTCCCAGAATCCCAGGAGCTATTGGCCAACATGGGACTATTGGCCAACATGGCTGAGGCTTCTGGGAGCTGAAGTCCCTCAGCCCTTAAAGGGGAAAGGTTGCCTATCCTGATCTAGAGGGTTACCCTGTCCCCCTCTCTGCTCTCCAAGAAACTGCAGATGGGGCATGAACCAGTAGGTGGAAATATTTACTTCCAGATACATGTAATATAGTATTTCACCCTTAGTCCTTTGAAACAGTGATTAAAGATAAAATCATTACAAATTATTGTCTGGCACTTTTAAAACCATCTGGTTGGATCATGTGTTCCAAGCTGCAGTGGGAAGGTAGCTGAAGGCAGCCCCCACTGAAAATGACTGTTGGTGGAATAACACTTTATGCAGCCAGGCATCCACCTAAAGTTCTGCAATTATAGATGAACATCAGCAAAGGTCTACTAGCAGAGTAGAGGAAAATGGTTCGTGGGGTAGGCATGGTGGATACAAGCACAGACATGCCATTTCCAAAGTCCTTTCACTTCCCAGCATTCCCACAGAACTGTCAAAACTTACACCAGACCATGGGTGGCATGGCTAAAGGCTTCCCACCATATTCAATAGAACAGGGGTAGGCAACCTTTCCCCTTTAAGGGCCGAGGGACTTCAGGTCCCAGAATCTCAGGAGCTATTGGCCAACATGGGACTATTGGCCAACATGGCTGAGGCTCCTGGGAGCTGAAGTCCCTCGGCCCTTAAAGGGGAAAGGTTGCCTACCCCTGCAATAGAAGACCAGAAGAGCAATTATCCTGATCTCCTGCCCTACAGCAAAAAGTTAAGGCAGGGGTAGGCAACCTTTCCCCTTTAAGGGCCGAGGGACTTCAGCTCCCAGAATCCCAGGAGCTATTGGCCAACATGGAACTATTGGCCAACATGGCTGAGGGTTCTGGGAGCTGAAGTCCCTCGGCCCTTAAAGGGGACAGGTTGCCTACCCCTGAGTTAAGGCAATGTATGTGTCAGTTGCTCTTCCAGTGACTCTTTCCCCAACTCCAGATGGATGACTCTTTTATCTTCTCTTAAATTCACTCTTCTTTAATCTCAAGTTCTTTCCATCAAATTTATGAAGAAATTTGTGAATTTTGGGAAATTCTTCATTTTAAAAAATGAACCAAGCAATTTCCCCCATTGCTATTCCTCATCCATACTGTATATATACAGTAGTAATTAACTGAATTACTTAATTTGAATTTAAATTAGATCTGAAGTCCATAGAACTAAAGTCATCATTAGTAATCTGACCCATTGATTTCTACTGCAACAAAGTCCAACTAACTAAAGGGGGTTGCAGACTGCCAGAAATAGTGCAAATTGAGTCCACTTTTAGGGTTAGGGTTAGTGCTAAGGAATCATGGGAATTGATTTTTTTCTGAGACATTGAGCCTTCTCTGTCAGAGAGCTCTGGTGCCACAATAAAATACAGTTCCCATGATTCCCTAACCCTAACCCTAAAAGTGGACTCAATTTGCACAATTTCTGGCAGTCTGCAACCCCCCTAAGGGTCTTTGCAGACCGCTAGAAATAGTGCAAATTGAGTCCACTTTAAGGGTTAGGGTTAGGATTAGGGAATCATGGGAACTGTATTTTATTGTGGCACCAGAGCTCTCTGACAGAGAAGGCTCAATGTCTCAGAAAAAAAAACCCAATTCCAATGATTCCCTAGCACTAACCCCAACCCTTAAAGTGGACTCAATTTGCACTATTTCTGGCAGTCTGCAAAGGCCCTAAATTTGAAGCCGCCCTGGAACAATGTAAGCAAAAGTTATTTTAAAACATACTATTATATGAGAGGGGTTGTCTCTATCAGCTTCACACTTTGGCCTCCAAGCTTCACCTTATGACATGTCTGTTTCTTATTGACATATTGAACATTCTGATGATGGACGCACCAAGCAAAGACATTGATAATTAGATGAGCCAGGAAAAAGCACCATGATAGTACTAAGAGGGTTTAGTAGTTAAATGCTTCTTAGGGAAGTCCAAATATGTATAACTTGTCAGTGCAAAGTGGTTTCAATGGGAATGGAATGGTACTCAACTCCTTTTGCTCTGTTCTCCTTGACTGATCTTAAGTATCTGCTCTCTGACAGTTCTGTCTACTAATCTCTTGTAGTCCAGAATTTTCAGGGGCTCATTTACACTAAAGAATTAAAGCACTATGATTCCACTTTATCAACCATGGTTGCATCCTATGGAAGCCTGGAGTTTGTAGGCTGGTCAGACACTGGAGCCCTCTGACTGAGAATTCTAAATACCTTACTTGAACTGCAAATTCTATGCTAACCATTACACAGTTAAAGTGCTATTATTCCACTTTAACTGGAATCCTGGGATTGGCAGTTTAGCAAAAGGCATTTAGACTTGTCAACTCTCTTTTAGTGGCTTTGAACAAATTACAAGTCCCAGAATTCAATGAGATGATGTCATGGCAGTTAAAGTGGAATCATATTGCAATACTGTAGTGTGAAAGGACCCCAGGAATGTGCAACCTTCAAACAACATGGGCTGGAATTCTGTATTGCAGTTATTGATTTCGAGCCTAGATTTACAGATGCATAACTGCTCTATATTGAGTAACACTATGTAGTATTAATGCTTGTTGTTGTTGTTAATGTGGTTGAGAGATCTCCAAGACCCCCATCTTCAACCACTCTGCTCAGGTCCTGCAAACCCATGCCTGTGTCCTCTCTAATTGAGTCCATCCATCTAGTGTGCAGCCTTCCTCTCTTTATACTTCCCTCTACCTTTCCTGGCATTATTGTCATTTCTAATGAGTCATGCCTTCTCATGATGTGGCAAAAGGACAACAGCCTTACATAGTCTAACTGTAAGACTATATAAATGCCCCCTCAGCTCACCTCAACAACCAGCAGAAGAATGAGAATATATGAAGAGGTCTGTTCAGATGGCAATTGTGGCATGAGGATAATGATGTTTCCAGCCCCCTCCCACCAGCAAGTGAGGCTATGAGAATCATAAGCAGGACCTCAGTTGCAATTCCTCCTTGCAGCCTCATTTGCTGGTAGGAGAGGACTGAAAATATCCTCCTCCTTGTGCCCCAATTGGCAGCTGAATAGACCTCCTTCACACAAAGTGTCTGCTGGCTGTTAAGATGGGCTGGGTGTGTGTCTCAATAAACATTACTAAGGGGGGTTGCAGACTGCCAGAAATAGTGCAAATTGAGTCAACTTTAAGGGTTAGAGTTAGGGTTAGGGAATCATGGGAACTGTATTTTATTGTGGCACCAGAGCTCTCTGACATAGAAGGATCAATGTCTCAGGAAAAAAAAAAATTCCCATGATTCCCTAGCACTAACCCTAACCCTAAAAGTGGACTCAATTTGCACTATTTCTGGCAGTCTGCAACCCATTAGCCAATGGAAAATATCAGTACAGGTTGATAATGGGTTTGAACAGACAGGCCAAATGAAGAGGCTTCTGGTCATGTTTGAGGCATGCTGTTTAAATGACACATGCCTCCAAAACAGCTGGAAGCCATGATGAAGCCATGCCCCAGTCCTTGGAACTGGAGCAAAAAGGAGCCAGGATACTCTGACTCCTGGTGGCACTGGTCAGCCCCTGTGTCCACAGCCCACCTTAGGAGTGAACCATGTGGACAATGGGGTTCCAACCCACTTCTGGCTGGAGAAGATTCAGGCTGTTCTTTTATGTCCATTTGTTCCACCCCAAAGTCTCACAAATTAATATTTATAATCAAAAGACAAGACAGCCTTGGAGATATACTTGTAGCCCAAACCTATATCAACAAAGTAGCATGTTTGTAGTTACTAGAGCTACACTTGCTCCCATCCCATCTCCATCTCTCTCTCTCTCTCCATATATATACATATAGATATTCATGTAAAATAAATAAATAAAGGAAAATAGAATAATTAGTTTTGACCCAATCGTGTGCATCACCACTGATGATGCAAACTCCAAAGATGTGCCTGTGGTCACTGGGGATCTGGAGCCCAACTTTCTTCTGATCAGCCACAAAGAACTTTTTGCAGAGCGTCTGTTGAGCTCAGCTAGTAAGCACAATTTATAAAACAATGAATGACTAACCCCTGTAACCATTTTAATGACCCTAAAATAAAGTGCTTAGAGCAACATCTGTCCCAGCAGCTGGGTTCTCTGCATGAGTGGGCAGAGCGACACATTGGGACAAATTCTGTTCTCCCTTTTGACAGAAACAATTGCAGCAGATCATTTTTATCGTAATCAATTTAGGTACAGTTTCTTGGAAACCATCTGTGCAGTGTTCATGGATTGTGCTTAAGAATTTAAATGTGTATATTTTGGGTTGCTTGATGTAGCATCTGCTAATGACCACATAAGTTCTACTTTTTATGCAGAAAGCTGTTTCCTTGTAAAAGGATTAGTAGAATGACTACTTGATTTTATCCTTTTAACTACCCCATAAGCAGCCGCAGCTTGAATGGCATCCGCCACTGAACGCAAGTTGCAGAATTAATTGCATTTCTGAGCCAGAGTTGAAGTCAGAAGGATAACAAAGAAATATAATAAAAAACATTCCACTAATGCTATCTCAAATCGGTAATTTAAAATTAATATATGTTTTGTACAGGCAGTTTAAATTAAAGAAAGGAAAAGAAATGCCTTTTTAGATAACAGCTACTTTCCCAATTCCTGCCTGCTTTTCATATTGTCCTTTACTGCTTTTTGTTTCCTTAGCAAGTAATTAAAATAAAATAGCTTTAAAAAAATCAATATAACATATTGTCCTTGCCAGGTTTATTTCAGACTTATGCTAAAAGATAATGTTCCTAAAAGAAGAGAAAATGTTTTAAAGAGTATAACGACTCTCCTGGAAGAAGGAAAATGTTTATATTATGTTAAAGAAAAGAGGGTTTTTCAAAAAAATAACATTAAAAATAATCTTCCATTTCTATCTAATTTTTCCCAGAAGTTTATACATAAAATAATTCCTCCAGTACAGAATATAATTTAGAGTTGGCAGAAACAAAAAGGCCAGGCGGGTCTCTTAGAAAGAGTACAGGCAACTGCCACTACACCATAATATTTCATATCATGTGATTATTCTAGTAACAGTTAGTAGCTCTCATGTCAATGGGGTGGTTAATCTGCTCTAAGTTTTTTTCTGAACTTTAATGGAGCTATTCAAGCTGCTAAACTTACATTGTGGATCCAGTTTAGTCTCTTGGATAGCTTCTTTGAAGTTCACTCTAAACTCAAGCTTGGTTTCACTGCTCCCTGAGCTGATCACCCACCACTGGATCAGTCTTCTGGGGAGAGGGGGGAATCTTATCTCTGGCTGTTGTTGTTATATGCCTTCCATCAACTCCAATTTACAGTGACTCTATCAGAGGGTTTTCTTAGGCAAGAAATAGTCACACATAGTTGGTTGTTGTTGTTTCACCAACAACACAGATACCCAAAATGCATTTATGCATTAATGTATTGTTTAGTTTGGTACTATGTGGGACTTATTTTTGAATGGGATTTGGGTTTATGACAGAGCTGGCCCAGGGACTGGGCACAGTGTCACAGCTAGTTTGGACAGCTGATTTTCAGTCCTGGGAAAGAGTAGCAAGCTATTATATTAGTATTATATTTTTACTAGGGATGTAACTCTTTGCTTGTTCCATTCTGGCTTGTAGAAACATTTTTTTAAAAAACATTTTCTCTCAACTTTGTGAGATTGCCATAGTTTTTCTATCTTAAAATTAATTTCTTGAACATCTTTGCAAAAAAACCAAAACAAACCCAAACCCAGCTCTCACACACAAATATACAACAGCACATATTTTATACATAAAACACTCTTGTATGTGTGCAAGCATGCACTATCTTCCTCTTAAGCAAGTTTACAAATGAAGAGAGACTTTGTTTCCTTTGTCAGTTTTGTAATGATTTTGCACAAACTTTTGCAATAAAAGTTTTTGAACAAAATATCATGATAAAAAAATCCAAAGTGGGGAAAATACTAAAAACTGTTAGCCTTTCTGCACTCACACAATGCAAAAACATCTTGTAGCATTTGACAATTTTTCCAATGGGCTGTCTTGTTGTAAACCCCTTTCTCATCAAGGGCAAAAAAAATGTGTGAATGTTCTTCACATTCCTTTTTTACATTCCTTATTTTATTGACAAAGAACTAGAGAGTTGCTTATGATATTTACTGCTTTGTGTGACAAAATAACTCGAACAGCCTTGGAGGAGTCTGAAAGATTCTAGAGACCCATGGCCAAATCCATGATGGTTACATGGAAAACCCCTGTCAAAGAATAGTGTATTCATGTGTACAGTTGTTCTTCCATATCCACGGATTCTGCATCCATGAATTTACCAATCACAGTTCAAAAATATTCACACACACACACAAATTCCAAAGGTAAACCTTGATTTTGCAATTTTATATAAGGGAAGCAATTTTACTACACCAATGTATAGAATGGGACTTGAACATGCATGGATTTTGGTATCCAGGGGGCTCCTGGAACCAACCACCAGCAGATACTGAGGAGGGTTCACTCTACTAGATACCTGGGAATACCCTTAATTTTAGGTAGTCATGGCTAATCTCCAACAACAATGCTATTTCTTGGGCCAACCCTAATGATACAATTGGTTCTATATCTTTGCTATTCAAAACTAGCTCTTGTAGAGAATGCAAGAATCTCCATTTCCTCCAGAAATCATTGGGAAGTGAGGCAAATCTCAGGATGGGAGAAAACCTTCCATATTTAATGAATTTTGTATCTTTCACTGACAATTTATTTAGAATCTTGTCTTTGGAGAGCTCTGCATTTCATAAACCTCATTTCAGGGCAGGTATTCTCTTTTTTCACATTGCTAAAATTGGGTGAGGTCAAGTTGACATGTGCTAGCACGTCCCACTACTAAATAGCACATCATATCCCACAATAGCCCTGCATGAGTGGAAGGTTGAATGCCTGATGTGGAAAAAAATTCACTTCATGGAGACTTCTTGTGAACTAGAATCCTACAGAATCAGCCCAAACAAAGCAATAGGCAAACAATGACTACAATATGTATGGGTGGATATGCATGCTGATTCATGTGTTGTGAGTATCATAGATATTTGATTTCTACAACTCACATAGGAAAGAGACATGCATGGATACATATATGCTACTGTAATCCCAAAATAATTGAGACCTTCACAAGTTCAACCTAGATGATGAAGAAATAAAATAATAAAAGAATTTCCATATCTGGGATCAAACATTGATAGAAATGGGAACTGCAGTCAGGAAATCAGAAGCAGACTAAGAATGGGGAGGGTGGCTATGAAAGAACTAGAAAAGATTCTAAAATGCAAAGATATACAACTCAGCACAAAAGTTAGAATCATATAAGCCATTGTATTCCCTATTACCATGTATGGATGTGAGAGCTGTACAGTCAAGAAAGATGATAGGAAGAAAGTCAACTCCCTTGAGATGTGGTGCTGAAGAAGAGTGCTGAGGATGTCATGGACAGCCAAAAAGACAAACAAATTGATCCTAGAGCAGATCAAGCCAGAAATCTTCCTGAAAGTCAAGATGACAAAACTTAGGCTGTCATGCTTCGGATACATCATGAGAAGGCATGACTCACTGGAAAAAACAATAATGCTGGGAAAGGTGGAGGGAAGTAGGAAGAGAGGAAGGCCGCATGCCAGATGGATGGTCTCTATTAAAGAGGTCATAGGTATTAAGAGGTTGCAGGAATTAAGCAGAGCAGTGGAGGATAGAGGTCTTGGAGATGTCCCATCCATAGGGTCACCATGAGTCAAGATCAACTCGAGGGCAGTTAACAACAACAAAAATCCCATTTAACATGTAACATCAGATGTGAAAAGATATATTTCAAGTATATAGCCACAGGGTGGGGGCAAAATAAGAGCGTTGTCCTCTAAATAAGAATTCTGCCTCAATGAATTTTTCCTCCAGGCGTCAAATGTTTAACACTTAAAAGAATCTGCCAGTTTCAGGTCCTTATAATGAGGGGCCAAAAATGAGCACTGTTATTAGACTTGAAAATCACAAACTGGATAAATTCATTGATATTTTGGTTAACATTGCTTTACTTCCATCCCTTTGCCTGGGTATCATTCTATGGTCCATCATACATCATACATCTTCATGCCCTTTAGGTTGCCTGATTTCAGATGCTAAGCAGGGTTGGGCCTGTTTAGTACTTGGATAGGAGATCACAAGGAAACCTCAGTAGGGGTTGGTGTGTGTGTGTGCTTAAAACCACAGAGAGTTCATGCCAGACAGAATTGACAGTATGGACCAATAGTTCAATGCAGTATAAGCAGCTTCCTATGTTTGTATGTTTCTATGACACTTCAGTTCTAAATGTTTGCTTAAAAAATTCACTGATATATTTTCTTCCACTCCAGCTTGAGCCTCATCATTAATCTGCACTACACACCATCTTTCACAGCCTGATCTTGCATGTGTGTGGAACTCTTTGCTTGCATTTGTGGTGATTGTGGCATCACTGAGTTGGTGTCACCTGGTATGTGTGTGTGTGAACTGTCTTACCCACCCCCTCAGCTGGCCAGCTGGCCAAATTGCTGCTGAGAGGTATGTGCTATGGCATCTGGAGTAACCATTCAGGGTCCAGTGTGGCTTCTGAAGGTATCCCCCACCCCAGAAAGGCCTTGTGGGTCTGCTCTCTGAGCTCTCTAAGCAGTTGCGCCAAATCCCAATGGCATCTCCCCTTCAGCAACAACCTGAGAGGGGTGGCACTGTGGCTTCTAGAGCACTCATTTAGGTTCAGCTGGGCTGCTGAGCAAGCAGAAAAGCTCCCCTTCTTGCTCCCCCAGTAGTTGTGCCAATCCCTCCAGGTATATCACCCTATATCCCAGTCACCTGTTGCACTCCCCATCCCCACCCCTAGTTACTCCACTGCTCTGAATCCCTTCTTTCTTATCCTATCCTAATTTATATAACTGCCTGAAATGATGCTTTGACTTCTTCATAAGGGAACTGGTCCTAGTGGATGTTGCAAGTTTTAAAATGTGTGTCTTTTTGTATATTTTTGGGTGTGTATTTTCCCAGTGACATAAGTGTGTTTGTCCTTATTTTTTGATGACGTATACTTTAGCTTTTTCAATTTTTAAAATGCATACATGGCTTTGTATGAATTCAGACATCAGTAACCATTGTTAAGTCACATATATAATTAATCATTAGTGTTGTGTGATAACTAGTAGGTTAACCTTGGCTCCTACATCTACTCTTATTTCCACTCCTCAATAAAGCAATGAAGATATATAGGGCCACACTGAGTTACATAAGTACAAATAGGCAAAACCTTGCCCAGCCGCATTAACAATACACAGTGGACCATGAGCAGACAGCTGAGGATAAAGACAAAGAAACAGGTGTACAAAAAGTACACAAAGACTACCCATCAATGAAGTAAACATCTCACTTTAATGAATGGTAGGTACTATTAGAAGGAAAATGGTTTGCAATCATTTTAGTGATCTTCTAAAACACATTAAGCAATATTCCAAGAAAACAGTGCTGCAGAATTCCTTGCTAAAGTGCCACTGAGATAACAAAATGTTTAATCAAAAGAATGTATATGTTTCTGGAATTATGGCAACCTTTTTAAAAATTCTTCACCCAAAAAGGAAAAATGAAGGTCCTGGCAATCTCAGGCCATTCAAGTAAACTCTGAATGGACTGTGCTATTGTCTTGTCCTACCAGAAACTTTTGTAAACCTTAGCTTCTATGTTTTATTTATGTTATCATGTCCATGAAAATACAAGGAGTGCTTTTTTCATTATACCATATAGTTGCTTAAGCATAGCAATGCCATCATTCCTTCTAACGATGTAACTTACTTTAGTTGTGTTTGAGGTGCCTAATAAAATTAAATCTGATTATGTTTTAGTCAAAAGTGATTTAATTTTGGCTTCTCGCATCAGACAAAAGACTCCCTATTTCAGCCCATAGTAGATATATGGAAATACACTCTTTGGCACATTAGTTTATACAGCATTTTGGATGCTGTATAATTCAGACTAACACAGCATGACTTACTAATCTACATCATAACATTTCTTCTTTTTCAGAAACACACACACACATATTCCAGGAAAAGTTTGGGGAGGGGAGGAATGAAATGGTAGCTCCTCATTAACAGAGATTGCACATAACCCATCTGAAAAGCAGGTGGGTTTGGCAGATGGATAGAAAGTAGTAAAGTGGATATATCCATAGAATTTGCAAGCTGGTGAATGCTTCCTGCCTGAGTTACTTTAGAGCAGTTTGGGTGATTTCTATTTTCTATAATGACAAGTATATTTGCTTTGTCCAGATTTTTTAAAACTATAGTTAACATAATTTGCATCTCAGCTCCCAACTGCAAAACTCACTTTCAAATGAGAAAATATACACCCATCTCAAAAAGAAAATAGAGGGATGAAGGAGAGGAAATGGAGAATGCAGACATCAGAACGGCCATATTGGGTCAGACCAATAGTCCATTCAGTCAGTATCATTTCTGATAACAACCGGGACCAGATGCTATTGAGGCATGTATGAAAATCCACAAGACAATTATGGAGACTCTGATTCACTGTCATTTGCATCCCACTTCCACCAGCAAAAAGGTTTAGGGACACCCAGAATATAAAACTGAATCACCTAACCGTCCACATAGTGAGACAATGGCCATGCAAGCATTTAGGAATATGTCTAATCTACTTATCCCCAAAATTAGATATAACTTCACATTCACCAGATGTCATTAACTTGAGTCTTACTTCTCAAAAATACCTCAAATATGGGACTATGTAAGGCAGACGTGCTTTTAATAGTGTTAAGCTACCTCCACAGGAACACCAGAAATGAGAAATAGTCATCCTTTACCCTCCTTTTGTTCAGAAAATCAATATTGCACGTATTGAAAAAGCCAATGTGTTCAATGTATCTTATATCAAAATTGTGCTAGTAGCATCTCTTTGCTGAACAATACATCAATCAGCTTCGCATAATCAAGTGCCATTATCAAAATCCAAATGGAATGGGGGCATTTGGCTATGCCTTATACTTGCTTCTTAGAAGCACAACTAGATCAATTATAATAGTCTAGGGATCATGGTATAATGGTAAAGGGATCATGCCCAACTCTCTCAGTAGGGGACAAACCAACCATCCCAAGGTGAAAAAATATTTCCTTCCTTCACCCATCTTTGTCAACCACTGAACAAAATAGGCAATATTTAAAAAAAAAATATTTGGTTCTCACCAAGTTTCTCAATTTCACATTGTTTTTCATGTTCTGTTCCCATTCCCATATTATCCAGAAATTTGGGAAAGAGATTATCTGAAGACATGGGGGGCAGTGTTATCAGTATGCTGATGACACCCAGATATACTTCTCCATGTCTCGGTCCTCAGCTTCGATTTCAGATGGCATCTCTCCTCTCAATGACTGTCTGAATGCAGTAATGGCCTGGATGAGGAGAAACAGATTGAGACTGAATCCAGACAAAACGGAGGTACTTAGAGTAGCGGCCCCGAAACCAGGTGTGGGAATACAACTTCCAGTCCTGGATGGGGCCACACTCTCCTCTAAGGACTGTGTTCGCAGTCTGGGGGTGCTCCTGGACCCATCGTTCCAGATTGGTCTCGGGAACAACAAGGAGAGACCACATTACACCCATGTTAAAATCACTCCACTGGTTGCCCATTGGTTTCCGGGCACAGTACAAGGTGTTGGTTATTATCTTTAAAGCCCTAAATGGCTTGGGCCCAAACTATCTCTGGGCCTGCCTCCTTCCGTATAATCCACCCCGCACACTCAGGTCCTCTGGGAGGAACTTGCTGCAGCCTATAAAAACTAGGCTGTCTGCAACCTCCCAGAGGGCCTTCTCAGCAACCGCTCTCAGATTATGGAATGGCCTGCCGAATGAGATCCGTCTTATTACCACCTTAAACAGCTTTAAAAAGGCTGTTAAGATGGATCTTTTCCCGCAGGCCTTTCCTTAATAAATATCCTGGCCCCAAGAGTCAGCCCATCTTCTCTCCCTATCTCTGTTGCTGCTATTGTTATTGTTTTGTGCTTGTGATTTATTTTATGTATGTTTTAAATTGTTTTATGTTTAATGTCATTTTAAGGGGTGGATGGGTTCTTGGGCTTGTATGTATTTTATTGTAGTTTTAATGCTGTAAACCGCCCCGGTTGCGTTGCAGAGCAGTGGGATAGAAATAAATTTTATTATTATTATTATTATTTTGTCATGAGCATTTTTAAAATGTAAGCAGGGATTTGTGTGCATTTCCCTCTTCCAAAATGCATCACAAGACTTGTAAATGTATGGAGGCAAGATGCATGCCTCAATACTTTTGTACAGAAATAGATATCCAATTATTCCCCCCATCCCTACAGTATTCACTATACGGAACTAGCAGTGTGCCATAGTATAAAGTCTCTGAAAGCTCACATACTAAAATATTTTCCCCCAACCCCATTATCATTATACTATCATGCTATTATACTACCACACCCTGTGCTTTAGAGGCACTGGCTAATCCTGCTCACATGTTGAAGTCATAAAATCCATTGTTAGTTAGATTTCTACTCGTATTCATGCAAGGATGTGACAGCAATGTGCATTAGCCATTTCCCGTATATTGCATTATGGTGGTACCAAATGTAGCAATTGCATAGTGGTGGTGGTGGTGGTGGTGGTGGTGGTGGTGGTGGTGGTGGTTAGCTGCCCTCAAGTCAGCTTTGACTCATAGCAACCCTGTGTATGAGCCATCTCCAAGACCCCTGTCCTCAACCACTCTGCTCAGGTCCTGTTGGCTCATGGTTGTGGCTTCCTTGATTGGGTCTATCCATTTAGCCTTCCTCTCTTTCTACCACCCTTCACCTTTCCGAGAATTATTGTCATTTCTAGTTAGTTCTGTCTTCTCATGATGTGGCCAAAGTAACCCTTGGCTTGCTGCAATGCACAGTGGTAGTGTCATGTAATTTCACTGAGAGATATTTTACACTGCACTCAGATGATATATGATCTCAGCTAGTGAGTGCTGAAATTTGGAATGAGATGAGACACTTTTTGAAACGTACTAAATACACACAAAGCCAATAGTGGTACTTCTGATGTTGGATTTCCTTCCATCAATGGAAAGGAAGAGTGATTTTTCTTTCTGAATGCAGCTTACCTGCACCTTTAAAACCTACTCTGATGGGTAGGGAAACCCTCAAGAGGTTGTTTTATAGTGGCCTAGAAGGATGCAGTGGGGAGTTGAAGGAAAGGAAATTCCATTGTCCTTGCAGCTGGATGCTAGTATAACATCTGAAGTAAGTTGTTTCAAATCACAGTGGAATTTATTAGAGTACCTAAATGTCTTTAATATCTGACCTTTGTCATGTATGATCACAGATATTTACCATTCTTCACTGTCACTGACTGGTTTGATTCTATATTCCTTTACCTTTCCAAGAGAAGACCCTCCATCTTATTTTCAGTTAGAGGTGCATGTGTGATGAAATAGAGAGGTGTAAGAGGAATAAAATCAAACACAAATCACTGTTATGTGTGGCTAAAGCTTTTGATCATTGTAATAGTTGATGACATATGTTGACATAACTCTGGTTACACCAGTGTATGGGGGTGTTGGAGGAGGAGTACCTCTTTCTGCAATACTCTCCCAAAATATGCATAATAGTAGCTGGGGATTTCCTACAGCAGATCTTTCCCTTGGCCACTAAATAGCTGTGGGGCTCTACATGGGCATCTTCTGTATGTCCTTGAGCATACATGGAAGAAAAAAGCAATTTTACACTGGGAATAGGAGCTGCTCTTTCATCCTTGGCTACTCTACCAGGCCTAGATGGGCTTAGGTCCATCTTATCTTAGAGACCGCCTCTTCCCATATGATCCCCCCCGTGCCCTGCGGTCCTCTGGGAGGAATCTATTACAATCAATAAAGACCAGGCTGTCTCAGACCTCCCAGAGGGCCTTTTCCACCACTGCCCCCAGACTAAGGAACGGCCTGCCGGATGAGATCCGTCTGATTACTACACTTGCTGCTTTTAAGAAAGTGGTAAAGACGGATCTCTTCCAACAGGCCTTCCCAGAATAATAGATGCTGTAAGGAGATGAGCTCTAATTTTTCTAATTGGCACAACTAATCCTCTGTTTTATTATATTGTTTTAATGTATTGCCTTGTTTTAATTCTTTTCTGATTTAATCTTGTTTTAAGGGGGGGAGGGCAGATCATGGGAGGAGGGAATGTTTTAACTTGTCATGTTTTAAATGCTGTAACCCTCCTCAATTGTTATGCAGAGGGGCGGGCTATAAATAAAACTTATTATTATTATTATTATTATTATTATTAGCAGCCAATCCATGGCTAGGGGAGGGGATCGTACTGTGCTAGCTAGCCCCTTGGCAACTATTGCACACGTGCGGAAGAAGGGGACCACTCCACTCCCTTGGATGCACACCTGGAGAAGCCCATCCCACATAAGTGGAAACTTTCACTCCATTTGTCAACTAATTTGAACTTGGCCAGGGTGTATTACCTTGGTCTTAAATTTATCTACATATTTTTCAGTTTATAAAACTGCTCACTCATACTTCTGTTTTCTTTATCTCGTAAATACTGCATTGTTTCTAAACAAAATCTACAACACCTGGCAGTTCTACAGCAGGGATGCCCCAAAACATGAGTTGTGGTGTTAAGCTGATTAACACAGATGCCCAGAATTATTTCTGAAATACACTGAGACGATGTTCAACCATGAGTAATGTTACTAAGCCAGAAGCATCCCATTTCCTGAGATTTCAGGCTCTATACCTCTATATAAACAAGGTGATGTCACAGTGCCAGGACAAGCAAGGGTTGTTTCTGGATTGGAAGATTGTGGAAATGGGTTGTGGGTTCAAGTTAAACCAGCCTAATCAGTTAGTACCCAGAGCCAAATGGAGCATCTTTGGCAGCTGTTGTTGTTGATAACTGCCCTCAAGTCAAACTTGACTCATGGTGACCCTGTAGATGAGACATCTCCAAGACCTCCTGTCCTCTACTGCTCTGCTCAGGTCCTGCAGTCTCATACCCGTGAACTCTCTGATTGAATCCAACTATCCGGTATGTGCTCATCCTAGCTTTCTGGTGCCCTCCACCTTTCCTAGCATCATTGTTTTTTCTATTGATTCATGCCGTCTCATGATGTGATCAAAGTATGATAACCTCATTTTAGTCCAGGGAGAGTTTGGGCTTAATCCATTCTAGAATCCATTTGTTTGTTTTCTTGGCTATCCATGATATTCTCAGCACTCTTCTACAGCACCACATCTCAAATTAGTTGATTTTCTTTGTCAGCTCTCTTCACCATCCAACTTTCACATCTGTACAAGGGAATACTTTGAAATGGCTTGAACAATCTTCACTTTGGTGTTCAGTTATATCTTTACACTTTAGGAACCTGTCCAGTTCTGAAACAGGTTTTGCCTTTGCCTTTCTCTGAGGCTGAGAGAGTGTTATTTGCCAAAGGTTACCTAGTGGGTTTCCATAGCTCAATGGAAATTCAAATTCTGGTCTCTAGAGTCATAGTCCAATGCTCAAACCATTAAAGTGCACTTTTAAGTTGCTTTAGGGGGTCATATTGAGGGGGTGTATTGTAGCTACAACATCATGGCTGTGTGTCACATGCAGGATCTCAGCCATAATATTTACTGTGAGGTTTGAATATGTAGTAAGCTGCCCTGCATCCAAGGTTTGAGGAAAGGCAGAAAATAACTAAATAATTTTTTTTCAATCAGTTCAAGTAGCATATATGACTCTCCTCCCCACTTTATCATTTTCGTATATCATAAGCCACCCTAAAAGATAGAGAGAATGGCTTTGTGAGGATTCGAACCCATAGTTCCCAAGTTCCACTATAATCACTATATCACACAAATTTGATGCAAAGCATTATCTACTTTTGTCCTTTTTTGCATTGTATAAATAGCCACACTCTTAGTCACATTGGAACCAACAAGAAAAGTTGGTCATGACTAAATTCCCATTGAACCAAAACATGACTATCTTAAGGCCTTTGCAGACTGCCAGAAATAGTGCAAATTGAGTCCACTTTAACTTGAGGCACTGTCCTGGCTCAGTGCTAGGGAATCATGAGAATTGTATTTTTTTCTGAGACACTGAGCCTTCTCTGTCAGAGAGCTCTGGTGCCACAATAAATTACAGTTCTCATGATTCCCTAGCACTGAGCCAGGGCAGTGCCTCAATTTAAAGTGGACTCAATTTGCACTATTTCTGGCAGTCTGCAAAAGCCCTCAGTCTAGATCAGGGGTAGGCAATCTTTCCCCTTTAAGGGCCGAGGGACTTCAGCTCCCAGAATCCCAGGAGCTATTGGCCGACATGGGACTATTGGCCAACATGGCTGAGGCTTCTGGGAGCTGAAGTCCCTTGGCCCTTAAAGGGGAAAGGTTGCCTACCCCTGGTCTAGATCCATGACTACACCACATTGGCTTTCTGAGGTTCATGTCCACATTTATTTTATTTTATTTTATTTTATTTTATTTTATTTATTGGATTTCTCCCAAAATAGGATTCAAGGCAGCACATCCAATAACACATGAGCTTTCTTAACCCACTGTAAAAAGGGTCCCACCAGAAGATAAAGGTTGCATGGTTAAGAAAAAATGACCAAAGTTTTCAAGGAAAACAGTGGGATTTAGATTTTTCCAGGGCAAAGAAAACTTCAGAAGGAGTGTGAGGTCCATATGGAGTTCCAAAAGATTTCTTTGTTCAATATGGAAACAATCTTGGGTAACCACTATTACACAGTTAATTCAAATTTTCCATGCTCAAGGTTTTGGCTATGCTTAAAGCTGACACTCAGGTCTGGCATGCTTTATTGAAATGTGACTAGATGTTCCCACTGTGAGATGTCTTGCTTCACTTGTAGGTTTAATGATCTTCCAGAAAGAACAATGATTTGGTTGGAAACATGGGTATTTTCCAGTATACATACAATCCACTAGACTTTGAGACTGGTTTCATTTTAGCAAGGTCCCAGTTATTCCACCACCACCCAGAGCACAACGGTTGTGGGACTAGGAGGTGATTTGAGTATCTAGTGCTTACATCTGTTTTACATAGAACTTCCAAGAATATAGGTTTGCAACCATTCTTTTAAAACTGTATGTTAAAGAGTGGCAGGTGGCACATAGCCCACATACTACATGCAACCCTTGACTGTTTTTGGGAGCCCCATGGATTACATTGCTCATCCAGTGCCAAAAATCACTGGTGTCGCAATAGTTTCATTTAAGAAAGATGTGATTTGGCTTTAAAACAAAACATGGGAGTACTAGTCAACTTGAAAACAAGTTATATATACTCTGTAGGCCTAAGCAGACTGCCAGAAATAGTGCACATTAAATTGAGGCACTGCCCTGGCTCAGTGCTAGGGAATCATGGGAACTGTATTTTTTTCTGGGACATTGAGCCTTCTCTGTGAGAGAGCTCTGGTGCCACAATAAATTACAGGTCCCATGATTCCCTAGCACTGAGCCAGGGCAGTGCCTCAATTTAATGTGCACTATTTCTGGCAGTCTGCAAAGGCCCTGTATTTCTTATTTTAAATAGTTGTGCCAAACACTGGTGCATCATGGAGGTAGAAAATGCATGCCTCAATAGATCTACCAATTTCTAATGTAAGGAAAGAAGGAACATATTGGCTTCCTAGAGTCACATTTTGGGCCTTTATAGACTGCCAGAAAAAATGAGACCACTTTAACTGTCCTAGCTCAGTACTAGAGAACCATGGGAACTGTAGTTTTTTCTGAGACATTGAGCCTTCTCTGTCAGAGAGCTCTGGTGCCACAATAAACTACAGTTCCCATGATTCCCTAGCACTGAGCTAGAGAAGTTAAAGTGGCCTCAAGCTGCATTATTTCTGGCAGTCTGTAAAGACCCTTTGTTTCATAATCCACACAGAATTAGACCTACAATGGAGGCATTCTGCAGCACTTTTACACAGCGTTATCTATTCCTTTTTGCTACTAGGGTCAAAGCCAGAACAACATATCGTGACAAAAAAATGTTCCATGACATCTTTTTTCAGTGCACTATGCTACAATGAATCAGAAGTGACATGCTTTGATTGTCAGTAGTTGTCCTTATTTGGGGGAGAATAATTTTTTTTCCATTAGCAAGGGACAATGGAATCCTCAGTGAAACAGTGAACCTTAACCACAACCTTAAACTTCATGATAACCCTGAATACACTAAAATTCTCATTAAGATCAGAAAATATCCTATAATGCACAAATAAGAATAACACACAAATTTTAAAGAAAAAACACCTTGGTGAATCAGGGTTAGAGAGCACTAGATATATAATGCTTACTAATGGGAATTTGACTGACTGCAATGAGTTTATTCCAATTAATGCCAACTCACAGAATATAAACACAGAAGATTCATTGACATTTATTTAGCTGATAGATAATGATAGATAGATGACAGATAGATGATAAATGACATAGATGATAGATAAACAGACAGGTAGACAGTTGCTGTATAAGAAGCCAGGTAGCTTGGTCAATTAAACATAAGCAACAGTGAATATGAACAGCAAGTTAATATACAAGAAAGCCATTTCAAAATCCTCATGTCATTGGCTACTGCAACCTAAGTGAAGTCACAAATGACATATTTATATCTAAAATATAACAATTTTACAATCATAAATGTGGCTGCTAACATAGAATGCTAACATAATTAATAATCAGAGCACATATATTAACATTCTTTCAATAAAACATATTTCAAAAGGAAGCATGACAACTCAAGGCTTAAGATCAGGTGTGAGAATGGTGTGTTCCTCCAAGTACCTGCACCTCCCTGCATTCCTTTCCATTGGCTATGCTGAGAGGGAGCTCAATCAGCATCTGGAGAACTACACATGATTCCTACCCCTGCATATGAGCAATAATTCCACCTTCATCAGTATCCCCTTGGGGAGCCAGTGGCCTATGAGTTGCGTTCTACACTTGGAGGACTTCATTTATGGCCCTCACTGGCTCCCCAAGGGGATACTGATGAAGGTGGCTGGCAATCCTTCACTTTACATATGCATACATTTTCTCCCAATCTGGAATTCAAGATGGTTTATACATAGTGAAACAAGGGGGGAAGGGGGAATTAAAAAACTGATAATAAAAAAGTTGAAACGCAGTTAAACAAGTTCCCATATTAAAATCCTTTTACATTTTGATAAAATTGTTGAAAAATGAATGTACTTATTTATGTATTTATTTGGTTAGTTAGTTATTGGATTCATATTCTGCCTTTCTCCCAAAATGGCATTCAAGGCTATGTATGCCTTCTAGCAGCACTCACACCTTCCTGCCTTCCCAAGAGAAATCTTGCTGCTCAGTCCATGCTCCCTCAAGCATCTGCCCCACCTTTCCCAAGGGAGTTGTGTTCATATATTCCAAACAGGCGTTTGACTGACAAAGATGGAGTGCAATTTTCTACTATAGTACCTCATTTTAAAAAGTTTATCTTTAATACAGTTCCCACTATCACCCACAGTAATTTTTCTAAACTCTGAATGGGGAGAGTAAATGCTCCCTAACATCACTTGGGCCCATTGTATAAATGCATATGAGAGAGAGAGAGAGAGAATGTGTGTGAATGAGTGGGTGTGGGTGTGTTTTGAATGTAGGAGGTGGATGCAGCTCATGCCATACTCACCACAAGCCAGGGCCCACCCACTGCCAACTTCTCTAATTTATATACAGTGGGTCCTCAGTATCCACTGGAATTTAGTTCCAGGAGTTTCATATAGACACCAAAAATCTATGGATGCTCAAGTCCTATTATATACAATGGGGTACTACAATAAATATATAAATGCCATATAAAATGGCAAAATCAAGGTTTAATTTGGTTTTTTGTTGTTGTTTTTTTTGTTGATATATATATATATATATATATATATATATATATATATATATATATTTGAATAGTTTCAAATTGTGATTGGTTGAATCCACGGATGCAGAATCCATGGATATGGAGGACCAACTGTAATTATTTAAAGAAACAATTAAAGCACTTTGCAATCCTGAATGTTTCTTTTCTATGAGTTCAGTATTAAGTTTTATAAACGTGTGGATAAAATCTCACACACATTTATTAGTCTGGTATCAACCTGCTCTTCTAAATATTTCTGAGTATCTAAAAAGATAATGCAAAGACTACAGAATAAGAATGGCCCTCATGTCAGGCAGACAGTTTGCATTCCTACTTGCACACTGAAGAAAAAGAAGTTAGGACTGGCAGCTCCCATATCAGCAGGATATGGGATGGGCCATTTCCATGGCCAAGCAGGGATTTGACCCCTTGTCTCTATTGTGTAGTGGTTTGAGAGTTAGATTATGACTCTGGATACCAGGGTTCGAATTTCAGCTCAGTCATGTAAATCCATTTGGTGACCTTGGGCAAGTCACACTCCTTCAGCCTCAAAATATAGTAATGGCAAACCCCCTCCGAAGAAACCCGCCAAGAAAAAAAACCATAGGTTTTTATGCCTTAGGGTCACCATAAGTCTGAAATAACTTGAGGCACACAACACAACAACAACAACAACAACAACTCCATAGCTGTAGTCCAATGCTGTAAACCACTATACCATTCTGACTCTCTTTCAGTAGAAACTGTGCTGAGTTCATTGGCAGTATCTTGAAATACTTAAGATTATTGCACAGGAAAACAGGCATGGGTTACATGCGGTTTGTATCCATCTCTAACAGATCTTGCCACACTAAGCAGCCCGTATGCAACCTGGAATTTTCTGGCAGCTTTTCAAGAACGTGATTATCTAACCCAGCTGATTTGTTGTTATAAAATATACTTTTGATACATACATGTATATTTTATGACAGCAAACTAACTAAGGGCCGTTGCAGACTGGCCCAAAGGGCCAGCTTGGGGACAGAGTAGGGGTGGGGCAGTCCAACCCCACCCCGATGCCATCCTGACACCGTGCAGCCGTATGAATGGTGCATGGCATCAGGACACCCTCCCGGTGCAGCGTTTAAACACAGTGCACCGAAAGGGCGCAGAAGAGCCACAGTGCCGGTTCTTAGGGCGGCTTTTTGCTGCCCCTAAAAGGAACAGCATTTTGCTGCTCTTTTTGGGGTGGCAAAAGGGAGGATTAGGGCCATGGCATGGGGTTGCTGCAGCCCCGATCCGTCGCTTCCTGGGGCAGCTCTGTGCTGCCCCAAATGGCCAGTCTGCATTGGCCCTAAGTGTTTTATCTCTCAAGTAGTCAACAAGACTTGAAGAGTTTATTTCCTTGATTATGTGTGAAATCAACTGCCCTCTTGATCCATTCTCTTGACAAAAAGGCCATACCATCCACCTCCTCACTTTTCTGTTCCCCTCAGGTTACATAAGAGAGCTACGATTATATAGCACATGCACGACTAAGGTACTTATAGGAGAAAAAGATGAAGATGATTCTCATGGTTGAATCAAATTATTTACTATTGCTGCAGGGCAATCTGATCTGGGTGATAAATCCTTCAATAGCCCAAATCTGGGTTTCTGGAGGCCATTTGCTTGTGGTCACTCTTCTGCTCCTTGATCTCCTTTCCCCCAACCCCCTGGTTCCTACCTTGGACCTATCCTTCTTTTCTGGCTACTCTCAAGCCTTCTTCTCCTTTTTCACATCACATCTATTGTGAAATGGAAGAAATGGTAAATTACCTCTCTTCTTCTCAGTTTAAATTGTATAGTAAAAAATTGCAGCTGAAAGATGCAAATCCTAATGCCAGACTAAAAGGAGGAGATTAATTTCACTCATTTTGAATTTAAGAAGGGAGCCCTGAATTCTTTCTAGTTATCCGATTGCAGTTCAGCTATTTATATTGTATCCAGCATTTTATCTAATAGATCATTAAAAACCTACTCTAAATATAGAGTAGTGTAACTGCATAATGATATGTTTATAGTCATCTGGGGGAGAAAGTAAGTGAAAAGAGTAACAGTTAACAGTGTCACCTCCTGTTGTGCCCAAACTGTGAGATGTGGAGATGGGAGACAGCACCATGGAACCAGAAGCTCACCCTTTTCATGATTCTTCCCAGCCACAATGAAATCACACTAGAATTGCATCAACCAAAAATTATTTCAGCATTGCATTGGATATGATGGAAGAAGGTACATCAAAGCAGATAACTATAACAAACCAACCCATTTGAATGACAATAAATTCACTGACCAACATGAAAATGGCCAATGGTACCATTTTTTAAAATATATGACTCTGGATATATATTATCTGACAGAGTTGGATTTAAAATGATAATAATCGTACAACTCCCAAAAAAATCAACAATAAATTTTCCCCATCTTTGAATGTGACTTGCTGTCTTTTTGTCATCTATAGTTACCATGGTGTATTGCTATAATCATATTATACAATTTATTGCCAGTGGAGAGCAAATCTACTGAACTGTAAAAATGATGAGGATGAGGATGATGGTTTTTCATTGTTTTAGCAAGAAAAATTCATTTGCAAAATGTGATGTATGCTTAAAGTAGCTTTCTGTTAACACAAACATCCCTAGCTTGTTTCCAATAGTTTTTCCTCCAGCTTTGCCTAACATACACTGCTCTGCCTTTTTATTTCAAACCAGTTCCCACCTAGATCTCTGAGCTTCCTCCTAAATCAGGGGTCAGAATCTAGCAGCACTCACACCTTCCTGCCTTCCCAAGATAAATTTGCCTCTATGTTCAGGGCTATACTGAAACTACCCATGAGGGTCTTTCTTCTCTCTGCAACACTCTCCCGCCTCTTCAAGCTCTCACTTTTCCTATATTGTCCTCTTTTCTGTGGATATTTGATGAGCTGACTACATTGCTGTCCTCATATAAGCCTGTGACAGGTAGAGAAAAAAATAATCATATGTGCATTTCTGTACAAAAATGCTCATTTTGCACCTCCTGAAACTGCCAATGGAATAGTCTGGATCTTCCTTTCACATTGCTTACATTTGTAAAGCTTGTGATGCATTTCAAAGAGAGAAAATGCACAAAAACTATGCATCCATTTTAAAAAAATGGAATTTACAATTGAAAAACATGTGTATAGAAGATACACATAACACACACAAATTTCTGTGCAGAGAAAAAAAATTATTCTTGCAACCTGGAGTGGAAACAGAACAGAAGTAAAATTTTGGATGGAAACTGAAAATCTCAATGAGAATGAGAATCACTTCCCTGCTCCTTGATCATACTTCCTCCAAACTCCTGGTTGCTATCATAGATCTATCCTTCTTCTCTGGCTATACTCAAGCCCTCTTCTCCTTGTTCACTTCACATCAGTTGTGAATATCACCAATAGCAGCTGGTGGCTTTAATGTCAGTGGAATTTAATGTCAGCAGATTTGTGACAGAGAGCTATCCAAGGTTCTGAACTTATATTTTGGGAATACAGTTCAGCACCTTGCACAACTCCTTTAAGAACTCAAGGTAGATTCAACACTGAACTGACACTGGACCACCAGCACCATTGAATATCATTATTATCCAGCATGATGTCTTAAATTTAACCTTCTCTTTGTCCTTTCTTTTCCACTCCATATTCTATTTGCTGCCAAAGCATGTTGTTTTTCTCTTTAGAGTTTTATGCAAAGGCTGTATAAGGTCATATCCTGGTAAAGTCTCACCTTGCCTACTGCAACCTTCTCGCCTCTCCACATTTTCACAGTCTCTTAGTCCCCTCCTCACTCAATCTGCTGCCAAAATCATTCCCATGCCTCATAGCTCTGATCACATGATGCCTCTCTTTAAATCCTTACAGTGGTTTCTCATGTTCTCCCACAGCCAGTACATACTCTTTGCCCTTACCTTCATAGCCCTGCCCTCCTTTGTCTCTCTGCTGTTACTTCCCAACACATCCATTTACCTTTGCTTTGTCAGCCCCACCACCCTCTGTCACCTAAACATCTCTTGTTCCCTCCAACAATTCTGTACTCCTCTCTTCTGTTTTGAATTGCCTCACAAAACATCTGCATCATGCAAGGTCAGAACTTGCATATTATACCCACAAGACAACACTTTTAATAAATTGGTCAACACCTAATATAAAAGCAACCCAGTCTTCATATTCATCTTTGATGGAGAGCTGTTGCTGGACAAAATAGACATGTGTTTCTATTTATGTATTTAGCTCAGATTCATTTATGTAGGAGGACTGCAGCTAGATGTAGATACTAGAGACCACAATGAATAACTCATCTCATTTTAAGTAAATGGAACTGAATCAGCTGCAGTACATTAGTTCATTTGGTTCATAGATCTGGCCAGAATTCAGGATTACAACTCCTTCAATCACCTAATCAGCATGCCCACATTGATCAGGGATATCTAGGAGTTGTAATCACAAAGATAAATTTTCCAAACACTGCATCTGGCCCACTTCTGTGTTGGGTACCAGAAGCCCTGGTGGCGCAGTGGTTAAATGCCTGTACTGCAGCCACTCACTCATAGACCACTAGGTTGCTAGTTCAGGGCTCAGGCTAGACTCAGGCCTGCATCCTTCTGAGGTTGCTAAAATGAGTACCCAACTGTTGGGGGGCAATGAGCTTAAAGTTGTAAACTTCTTAGACATCCCCCCCCCAAAAAAATAAATGAAGCTGCTGAATGTAAAACTACCAGTATTCATTCTGCATCTTTTCAATATGCCATCTTAGGGCTTTCCATGCTTAGATGGTGTATCTATGACCTCTGAGGTGGCTGTACATTTGTAATGCAACTAAAAGAAATGCAAATCTGCTACCATGAAATTAACATAACTGTTACACACATTGGTCAATATCCTGAATAATCAGACATCATTGCCTAGTTATGTCTGATGGCACCTCCCCCCCCCCAAGAAAAAACAACAACAACACCCTACTGTTTTATCCAGGCAGGACCTCAACTGAAGGGTTTCCAAGGAGCAGCAGTTCAGGACATTTTGAAATGCAGTCTGTAACACTTTCCCAGTCACTGGACAGGCCAAGAAGAGGAAGCTAGAAAAACTCTTTGGGGACCTGCCACAACTGCTTCTATTAAGACACCCCACAACCAGGAGAGTGACACAGATGTCATTTCCCAGCAACTAGATCTCCAGCAGCTAAGAAATCCTTTGGCTGAAGTGCTGTCGAGCTGAAATGATGGGAGAAGGGGTCATGTTTGGTTGTTAATGACAAGAAATGCAAATACTCAGCAGTTATGAGATTATACATCCATTTTACTATCTCATAACTACTGAACAGGATGCTATCCCTCTTCCTCAACCTATGGATTTTCCATTGGAAGGACACCCCATTTCTGTAACATGTTATAATATCAATGTTTTTCATTTGAACAACATAATAAAAACACTTGAAGTTAGACAGGTGAACAGAGTGTATGACAGCTAACACTGTTCATGGAGCGGTTGGAAATGTGCAGGTTTCTTCTTGGTGGTTGGTGGCTTTTTTGTAATCAGAGCGGTGAATCTGCTTCAGGTTTTAAGCTGACATTTAAAGGAGCTATCCAAGGATACTGGATGTATCTATTTATTTAATTAATGTATATCCTGTCTTTCTCTCAATATGGAACCTAAGGAGGCTTACAGCATGAGTTTAAATCAAAATACAATTAAAATATGCCTACTATAATTTTTTAAAAAATAAACAAACATGTTAATATATTAAAAGACAATTTAAAATACATATATAAATAAATGAAGATATAGCACAGCCCACTAAAAGACTCTTCTGCCACACCCAGCAAAAGGCCAAAGGTCCCTTCAAATAAAAAGGTTTATTTCCTGCTGGAGGAAAGAGATCAGATGGGAGACCAACCAAAACTCCTGTAGGAGGAAGTTCCACATTTTTGGAGCAGCCACTGAGAAGGCTCTCTCTCATGTCCTCCCCAGTCATGCCTATCACGGTGGTGGGACAGAAGGAAAGCCCTCCTCTGAGGATCTTAAGGCTTAAGTAGGCTCATGTAGGATATGTTATGAAGATAGTTAAAAAGTAATCTCTTTACATGTCAGACTAAAGTCCAGGATGGTTTCACTGACCCACCCACACAGGAACAACTAGTCAATCAATCAAAGTTTATTGAATAGCCCAGAGGCCGTTTCAAAGTACAATAGCATCGTAAAAAACAAGATCACATCAATAGATAAAATAAATATACCGCAAGAGCAGTAATTGGGTCCTGTGCTATATAAATTCATATATTTAAACTAAACAGACACCAACCATGTAGCAGTTATATACGACTTATACATATCTAACAAGTATCTAACAAGTATACAAGAAATACTAAGAAATATACTAATGGACCATAAAGAAATAAGATAGATACACTCTTAGATAAAAATATGATAAAATAGTATGATAAATTAGAATTGGAGTAAGAAGATTTAAATTAGAAATAAAAATTAATATGGAAATTAAGATTGAAACTCAAAATTAGAGTTCAAATTAGAAATTAAAAATTTACATTAAAATTAAGAAAAAATTTAATATGAGAGGTCAAGATAACAAAATACAACCTTCAACACCTTTCATACCAATTCATCACCCTTGCAATTAACCCCAATCATCCCCACATATCTAGATCTTAACAGGACTGCTTTATGAAGGAACCGAGCTGTAGCAATAGAAATTTTTACATTTTGTCCACTCATAAAGTATGACAATCTAATGTGAAAGTCCCAAAATGATGTTCTTTCAATATAATGATGTAAATATTGAACTCTTTCCGCTTGGTACAATTTACATTTAAACAAAATATGTGAAATATCTTCAATTTCTTGATCCCCGCAAATGCAGAATCGTTCATTGTAGGGGATACCTTGAAATCTTCCATATCTTACCATGGTATCTAGTTGATCAAATCTGGTTCGGGTAAATACCTCTCTGAGGTGTCTGGGGATCTGTATTTTTAGATAAGATGGCATTTGAAAGGATCTCTTATGTTGGCTCAACCATTTTAAGTTGCCTACCCTACCAAGTGTAGCAATATCTTCTTGGGCCACGATGTCCAGAAATCTCTGTCTAGCCCCATTTCTTGCTTGATCGGACATAAAGCAATCTACCGGAAGACCACAGCTCTTAACAAAATTTAACAATTGCATAGCCCATGAAGACTGCATTTGAGAATACAACTGTTCTAATAAACACAATCTAGGCAATCTGTTTAGCTCCATTTCATTAATTTTGCACCAGTAATTAAACATTCTGATTTTAGCTAGTGAGGGGATAGAATAAATTTCTAATTCCGTTCTTACAGCAGCAGCTGAGGTTCTTTTATCAACTCCCAGAATAGCTCTCAAATGTTGTGACTGAGATAATTCTACAGCTGCGGTAGAATTTAGGCCCCATATTTCCGCAGCATATAAAAGGATGGGTAAGACCTTAGCTTTGTAGACCTTAATTATTGGGGCTAAGGAGCCTGGGTATTTATTAACTTTTAATTTAAGGATGAGATTCATCCGTGCCTTTGCTCTCAGTGAGCTTTTGTGGTGATGGCCTGACCAGGATCCATTCTCATTGAATGTCACTCCAAGATAGGAGAAGGAACTTACTTGTTCAATTGGTTCACCCTCTAATTGCCATCTGTGTCTCTGTTGTCTTTTGCCAAAAACCATTATATTTGACTTGGATTTGTTAATAGTCAAAAAATTATTCTGGCAATAGCAACTAAGTTTTCTTAGCATCCTCCGGATACCCACTTGTGAATGTGATAACATTATCATGTCAACGGCATAAAGCAAGATGTTGCAGGAAGTATGTAGGACACGAGGCATATGTAGAGCTAAATCCTTCAATTGTCTAGGTAGATCATTTATGTACAGGTTAAATAACAAGGGGGCTAATAAACACCCTTGTCGTACCCCTCTATACGTGTCAATTCTGTTTGACAGGGCTCCATTTAACCCATATCTCACTCTCAAGCAGGTGCCAGTATACAGAGCTTTGATTAATAACAGCAGTCTCCATTCTATTTTAAGATCAATTAGCTTGCTCCAAAGGATCTCTCTATTCACAGTGTCAAAGGCAGCTGACAAATCAATAAAGGCCGCATACAGATGTTTTCCTTTACTAGCATATTTAGTAATCAGGTGATTTAAGATGAAACAATTATCTATAGTGGATCGGTTTTGTCTGAAGCCCGCTTGCTCTTCCGCTAGAATTCCCTTTTCAACTACCAACTTTCAAGTTTGTTCAAAAGGAGCCTAGAATAGATTTTGGCTACAATATCAATCAGGCTAATAGGCCTGTAATTACAGGGGTCTTTGTTATTTCCCTTTTTATAAATGGGGACCACTATTGCCATTTTCCAGCCAGTTGGAACCTGGCAAGTATTATTTATGTATGTAAAAAGGCCTGCCAAAATGGGCGCCCACCAATCACTGAATTGTTTAAATAGTTCGGCCGGTAAGAAATCCTTCCCTGGGGCTTTGTTATTTTTCAGCCCATTGATAATGATCAATATCTCGTCTTCAGAGACTGGAGGCCAGAGTGGTAAGGGCTCGAAGGCTAAGGGGTCAACACTACATTGCTGGAAATCAGTGGAATTATTAGGAGCAAATAACCTTGTAAAATAAGATTCCCATTCCTTGGGAGGTATAGGAATGTCATGTGGGAATCTTCTTTCCTTTAAAATTCCTGACACTGAATGCCAAAATATAGCTGAATTGTGGCACTTTGCGGCTAGCTCTAAACCTGCCCAGATTGTTGTAACATATTTTTGTTTCTTTAGTTTTATTAGTCTTTTATATTCCTTTCTAAGGGACAACATCTTAGCATGTAATTCACGAGAAGTACTCCTCTGTGCAGCTCTCAATGCTACCATCAATTTCCTTTTCAATAACCGACAGTCTATATCAAACCAAGAGGAGAAACCTTTCCGATGTCTTTTACCAACAAGATTAGTTGTCAGGTGACATTTAAGTGTTTGACATATATTATTAAATGCATTGAACACAGATGTCCATTCTACTGAGGATGATCGAATTAACTTAGCCCATTTATCCATCTCTTCAAGTTTTAGGCTCCCGGCTATTGCAGTGGTATCAACCTTTGCCCATGTAAGTCTACGATTTTGCCTCACCTCTTGGTTATTTACAAACCAACTATCTACCCGACCACATGGTCTTCGGTCTGATAACCCCCTAAGTTTTACACTCACCGGTTGATGGTCACTTTCCCCTCTTGGATGAACATCTATCTCAGAGAACAGATCTACTTTATTTCTGGACACACAAATAAGATCTAAGACACTACTAGAATTAATTGCGTGGTATGTGTAAGGATATATGAAACTATCATCTTCGGCTTTACCTCCCAAGATTTGAAGACTAGTTTTAAAAATTAGGGAAACCAGAGACAATCCCGCACTGTTACATTTGTTGTCTCTAGAGAGCCATTGAGGATGATTATCAAAAAATTCAATTGGAAAATTATTCTTTTTAGCAAAATCATACAGAGAAGGCCCAATTTTGGCATTAAAATCCCCCAAGAGAATTATTATCGCACTGGGGTGACTAATTGTTAATTCCTCCATAAGAATTTCTAAACTTATCCATAAGTTGGTATTAAAGAAAGGGGATGATATAGGTGGGATATATACATTTATCAGAATCACTTCTAGGACCTTATATTTAAATTTTATAGCTAAAAAGTGAGAGTATTTAGCCCCATTATACAGAATCTCTGCTTGCCAGTGCTTGATAAGGATGCAGAGACCGCCTGAAGCTCTCCCTTTATTTTTTAATTTTTGGGCGGGAATGTCCCAACTTTGAAATCCCGGCAGTTTTAGCGGTTCATCCTCTACAATTAACCAAGTTTCCTGAATAGCTACCAGGTCAAATATAGAGAGAAAATCCACTAAATCAATGTTCACACCATCTTTCCAGCCTGCCGCATTCCATGTGACTATTTGAATATCATCCCCATTACCAAACTGTTCTGAGTCAGAAGCAGGGAGGTGATGTGCTGACACAACCAGTCAATTGGAATCTATGACCGCCGTCGGGTTTACTACTTCAATATTGTCAATACAACCTGAAAAGATGCAATTATTATTCGGGTGATCTCCTTTTAACACTGCAAAGGGGCGGAGTTGATGTTGTTGTAGTTGGTCTTCACGCTCAATGACCGTCATACTTGGAGACCCTTTTGTCTCCTCCTGTGGTCGAACCCAGTGTATTATTGCCCTCTCTTCTATTACTGGGGTCTGCTTATCAAATGGATGTCCATGCGCGTGGATTCTCATCAGAGGGGTTGTATCAGTTCCTACCCTATCCTCACACTGCGTCATTTGCCCACCCACATCCGACATAAACTCAATTGAAGCCTCCAAAATGGAGTCGGACACCCTTAATTGCCCAGAAGGAACGCTTGCACTGGACATTGGCTGTGTCAAATTTACAAATTCATTCATATGTTTTGGTGAAACACGGCCACCCGAACTTGGGGAGTTCAGGTCTATCAAAGGCTCTGTAGATATTACTGTATTCCTTAGAGACTGTTTTAGTTTTTCCAGTTTGAGCAGAATAGTATCTTGTTCTTCTCTTGGAAGTAGACCAAATGCATCTATGAAACTGTCCTCCATCTGATGCCGGCTAAGTTGATTTTCATCTTCCGATTCCTTCCATATCGGAACAGGGGGAATATCCCCTTTAACCGCTCTAGAGCCAACAAATAGAGGCTTAATTTTTTGATCGTGAAAAACTCTGATAGGAAGGATTTGATAGCGAGCTAAATAGGCCTTCATCCTGAATAGCATCAAAGGGATGGTAGGATACATAAAGGATA
Organism: Phrynosoma blainvillii; assembly: GCA_026167975.1. Lineage (NCBI taxonomy): Eukaryota > Metazoa > Chordata > Lepidosauria > Squamata > Phrynosomatidae > Phrynosoma > Phrynosoma blainvillii. Next base: position 174,532,286 of record JANUYF010000001.1, read on the forward strand.
GGAGAACTCGGATTTGATTTGGAGCCCCGGGCAGCCATTCAACAGAATCTAGATCAATCTGCCCTAAATGGCAGTGCAGGAGTTTTCCCAAAGAGAATTTGATTGCTCTCTTAGAGGACCACTGTCCGTCATTAATTCTGTTCTTATTGATGCTTAGTGTAATCTTTTCTGATTGAAGTGTACAATTGTCTTTCACAGGTTTTTTACTATTTTTTGTGGCATCTTTGCAATAAACATGGTTCTCTTGTGGTACAATCTCCGACAATGTTTTATTTGTTTTTTGGAGTAACCTCCTTCGAACTGAGTTTTCATCATTTCCTTTAGTCCTATTTACCTGGTCACCCGATTGAGTATATTTATTCAACTTGGAAACCTCAGTTCCATATTTGTTTGTACTAAAGGGACTAGTAGCAGGTCTTACAAGTATCTTTTGCTCCAGCGAATCTATAGCTCCAGATAACATATTCAGTTTGTGTTTTAACTCAGCTAGCTGTTCAGATATAAGGATAACAGTTTGCGTAGTGATAAGACAATATTTTGTCATAAGTTGCATCGGGTTCGCCCCTGGATTTTGTTCCTCAATCTGAATCTCAACATTTCTGGGATGCATTCGGATGTTTCTAGGCATTGTTTCATGCTCCCTGCAACTAGTGCCAGTACAACTCTGCTGGACTGGCAAGCTAAGATAGGGTCCCAGGTCTTCATCTTTGTTTTCAGTCAGATTGCCATTTAAGGATGGAGATGACTCCAAAGACTGCTCCTCCCCTGGCTCAGATTGTAAGCTGAATGCCAGGGATTCAAATCTGTTGGTAGTGTGAATGATGTTGGATTTCAAAACATTCCCCTTACCTGCCAAGCACTCGTCAATTCTTGGCTGTTTGGGAAGTTTCATTTGGGGGATCAAGTTTAGACTCCCTCCTAACTGTTTCCTTCGTTTTCTTTTCCCCATTATTTAGATAGGAGGCTTACAAGAGGGCCTAACTTCTTAACAGATCTAAAGACCAAATAAATGATTTCTTTTACTGTAGAATCTGCAGTCTAAAGCTTTATAGTCCCAGGTCTTCAGAGATTACTCGCTGCTTCCCCGCGGCTTGCCCGGCCAAACAATGGGGCTTCTATAGCTCTGGGAGGGAGGTGGGGTGGAAAGGTGTGCTGCCGCCGCCTTCACTACTTCCCTGCTTCCCCGCAACTCACCCGGCCCAGTGTGTTGAAAATTAAGGGCTTATCTCCTGGGGGAGAAGGAAGGGTGAGGGCCCTGGAACGCGGCTTCTCCCGCCTCCGCCGTATAGCCCCCACCGGCTGAAAAGGGCTCGTTGGGGCCTTTTTATGGGGCCCGGTTCTCCCGGCCTTCTCAGGCCGCTTGCGCCGCCGCCGCCGCCGCCACACAGCTTGTCAGGGGGGAGGAGGAGGAACAGCTGGGCCCTGGACATGGCCTCTCCTGCTCCGCCGTCGGCCGAAGGGGCTCGTTGGGGCCTTTTTATGGGCCCGGTTCTCCCGGCCTTCTCAGGCTGCTTGCGCCGCCGCCGCTGCCGCCGCCGCACAGCTTGTCAGGGGGGAGGAGGAGGAACAGCTGGGCCCTGGACGCGGCCTCTCCTGCCACCGCCGCCAGCCGAAGGGGCTCGTTGGGGCCTTTTTATGGGCCCGGTTCTCCCGGCCTTCTCAGGCCGCTTGCGCCGCCGCCGCACAGCTTGTCAGGGGGGAGGAGGAGGAACAGCTGGGCCCTGGACGCGGCCTCTCCTGCCACCGCCGCTGGCCGAAGGGGCTCATTGGGGCCTTTTTATGGGCCCAGTTCTCCCGGCCTTCTCAGGCCGCTTGCGCCGCCGCCGCTGCCGCACAGCTTGTCAGGGGGGAGGAGGACGAACAGCTGGGCCCTGGACGTGGCCTCTCCTGCCGCCGCCGCCCAACTAGTCACTGGGTCTTCAGTCCAGCCAAAAGGCATACATAAGTTGCTATTTTCTTGCATTGTAAGCCACTTTGAGTCACGTTCGGGGATAAGGTAGGATAGAAATCAAACAAACAAACAAATCCTGTACACCCTTACTTGGCTGCAAGTCTCATTAAAGGGAGACAGATGAATTCAGAAACTAGAATTACATTGTCAGAAAACCTTGCACTATACTCAGAAGTACTGCACTGAGTTCCAGTGAAACATAAATACTGATCATTGTACTTATAGCCGCTGCTCTGATGGTGCAAAGAAATATCACTGGGATAAAGGCACTAAACACCTGACTACTCCAATGGAGAAGACACTGCCTCAACTATATTTCATATTTAATTTTAGCCAATAGAGTACTTGACCTTGCAGCTACTGTTTCTAATTAAGTAAACAATCAATAAACCATTATTTTTCTAAGGCTGGAATTTGTGTACATTGGTCTGTTTAACATGGTCACCATCCAACCAGCCCTTGATATTTAGCTGCTAACTTGGTTTTAATGCCCTGCTGTACCTACAACAAGGATGTGTGTGAGAGAGTGTCATCATAATCATTTCCATCTTAGAAAAAGGCGAGAAAACAAAGAGATGATTATAAACTGTTTCTCATATTGTTCCACTCACATTCGACATGTGCATCTCTTTTTCTCTCCCCCTCTCTTTCCCCAAGAAAAAAAAAAAAAAGCAAAAGCATGTTACTGCTGTGGAGATAGCACCAGGTGCATGAGGGTGACCTCACACACACACCAAATCGGGAGCTGACATCCATCACACTTTGAAATTTTGGATTTCATCATTTCCTGATCTTTCTAAAGGGATCACAGCACCTGGCCCTCACAGCTGTAGTTCATTTAGAAAGCAATTTAAAAAGCGAGGAAAAAAGCAAATGACATCTTGCTGCCTCAGCCTTGTCATTAAGAATAGCAGAATGGCCTTCATTTATGAGACACATGGCTAAGAATTAATATCTTTCAGCGTTTTCTCCAGTTGAGATTACAAAAGGGTTGAAAAGACCACTAAATATTTAGTGCTGTGGCTGCCGAGGGCGGGCAAAGAGGGGAGGAAAGACACATCCCTTTTCTTCATTGTGGGAAAAGGTGGGGGGGAGCATGCTGAGGAGCCCAAAGACCACATGTTCTGTGCAGTTTGCTACATATTTCAGGCGCTACAAGCTCTCGGTACTATGGCATCAGTCTCCAGCATGCATTTGATATTCTTTTCCTTTGTTATCCTCTGCAGCATTGGGAGATATCTACATCTGTGTCATATCAAGCTTTTCAAATTGGAGTGCTCTACTGGACTGGAACCAAAAGACATTGAATAGGGATTTTTAATAAATAAATAAATAAATAAATTGTAAATACTTTTTCCTCTGTTTTTCAAATAATATCAATAAAGATAATCTCACACTTAATTCTGAAATCTCAAAAAAAAAAAAAAACCACCCTCCATACACATACTTTTGTTTAATTTATGGTGGGCCTTCAGTGCTTGTGGAAATGAATGGCTAATCATGTTGCTGCGAGCCAAACATAGTGTGGGCAGGTGCTATGGATATTCCCCATGCCCTTCTGCCAGCATTAATGCCAGCTTGGATCCAATGGGTTTCCAAACTGCCCTGGAGGATTTTGTAGTAGAGTTTGCCAGCTTTCTCATCAAAGCTCTGGTGGCTTTTTGGAACAGGGAGCTCAATTGATCAGCTGATTGCTCTTCTGTATGTTATCCTACTGAACAGAGTCTGATCAAATACATGCTCTGATGGGTCACTGAATCTACACAGTAGAAATAATGCAGTCTGACACCGCTTTAAGTGCTGTAGAGACATCCTATGGAACCCTGGTATTTGTAGTTTTACAAGGATTTGTAAAACTGTCCAGTTCTGGGCACCACAGTTTGAAAAGGATGTTGACAAGTTGGAGCATGTCCGGAGGAGGGCAACCAAAATGGTGAAGGGTCTGGAAACCATGCCTTATGAAGAGAGACTTAGGGAGCTCAGTATGTTAAACCTGGAGAAGAGGTGATATGTAAGCCCTGTTTAAATATTAGAAGGAATGTCATATTGAGGCTGGAGCAAGCTTGTTTTCTGCTGCTCCAGAGAATAGGAACTGGAGCAATGGATTCAAACTACAGGAAAAGAGATTCAACATTAGGAAGAATTTCCTGACAGTAAGAGCTGCTCGACAGTGGAACACACTCCCTTGGAATGTGGTGGAGTCTCCTTCTTTGGAGTTTTTTAAACAGAGGCTGGATGGCCATTTGTCAGGGGTGCTTTGATTATGTATTCCTGCATGACAGGGGGTTGGATTGGATGGCCCTTGAGGTCTTTTCCAAGTCTGTGATTCTATTACTGTAAGTTCTTTAGCCAGTGTTTCATGAAACTTCGAGTTCCAGGATTCTATAGGATGGAGCTATTAAAGTCATGTCAAACTGCATTATTTCTATAGGACAGATGCACCATAACTGTGATGGGACAACAAGGGCAATGTCTAGCCTACAGAGAAAGATAAAGAAACTAGACATGGGCTACAGTTCATTTTGAAATCTACTGCTTGGTAAGGATGCAAAAATCAGTAAATACCAAGTCAGTGTCAGATCTGCATGTATTTAATCATAACTCTATTCTATTAATTTTCCACATCATTCCATAGTTTGGCTACTTAAAATAATGCATACTGCTCTCAACTAATACAAATTAGGTACAGACTATCTGAAAGCCTGTATCTCCCTATATGAGCCTACTGGAGTCTTATACTCTTTGAGGAAAGGTTTTCCCTCTATCCCACCATTCTCCCAGACCCATCTCATGGGGACATGGTAGTGATACTTCTTGAGTGATACTTCTTAAATAAGTAAATAATAGTTAGTCAACTGCAGACCAAGGGTAACATTAATCCTATGCAGAGTAAAATCAGTTAATCATTGTGACATGCAAATGAAGCCTCTCATCTAAAAGAGAGCCTTCTGCTACTTGCTACATTTCTAGCTACCAAGGGTGCATCTACACTCTAGAAATAATGCAGTTTGATACCACTTTAACTACCTTGGCACCATTCTACAAAATTCTAGAATTTACAGTTTTGGGAGGCATTAGCACTCTTTGGCCGAGAAGGCTAAAGGCCTTGTAAAACAACAAATCCCAAGATTCCATAGGGTGGAGCTACAGTACTTAAAGTGGTATCAAATTGCATTATTTCTGCATTATGCATGTACCCTAAGATAATAATTGTGTAGTTTGTAAATGGTGGTAGGAACATGGTATAAACAGGCCATGAGCCTTCTTGGCTCTACACCCAGCCCAAACAGACAAGTTCTTTCTTGAACTGGGGAAAATATACTCCAAATCTGCATTTGCATATGGGATATCTATATTGGTTATCTGGATAGCAAGGGAGTGAGGAAGCTTCCATGGAAATGATTAATATATTCAGTTGTAAATTGATAACAGTTAAGGAGCTGAGAAGGAGTGAACGAGTGATATTCATAAATATATGAAACAACCCTAGATCTTAAGGAAACACCACACCAGTTATGCTGGACAGAAAACAATTTCTGATTTTGGCCCCAAACAAGCGGGGGTGGGTGGGTAATAAAACAGAGAGGATTCATATCAGCTCCATATTCTCTGGTGCTACAATTTTATTGGTGAACCTGAAGTGTGAGAATTTTCTCTTGACAGGAGAGACACTTCTTTCTATCCAAAGGATCCCCTAGTGTGATAATTGAAAGCCACTTCTTCAGACTGATGGCTGATCTTGAGGCTTCAACTGTATTCTATTGAGCATGAAGTGCTTCTGCAAGAATCCATGGAACCAAGAAAATTGCACAGGTATGTAAAAAACCCACCACAGTTTCTTTCACTGTCTTATAAGAACAGAAGAATCAGAATTTCCTCTTCTGGAGGAAACCAAACACCCCTCTGGCCCAAAATTCTGTCTTCAGAGTGGCCAACCAAAGCAGATGAAAAGCTCAAAAGTGGGACATGAGTGCAGCACTACCATGTGTTCCCTGTAAATGGTATTAGGAGGCACACTGGCCAACAGTTGAAATTTTTGTTGTTTCTGTTTGCCTTCAAGGCATTTCCGACTTATAATACCCCTAAGGTGAACCTATCATGGGGTTTTATGTAGCTGGGAGTATGTCACTCACCCAAGGTTACCCTGTGTGGTTCCATGGTGGAGTAGGGAATCAAACCCTGATCTCCAGAGTAGCCCAATGCTCAAACCACAGCACCAGATTGGTTTTATGTATTACATAACTATCATTACTTGTAGTACCCTGTCAGCCTTTGTTATTGTTGTTTGCCTGCAAGTCGTTTCTGACACATGGCAACTTTGAAGCAAAATTATTATGAACTGGCAGAATTTATTCAGAAGGGGGCTGCCCTTGCCTTCCCCTGAGGCTGAAAGAGTGTGACTTGCCCAAGGTTACCCAGTAGGTTCCCATGACCAAGCAGGGCTTCAAACCCTGGTCTCCCAGTGTCCTAGTCCAATACTCAAACCACTACACCATGCTGGCTCCTTTCCTGATAGCCTTGTGCAGCATTCCTTTTTTCTCCTAAGCCCCTACTGTGCTATGTCTCTCCATCTACGATTTCCTTTAGTATTCATCTATATGATTTGGATCTCTCCCATGCATTCCACTAATTAAGCAAGGAATAAATCATATGAATATACAAACACATCCAGATGGATGTGATCAGACTACTGACTTACCTCATTCAACATCCTGTTCAAATGGCCAACCAGATGCCTATGAGAAGCCTATAAGGAGTACACAACAAGTAGAATACCACCCTCTTGCATATGTTCCCCAGCAATCAGCATAACTGGAATTGATAACATAGCCATTATTAGTAATGACCATTAAAGACTTTATTCTTCCATGAAACCCATCTTATGAATGTTTTGCTGGTCACTAAATACCCTAAAGTCACCATACCCCATCTGACCTTGAAAACTAAGCAGGGTCAGCCTTGGATAGGAGAGCACCAATGAATACCAGATGATAAAGGCTATATTTCAGGGGAATGAACTGGCAAACCCACCTCTGAATAAAGGCACATACACATGTTATCTGAGGTGTATATCTAGCTGCTTCCTTTTGCCCAGCTCCACCTCAGGAACAGTGCAGTTTTCCACAGCAATTGGTAAGTCAAACAAACATTGTGTTTTCACCATGTGCCAAGGTCTCTATGAAATTAATCAGTGTGCTGGAATGTAATGCTCAGTGGCAACCAGTATTTTTGTTAAGTTGCAAAGAAAAGAAAAAAACCCAACTTGCTGATGCAGTAGCTCCTAGTTACCAAGCCCTTTGTACACTGGACCCATTGAAATCACCCATCTTTCCATATGGGATCAATGCAGCTATTCAGTGACATAGACAAGCTGGTAGTCCAAACTGACTCTTAAGTATGTCCATCTTGAATGGAAAACACTGCCCACAGGAATTGCAGTTAGGTAAATAGGCATTTATGTGCACACTCCTTAAAATGCTACAGAGGCTTGTATGCTTTTTATCACCGTATGTTTTCTTCCCATCCTTTGTCCCAGATGAATCTTCTGTTCTTAGAGTTAAATGGTAAAATACTTAAATGCTAATATTTCTCCCTGCCACAAGCTTGAAGGAAGAGAAAGGGGGGAGAACAAAAAAGGAAGGCACTAGAAGAAAGAATTCAACCTCACATCCTCACTCTGAAATTAGCTCCATTGTCAAAAGAGGACAGCTGTATCCTGATTTCAAGAATTTCATGTTGGAATAAAGCAGGTTTTGTTTTGTTTTTTTGAAAAAAAATATCATTGTGTTACTTCAAACAGACCCAGAATGGTCCCTGCGCAAACCATTTTCAGAAGTCTTGTGTAAGTAAGATAAAAAGGCACCATTTCTGAAGAGCTGCTTTTATGGGCTAGGTCAGAGTGCTCTTTCCATGTGGTTCATTCCCAGTCGAATTTCCTAATAGCCTATCTCCGCAGCTAACAGATGCCCAGCCTCATGTCGGAACCAACTCGAGCCACCACTGAGATGCTATCCAGCTCCTTTCTTATTGAGCCGTTTCCCTAGCAGATGGTGCAGTGCTGCAGGCACACTCCTTCCTGTTAATTACCAGCCTTAGCTACAGATGGAAATGTCAGTCAGCCTCACAGGTCCTGGTTCCTGCCATTGCCTCAGTCCATAGCCCTCTACCTAGGCAAGATGCTGCCAACACACACCATGTGTTTTGTGACTGCTGACTAGGCAGGCAACAAAAAACAACTTGCCTCATGAATATTCATGGAGGAATGTTTCCGGTTCTGTTCATCTGCGATGCTTATAGATCTGCTTAAAGGAGACTGCACCTTCCAAAGCTCCATGTGCCCCTTGTTTTACTTCAGAGCAGAGTTGTGAGTTATCAAAGTAGGTTGCTATGGCAATCTGTAAAGAATGATTACGTGCCTACCAGCCATATAGAAGCACCAATTTCTCACTAATATTTCTATCATTTTTTAAGTGCCATTTAATCACACATATCTATGTATATCACTAGATGTATGGAATCTCTCTCTCTCTCTTTCTCTCTCTCTCTCTAATCTGCTTATCTGCCTGAGTCTCCTTATAATAACAGACCAACAGCCACCATGCTGAAGAGATTAGCTAAAAATCCGTAATTTTCATTAAACTCTGATTGTCTCATTAGCTCCAAAGCTCCCAATATTAATTCCCTGTTCTTCCACAGAATTTCAGTATATCAATATGTTAACTCATTAACATTTTTCCCCTAAAAGAGTTTCTGAAAACCTTTTTTAGTACTCAAAACTCTTCGTATTTAAAATATTTTGAATCTTATTTGGGAAAGATTTAAGGAAGAGAAGTTTTACTCTAGAGGGACAACTATAGTTGTCAAACAATTGGGGCGGCTTACAACAATTAAAAATTCCATACAACACAGAATAAACATCCCAACCCCCCCCTCTTAAAAAAGTATTAAACCACAGATCAGTTAAAAAATACATAAAACCACATAAAATAAAAAATGAAATAACAGAAAAGGCTGTAAATGAGTCAGGGCAGTAACAAGAGCCAAAAGTGGAAGAGGTAGAGCTGGTTAAACTCCTGAGGCTGGGAATCTAGTCAGCGAAGGCCTGCCGAAAGAGATCTGTCTTCACAGCCTTTTTAAAGCTGCTTAGGGTTGTAATCTGATGGATCTTGTCCAGCAACCTGTTCCATAGTCTGGGGGCAATTACCGAAAATGCCCCCTGGGAGGTTGTAGACAGCCTTGTTTTCATTATGCAAATGACCAAGGGTTTTGAAAAATAACCCCAGCACTCAGTATATGCATTTCTCATATTATCAGATTCACTTGTTTGCAGAGTGGTTCAGTGGTGTTTGGTGGCTCCCATATCAGTGGGATGGGGGATCTATTCCAGTATTAATCCAAGCTTTCAAAGATGCTGTCCAGGGTACTGAAATAAAACCCCCAAATAGGTTCAGTACCTTGGAAAGATCCTTTAAAACGTGCCCAAATTCCTTGTGGATTTCTTGTATCTAACTTGGGAGCCACTAGCCAGCCATTACTAAAATGGCTGCCACATATGTTCTTCCATTTATTTTGGTTTCAATCCAGTATTAACCTAAAAACCTAGGGTACCATCTAGAAACCTAAGAACTATAGGCAAAGGATTGTTGGTGGTTCCACCAATGCATATAGCTCTGTCAAGACTGCAAGCCTTTCAGGACCTGACTCCCCATTTATGGAAGACTCTTCCTTTGTATCTCTGGCTGGAGGAGGATCTTATCCATTTTTGTGAAGATTTCATGGTCTTCCTCTTTAATTTGCTGTATTAGAGGCTCATTCCCACTTGCATTTCAATCTGTTTGTGAGTTGCATTGACAGTGGGTCACTGAATCAATTCAGGCTGATGCGTAGTTCCCACTATAAAAGCAAATTATTTTATTATTCCATGTCTTTCTTGACATGATTGTCGTTCCCACTAGGCATTCCATCCCGATCTTTTTTTAAAAATGTCATATGATGCACATCTATGCATCATTGGTGATGCAAGGAAGGAGGGAGAAGGGAGAATTTGATTCCCCAAATCAAAGCCCCAAACACTGCATGCCTTGTAGTTCTGCTCAAAATGGAGGACATTTCCAAACCAAAGCTCAAAGTTCCCCTGACTGTCCTCCATTCTCTAAGTGATGCTAAGAATGGAGGACCTTCAAGGGAGTAAGTAGGACGTGACCAAAATAATAGCTGAAAGCACTCACATAGAAATGCATGCTTCTTAGTGCTGCTGAAAATGGAACGGGGGCTTTTTGCAATTCCTCCTGGACTGGAGGAGGTTGAAATGGAGGACAGGTCCTGGAGAAGGAGACCATCAGGTCACCCTGGACCTCTCCCTAGAGCTGGGGGTCTCTGTGCTTGCCCCAGTTCCTCTTGGTGTGGGGAGCCTCCAGGGGGGCTCTCTGGGGTGTGGGGTGGTGTTTTGGGTGGGATCACTGGTGCTGGACTGGCAGAGAGGAAGGAAGGGGGCTGGAGGTGGAAGGGAGTTGTGTATGTATGGAGGGGGGGTTCCAGGAGGAGAGCCATCCCTGGGAGCCACCAATGGGTATTTGGAAGGGAAAGCCCCCCCACACACACACACACACATACCTCCCTCCCTCCAAATGTGCTGCAGGGTCTGGAGAGAGAGAGAGAAAAAACTGATGCAAGGAAAGAGGGGGAAGGGGGAAGGGAGGGCTGAGAGGACCGGGCACCCTCCAAAAAAATGGGGGGCATCCAGGAAAAATATATATATATGGAGGACATCCCCAAATCAAAGCCCAAAACACTGCTAGGAATGTCAATGCATACCTTTTAGTCCTGTTCAAAATGGAGGATATTTCCAAACCAAAGCCCACAGGTCTCCTGAATGTCCTCCATTCTCTAAGTCATGCTCTGAATGGAGGGCATTCTGGGGAGTAAGTAGGATGTGACCAAAATAATAGGGGGCTGGAGGTGCAAGGGAGTTGTGTGTTGTTAGCGAATGTGCTCCATTTTTCTTATATATTTTAGCCATGTGGAGTTCCCTATGACCCCAGCCTGACCCTTGGGAGATGGCAGCCATAATCCCCTAAATGTAAGGTCAGGTAGGCAAGCTGAAGTTGCTCAAGACCACTAAAGATTTCCTGGACAGGCAGGTTTTGGGAGTTGCCCTTGGGAATATCCCATTATATTGGGAAAAGATATATAATGGAGTTTGTTTGTCTTAGTCTCACACTTAATGGGACAGTGATCAGATTTGATTGCACCCCTTTCTCTAGCTTCCTTTCCTTGATAGTTTTGAAACCAAATGCATTGTTTAGACCAGGGGTAGGCAACCTTTCCCCTTTAAAGGCTGAGGGACTTCAACTCCCAGAAGCCTCAGCCACGTTGGCCAATAGTCCCATGTTGGCCAATAGCTCCTGGGATTCTGGGAGCTGAAGTCCCTCGGCCCTTAAAGGGGAAAGGTTGCCTACCCCTGGTTTAGACTATGCCCAGACTTAGGTAAATAATGGTAAACCCATCAAGCCTTTGTCCATCTATTGTTTGACTCATGGCCAGAAGGCAGAAATTCCCTATAAGAACCCCTGGATTTTAGCAGACCTCATGCTACCTTGGAAGTGCATGCTGAATCCCTGTCAGTCTGTGCTCTGAGATATTTCCCGCGACCCCCCTCTCTTGCCGGTCGTGCCCCTTCCATGGAACTCATCCTCATTCACCGCCAGAAGGCCAGAAGAGTCCCTCTGGCATGAGTATTTCCCCCTCTATCCTGGTCTCCCTCTCTGCCTCCCCTGCTCTCGCTCTTCCCTGCTTATTCTACTAGTGTGTGTGTGTGTGTGTGTCGCATTTGAGTGTTTGCTTATTTTTTTAATAAATATTTTCAAACTTTAATTGGAGTTTGGTCCATTTTAGTGTCATTCCTTGTCAGAACTCTTACATCTCTGGTATACAATTGGACAAGATCTCTGAAGCAAAGTTGGGTGCTTCACTCTCAAATCTGAGTTAATTATAAATTCCCCAAAATTAGGCTGTGTTTTCCAACAGTGTGTATGGAGGGGGGGTGTCTTTTGCCAGGCTGTGAGCCAGATCCAGGAAGGCTAGGCATCCTCTATTTCCAGGAAATGTCCTCCATTCCAACCTTCTGTCCAGGAGGAATCTCAAAACATCCTCCACTTTCAACATGACAAAGAAGCATTCCCTCTCTTTTTTCCTTGTATATCCTCCACTTTGCAGTGTCTTGTCCTCCTTTGCAGTGAGGTGCAAAGGTGACTCACAACACACACACTTCCTGCATTGAGGAGATCTGCATTGAGAAGTGGGAAAGGAGGCTCTGGGCCCCTGATGCTTCAATGCATCCCTCCTGACTCCTCTGTCTGCCTGGCCTCCCTTATCCATGGTGACCAGATCTCCTCACCACAAAGGAGGACAAGGCAACCCCTCCCCCAAAATGGTGGACACTCCAGGAAAAAGGAGAACATTCTTAAATCAAAACTGCAACACACTCTCACATAGACATGTCCATCCATGCTTCCCTATCATGGTACAAAGGGAGGACATTGGGGAATTCCACAGCCCCATGGAAGTCAAAAGACAGCACTGCGGCAGCACTGAGAAAAATGGCAGCTTGCCCAAAACCAGGGGTGGGATGGGTATCACCCCTCTGCCCACCCTAGTCGCTCCCCTCCAGTGTGATGCGATTGAGGTCCATTGTTCTCACTTACTGAACAATCTTTCTAATTGATTCTCTTCAAAAGAGCACATTTTTGCATTTGTCTCACTTCAAAGCAAGTCCGAACGATCACAGCCGCATCTGAAACCATTTCCATTGTGAACAAGGCACATATAAAGTGATCAGCAAATCACTTCAAATCTTAGTGGGAATGGGCCCTAAGCTCATGAGTGTGCCTAAGGTTGCCAAGATGATTAGCAATTTGTGAGGTGGTGGGGATTTTACCTTTAGTATATGATAGTGTTTGTTTTATTGTTTTGTCCTTGATTATATGTGTCTGGTGTTCCACCCTTCGGTGAAAAGGGAGTTATAAATCAACGTTGTTGTTATCTCTATATACAGATATTTTTGGGGGGAAAGGGAGAATATTAGTAGCCATGGCATTATCAAATTGTCTGTTTGGCAGTGCTAGGGCCCCTCATATTCCCATCACCTTCAATGTGCATACAGTTTCCCTCTTGCATATGGAAGAAGTCTTTCCCTAATTAAAACCCTTGAATTACACCTCATGCTGCAGCAGTGTTTCCCAACACCTTCCAGAGAACTGGACTACTACTGCATCATCCCAAGGCAGCTAAAGATGATGAGGCTACTGATAATGAGTGTTGTAGACAAGACATCTGAGCATACTAGGTTACAGAAGGCTATTCTAGACTGTTTCCATGGAAAATATAAACTGGCTTTGGTCCTGTATGACTCTGTAACATCTAAAGTAACATCTAAAATTGTAACACCAAACAACCTATAGTGGTAGAATTCAAAGATATAGCCATGTTAGTCTGTAGAATCAGGACGTAGAGAGATCTTTGAGACTAACTGAAAGAAAGAAATTGGCAGCATGAAAGAAATTGGCAGCAAGGTTCTACAAGATCCTCTACGTACCAAACAACCTAGTTGACTATCTGGAACTGTCTTCATGGAGTGCCTGGAAGTATGGATGAGCAAATCTATCTTTCACTTTCTCTCACATTCAGTTTTTAAAAGAAAGCATATTCCTCCCCCATCCCCTCTCACAAGCAGCAACTGCTATGAAAGACTGGGGTCTGTTCTCCTATCAACTGAGAAATAACTGACTCACACTTCCACTCCCTCCTGGATGCATTATCTGACTCACACTTCCACTCCCTCCTGGATGCATTATTCCACTCCCTCCTGGATGCATTATCTGCAAGGAGAAATTGCAACAGGGATCCTGCTGGTTGCTGTCACATCAGATACTGATCCCAGGAGGAGGTGGAAAAGTTGTCAGTTGCTTCCCAATTGACAAGGAACAAACCCCTGTTGTTTGTAGTGTCTGGATTGGCCCAGGAGATACTACCTAGCTATTTAAGTAAGAAGATTACTACACATGGCTTTTAAACTGTGATTACACCCGGGGGGGGGGGGGGAGACTTTGGTGATATTTATCACACAGCAATTACTCCAACATGTAGCTGCTCTGTACCTGACCAATAGTTCCTCAGCTGCTTTTGAGTGACAGGGAAAACCCATCAATGACCTCACATTCATGAAAGTCCCCAGATATGAAACATCGCTGCCAGCCCAGTTGCACAATTGGTGGTCACGTGGTGCCAGTGTTCCCTCCTCTTCCCCCTGCTCCTATTCTCCCTCACTATCCCCAAACAGCCTAGTTCCCTGTTTTGTTTTTTTTGTTTTGTTTTTTTGTTTTCTTTGCTTTTTAACTTAACATGTAGTGACTCTCAGTAGCAGAGCTTTGCAATTGTGTGAAAAAAGGAGAAAACAAAAATAAAAAAATAAATGAAAGGCATGTTGGGTAGGGCATTAGACAGGGAGTAGGGGTTAAGGGAGAGTCAGGAAGAGATTTTGGCAACAGCTCAAGTTGTGTAATTCTGAAGATGGGTGACACTGGCTGCTCTGAATGCAGTATGTTCCTATTTGTTTTCACTGACATGGTTCCTGTGAGAATGGGGCTCGTGTGGTATAGCCCAGCCTATGCTGTTTATATAGCTAAGCATGTAATAGAGAATTATGGCCTCAGTAATTTTTAAAATAGGAATAAGATAAGCTTTTAAAAATTATTTTTTGAAGACTTCATGAAAAAATCTCCCCTCTGATTAAAGTGTTCCATTGCCCCCTTAGCTGAAAATTAGAACAAAACCCCACATGACAGAGTGATAAGATATTAGCATGATTTCACCACCTTACATTACTGACCCATTACAGGGACAGCTTTTAAAAGTGCTCATCTCTTCTTTATAAAATAAAAGGTCCAAGAGCTGAATTCTAGCAATTACATCCAAGAAATCTAAATTTTCAGCAAGAATCAAACCAGTAAGGAACTTTTCCAGAATCCTGGAGAAATAATAGGACAGAACCGTGCTGTTCTGCTTATTTCTACTGAGGATCAAGTAAAAGAAAAAACAAAAACAAAAAAGAGAGATGGTGGTTAGCTCAACTAAAGTTCACCTGAATGTTCCCCTCTGTGCTGTCGTGTGTGGTCAAATGCTGGAACAATTAGAGAGCCATTTAGGGTGTGAATCCTCTTTAACTTTTAAAAGAGAATGGGACTGCTTGCTGCTTTACACCATCATTCAATCAACACATGAGCACAAACTAGCAGAAAAGATCAGAAATGAGCTCACACCTCCTCCAGCAATCATTGTGTGCCTAATTAGGAAAAATCTTATTTCACTTTTTGATTAAAGCAACAAAAACACACTTTAGATTAGGATTTAGATGATTAGTGTCTTTCCAAACTAATCCCACTACTTTTTAAATGATCTCAGAGCCTATATAACCTGAAGGAACCCGATCCTGTCTGATCTTGGAAGCCAAGCAGGGTCAGCATCGTTTAGTACTTGCATGGGAGTCGATCAACAAATACCAGGGGCTGTAGGCTATATTTCAGAGGAAGGAACTAGCAAACCTACCTCTGAGTATACTTCACCCAAGAAAGCCCTATGAAATTCAAGTGGTAGCCATAAAGTGACAGGTGACTTGGAGACGCAAATACACACATAAAATGACCTCCCTTCTTTTTTGATCTTTGTATCATTTTCTGAGCAAACAGTCAAAAGTGCAACATTTTGTTTCTAGGAAACTGCTGTATCTCTCCCAAACAGTGTCTTTATTATGATGATGATTATGGGATAAATTGTGCTTGAATTAGCATAATGTGCACTGATTTGGTTTGGGTGTGATTTATAGTGCAATTCTATGTGTGTCAATTCAGAAGGAAGCCCTGTTGAATTCATTGTGAAGCTGTCATAATTACTGAGGTAACACATTTTTCCTTGTTCAGCCTTATATATATGATTTATATATAAATGTGAGGTAACAAATTTTTCCTTGTTCAGCCATATATATATGGCCTTGTGTGCCTTCAAGTCAGTTCTATCTTATGGCTATCCTAAGGTGAACCTATCACACTTTGAAATATTTTAATAAATCAGACCTGCACCTTGGCAGTAGCCATGAGCCAAAATTAAAATAGGTTGACCTCTTTGGGCCACAGATGGGTGGGGTGGGGTTGGAGCTGCCTTTGGAGCCCTGCCTGACAGTCACCTCACAAGACTAGGAGGACATGGTGATGTCTGAGGTGGTGCGCTTGGAGTCCCTGGGACTCAGAGGACATGGGGTGTGTGTATGTAAGGTGGTGCCCTCTCTGTCCCTGGGACCTGGAGGACTGGGTGGTCCCTGGGACTCAGAGGACATGGGACTGTGTGAAGTGTGCCCTGGGACTGGGAGGATATTGGGGGGGGGGTCCTCTTAGTCCCTGGGACTTAGAAAGCATGGTGTGTGTGTGAGAGGTGATGCCCTCTCTGCCCCTGGGGTTCGGAGGAGGACATGGGAGTGTGTGAAGTGGTGTCCTCTCAGCTCCTCAGACTGAGAGGACATGGGGGGTGAGGTAGTGCCCTCTGAGGGTCACCATAAGTCAAAAACAACCTGAAGGAACAAGAACAACAACACATTGGAAAAGGCAGGGTGGTGTAAAGGTTTAAAGTTGGAGACCAGGGTTTGAATCCCCTCTCGGACTACTGGGTGACCTTGGATAGTCACACTGTCTCAGGCTCAGATGAAGACAAGGCAAACCCACTCTGAACATAATTGTGCCAAGAAAATCCTATGATAGGATTGCAGTAAGTCGGAAATGATTTGGAAAGCACATAAAAATAATGCATAGGATTGCCATAAGTCAAAGTCAACCTGGAGGCAATGAACAACAACAAAATGCTATTTTAGGACCCAGCCTGGATCTGAGGCCTCTTGGGACAGAAGGCTTGGGGTCTCAACCACCAGGGAGGGCACCGAAGGAAAGGGGGTGGGAAAGCCCCTCAAACCTCTTTCTTTCCCCCTTTCTTGCCACACTCTTTTAGCCACACCTCTCCCATCTCATGGAGCTACCAGCTGGCTCCCCCAATATTGCCACAAATGAGTTGGCTAATTTTTGTTGTAATTACTCAACAGACCTGTCCTCCCACTGCTATTTCTTCCTGCCTGGACTGCCCAAGGTTTCTGGGACAGCAGCAGCATGGCCATAGCAATTGAATGCCAGGCTAAAGTGGAGCCTTCCCACCCCCATTCTCTTTCTCCTCCTCCTTGTCCTCTCCCTGGGTGGTTGTTCAGACAGCCAGAGAGCTGTGGTTGCCTCATGCTGGTGATGCCATCACTGGAGCCACCACACAAGGCTTTGGAGGCATGGAGAGGAGGCAGTGCCTTCAGAGGAGGAGGAGGAGGAGGAGGAGGAGGACTGGCCAGCTGGCCAGCCAGGCAGACAGTAAAAGAGAAGAAAACTTGCATCCTCCACATCCCCATGAGCCGCACAAAATGCTTTGGGGGGCTCGCGGGCCATATGTTGTGCAGGCCTGTAATAAATGATCAACTGTCATAATTAGTTTGCTGTTATTCTGGTGCCAGGCAGAGCCATGTTCTCAAGAACGTTTTAAACTATTTTAACAGGTTTTAATCTGTATTCTTTTAACTTGTTAAATTGTTTAATACTGTATGTTTTAGCCTATAAAATGGTGGTGCAGTGGTTAAATGCCAGTACTGCAGCCACTAACAGCCACAAGGTTGTGAATTTGATCCTGCAGAGTTCCAGGGTCCACTCAGCCTTCCATCCTTTTGTAGGTCATTAAAATGAGTACCCAGCTAATTGGGGCAATTGACTTACACACCGTAAACTGCTTAGGGAGTGCTAGTTCACAGGTAAGTGGTACAGAATTGTACAGTGGGCTCTTGTTATCTGCTGGGGTTTCTTTCCAGGACCTCCCATGGATAACAACATCTATGGATGCTCAAGTCCCATTAAATAAAATGGTATAGCAAAATGGTGTCCCTTATCTAAAATGTTATTGTTATTTGGAATTTATACTTTTAAAAAATATTTTCAAGCAATGAATGCTATTGCCATTGCTATATTAAACTGGGCATCAGATTATTGAAAAGAACAAATGCTTGGCATTTCTCTGTGATTTTGAAAGAAACAGTTAGCTACAGCGAAATAACATCCGGAAAATAACCTCTGAGGTAAAGAGAAAAATAGAGGTGAGCCAAATGATAGTCCCAATTTAACAAGAAAGACGTCAGTTGGGGTGAAGACCATCCCCCCAGACCATTCAGATCCACCCACTGGAAGTCCCTCCCACAGAATGTGATTGGGCAGCTGGGGCACCCAGCATGCCAAGCAGTCTCTGGAAGGGACAATGTGAGCCAAATCACTACCATCTCACCTGTGCCATATGGCCAAAACAGGCGGTGGGGTAAAGGGGGCCAAAGTAGGTAGACTGCACCCTTAAAATCCCACCATTTGGACAACAGTGTTCACTATTATATTTAAAATATGTATGCTTAAATATTAATAGTTACAAGAAACTGAGATTTTCCTCTTTGACACATCTGGCTAAATCATATTTAACTTCTTTTAAAAGTTGTTTTGCTTGAGGCTTTTAAATCTAGTTCACTTTAAAAGATGAATAATAGGACAGGGAAGAGAGAGATGACAGATGTTTGTAAAATTAGAAACCTATTTCATAATATTACATACTCCCCAACTGTCCCAGTTTGACAGGGACAGCCCTGATTAATCCTCTGTCATCTCAGTGAGTAGTTTGCACTCAGCTAACTCAGTGAGGGAGGAGAGGAGAGCAAGAAATCTCATCCTTCCGTGT
Organism: Phrynosoma blainvillii; assembly: GCA_026167975.1. Classification (NCBI taxonomy): domain Eukaryota; kingdom Metazoa; phylum Chordata; class Lepidosauria; order Squamata; family Phrynosomatidae; genus Phrynosoma; species Phrynosoma blainvillii. The sequence continues at coordinate 174,551,079 of JANUYF010000001.1, forward strand.
ACTCTTGGGCAAATGCAAAGAGATTCAGCCTCTCCCAGCTTGTCTATTCTTCCTCATAACTTTTGCCATCTTGACCACATTCTGATGTTGTTTGCCCATATACATCCCAGTTTCATCTGTGAAATGTTGCAGAGTATGAGGTCCTCCAGTGAAGCTTAATGTCAAGAGAAGAAACAACTGTTTATTCACTCTAATTTGCTACCACAAATTCCTTAGTCTAAGTACCTGGTATAATTGGGCCTTCCAATCAGAGCTTGGAAAAGTTACATTTTTGGAGTTCAAATCCCAAAATCCCCCAGCCACCATGGCCACTAAGAACATAGTATCTGTTCTTCTGGCAAAGGAGGGACAATATTAGATGAAAAACAGAGCCAATTCACTCAAATAAAGTTCCCCCTGCATTGGTAGAATTGATTAGTTTCGCGCTGCCTATGACAAACAATATGCCTGCTCTTCATTATGGTCCTCATTAACAATTCTAGCTTAAATAATGATTTGTAACAGTTTGCCCAGGACACAAGTTAGGCTGAACTCTGTAATTTCCTGGAGCTTTTCCAAAAATAAAAATGTGTTACATCGGTCATCCTCCAGTCTGCTGGAAAGAAGGCTGATTTTAGTTAGATGTTACAAGTTTTGATTTAAGGGATCCATGACTTCTCAATAATCCTGAAGTGAATTCTATGTGGCTCTGGTGAAATGCAAATCGATTCTAATCGATTCTACCGATGCAGGGGGAACTGTATTTGAGTGAATTGGCTCTGTTTTCCATATAATATTGTCCCTACTTTGCCAGAAGAACAGATACTGTGCCCTTAGTGGCCATGGTGGCTAGGGGATTTGGGGATCTGAACTCCAAAAATGTAGCTTTTCCAAGCTCTGATTGTCATTTTAAAATGACAATTAGCTTTAAAATGTCTTCCATTCTTCTCTTGTTTTAAAAACTCATAGGACTTTATCCCACCAGGCTTGAATGGCACCACAATCACTTTTGTGTGAAAAATACACAAACATACTGGGTTGGGGAGAGTCATTATTGCATTATTATTGCACAGTTCTTCAAAATCGCCATAGTGCTCCTTCTTTCTTGGCCTCCATAGCCCCTCCTCCCTGCCCTATCCCCTTCCCAGCATACTTTTCAGTCTTTATTTGTCACAACCATGCCTGCGTGCATGGATTCTACCAGGTTTTTATTGCTGTTGGTTTAAATGTTTTAATTATTATATAGGTTGTAGTTGGTAGGGGATTGTGTGTATGTTAATAGTCATAGCAAATAGGTTAGCTGGTATGGGGGCTGGAAATAATTGTAGCAGGCAATGATAGTTTTGAGAAAGTTGGGAACTTTCCAAAACTTACATGTTTTGGAACATGTAAGCTGTGGGATGTGGAGAGATGGTGTCTGGATGTAATTGAAAGGAGGCTTAATGGGTGGAAATGCCTGAGTTGAAGAGAGATAGGGCTGGTGAGAAGGTTTGGAAAAGGGGTGCTGACTTGATGGGAGAAAATAGACATGGGAATTGGAGGTGGGTGCTATTTTTGGCACCAAGGGTGTTGCGTGGAGTTTAATGGTTAGGGGTTTTAAGATATTGTTTGGCTTGGAGCAGGCAGTTCTGGCTCAAATGCTGATTGGTGAATTTCTGATTATGCATTCTCAATAAACTTTTTGTTGGCTTAACTCACTGGACTTATTGATACACAGAATTCCTGAATTTGCTCAAGTCTGACAGTATTCATTTTTATTTGTAGCACAATTTTGCTCCTATGGCAATCTGCTAAATTAAGAAAAGAAAAGAAATTGGAAAAAGAGAAAGAAAAATAGCCTGCTTGGGAATAATGAGAGGGAGAGGACCATAATCTTGCCCACTTGCACCACCTGACTGCCTGCATATCGGAACTGCAGCAGGAGAAACTTATCACCCAGGAATCAACAGTAGAACAGTAGCATGACTGGAAGGCATTGATGGGTTCTGCCCATCAAAGAGAAGGAGCGCTCCAGCAATGGATGGACTACAGACCAGCTGCTCGACAGGCACTGCATTGTGTGATAAGGTATGGTCACAGATGCACTTATCCTGTTCTAATTCTTCTTTTCAAACCTCCTGTGGTAAAGTCCCTAGATGGCCACTTTGGGGAAGAGGATATGTACAAAATCAGGATCGGAGAACTTGTGTTGCATTCAATATCATGTTGCTTTCAACTTCCCTCAGCATCAGCCAGCATGGATGATTGCAGTTATAGTCCCCCAGTGTGCACTATAAATTAATCACTAGTTGGACCATCATTTTCTTATGATGATAGTTTGCTCACAGTCTGTCTCCTACAAGGGGATGGGTAACTGTTAGAGGTTTGGAGACCTTGGAGTGTTGCACCTATCTCTGTAAACTCACACAAAATTTTCTAAATTATTATTTATTTATTTTTTACAAACCCAGGAAGAGACTTGGAATGACCAGGAAATCAACTGTTTTAAAAAGGCCTCTCCTGGACCTAGAAGAGCCACAAGGAACCAAAAATATGGCAAAATTCCTATATGCCCTGTAGAAGTCATTTGGAGACACTTGAGAGCAATTCTTTTCTTGGGGGAAAAAAACCACCATGCAAAATGTGACCCTAGGTCACATGTGACTCATAGGCTGTACTTTTCTCATCTCCATCCTACACTCAAAGAGAGAAATTGGGTGAGTGGAGAACAGACAGACAGATAGACTTGTACAATTTATATCCCATTAAGCCAGCGCAGAGATGATTACCAGAGATTCAAGTCTACAAAAATTGCAACCAGCTAACCCAGATCTGAAATTAGGGCCCATTGGAACAAATTAAAATGTAATCCAATCTCTCTGATTTAAAAGCTCTCTGATTGTGGTGGTTGTCGTCTTATAGGCACCACCTAAAAGAAAACAATGAAGGATCTGAGAGTTTCTTCCAAACTCATGAAAACATTCTGTTTCTCATATCAACCATTCTGCTATTCTTTCTTGATAGTGCCTTTGCAGACTGCCAGAAACAGTGCAAATTGAGTCCACGTTAACTGCCCTGACTCAGTGCTAGGGAATCATGGGAACTGTAGTTTATTGTGGCACCAGTGCTCTCTGACAGAGAAGGCTCAATGTCTCAGAAAAAAATACAATTTCCATGATTCCCTAGCACTGAGCCAGGGCAGTTAAAGTGGACTCAATTCTAGCAGTCTGCAAAGGCCCTGAATCTCGCTGCATTGAGATTTCAGGTCCAAAACCTGAAACCAAGGGTCAGCCCCTTGTGATAGGGATGGGTCCTTGAGATGCCACAAAGGTGAGGCAAACAATGGTTAAGTGTAGAGCTAGAATAGACACAATGGGCACAGAATTAAAGGGGGCCAGAATATGGTAAAACGCAGCTAAGCAGGGAACATGACAACCCAGAGTTGGGGAGGGATCCATATTTTGAGTTGAACATGCACACGTATGTTTGAGAAAATCTTTGAAATCAACATCACATGCACTCAAAGACTACAAATACACTTCAGTTTGGACTGTTTCTAGGTTACATTCTATAACTGGCCTGCTTTGGCTAGGGGATTGGTATATAAAGTAGTTTAATTTTATTGCTTTCCCCATCTTTTTTATTATTCTTATCACTTAATCTAAAATCCTATCCCCTAGCTTCACCCCAAACTGATGCCTTCCAAATGAGTTAGATTACAACTCCCAAAATTTATGGCTGGGAATAATAGGAACTGTAGTCCAACACATTTGGAGGGCAATAAAATGAGGACAGATGGTATGTACTTATATGGATTAAGCCACATTGAACTCAGACAGACAGACAGATAGACTTGGGTCTCTTGATTTTGGTATGTTTCATTGTCAGCCTTGCATTTTTTAAGCCTGGGGAAATGGCACTTCCAAATGCATTGTCAACCTTCCCTGGTTGACCCCTGGCATGGGCACACAGCTAGTTTTACTGAAACCGGGTTGTTATTGACAAGATTTTCTTTCAACAATGATTCATGAAAACATCTCTGCAGAAAGGGTGGGGGAGCTTTATTGAAAACTGGGAGAGAAAAATGACGCTGTACTAGTGATAAAGTGCTGCTGCTTCTTTGTTGTTAATTAGCAGCTGTTGCTTCCCTCAAGTAGCGCAAATTATTCTGCTGAAGGAACAAAGCTTCAAATAAGGAAGTCATTCAATTTGTTTACATGCAGTGATAGACAAAAGCATCTCACCTAATTTCATACTCCACAGGTTCAAAAATTCACCATTGATGTCAGGGAGTCTGGTGTTGTTCTTAAGGGGGGGGGGAAACCCAGTAAATCCAGAGGAAAAGGGTTATGACACTTAATTTTAAAAGCAAAAAGAGTCACAAGCTATATATGATCATCCAAAAAGAAAAGAGTAAAAGAAAATAATACATAAAAGAAATAAGAATCCCAAGGTTACAAACCTAGCAAGAGTCTTATTTATACTAGTGGTTCTATCAGTGACATTATTTCAACATTTCTAATCTTTTTGACTCATGCCACATAGAAAAGTTCAAATTAGTCTGAGACATCAATGCAAATGGTAAGTATTGTCTCTCTTTTTAAAACTGAACTGTTCAGAATAGATCATAAAAGGCTATGGAATGCCCTTAAAGACTTGGGAATGCCAACACAACTGATAGTCCTGATGAGGAATCTGTACTCAGGACAAGAGGCTACTGTCAGAACAAAACACAGAGAAATAGAATGGTTCCCAATTGGCAAAGGAGTCAGACAAGGTTGCATCTTATCATACTACCTGTTCAACATGTATGCAGAACATATGAAGGGGGGTTGTAAAGTAATATTTATCCCCCAGAAGTTATCATGGTATAGTGATAAAATATTGTCACTGTCATCATTGGTTCCTGTGTGCATGATGTTGAGCAAATCAACTCATTGCATCCTTTATTTTTGTTCCAGGTTGTACCAGAAGTGACTAAAGTGTAAGATGGAAAAGTATGAGGGGGTATTGTAAAATAATAATTATCACCAGAAGTTATTATGGTATATTGATGAAATTTTGTCAGTGTTATCATCACCAAGTGACTTTTTCTTTTCCCAAAAATGAAAAATCCATTGCGGGGTCACCAATTTGACAACACAGATGACATTATTCATGAAGTGGAAGAGTGGTTTAAGGTGCAATCTGTAGACTTCTCCAATTACAGTATTTGGAGGGTCAAGAAATGCTGGGGGAAATGCGTAAATCTGGATGGTGACTACATAGAGATAAGTTAACAACTACAAATCAAAACAAACTTTCTGTCAATTTTTTTAAAGGTGATAATTAAAACTTTATGATACCCCCTCATATTTATAAGAAAAGCAGGCTTGGACACAGAAGAAGGAGGAGTGAAAATAGGAGGGAGGAATATCAATCTAAAATATGCAGATGACACCACAGTAGTAGTAGAAAATTTCATAGACTTGGAACACCTTCTAAGGAAAATCAAAGAAAAAATGCAAAGGTAGGCTTAATGTTGAACATAAAGCAAACAAAAATAATCCTCCCCCCCCCCCCCCCCGGACCTTCATAAGTTCGACCTAGACGATGAAGAAATAGAAATAGCAAAAGAATTCTCATACCTGGGATCAAACATTGAAAGAAATGGGGAGTGCAGTCAGGAAATCAGAAGAAGACTAAGAATGGGGAGGGTGGCTATGAAAGAACTAGAAAAGATTTTAAAATGCAAAGATATACTACTCAGCACAAAAGACAGAATCATACAAGCCATCATGTTCCCTGTTACCAGTATGGATGTGAGAGTTGGACAGTTAAGAAAGATGATAGGAAGAAAATCAATTCATTTGAAATGTGGTGCTGAAGAAGAGTTCTGAGGATCCCGTGGACAGGCAAAAGGACCAACAAATGGGTCCTAGAGCAGATCAAGCTGGAAACCTCCCTGGAAGCCAAGATGACCAAACTGAGGCTGTTGTATTTTGGACACATCATGAGAAGGGAGGACTTATTGGAAAAGACAATAATGCTGGGAAAGGTAGAGGGAAGTAGGAAGAGAGGAAGGCCACATGCCGGATGGATGGAGTCTATTAAGGAGGTCACAGGTATGGGGTTGCAGGAATTATGTAGAGCAGTGGAGGATAGAGGGTCTCGGAGATGTCTCATCCATAGGGTCAAGCCATGAGTCGAGATCGACTCGCGGGCAGTTAACAACAAATTATTCAGTAAAATTGTGATCCTTATATATATATTTTTACTGTGTTATTTTTTAATGTGCAGTGCAACAATCAGAAGTAGGACTTCTCCTACAACTCCTTGCTACACCACAGAATGCTAGCAGTAGAGGGCTTGTAATGTCACCCTACAACAGCCCATTCACCAGCAGAGCAACTGTCTATCTCTCAATCTGGCTGGTGGTAGTTTTGTGGAGCCAGGTCAGGAGACAATATGTAATTACACATAATAATAATAATAATAATAATAATAATAATAATAATAATAATAATAATAATAATTTTTATTTGATACCCCGCCCCTCTGAGCGCAATTGAGGCGGCTTACATCATAAAATCAAACAGAACAGTTAAGAACAATTTCCTCCCCCTCCCCCCCTTAAAAAGTTATTAAACCAATTCCAAATTAAAACAAGATATAAAAAATGGATTCCTCCATATATAAAAACACAAAACAATACAAAAGGAAGAAAGTGCGGCAGGTATATAAATGCAGGCTTATAAGAGAACCTGGTCAACAGAAGGGGAGCATCTCGGAGGGAGATTCATAACTTCCCCTGTGATGTAAGATCTCTGCCATCGTTGTTGTTGTTTTTTGGGGGGGGGGCAAAACTGGTGGAAATAAAAAAAAGTGGAGAGGATGAGAAATCTCATGGAGGTTGAAAGGAAAGGAAACTTTGTGAGTATTCTTTACATTCATATGGGATAATGATTTTAGAATGCTCATTTAAAAATCAGTGCTGGAATCCTAAACATAAATATGGCAGAGAGCATGATGGGTGATTCATGGGCCTAACCAATTATGTTATTTAAGTGCTTTCAAAACCAATGAGATTTGTTACAAAATAAATATATGTTGTTTTGTCCTTGTAGAAGTAAGACTTTTAATTACTTCAACTGTAGACAAATCCACTTGCTGTTTTACAGCAACAGCTATGGCAAAAATGGCAGAAATTTTATTTAATTCAGAAATAATGTAGAAACAGAGAAGCTGAAGGCATGAACCATGTGCACTGTCTATACCTACTTTACACTCTCCAATGCCAGTTCCAGATACTACAGCAATTTTCTCAACAGTATTTCTTGCAGATGATCCTTTACTGCACTGAACTATAGGCAACACCCGGAAAAATGACCTTTTGGACTGCAACCCCCAGAATCTATCAGTCAGCATGACAACTAGCCAAGCTATTAGAAGTGGTTGTAGTTCAAAAAAGTTACTTTTCCAAGATCTTGTTTACATTTTATACACTATATAAATTCCATTCAACACTCTAGTAGAAAAAGGTTGGGAAGGCTTCAGAAAGAAAAATCAGTTCCTAGGTCAATTAATCATAAATATGCTGTTTGCTGCAGGCATCTGGAAAATCCTCATAGTTCCTAACTAGGATAAAATACAAATCCCAGCTACCTTTTTGATCGCCTGTCCTTGCAGTTCTAATCTTCCCACATTTTCCATCAGTGGGCCTCATGCTCATTAATGCTGTTTTTCTCATTGGGATCGAATTTGGATAATACTGACAATAGGCATGGCCCAGTTAAACAGAAAGCAGTAGGAAAAGAGAAACAGCACACTAAAGGTGGATTGAGTCAATCAAAGAAGCCACAACCCTGAGTGTGCAAGGCCTGAGCAGGTTAGTTGATGGCCAGAGCTTTTGGAGGTTTCTCATTTATAATAAAGAATCACTATCAGTCAAAATTTACATAACTTAACTTTACATAACTTAATAAAAACAGTGGCCATCATCTAATTGGGAAGCTGTTCTAGAAGGGAAAGTCTAAGGTTGGTCCACTAACACCATAAAATCTCAGTAGTGATATAAACGTATTTATCAGGTTAGTTGTATCCTGTAGTTAAAGTCCCTTAAGGAAAGTGCTCTAAATATTGCTATAATCCATAATCAAGTGAAGAAATTACCAGTGGTTAGTTGAGACTAGGTGGAGGATAAATCCTAAAGGGTAGCATGCTCCTACCCTGATTACAGTAATCATATAGGATAGATATAGTCATACCATGCAAAGTTTCTCTACTTTTTCTGTGAATCAGGAAAATGTGATATTAGATCTTTGGGGATAAAAGTATGGTGTGATATGTGCCTTCAAATCATTTCTGATTTATGGCAACCCTACGGCAAATTTATCACTGGGTTTTCTTTGCAGCATTTGTTCAGAGGGGGGTTCCCTTTGACTTCCTCTGAGGGTGGGAGAGTGTGATGTGCCTAAAGTCACTCAATGGGTTTCCATGGCCATGGAGGAACTCTAGAGTTGTAGTCCACTACTCAAACGGCTACACTACACTGGCTCTCTTAACTAAGTGTATACCTGCTCACATACAGCAAAGTGAGTGAGTACATGTTGACCACATAACTCCATAGATATCTGGATCCAACTCATTATCAAGAGCATCAGTTAGTTGAGCAGATGTGTTGACAGAGTAACCCTGGTCAGCCCTGATCTATATAGAGAGGCCATGTATAGGTCCACATAGCAGAATCAGGAAAATGTGATATTAGATCTTTGGGGATAAAAATAAAAATTGAGGGTTGAAAGTTACATACACATTAGCCATGCTCTAGGTCAGGGGTTGGCAACATTTGTTGCCGGGGGGCTTGAAGGGAGGGAAATGGCACGGGGGCTGGGTGGGCGGATGAGCACTTGCGCGTGTGCACTTTACCACCCCCTGCATGTGCATGCGCACGATGCCTGCCACCGTGCACATGTGTGCATGGGGGTGCCATTTTGGAAGGCCCAACGCTGCCGTGCACATGCGCACGGCACTGTTGGGCCTTCCAAAATGGTGCCTAAGCTTGCTCATGCATGTGCACAAGCGTGGGCACCATTTTGGAAGGCCGCAGCGTATGTGACCAGGTGAATGTGCCCGGTGCACGTGTGCTGCAGCCTTGCCAGGGCCCAGAGAAGGCCGCAGCATGCCTGCTCCAGGCAAATTTGCCCAGTGCAAGCTCGCTGCGGCCTTCCAAAATGGTGCCCCCGTGCGTGCGCAGCGCACAAGGCAGCGGCAGCGGGACCAGCCATGGGACGGTCAAAAGGCCTCCACAGGCCACAGGTTGCCGACTCCTGCTCTAGGTTGTCGACAATTGACTGGACCTTCTACTTCCAGGAAGATAAACAGAATTAGACAAGGATGACTAAGTGATGCAGCAATCTTATTCCTAAACTTCTAATTTTCCTCCTACTTTTTGTATAACATCCACTACATTGAGGAAAACCAGGAAGAGACTTCATGTTGTCAGGGGAAAAGTCATTTGGAAACTGCTGCTTAATAAAATAAACACAAAATTAATTTCACAAGAGGCTCTTTCTGTGAAACGCTGCCTCTTTCGCTGCAGTGCTGGTGATAAGTATTCTTTTAACATGGAAATTACCACTGTAGAACTGCCAGTGTGTGATCTCAGATCACTCTTTTGGCTTTGAAATCTATGCCTAATAGATATCCTGCCAAGTTCTTCAATAATAGAATCCAAGAAAACTTAGCTCATGTTCAGCTCCTGCTTCACATGGGGGCTACACCTACATACCTGGATAGGTGGCTTTTGCAAAGAAAGAGAAAGGCGATGTCGTTGCAAATTTGCTCATTTGCTGCCCAGCTGTAGCACCGTCTATTCGAAGCAATCAAATAAGAATAAAGTGAAGTAAGCAGCTGTATGGGAATATAGGCACATTTGGAAGATGCTCCAATTGTGTGTTTATTCCTAAATGCAGTGTGAGTGCAGTGTGACTAATTACACCACAGAGGAAAGCAGAAGCTCTCAAGTTAAAGTATTTGGATAATCATGTTTACTGCAGGAAAAGTACGTCGGCATTAAATAAGTCAAAACACAGCGCATCAGATTTGGAATGGCTCCATTGGTACTGCAAGACAGAATAAGGAAGTTGAAATGATATGAGTCTCATTTGTCTAACTAGAAGAACTACCAGGAAAGATAAACCATCTGCTTCAACTAACTCAGCCCCACTTGAAAATGATTCTTCTATGCGAAGAGAATGAACACACACACACACACCTCTTTATTTTACAGTTTAACTTGTCAGGTAGCAAAGTGCTAAGTGGTTGAAGAAACCAAGAGTTTTTCCATGGCCTTTTGAGATGACATTGATTCTGAATAACAATAATAATAATAACAACAACAACATAAAGTTAGCACATGAATCATTTGAACATGCCTCAGGTAGTATCTACATATGAGTTCATATTAGACAAATTCCTGGCCAAGATATTAATTTCAACCATAAAGAGATCTGAAATGGATGCCTTTTCATGTTATTCCACAGAGTGTAGAAATCTTATTCATTTATGTATAAACCTTCCTATACTGTTTTTCATTTTAAAATCACAGTGTTTCACATTAAAAAATAAATACACTAAAACTAGTAGCTAAAAGAATGAAACAAAGCCATCAGAAATTATTCTTTAAAAAAAAAAAACAAATAAAAATGGGTAACTGATAGTACTGACAGTAAGGAAAGAGATCAGGAAATTGTCTGGGTAAAACAATAGGCCTTCAGGTGGACGGTAGAAACATTCAAGAGACAGGGGCACCATTCCACACAGTGAAAGCAATGATAGAGAAAAGACTGAAGCAGATGGCCCAGAAGGAGTGATTTCCAGCCATTCTGGAAGTGATCACTCTGGGACCACAGTAACCAGACAGCCCACTCCTGAAGTGGGCTACTGTTATATCCCAAATAACCCCCTGGCAGGAGCAGATTAAATTCGCTACTTTTGCTGGCAGCTTTGGGTCACCTTAGGTAGCCTCAGAGCAGCTTCTTGCCAATTCAACAGTTTGCATCATCTAAACGCCATGCCCCCAAAGCAACTGGAAGCCACTTTATTTGGCCTGTCTGTTTTGGGCCAAAGTCTCTCTCTGCCCTGCAACCAAATGAGCATTCTTTGGTTGTAATACATTAAGCACATATACTTCCCCCCAAATATAAAGAACATGGTAGTTTGTACAAGAGAAGGCAGTTTCTCAGCCTGGTCTTGAACTGAATAGTGCCTTACACATCATAACACTTTGAATATGACTTGTTCATTTCAACACAATAGTAATATGTGTCCCCCTCCTCTTCTGCAGCCCAGAGGAATAATTCAAATTTCCTTGACTGAGATTCACACAGTTAAAATGAATGATTAAGGTACTGTTACTTTTATTACTTAAGAAACACAAAACTCATGTCCTAAGCATAGAATTTCTCACTAAAGTGCATGCCCCATTGCTTCTTTTGCAAAGTGTCTGCAAATTCTCACAACTCAGTCAAGCAAGTGCCAAATTTCAGAGCTCATAAATACTTGAGCTGAGCATCAAGAAAGCCCAAAATTCCATTATGTTTAACGAACAGCAATGAGCTAGTTTCACCACATGCCTAATGCTGTCCTAAAAGCAGGCCTGAATCCAGATTGAAATGGTTTTTGATAATCTATGTTGTCCAACAGCCTTTGCAACTGAACAGCTACCACTTTATCAAGCACCTTAGGTAAAAATAGGCTACTAGTACCATCTGGGTTTATAAAAGCCAAGATTTTAAAAATTTCCTCCCCTCCCCCCATACTCTGGCCATTTCTAAGGGTTCCAAAAGATTGGGGACTTCTACTTTGAGCAAAGACTGGTGGCAATTTAGGGATGTGCAGAACTTTTCAAAGAAACTATGGGGGGAAGCACACGAGTGCTTCCAGGACGCCGCGGGACGGTGTGCCGCAAGACCGTGGCATCCGCACCACGGCGCACTGTTGGCGCCTCTGAAAGGAGTGCTAAATCAGCGCTCCTTTCAGAAGTCAGTGAAAGTGCGCCCTAAAAGTGTAGGGCGCACTTTCATTGACTTTTCCGCCACAGCGTGTGCGGATGCTGCGGCGGGAGGTTGCCCTCGGTGCGCCGGCCGTGCGGAGGGCCGGCAGCTCCGAGGGCAACCTCGGGAGGAGGAAGGGGCACCGAGCGTGCGGCTGCCCCTCCTCTTCCCTGCCTCGGAGACGACCCTATTAGTCGTCTGCCGAGGCCCTATGTTGACCTCATCTAGAAACTCTGTTTACTTTCCTGAAAATCTCTTTGAGATTTTGCATAATGTTTGTAACTGGCCCCAATGTTTTATGTCAGGCCATAATTTAGAGTAACTCTGGACTAGGTTAGGAAAGAATATGCAAAAAATATTCAAAAACTGTATGAAAATTGTTTTCTAATGTGTAAGGAAACCTTGACAAGAAGAAACCTAGATAAGCAAGAATCTTCAGAAATAGGGGCTTATTGTGCATGAGAAATGCACATTCACATGCAGCAAGTTTGCTGCACAGAAATGCCATTTTCTGCATAAAAACCCCACATGTATTTATTTGGTCTTTTTTGCATTTGCATTTTTCAAATTCAAAGCTGCAAATAGTTCTCTCAGTTATTAAAAAATTATAATATTCATTCCTGTCTGTGAGAGTGACATTTATGATATCATTTTTTCTAATTACCTAATGCACTTTTATGGAAGCACCCTTGTCACATCTGAAAATGCATGAGTGGGTCTCCTGTTTCTCTCTACAAATATTTGCTTCTACAAATACCAGTAATTCACCACTAAAGATGTATGTGTGTGTGTGTTTCTCCCCTGGAGTGTGGGCTTATTATTTTCTTGCTAAAATTAAAAGTAGATCCATCCTGTAGATCCAACCACCATGCAGTATGGAGGATAGTAATGGGCTCTGGCCCTGTTGATCAGAGAGGGGACCCCAAAGTCTATCTAGCTGCCATAACCACCATTTCACACCATGTGATTCATTAACTTAGTGGAATTTACTGGAAGGTTTAACTTGCACTTTTTCCACCTCTGATTCTGCAGATTTTTCCTCCCCCTCTCATGGGAGATGGGGATACTGTATGCATGTGTGTGCACACTAAAGCATGTGAAGAGAATGTGAAAAAGAGTTCTTTAAAGGAAAGCTTTTATCCTAGGAAAGCAATCTTATGTCACCCAAAAGGATACCTTGTACATGAAGACACCTTCTTTCATGTGTTACTTAGGAGCAGTTACAAAAGGGGGTTGCAGAGTGGCAGAAATAGTGCAAATTGAGTCCACTTTTAGGGTTAGGGTTAGAGAATCATGGGAACTGTATTTTATTGTGGCACCAGAGCTCTCTGACAGAGAAGGCTCAATGTCTCAGAAAAAAAAAACCAATTCCTATGATTCCCTAGCACTAACCCTAACCCTAAAAGTGGACTCAATTTGTACTATTTCTGCCAGTCTGCAACCCCCCAAAATTACAAAAACAGCCTACATCATATTCAGCCAAGGTTAGATGAAACATAAAACCTAATGTGACTAGCTGAACATTCCTACTCTACTCACAGTACAGATGATGTTCTGCATCTTTGGAGATTCATGGGATGGTGGGAACCTGGACGCCTTTTCCAGCTACAACCAAGATTCCCTAGGGATGGTGAGGCAGGTGGTACCTTGCCTACTTCTCCATCAGTCCCAAAGTTTCTTTCTTGTGCCTTGAGACACTGTGTTTTATAACCTCTCACTTCGAAGTATCTCTGTCACACTTCTCTCCAAGGTGGTCATCCTCACAGAAAAATTGTCTCTCTTCAGTTCATTTGCTCCTATTTGAAGCTGTTGCCAAATAAATGTAACCTAAAACCATCACATTATTAACCCTTTGTTTACCTGGAAGAGAGATTAGGAAAGCACATTATCACAGGGGGTAAAAATGGATTTTATCAACAGCCACAGATGGCTAGTGCTGGATGAATGAGGTTGACCTACCATACTTATAATCACTGTGGTTCAGAAAGAGGCTAACAGATAGTGCTCCATTTCTGCAGGGAGGTGGACTACCTAGCAGCACTCAGACTTGAATGTCAAGCAAGGTTGAAGGGAAATGGGAAACAGTGCAATTAACAAATAAGTGTGATGAAATAAACCCAGGATACATTATTTGCTGCTGCTGTGCAGCATTGATAGCCAGGATGTGCAACCTTTGTCCTTTCAGATTGTCTTGGACTAAAATTCTTACAATGTTCATGGCCATAGTGCCAGGAGGAAGAGTTTCTGGGATTTGTAGACCCAAACATCTGAAGGACCAACATCTGCCATTTGTTTAATGTACAAATGTACATGTTTTCCAGGTTACAACTGGGTAAACACTCTGGATTATGACTCTGGAGACCAGAGTTCAAATCCTAGCTTGGTCATGTCAACCTATTGAGTGACCTTGGGTGAATCACACTTGCTCAGCCTCAGAGGATGGCAATGGCAAACCCCCCTCTGAAGAAACTTGCCAAGAACACCCTGTGATAGGTTTGCCTTAGGGTCACCATAAATCAGAAAATACTTAAAGGCACACAGCAACAAGAAACAAAGCACTCGTTGTAGACTGTCCAGAGTTAATGTAAATTTGCCAGGATGCCTTGTTCACTGAGGACCAAATTATTTCTCAGCATCATGGCAGCATATACTTTTCAGTCTAGTGTCCTTCTGTTTGATATCTCTCTTTAAAGAGTTAATATATTGTCGACTATAACAAAAAAGGGGGGGGGGAAATTCCAGTTTCTTTCAAATTATAGAGAACTCTCTTGTCTTTATTGAGATTTGAGTATATTTGCACTTTAAAACCTTCTCTCCCCCCAACCCCACTCCTCATAACAATAGTGCAGGTGCATTGCCCTTCAGTGTACAATGTATTTATCCTGGGAGGCAGGAAGTTGGTTTCACACCTGTTTCTTCTTTCTGTTTGCTCTTGGCCTGGCTAATTTTCTGAATGTCATGATTGGTACAGCTGAGGCTGTCAAAGAGAATTACCACTTTGCAACATGATGGTCTAATTCTGGCAGTTTGGATCTTATAACAATTTGCTTTTTTGTTCATCCTTTTTGTAACAGGGCTTTGTTGAGTAAACAATACAGAACATAAACTATGAGTGGTAGCAAAGAAAAAGAGACAAATAAGAGTTTTTAAAAAATCGCCTTATCAGACAAATGATGTTTTTCTAGAGATGTTATAGGAAATGAAATTACAGACTCTATTTTGTTGATCATATTTTTGCTGTGGGGAGAACTGAAAACTGGCTTGCCTCTGGAAAAGGCAATTCAAAGTACAGAACTTCTTATTTGTTAACAAGACGGAAGTGAAGTGAAGAAGAAAAACCTCTGAAATAGATGGAGAGGAATAACTTAAGAGATATAAACTTCAGATAAACTACCTGTAGCTCCCAGTACTCAGACATTTATATTACAAGAACCCTCTTCACTTTTCTACAGAAAATATCATCTTATTTCTGAAAATGGTAGTAAAAGTGGCAGTTGTCAAACTAGCTCTGTATTAATAAAGATGTTGGAGAGAACTTTAGGGTTGTGAACATTATGAGAGGACTTCTCTTTCAAATTCAAGCTAGTCAATATTACTTATATCGTATTCTAAATATGGATCGAAGAAACATATTTTTGCAGAATTCATTGTTGTTATTATGTGCCTTCAGGGCAACTCTAATAGCAGCTGTATCATAGGGTTTTTCTTATCTAGGTTTATTCAGGGGAGGTTTGCTATTGCTTTCCTCTGAGGCTGAAAAGGTGTGATTTGGCCAAGGTTGGCTTTTGCAGCTGAGTAGGGATTTGAATTCTGGACTCTTGAATTCCTAGTCTAATAATTAAAGAAAATATATAGACAAATTGGAGTAAAAAATGAAGTAATTTCAAATTCTGACACTAATTCCACTGAAAGCCAGTGCTGAGTTTAGATATTTCCTTTTATTCAACCAAAGAACCCCATTCTTTCAAAACAAGCCTTCGTTTCACACCATCATTCAAACTGAGTGACAATTCTGAATTCTTATTAGAATAGAAGAACATTTACAGTTGTCCAGTTTTGAACCATGTGAAGTGAATTATTAATTTTAAAATAAATTTTAAGCGAGGAAACCCCCTTCAGTTTGGATTTAATCAGAGATTTCTCTGATGAGCAAAAATACTTCAGTATATCATCATAGATGAGTAGTTGAAAAGGTCAAAGACCATGTATTTAATTTCAAATGAGTTTTTGTGTTAATTAAATGTTAGGGATTTATTGATGTTAATGCTTGGAAACTGAAATCACCTTTTGTGAAATAATCTGAGACAGACAGTTAAATAATATCCTGTGATGTTAAGATAATTTACTGATATTAAATTATTGAAATCAGGGGATTAGGTTAAGATAATTGTTATGACCCATGTGTATTAGTGCTGTGAATGACACAATGGGTAAATGTTTTCTAATTGTCATGATCTAATAGGGAAAGTGACTATATGAGTATGACTATATTATCTATATCTCCCCTCACCCAAGAATAAGAATTGTGTCCTTGTAATTGTTGCAGACCTGAATCAGAACTCTCTATATTACTGTTATTTTAGGAAAATATCATTTAATTCCAGTGTAGGCAGGGTTTTATTATTTTATTATTTATTTACATTTTTAATTTATAGGCTGCCTTTCTCCTACAGTGGAGCTCAAGGTAGCTTACGGAAGAAAATCATTTAAAAATTAAAAGTACAATTTTAAAAACAATTAAAATCATCACATTTAAAACAGTATAAAATTATTTTAAGTATACAAAAGTTTAAAAAAGTAAATAAAGCACCCTTCCCCTATAAGAAGCCTCCCTAAGAACAATGACATTAAAAGCCTGCTTAAACTGAAACAACTTTGCCTGCTGATGAAAGCAGGAAAAGGGCCAGTGTAGCCTTCTGCAGTAGGGAGTTCTGGAAGATGGGAGCAGCCACTGAGAGGGTTCTGTCTCATGTCCTCACCAAACAAGCCTGTGATGGTGGTGGGGCCAAGAGAAAGCCTTCTCCTGTAGATATTAGCACCCTTGAAGGTTTGTATAGGGAGATACAATCTTTCAGATAGTCTGGACCAAAGCTGTATAGGGCTTTATGTCATGACCAGCACTTTGAATTGTGCCCAGATATAAACCAATAGCCAGTGAATCTTCTTCTGATGATGATCGTGGGGATGATAAAAGAGAAGAATGCAGAAGTATATTTTCCCATTTATGAATGCATGTAATATTCTCACACTTTGTAAAAATATTATTTTCCACCCTAAATCTGGTAGTATGGAAAAAACAATCTAGAAAGAGCACTCTGCAGGTGATCAAGCAGACTAGAGTACCTGATGTGCAGGTGATCAAGCAAGCAATGTGGATTATATTTTATTTGTACATCACTAGTTCAGATCTTCCCCACCTTCAATTTCTGATATGACTGTTATGTACCTCCAAGTCATGTCCAACTAATAGAGACCCCAAGACAAATGTTTCACATTTTCTTGGCAAGATTTGTTCAGAATGGCATTGCTATTCCCTCCTCTGAGGCTTAGAGGGTGTGACTTGCCCAAGGTCACCCAATAGGTTTCCATTGCCAAGTGGGGATTTGAACCCTGGTCTCTGAAGTCCTAGTCCAACACCCAAACTGCTACACCACACTGGCTGTCATTTTCTTTCCCATACACTTGCATGTATATATTCACTGTTGAGTTATTGATATCTTTCTTGTCAGTTGTATAAATGTGGGCTGCTACATTTCAGATTTTGAAACATCCCTTTACTGGACTATAACCCACTACTACCAAGGACAATGGTGGCTGGGCACACTGGGAATTATAGTCCAAAAACTAATACCACAAAAAGCTCTGCCACAACTGTAACTTGTACAGAGTTATGAAAGTGATGATGATACAGAAACAAAACATCTTCCATGCAGAATAGCTCAATTTTTAATACCCATGCACCAGATAATGGAAATACTATTGGCTCATAAAGGAGAACATTTGTATTTGGTGTTTGTAAGCAAACTGTTGCCCACAAACTATTATTGTAGTGTATGTGTACATTCAAGGACAGGTGTTTCAATTATACTGATTGAGTTTGAAAGCCTGATAATTTCTTGCAAATAACAAGCATCAGTAAAATGAGCTGGTATACAACAGCATGACTTGCTGGTTCTCATGACATTTATCTCGAAATGTAATATAAAGTAAGTAATCACTGACTTATCCCACTAAAATAACACAGTCCTGTATGGAGAGAAAGATAATCTCGGAGAAGACAGGTGGTATAAAACCATGGCAACAAGAAGAGTGGGCAGTGTGGAACAGATCTCTCCATATGTATCATTTGATCCTTCCTGAAATGTAAAGTACTCTCTTAATATAGAGATGATCATAGTAAATCCAGTGTCCCTCCTAGCCTGTTTTTACTTTCTGGGTGTCATTCCCCCACCACCACCACCTTGCTTGCTCTCTCTCTCTCTCTCTCTCATCTGTATAAGCAATCACACACACTTTTATTGAATTTTAGGCAAGCAAAGAATATATCTATAAAAATATGAAAGAATGGATCCAACTTTACTTTCCACTGATGTATACAACAATTGACCAGTTAATAATCCTTTTGTAACATAAGACTGGCTGCTTTGGTCTTAGAGAATAGTTAATTGAAACATGTGGGTGTCAAATTTCTATTGATTTTGCCTTCAATTGCCTTTCTATCATACACAGGAAACTTACATCAATCAAAATAGTAATTTGCATTACACCTGACTCTAGCTTTGTTCCTCTTCAATATTAATAGTGACCAGACATTAATATACAATAAAAGGGTCTCGGAGGTGATTTAAGACACATGTGAAAACTAAGGATGGAAAGGATATTTGAAAATATTTTTAAAAATAGTCAAAAACTGTATTTCTCATATGTTGAGAAACTGTGATGGAATAATTTTTTGGACTAATGAGAATTTTCATAATTTAGCACTAACGTGGTTATTTTGCACAGAAAACAGCATTTTCTATATAGACATAATATTTCTGTGCAGAAAAAATATTTTCTGTATCAAAAAAAATTCTTTCTTGTGTAGAATATTTTGTTTTCTGCACAAAAAAGCCACATGTGAAATTTGCTCAGAAAGAATCCCAAATTGTGAGTATCCTTCAAAAACTATTGTTTCCAAAAACTTTCTCACAATGGAAAGAAAATTGCTAAAAAAATGTTCATTGCTTCCTTTGAGAAGAAAATTAGCGAATAATTAGATCCCTAATGGACACACATTCTCATGCAATGCCTTTAAGATACTTTAGGTACTTTAGGGATTTGAATTTTTGCTTTTTTTTATTCTTTGCCTATAAGCATGAAAAATGCCAAAAGTTCTGATTACAAGATTACAAGAGTTTTTGCATATTTTCTCATTCCTGTTCACATTTCAACGGGGGAAAGGTTAATATTTCACAAATTTTTCACATTTCTATGCCAAAACACTGTTTTTTCATACAAAAAAGACATGTTCTCCACAAAATATATTGTGTGTGTGCACACACACATGCATGTAAAATACATTTTTATTCAAACCTCCAAAACAGCTGGACTTTTTGTTCTCATACAAGGGCAAATAATGTTGTAGCAGCTGATACATTTTCAATAGATGTCTCCTTTTCTTGTTGAGATTGAGAAAAATTGTGACTACTGCATAACTAATTTTCTTATGGGATAAGCTTTTGGTGATTTCAACCCACTCTTCTTGAGATGTCAGCTACAGATCTGAAAACAGACCACCCTTCTTCTTTCCAGAGCTGTCTCACTACAAATCACTTCAGATATAATAGTAAAGGTGTAGTCCCTCAAGACATAAGGAAGCAAAGTCTCATTAGTATGTTTAACAAGAAGCAAGGGATAGCAAAAGGGAAACCAGTGAGGAAACTAGAGGAAGGATTTACTTACTTACTTACTTTACTTACTTTATATACCTCCTTTCTCCTATGGTTGGACCCAAGGTAGCTCCAAGGGCAAGACACAAGGGTTGAAATCATCATCATCATTATTGTTCTTGGCCAGAATCCTGTTGGACAGTTACGAATGGGAAACCTAGATTTACACACTTATCACTGTTACATATTCACAATTCCTATGTAGTCGCTAGTTTAGGGACTGTGAAAGACCCCTAATCCACGGGCAGCAGCCTTTGCAATCAATAGGGGGTCTGTTCCCCTATTGATTGGGAAACAGATGGTTGATAATCCCTTCTTCCTTGCATAAGTGATCTCCAACATGAGGAGGAACTGCAGTGGGGTCCTGCTTATCCCTGTCACACCGGAGATTGCTCACAAGAGGAAGTGGGACTATCATTTAACTGCTTCTTGATTGACAAGGGAACGGCCCTTCATTGATCTCAACAGCTACTTACCAGTAAGTGGGGACTGGGTGGATCAGAATGGGATTCACAGAGAAGCACCTTAACTATGGTGCTTACACATTTGCAACTCCCCAATAGGAGTCTGGCCATTATTTATTAAATTTATTTATATGCCTGTGTTTTTCCCAAGACTGGGATTCAAGCTGGCTTACAGATTTAAAAAGAGTACAATAAAACTATACAAAATGTCCACCTAAAAAAGGTTCAAACTATCAACATTAAAGCAGAATTAAACTATTAACAATATTAAAAATTCATTCTAAAAAGATTTTAAACATTAAACAATACAATTTAAAACAATACAGTGATCAGCCATTTGCTAAAAGCCATGAATTCAGTCAAGGGTAGGGGCTGGGAGATGTAGAAGGGCCTGGAGGAGTAGTTTGATGGGCAAATGAGAAATGAGAAACTGACATGGGATAGATCAGGTCAGCAATCCAGGGTGATGATGGTTCCCCATCCCTGACCAAGGAAATGGTTCAACACCAACTTAAATGCTACCAATTCATTGTGACTACATAAATCCCACAGTCCTAAAATCTCCCATGGGACCTTGCTGCCCATGGCCATTTTCACAGTTTGGACCTGTTAGGTCTAAGCCTTCCCTTCAATTCAACATAGTTTAGATTTTATACTTTGAACTATTGCAGGGGCACTGTCATCAGAGGCACACCAAAGGATAAGGAAAACCCAACTGCTGTATAAAACAGAATTGTCTGCCTATGGTCTTTGGCATAATGTTATGCAGCCTTTAGCTCAGTTTATTGTTTCAGTTTTGACCTCTGGTAAGAATGATCAGACTCTTCCCTGGAAGCCCACTGATGTGAAGGAAGAGAGAAAGAGAGGCAAAAGGAGTTAGTAGAAAGAGAGACATCCCCCTCTACTTTTAACTTTGGAGTCAGCCATCACTTATTCCAGTTCCAACTACTGTCAACATGGAACCCCAAACAGGTTACATGTGAAGGAATGTGGCCCTAACAAAGGGGAAAATGGTTGACCACCCTATTGTTAAATAATCCATACACAAATCTTCAGACTTCAGAGCTTTCTAAAGCTCTCACATTCCTACTTTCACTTGGTGCCCTTTATACATTGCAGCCTCATCATAGGATGACAACTTGAAAAAGCTATTTCTACATCACTGTTATCATGTAGAAAGATTACACATTTCCTTAGGTCTTTTATTACTAGAAAAATAATGACCATTCATTTTTATGGGTTGGATTTTCCACACTTAACTGAGAATCTCTCCTCATTATTCTAGACTTTTATTTTCTGCCAGTATACGATAAAATGCCACTGCATAATGAACCAATTAAGCCTAGTAGTTCCTCTGTTATGAGGTTTAATATCCTGTTGGTTAAGTTACATCTTCAGTAATTTAGATCTAAAACACAATGCAGAAATAATTCAAATAATAATAATAATAATAATAATAATAATTTTTTAATTTATAACCCGCCCCTCTGCTTGGCAATCGGGGCGGTATAAAACAAATTAAAAAGGCAACAGTTAAAACATTCCTTAATCCCACACCCTAGCCCTCCCACCCCTTAAAACTAAATTAAACTACCATAGAATTAAAATCAAGTTAACACACTTGAAATACAATAAAATCAATTCCAGTAAATGTATTGTGGCTGCAGGAGGGGTAAGTGGAAGATCACATCCAGTTCACTGGGCGGTTATTCCGGGAAGGCCTGCCAGAAGAGATCCATCTTTACTGCCTTTTTAAAGGCAGCAAGAGTGGTAATAAGACGGATCTCGTCCGGCAGGCCATTCCATAGTCTGAGAGCGGATGCAGAAAAGGCCCTCTGGGAGGTCTGCGACAACCTAGTTTTCATAGGCTGCAGCAGATTCCTCCCAGAGGACCGAAGAGGCGGTCCCTGAGATAAGATGGCCCCAAGCCATGTAGGGCTTTAAAGGTTAAAACCAACACCTTGTACTGTGCCCGGAAACTAATCAGCAGCCAGTGGAGGGATTTGAGCACCGGTAATAAATAATAAATAATAATAAATAATTTTTTATTTATAGCCTGCCCCTCTGCATGGCAATCGGGGCGGGTTACAGCATTTTAAACAAACAAAGTTAAAACATTCCCTCATCCCACAATCCAACCCTCCCATCCCCTTAAAACAGAATTAAACTAAGAAAAGTTAAAAATACTGCAAAACAATAAATGATAAAACAATAAAACAGGAATCAGCGATATAAAAACAAGATGAAAACTCATCTCCCTAAGGATAGCTATTATTCTGGGAAGGCCTGCCAGAAAAGATCCGTCTTCACTGCCTTTTTAAAAGCAGCAAGGGTAGTAATAAGACGGATCTCGTCCGGCAGGCCATTCCAAAGTCTGGGAGCGGTTGAAGAAAAGGCCCTCTGGGAGGTCTGAGACAGCCTGGTTTTTCTTGGCTGCAGCAGATTCCTCCCAGAGGACCGAAGGGCACGGGGGGGATCGTACAGGAAGAGGCGATCCCTGAGATAAGATGGACCCAAGCCATGTAGGGCTTTAAAGGTTAAAACCAACACCTTGTACTGTGCCCGGAAACTAATTGTCAGCCAGTGGAGGGATTTGAGCACCGGTGTTATGTGCTCCCTCCTTGATGTTCTGGTAATTAACCTGGCTGCCATGTTTTGCACCAGTTGCAGTTTCCGGGTTAGGCACAAGGGTAGCCCCATGTAGAGTGCATTGCAGTAATCCAGGTGTGAGGTTACCAGGGCATGTACCACAGCTTCCAGATCCCTCACATCCAGTTAAGGGCACAGTTGGCGTATCAGCCAAAGCTGATAACAGGCACTCCTGACCGTGGCATTCACCTGACTAGTCATGTGAAGTGACGAGTCAAGGAGAACCCCCAAACTGCGAACAAGGTCCTTAGAGGAGAGTGTGACTCCATCCAGGACTGGAGACTGTATTCCCAGATCTGGTTTTGGGCCTGTAACTGTGAGTACCTCCGTTTTGTCTGGATTCAACTTCAATCTGTTTTTCCTCATGCAGTCCATTACTGCTCTGAGACAGTCATTAAGAGGAGAGATGCCATCTGAAGTCTGAGACGATGATCACGTCATGGAGAGATATATCTGGATGTCATCAGCGTACTGAAGACACCGTGCTCCATGCCTCCGAATGATCTCACCCAGCAGCTTCATGTAGATGTTGAATAACATCAGGGACAGGATGGCGCCCTGAGAGACACCACAACTGAGCTCAGTTTTAGATGAGCAACTGTCCCCGAGCCTCACCCTCTGGGATCTGCCCAAGAGGAAGGAACGGAACCACTGCAAAGCAGTGCCTCCAATTCCTAACTCTCTCAGGCGATCCAAGAGGATGGCATGATCTATAGTGTCAAAAGCTGCTGAGATATCCAAGAGCACCAGCAGGGTCACACTACCCCTGTCGATGCCCAGGCGGAGGTCATCGGTCAGAGCAACCATGGCAGTCTCCACTCCATATCCTGTCCTGAAGCCAGTTTGAAATGGATCAAGATAATCAGTTTCATCCAAGACTGCTTGGAGTTGGGAAGCAACTGCCCTCTCGATCACCTTGCTTAAAAAAGGAAGCAAGGAGACTGGTCTGTAGTTGTCTCTGTCCAGGGGGTCCAGGGAGGGTTTTTTTAGAAGTGGCTTAACCGCCGCCTCCTTTAAGCAAGATAGTATACTACCCTCCCTGAATGAAGAGTTGATTGTGTCCCGAAGGAACACCTTCAACACATCCCCACCCTGGACAACCATCCATGATGGACAAGGATCGAGGGGGCAAGTCGTCTTCCTCACCCTTCCAAGCAGCTTGTCCACGTCATCGGTACTCACAGATTGTAACTGATCTAGTAAAGTGCCATCAATGGGGTTCCTGGATGCCTCGTCTACGGATTCTGCTGAAACACTGGCATCCAAGTCGGCTCTTATCCGAGAGATTTTATCTGCAAAGTAGATATTAAATGCCTCGCAGCAGGCTGTCGTTGGGTCAAGTAGGGGGTTAGGCACAGGGAGAACCTTCGTCAGCTCCCCCGCCACCCTAAACAGCTCTGCCGTCGGGACTCTGCAGACGCAATACGTGCAGAACAGAAAGATTTCTGCGCTTCTCGTAAAGCCTCCCTATAGGAGTCAAGATGCTTCCTAAGGTGAGTACTGTCAGATAAGAGACGAGTCCTTCGCCATTTGCACTCTAGTCTTTGTCCTGCACGCTTCATCCTCCTAAGCTCCTCTGTATACCAGGGCTTACGGTTTGAAGCGGGCCAGAAAGGATGCTTGGGAGTGATTGTGTCAATAGCCCCGGTGAGGTCGGTGTTCCAAATATCCACCAAGGCCTCAACAGAATGACCGGCGTTACCAACCATTAAACCCTCCAAGGCTTTTCAGAAACCAATTGGTTTTCAGAAACCAATTAGCCTTCGAGGGTGGACCATTTTAATGGGTCCGCCACCCCCGGAAGGGTGAACAATAGCCTTTAGTTCCACTTTGATCAGAAAATGATCCGTCCATAACAATGCGGAGGATTTTTTTACCTCCGCCCATGGATGTTCCTGCTCCGTACTAAAAACCACATCGAGGGTATGACCAGCACAATGTGTGGGCCCGTCGACCAACTGGGATAGGCTCATGTTTATCATGGTTTCCATGAACTCCCGAGCCGCGCCAGTTAGATCTTGTAAACTAGTTTCGAGTGGAATATTGAAGTCGCCCAGAACCAAAAGTCTGGGCGATTCCAACAGCAACTCAGAAACCAGGGTGGCCAGCTCAGTTAGGGAGTCTGTTAAGCAACGGAGTGGCCGGTATACTAACAGAATCCCTACACTCTCCCTGGTCTTCAGGCTGAGGTACATACACTCGATGTAGGTCATTTTCCGGATAGGCTTCCTGATCAAGGTTAAGGAGTTCCTATGGACCAAGGCTATGTCACCCCCCGCCCACTTTCCCTCACCTGCTCACTGACTGAGTACCCAGCTGGAAGAGCCTGCACCCATATCGCGGAGCTGGCATCCCCCACCCAGGTCTCAGTAAAGCATGCCAGGTCGGCCGCCTCATCCACTAAAAGATCGTGGATGATATGGGTCTTATTTTTGACTGACCTGGCATTGCAATGGAGCAGGTTGAGGGTCAGTGGAATGGTTGGCACACTCTCCAAGTTATCCTGGGAAACAGAGCAAACTGAAGGAGGAATAGGTATTAAACATCAATCCCTCCTTCTTTTGTAACATTTGTTGGCTCTGTTACCACCATACTTTCCCTGCCCCCACCCAACCTGGATATCCGCTCCCAGACTATGGCCAGCTCCGCAGTGCGGAGGAGGAGATGAGTAGCAAACTGATTCCAGTCCCTAATATAAACAACAGCTGCATAGATGGAAAAGAAGCTGCGGGGGAAGATGGTCCTCCAAAGCTGGCCCAGGTGATGGCATTCAGGACTGCCAAGTCCTCCGGCTTCGGTGAAGGCTGTGCAGGTGACAGCAATCAAGACTCAGTCCTCTCCAGCCCCCCGATCGCCACCGTCACCGCTGTGTTGCTGCGGTTGTGACTGGATAAACAGCCCTCCAAGGCCAAAACCCCACCACAGGTGCAGCCACTTGTGTCCGTTGGAGGGGGAGGGAAGATGTTTCAAGCGTCCAGCTCTCTACCTCCCAATTCAAGGCCAAGCCACTGAAACCACCGGTGGTCTGGCTGGGTTGGAGCTGGCTTTGAAGGCTCACGGAGAGCCTGATGGTCCGATGGAGGAGGGGGGCGGATCAAGCTCTCACCGCCCAGCTCCCAAGTCAAGCTGCTGCAGTCGCCGGTGGTCTGGCTGGGTTGGAGCTGGCTTTGAAGGCTCACGGAGAGCCTGATGGTCCGAGGGAGGAGGGGGGCAGATCAAGCTCTCACCGCCCAGCTCCCAAGCTCCCAAGTCAAGCCGCTGCAGTCGCCGGTGGTCTGGCTGGGTTGGAGCTGGCTTGAAGGCTCACAGAGAGTCTGATGGTCCGATGGAGGAGGGGGGCGGATCAAGCTCTCACCGCCCAGCTCCCAAGCTCCCAAGTAAAGCCGCTGCAGTCGCCGGTGGTCTGGCTGGGTTGGAGCTGGCTTTGAAGGCTCACGGAGAGCCTGATGGTCCAAGGGAGGAGGGGGGCAGATCAAGCTCTCACCGCCTGGCTCCCAACCTCCCAAGTCAAGCCGCTGCAGTCGCCGGTGGTCTGGTACTTTTCATTTCTACACTGTTACTAAATGAATTCCCAATTCCTTTCTAGTATTAATGCAAATTTTATTTATTTCAAGTTAAACATGAAAAAATGTGAATAGGATTTTATTAACTATAGACATAGTACCAAGTAAATGAGAGTATGAAAGAATTTGCTATCTTTTTGCCAGATGATTATATGCCCATTTTTCATATAAATGAGGATGAGGATGAGGATGATGATAATCACCACCACCATCTTAGGCCATTACTATTTTGAAATTTACACTGCCCAGCTCCCAAGCTCCCAAGTCAAGCACTATTTCTGGCAGTCTGTAAAGGCCCATAGTGCAAACTGAGTCTACTTTAACTGCCCTGACTCAGTGCTAGGGAATCATGGGAACTGTAGTTTATTGTGGCACCAGAGCTCTCTGACAGAGAAGGCTCAATGTCTCAGAAAAAAAATACAATTCCCATGATTCCCTAGCACTGAACCAGGGCAGTTAAAGTAGACTCAATTTGCACTATTTCTGGGAGTCTGCAAAGGCCCTTTTTTATAGGTAAAAATTCAACAGGAACACTTTTTCCTATAAGGGAAAACGTTTTGTGGGACAAACCCCCTGTATTAAATAGCTCCCTGTGAAACTCTTAATAAACACACAGGAGCTCTATTGGGAAATGTGGTGGGGACAGGGACATAGCAACCATAATTTCCTTATCAATATTGAGTAGCAGACTGAATTCAAGACAGTGGGACCTTTCACAAATACAGTGCTATGATTCCACTTCTGCCATGATTTGATCCTATGGAATCCTAGAACTTGCACTGTAGGGAGGGGCATTTCAGATCCTCTGCCAGGGAGTTCCTCTGCTCTTTCTGACCAAACTACAAACACAGGAGTCTAGAGAATGGAACCATAGGAGTTTGTGGGATAATAGTGCTATAATTCTGTTGTGTGAAAGGGCCCAGAGTCAGAGAACAAATACATTGCCCAACACCATGAACCAATCCTTTCCATATTAAAATTACAGAGGAAATAGAAAATATTAAAAAAAATCCAAATCATTATTATGGCAGTTAATTAAATACCAAGTCAAAGTAGTTTAACTGAAGAACACTGCAGGATTTTTAAGCTTTATAACAGTCTGTTTATTTGCTGAATTGACAGAGGAGACATTTTGTAATGTGGGTGCTAAGACCATCTCAGAAACAGAGATTATAGATATAACCAGGTGTGACATTATTATTCTAATAAGATATATATATATATTTCTAAATGTCAGATATTCAGCAGAAACAACAAGAAGGGATAGAAAATCTTCTAAATATTGCAGTGCTACTTCCTTATTCCTCTCCTGTTCCAAACATGTTGGCAGCTGCTACCCAAACAAAAACACACACAGAGTGAGTGATGTTTCAGAGAACTGAATGACCTTGCCACCAGTAAATCTATGTGGACAGGTTGGAAGAAAAGCTTGTGTCTGCAAGGCAAGACAGACAGATGACAGTTTTTGTCCCAGGGTAAGACAACTCACTTGGTGGACACAACAGGCAATCTGGATGCCACATCTGCAATCCAGATGGTCATTTGTAGCTAGAGAATGGCACTGTATTCCTGAGCCCAGACTAGTTTACTTAATGCTGATGACCTTCTCAGCATCATCTCTGCACTAGGGAGTCACTGGTTGCCAAAAGATCTCCCTGTTTATAGCAATGACAACAACAACTACAACAAACAGTACATTCAGTAGAGCAAAAGACTGGATTTTACTTGAAATATTTGTTTTTTCTTGTCATTTAAAAAACATTTAAATGTGGAGGCTACATTTCCATGCATACAATCATGAGCAATGTAATTAATGCATGGCATATGCAGCAAATGTGCAACACATTACACTACAAATCACACTTCCATGCATGTATCAAGCTATTCACACAGTTATAAGTGAACCCATTTTTGATATGGCAGCCAGATGTAAGAAAGGGCAGGGCTCCTTCACCCTTATTCCTTGTGCACCCAATTTTAAGAGCTGTTGCTTATCATGTTCCTGGAATTCTCTCTCTTCTACAGGAACAATGGGTGCAAGCTCCAGGAAAAAAGATTCCACCTCAACATTAGGAAGAACTTCCTGACAGTAAGGGCTGTTCGACAGTGGAACACACTCCTTCGGAGTGTGGTGGAGTCTCCTTCCTTGGAAGTCTTTAAGCAGAGACTGGATGGCCATCTGTCAGGGATGCTTTGATTGGGAGTTCCTGCATGGTAGGGGGGGTTGGACTGGATAGCCCTTGTGATCTCTTCCAACTCTATGATTCTATGATTCTATACACAAGCATTCAAAGGGCAGGAGCGCTATCCTATTTCAGCCCAGCTACCTTAGTTACTAATGCCTGCAAGGCTCAAGAAAGTTATGACCAATGACTTTGTCAGAGATCTGAAGGCAATACAGCTATTACTTGTGACAGAACTCCTGTGGCTGCTTACTTGTATGGCAGGAGGGTGGTGAATTACTTTGGGTTGCCAAACTTAGAAGGAGCTATCCAAGGTGCTATGAATCCAATGAATCTATCCCAAAATAGATTTCAAATTCATTTAAAGTTTGTACTAAATGAAGAGCAGAGTCAACACCCCACAGGCATGGAACCCACCAGCTGCAACTGCTTACACTAGATATTTAGTTCTGTCCCTCCATACTTTTGGTCAAACATATATGGCTGATTTTTGGAACACATCATAGGAGGACTTAAGAGAGTAAGTGTATATACATAAGGTACTAATATCTCTTTATCAGTATCTCTACATGTAGCCTTACATATTGATCCTGCTACCTAACCCTTGTGTTGAACCAATGTGCAACTGAATGCCCAACCAAATGTGAATCCACCTCCACAGTGGCATAACATGTGTACCTCTGTTTCCAAAACCTTGAACTGAATATGGATGGTCTGCATCAAACAAAAAAACATAATCAAAAAATAAACATTCCAGCAACTTCAGTAGGGGAACTTAGAGTTGTGTAAGACAATAACAGGATTCCAGCCAATATTTCCAGATTTCCTAACAGGTTAAACATGTAAAGTGGCCTGGCACAATTGAAAGTGGAGCTGGTTAGTCTCCCCATATCACAGTGCCCCTCAGATTGTTTGAGGAGCACTGCCCCAGAAAACCTTACAGATCAATTGCTATCTTAGCAGATGAGATAGCTTCCAGCTTATGTCCTCATTGAAGAACCCTTGATTCATAGAAGAGAAGAGCAAACATGGTGTAGTGGTTGGAGTATTGGACTATGGTTCGAATCCCTGCTGTGTAATGAAAGCCACACTCTCTCAGCCTCAAAGCAAAGCAAGGGCAACTCCCTCTGAACAAATTCCATGAAGAAAACCCCATGATGGATTTGCCTTATTGTTGCCATAAGTCAGAAACAACTTGAAGGAACACAACACCACCATGGAAGAGATACAAGTATTTATATCTGGTATTGTTTGAAAACTGACATGCAACTGTATGTTACATCCAATTTGTGTTTCCTAATAGTGTATTGAGGGTGGAAAGAAATCTAGTAGGATTTTTCTTCTTCTGCTTCTTCTTCTTCTGTGATTTTTGGGTGGACTCCAATGCATGTGGACCCTATCATAGGGTTTTCTTAGCAAAATTTATTCAGAGAAGGTTTACCATTGTCCTCCTTTAAGGCTAAGAGAGTGAGATGTGTCCTAAGTTACCAAATGATTTTTGTGGAGACTCAACTGGAGACTCAAACCCTGGTCTTCGAGATTCCCAATATAACATTAAAACCACTACAACACACTAGGGAGATTATCACAGATACAAAAAGACCCCCAAGTTACCTCTTCTGAATTGGAGCTCAATTCAGGCTGAAGCTGGGTCTTATTGAATGACTTTTCCAGCTTAATTCAGCTCCTGAGTACATCCCTGTTCCAATGCGTGTCCAAAAATGCGCTCCAGCAGCTGCATTTTTGGACCCGCATTGGAGTGAGGAATGTACTCAGATGCAGAATTAGTCTGGAAAAGCCATGTGATAAGATCCAACTTCAGCCCAAATTGGGCTCCAGTTCAGAAGAGGTACGCTGGATCTTTTTGTATGTGCAGTAATTTCCTAGCTCTGGCATTTAATAGATATCTGAAATAGTAAACAGTATTTCACAATCTGTTTGGGGTTTTTTGGTTGAAACATGAAAAAAAGAACAGAAGAGATTCCAAGAATTCTAAGGCAATCAAAGTTTGAAAGGGGAGGTTAATAAAAGCCTATATATTCTATTCTGTATGCAAACTTTTCATCTGAAAATGTACAGGATGAAAATGAGAAATTTTATGAATTTGAAAATATTTGTGATTGTTCCTTTCTTCTCTAAAGGGTATATAATATTCTCTTTTCAAGTTCTAAATAGAATTTTAAAAGCCTCATTTTTGAAAAAGAAACAATAGTCTGTAAATAAACTAATATTACATCACAACTGGACTTCATTACTAATCTATGTGCTATTTGTTAATTTCCATCTGATTTTATCATTTTCAAGAGGGGGAGCTAGTTAGCTAATAGTCTGTAAATTCTAGCTAACAGCTTCTTTAATGGCAAACTACAGTTGTATGATTTTAGATGAAGCTGAACGAAAACAGCTTACAGCTACAGAAGAATCATCTTTGGGAAGTGCTTTTTATGTCATTTGTGTTCTTGATTTCAACATAAAACTGACTGATTATTGAGGATATCATATAGACACAGCAGGAAAACTGATCATTGTGTCTTGACGACACCTAAAAACACACACATGAATTGTTTAATCTTTCAGCTCACGCAAATGAAATCCCATTCAGAACACCCCTTCATTTCAAGTTTCAAGAATTTATAAAGCACACTACCCAGTTAAGTGGGATGCAGGGAATACCAACACACAGGTAGTGTAAGATGAAACAACTTTCAAATCCTCACAGCACAGTGTGCAAACAAACACAAAACCCCTAAATGCAGCTCTTGGGAATTCAGAATATTCCAGTGTAAAGCAAGTTTCTCATTTAAAGATAATAATGTAAACATAATAAGGTAAAATTTATTCCACACAAAGTTGTTATCTAGTAATTACCTTTCAAGAAATTTGTATTCATGCAGCTTTTGTACTCTGAATTTTTAAAACACCCCAAAGTAAGCATAGTCCTTTTGTGTAATTCATCCATTCCTTGTGCTGTCTTCTTTTGCAATCATATCCCCACCCAACCCACACACCTGTATGAGAGTTTGCCCTGTAGGTGTTGGAAATGGCAGCCTTTCATTCCTGGCCCTCCCTGGGTAAACATTTCCCAAACCATACTGAGGAATGCGGAGTGATTTTTGTGACTACTTCCTAAATTGCACATGCTGTGTGATGACATGGAAGCTTTTAAATATAAGATCACAGCCTTGTGGAACAACTTTTCAAAACAATTGTATTCAGTCTTGGGGGAGTGGGGAGTCAACACATACATGCATCCTGACAGTCCCCCATTCCTGGGAGCCCTGAGGTATCAGGATTGCTTCTGTCTAGTTTATGGAATAAATGTGCCAAGAAAGGTATTTCAGGAATACAGCTACTTGTGTGGTCCCTAAATAGTTTCTCTGGTGTAATGGAACAGGTGGGTGCAATGAAAGGCACTGATTTCATTTCATCTATAATGGTTGCTTTGCACATGAACTGATTATTGAGGATATCAATATATACATGTCTGTTACCACTTGCTCTTGTAGTTGGATTAAAGAATTCTGTTCAATTAAGTTTCTTCCCCCAGTCCTAGGAGTCAGTTGGACTTCCCAAAGCAAAGCAGCTGAAGCTATGAGTACTGTTACTTTGCTAAGAAGGAAGGCCCTCAATATGCAGGGCCACCCTTATTATTGGGCAAAGTGAAGTAGCTGCCTCACGTATCTGAATACCACACAAAAGCAGAAGATTGTTGCTTACTAAACTATATTATTCTTCTGTTTTTACTGAACAAAAGAAAAAGATAAAACATAACTCACTGAAACAGTGGAAAACAAACCAGTTATTAGTACATAAAAATATGAAATTATATAATACATCTTTAAATATTCAATTGTTCAAATGAGATCACACAGTTCAAACCTATAAGTATTAAAATGAGAGACAGTCCATAAGGTATAAATCAATTGTTGAAGGAAAACAAATGGCCCAAGGTAAACTATTGTTCCTTTTATTTGAACAATTATTTTAGAAAGTTAATATAGCTTTTCATATTTGTTGTACACTTTCTTTCTATCTAGATAGATAAGATAAATAGATCCTAATTTTCTAGGTTTGCCAGTTCAACACCACTTTAATGACCATGCCTCCATCATATGGTATCCTGGGATTTGCAGTTTCATAAAAGAATTATATGTCAGAGGCTGCATCTACATTGCAGAATTAATGCAGTTCGGCACTGCTTTAACTGCCATGGCTCAGTCTATAGAATCTTAGGATTTTGCAGTTTTGTGAGACATTTAGCTTTCTTTGTCAGAGAGCTCTGGTGCCACAACAAACTACAAATCCCAGGATTCCATAGGATGGGGACATGGCAGTTAAAGTTCTAAAGCTGTAGTTCAAGAGAGTACACTGGAAAATTCCAAGTCCCTCACCAATCTACAAACCCCAGGGTTCTCTAAGATGTTGCCATAATCATTAAAGTGATATTAAATTGATGTGATGTGCAATTTGGATACAACCTTGGTTGGCTTTGGCTACTATGTATCAGAAAAACTATGGGGCCTTTACTGGTCTTCTTCAGGCAGTAAAATAGCTTGGATTATCCCTGCCAGCATCAGCATAGGAACAGCCAGAGAGGGAGACTAAGAAAAGGAATTGGAAGGGGAACGTGATCTATCCAAAGGTTATTGAAACAGCTCTCTTCCCTCTGAGGCCGTATAATGACACAGAGGCTTGAAACTGTATGAGGAAGTTTGGTCTGCTCAGTAAACTAACACTTGGCATAAAATAAAATAATTTAAAAGCAAAGCAAAACAAAACCCCTACTCACATGGATGTCTCTGTGCTGTTAACAGCTTTGGGTTAGGACAGGTTCAGGCTGCAAGTGCGATATAAAAACTACTGAACAAAATAAAGAATAACATACACAGATCCCAGAGCTGCACATTTGCAAATTGACTTTCCAGTTAAATACTATTTACTTCTCATTTTTAAGATCTCATTTTATTTTTAAGAGCCCATGATTTTAAGTTCCCATGATTCCCTAGCACTGAGTCAAGGCAGTTAAAGTGGACTCAATTTTCACTATTTCTGGCAGTCTGCAAAGGCCCTACATTTGCCAGTTCTTTTAATATCCTTGGATGTAGTTCTTCTGGTCCTGGAGACTTATATTCATTTAAGTTAACCAGGTATTCCTGTACTTCCTCTTTACTTATTTTGTGCTTCATTTCCCCTATTGTGTCCTCTGCTCCATTTTCCTCAGGTTGAACACCCTTTTCCTTTTGTGAGAAGACTGAGGCAAAGAAGGTGTTGAGTAGTTCTGCCTTTTCTCTGTTCCCTGTTAGAATTTCTCCATCTTCTCTGCACAGTGGCCCTACCATTTCCTTCTTCTTTCTTTTGCTACAGACATACCGCTCTAGCAAGCCTGAGCTCATTCTGTGCTTTGGCTTTCCTGACTTTCCCCCTACACATGCTAGCTATTTGTTTGAATTCCTCTTTAGTGAATTCACCTTTTTTCCATTTCTTATACATCTCCTGTTTAAAACTTAGTTCAGTTGAAAGTTCTTTTGTCATCCAACCCAGTTTCTTGAGACATCTCCCATTTTTCCTTCTCATTGGAACAGTTTGAGATTGTACCCTCAGTATCTCCCTTTTGAGAAACTCCCATCCATCCTGAACTCCCTTCTCCTTTAGTATTTCTGACTATGGGATCATTCCTAATGTTTACCTAAGTTTGTTGAAATCAGCTCTCCTAAAGTCTAGAATAAGTGTTTGACTATGCCTAGCTTCTCCTTTCCACTATATAAGAAACTCCAGGAGAACATGATCATTCCCACCTAAGGTTCCCACCACTTGCACCCCATTGACCAGGTCATCCCTGTTGGTTAGGATCAGATCTAAAATAACTGATCCCCTTGTTGCCTCTTCCACCTTTTGGACAAAGAAATATCAGGATAGTTGAAGTCACCCATCACTACTACATCTCTCCTTTCTGAGTGTGTGGTCATCTGTTCTAGAAAGGCATCATCCAATTCCTCAGTCTGACCTGGGGGTCTGTAGTAGACTCCTACTATAACAACCCTGTTGTTTCCTTCACCTTTAATTTTTATCCAGATGCTCTCCGCCTCATTTCCAGGATTTAAGTCCTGGATGTCTTCACAGGTATAAACATCCCTGACATATACTGCTATTCCTCCTTCTTTCCTGTTTGGCCTATTTCTCTTACAAAGGTTATACCCCTCTATTCCTACATTCCAATCATGAGACTCATCCCATCAGGTTTCAGTGATGCCCTTTATATCATATTTGCTTTGGGGGGTTGCAGACTGCCAGAAATAGTGCAAATTGAGTCCACTTTTAGGGTTAGGGTTAGTGCTAGGGAATCATGGGAATTGTTGTTTTTTTCTGAGACATTGAGCCTTCTCTGTCAGAGAGCTCTGGTGCCACAATAAAATACAGTTCCCATGAGTCCCTAACCCTAACCCTAAAAATGGACTCAATTTGCACTATTTCTGGCAGTCTGCAACCCTCCCCCTTGTTGTGCTAGGAGTTCAAGCTCATCTTCTTTGTCATCACTGCCTTGAAAAGTGTGAGTGGGGGGGAAGCAGACGGCGCTTTGCGCAGTCTTGGAGGCAAGGAAGAGGGGGCAGCCTCATGCTGGGCACCCCAACCCCTTCCCGAACACGTCATCGGAGCCCCCGTCGCTCCACACAAAGGGCGCTCCAAGGACGTACTTCCGCCGCAGTGTCCACACACGCTGCGGCGGAAGAGATGCCGAAGGTGTGGCCAATGCGTCTTGCGGCGCACCTTTGGCGCCTTGTGGAAGGAGCACTTTTTTAGCACTCCTTCCAGGGCCCGAAAAGAGGAGGATTGGGGCCGAGGAGTGCGGCTACCTCGGCCTCAATCCGCAGCTTCTCGGGGAGGCCCACGGCCGCCTGTCTGCTTAGGCCTGAGTATATGCACTTTGCTTTCAATGGCACACTCTTGTGGTTCATGCTTAATGTCTTGCATTTAATGCCATCAGCATGTGCTGCCCCTTGTCAGGTTTTGGCCTTGAAATTTCAGGTCTTGAAATGTTGGGAAAATGTAGTTGGCACAGAAAACATTTTTTGTACAACACTCCCACCTGTGAATTTTGCACAGAATATTTCCCTAAATACAGCATAGACAGCATAAAATATAACATTTCTGAAGAGAAAAGACTGTTTCCTATAAAGAAATTGTTTTTGCCCTTTCTCAGAAATACCACATGCAATTTTTGTGCAGAATACATCCCAAACTGTAAATAGCCTTTGAATATGGTGGGTTTTCAGGAAGGATTTCTGACAGTGGAAAGAAAATGGCTACAATTGCTCATTGCTTAGTTCAAGAATGAAATTAGCAAAGAATTACATCTTTAATCTGGAGGGACGCAATTTGTGCATCCTTAGTACAGAGGATAGCGATATGTTTGTATGAGACATTTGGTGGCCTGCCATAGGCAGCTTTTTGTACAGTCAGTTTGAAAAGCATCTTCTTATCCAGCCAGACTTCAAACTCCTTGGGTGGCAATGTTTAATTGCCAAATGGTATTCAAGTCTACATACAAGTGGTGTCTTATGAATGCCTGTCAGCAACATAACATCTAATGTCCTGTAAATACACAAAAATTGGCTTTCATCCTTGTTGCCTTCCTGATATCCATTATATAACTCACAGACTAGCCCTTTCTAAAGCCTTTTTAAAAAAAGCAGGCAGTGTGACATATTTTTGTGCCTTTTCTGCATCACTATTAAGTATGAAACTACTTATGGTGTCTACTGCCTTATTCCTCCACAGCTTGAATGCCACAAAGGTAAATCATCTAAAAGAAGCAGAACTAAAGAAAGGAAAACATTACCAAATAGTTAAAGTAATGATTGTTCTCTCATCTGAGTTTGTAGTGACAACATCCAAAATGACAAAAACCTTTGACCCAAAGGTGATTTGTCTATTAATTCACAGTTAAAATTCACCCCAAGTTGTCTCAGTATGCCAATAATTTTTCATACAAAGAGACACAGAAAACATGGAAATAAAACCAGTTACTATGGTAGTGCATTTGTGTGAACAGTGCTACTAGCCCAGAAACAGTGATGGTAAAGCTTACATATAGCTTACACACATTCTTCTCTCTGAGTGTATTCTCTTTAAATATTGAGCCAAAATGCTTGTGTAAAGGCAATGGGAATTGAGTGGAGGATGAGGGAAGTGCGAAGGATTCCTTTGGTAATTGTGTGGGTGGATACCTTTGATAATTACATTTTTACAGCACCCTGGCAATGGATTTACAAGGAAAGCTTGCTTCCTTCACTGTCTGAACTGAGAAGTCTGTTTCCCTATGTAATCATCCATTCTGTACTACGGTCGGATTCAGTCATCATACCAAATCCGTATCTGAATGATAAGACTCTTCTTGAGGTCTAACCAACCAAAGAATCTCAAATGATGGCTTGGTCTGGTTGATTTGACCTGATGTCTGAATTGAAGAACCATATTTCAGGCCATTGATCCACCGTTATAGCCACCTAAATCATACCACCCAAAATTTAACAGATGAAAAACAGGGTACATGTGTCCAAATAACATCAGAAAGTGGTGCGGATGTAAGATGTTATTAATGAGGAATAACACAAGTCAGTAGAGAATGCAACAGTTTGCTTTTGCCTGAGCCTACTGATTGCAACCCCCTCCCTCTTCTTTCCCCTCACTGTGTTAACTGAATGTAAACTACTTTTGTTTTGAAATCAGTTTGCAACAGCTGAAATAAGATGAGGGTAAAGAGTTGAAGTGGAAAAAAGAGAGAGAGAAACTAGGACATTTTAAAAACAGCTAAAAAAATGGGCCAAGGAAGATTAACTAGACAGTTGAAGGTATGCGTAAATCCATTAATGAGCAAAAAGCAACCAAAATCATACAAGAAAGAGTATGTTTGATATTTTGTAAGCTGTAATTATGGTCTGGGTCTCAAATGCTAGTTAACACAAGTCATGATTTAGTATAATACCTGAACTGAGATCCTGTTCTAAAGTGTTCATCCCAAACAGAGTTTTTGAGTTGTCTTTAGCTACAAAGGAATAACAAAAACCAGAAGCTATTACTATAACTACTAGTGGTACTATTATTTCTACCCTCTGGGAAAAGGACAAGTAATAACCAGCAGTGGGAATGACTCACTAGAAACTGCTGGTCCTCTTGACTATGCTTAAGAGATGTCATTCACTATTGGGACTATGAAACTTATCATGGAGGAAAAATATCAGATGCTTCAAGTACTCTTTGGCCATGTGAAGGTGGACAGATGTGTTGAGGCCATGCCAAGGTGGTCAGGGGAAGAATTTATTTTGTGCCACCAGCTTGTAGCCTCTAGTTTAAATCATCTTTTTAAAGTAACTATTTTAGTTACTTTTGAGAAACAGAAGGTAAAGACTATTACAACACTTTATCTATAACAATAATGAATTACCTGCAACCTGGACCTTGGAACTATAATGGCAAATAATTACTTTAAAAGTAACTTTCCAATCTCTGTGTTTAACTTACTCTTCCATGGTGGTTACTTAGAAAGGAGAAGTGAGGAATGGCAAGGAAGACTTTTGCTTAATCAGAAAATCTCTATTCACAACAGCCCTACTTTCAAATTTGATTCAGAATTGACTGGTGAATTTCCCCTGACTTGTGAATTAATCCCCAGTACAATATCTGGCCATAAACAGAACACAATGAAATGACTAAAAATGTTAGGTCATGTGCAGATACGTTCACTAGGCCCAATAGCGTCATGGGGGGGGGGGGGTATGGGAGGTGCGGCCTGCACTGGGTGACACCCAAGAAGTGGGATGACACCAGAAAGGGGGGTGACACCCAAGAAGGGGGTGACACCAGGTCAGCTCCCCACTCCCTGTGGGTGCTGCTTTGGCCCACATGGTCACTCCTAGGCCCCATGGTGGGGCTTTCCCAGCCTCCAAGTCCCATCATTGTTGATGGATGGGGAACGCAGTAGAGCCTGACCAGGGTACTGTAACCTGTTTAAGTATGTTATTGTAAAATGTTATATTGTTTATGTTTTTATTCTATGTTTATTGTTATTTTAATTATGCATTATTTAATGCTGTTTTAAGGGGGATGGGTTGGTTGGATGAAATGGTGCGGGGGTTTTACTGTAAGCCACTTGGATTGTTGCCAATAAGTGGGATACAAGTAAATTTTATTATTATTATTATTATTACAGGGTTCTCAGCCACACCGGGGGCTTTTCAGAACTCCAAGGCTCTGCAGGGAGCTTTTGGGGGGCCTCCACCCCAGAAACCCCACTGGAAGTCTGGGGGTGGATGTCCTCCCCCCCAAGAAGCCCCTCCCTCCACAATAGGTGTCACTCCCAAGTAACCAATTCAACTTTCACCTTATTAGTTTGTTGGATATTTCTTCCAAAATATCTACCAAATACTTACTTTAAGAATTTAATGATTGGCTTGAGTCCAGTGAGATGATAGCAGAAGAACAGGTGGGTTTCTGATGTAATTGCTCAACAATAGATCACTGTTTTGTTTTATACCACTTGATACATAAATATGTCAGATTAAAACGAAACTGTCCATATGTAGCATTCATCGATTTCTCAGCAGCCTTTGACTCTATCAGTAGGGAACATCTCTGGGACAAACTAAATAAAATATCCATAGATAAAAGACTGCTGAGGCTGATGCGAGAGCTCCACTCTGATACTGAAATACCAGTCAGATTGGATCATTCTGGCTCACTGTTAAATCTGATACCAACTACTCGAGGTGTCTATCAAAGATGCTTGCTAGCACCAGCATTGTTCAACATTTATGTCAATTCATTAATAACTGGTTTGAGTAATAATGATTATTATGTACCTCCTAAATTGGGTTCTAGGAAAATATCCATTCTTATGTATGCAGATGACACCATCTTACTATTACAATCACAGCAAGGTGTCACCCAGTGTGGGAATGTCACTGACTAGGCCTGCTGCATGTTTTAACAGGCCTATTGCAGTTTCATGTAAATCAACTGATAATTTTTTAACACTGTATCTTCTTTTGACAGAAGTGGACTACATATTCCTCACCAAATTTCACTTTTAACAAACTTCCCGATAAACTGATATAGGGCTGATGCAGATCAGCCTAAAGGGCCGACCTTGGGGTGGAGTTGGGGCAGGGTGACCACACGCTGGCCACCCCCAACACTGTGCTGATGCCACTGTCATGCTGCGTGCCCAACCGCACAGCGCATGGCATCAGGTTGCTGTGTTGGCTCAGCATGCAAACATGCTGTACCAAAGGGGTGTAAAAGAGCTGTGGCGGCAGCTCTAAGGGTGGGTTTTTGCCACCCCAAAAAGGAGCGGCATTTGCCAGCTATTTTTGGAGCAGCAAAAAGGAGGATTGGACCCGCAGCATGTGGTTGCCGTGGCCCTGATCCAGCACTCCCAGGGGCAGCACAGAGCTGCCCCTTATGGGCCTTCTGCATCGGCCCATAATCTAAACCAGCAGTACCTAACCTGTGGGGATGCAGTGTCCTCACAGGGGATCTGTGAAGGCTTGAAAAAATGTAATATGCCCTCAGGTGGAAGGATGGAAAGCCCTGGAGTGGAGGGCAGGGGGTGAATGAAGAGGAAGAAGAGAAGAAAGGTGGGGGGAAAAGAGTGCCTCCCACTTCACAACCTGGGTGCAATCAGGTAGAGGACCTCCTAGGAAGATGGGCATCCAAACCATTTTCTGTGTATTTTTCTGTCCTGTGGCCAACCACCCTAGGGGTGGCACCTCCACCCCCTCCAGGCCAGCAACTCTCTATCTTTCACCCTCTCAAGGCCTGTCAGTCTCAAGTTCAACCCCATGGTGAAAAGTTGAGCATGTGAGAGAACGAAAGGGAGGAGAAGGAGAGAAAGAGCTCCATCCCTCCCGCCAGCCTCAAAATCAATGCAGGGCTCTGGCTCCCCTCTCTTGCCCCCACTTTCCCAGCCCTTCATGCCTTAGCTATTTCCTCACTGCTTCCTGTAGGAACCAGTATTAAGATGCTGACTCTGATGATTTTGGCAGGTAGACAGTTTGAGGCCCAGGCACCTCATGACGAATTGAGCTCCCATCACTAGTTCCAGCTTCTGCCAGTCTAGCAGTTTGAAAGCATGTAAACATGCAAGTAGATAAATAGATAATAGTTAAATACCATTTTGGTGAGAAGGTAACAGAATTCTGTGCAGTCATATTAGCCACATGATCACAAAGTCATTTTTTACAACACTGGCTCTTCAGCTTAGTAACAGAGATGAGTGCTGCCACTTACAGTCAGACACTACTTGACAAGCTTTTCAAAGGGGAATATCTTTACCTTTTTTCACTCCAGTTACTCTGAAAGAAAAGGGCAAGATGATGCCCATGAGGCAAACACACCTTGTCCACAAAAACAAAACAAAAAAACCCGCAGTTCCAGCAGGGTATGCCTCTCTACACGCTGGCTCTCTGGGTCCCTCCGTTCTCTCCCACCTGCCTCCTTTTGTTGGCTACCTTCAAATAAAGCGCAGTCATGCTGAGCGGCCCTGACACCTAAAGGTCCCCTGAAGCCATAGTTGGCTATAGGACTGGGCTCCAGATCACCACTCTTGCCATCTTGCTCCTGCTCTTTCTTTGTGTCTCCATATGTGTGTGCATGTATGTTCCTCTCCTCCCCAAACTCACTGATCTAGAACTGGAGCAAACACACACACACACCTGTGTTGTGTAAAATAACAGGCTCTCAGGTTTCCTGTGTATAAAATTGGAGGTGTAAGGATATGGCAAGAGGCAGGGTAGGCTGGTTGGCAGCAGGAAGATTAACAGTAACACCATTTTTACAGAGTCAGACTCTTGATATCTCTGTGTGATGCACTGTATTATGCAATGTATGTGGCTCTATCTTCAGGAATCCCCCCCCCCCACACACACACACATCAAAGCAGCACACAGAATGCAGGAATGAGGAGCAAATTTGATACCTCTGCATCACATGTACCACTTGACACTACTACTGACGCACACATATGGAGACACACAGCACTGGAAATCTGTCGAGAGGTCTTTGATGGCCAAAAAATGCAGAGAGCTAGGGGACAAGATCTGGTCACTTCAGCTTGGGGGATTTCTTTTAAAGAGCTCTTCATTGCACATCTTGCCTTGAGTCTCTGTGTTGGGAGAAAGGCAGTGTATAAGTAAATAAATTAAGAAAATAATAATCCTACAAATTTAAATAAATATTTTATAACTAAATAAATATTTAATACACTTTAGGGTTTTAAATCTTGAGTTGAGTCTTGGTGGTGTGTAGTAACCAAAAATATTTAAACAGGGTCCCTTGTAAAGAAAAGTTTACAAACTGCTGATCTTGACTACAGTCACCCTTCCCTATCCATGGATCCTGCATCCACAGGTTCAACCATCCATGCCTTGACAAATTTTTTTAAATTCCAAAAAGCAATCCTTGGTTTTGCCATTTTATATAAGGGACACCACTTTATATAATGGGACTTCAGCAGCCACAGATTTTATATTGGGGGTGGGGGGGGGGAGGTTCCTGGAACCAAATCCCAGTGGATACAAGGGCCCACTGTACCACAATATATCAGACACAAGAACAAAATGTGCTACATTGCACAGCTCTGTTCTGCAGCAGAGATGTAAATGCTTGGATTTGGTCTTATGCAAATATCAAAGGTGATGTTTGTAACATATTTGTGTAATGACTGCTAATTACAATAAAATTTTGACTGAGTGACTGAGTTACACATACATAGCTAAGTAGACGATGTACATTGTTTCCTGTACTGCAGGCTAGTGGCTTGTGGCATCTCTATCATCTCTTAAAAGTAGCTATGTTAGCCCTTTATGCACAAAAAAACAGATTTTTGCAGAAACTCACATACACATTTTTAATAAAATACATAAAATACACAACTAACCCCTTCTTTAGTTTTTTGTAGGTTTTTTGGGCTGTGTGGCCATGTTCTAGAAGAGTTTCTTTCTGATGTTTTGCCAGCATCTATGGCTGGCATCTTCAGAGAATACTGGAATTGAAGAGAGTGGGTCTATATATACTGTGAGACCCTGAGTAGGGAGGAGTGATTCCCATGTAAACTGTGTATTGTTCTGTGTTGAATAGGTATTGTTCTGTTGTTAATGGCATGGCTTCAGGTTGGGAGGATATTGTAACTATGGATGCCGGCCATGAAAGCCTACGACTTCACAACCCCTTCTTTCTCAATGGGGTTTCTCATAATGTCAAGATAGCCTTTCTCAATAAGAATAAGAAAACCTGTCTATAAATCCCCACTTTTCACTGATATTATTGTAGAACTGACAAAGAAAGCAGTTTTTCTTCATTTGTACATTTTATTACACACAACTTGTGGTTCTAGTATTGTAATGCTTTCAAAAATAAGTACAATGCAAAGCTTTTAAAAACCAATCAATGAAGGAAGCCATGTGATTTCAGAGAACTGTAAAACTGTAACCCAAGCATAGCCAACATTTCTCTCATGGGATAATTATAGTGGTAATTTTAGTTACACACATTGTTGTTGTTTCCTACCACAAATAAGGTAAAGTCCAAAAATGTGCCAA
This sequence comes from Phrynosoma blainvillii, assembly GCA_026167975.1. Taxonomy (NCBI): domain Eukaryota; kingdom Metazoa; phylum Chordata; class Lepidosauria; order Squamata; family Phrynosomatidae; genus Phrynosoma; species Phrynosoma blainvillii. The sequence goes on from JANUYF010000001.1 coordinate 174,594,456, forward strand.
ACTGATGGCTGAAATTCCATGTAATTCCAGAACCTTGACCCCTTTGGAAAAGGGGGGGGGGAGTTTTGGAATGTCCTCCCAAGTGTGTATTATCTGAATTTAACAATCATAGCAATGCAGAAAGACTACCAACTGTCATATTTTCACATATTAAATATAGTATTGTGAACTGAATGTCAGATGGGCAACTGGATTAATTCTATTTGTAAAGTTACTTTGTGATGGCGATATGTCAGTCACACCCTTCATTTACCATAATAGGTTGATGAATCTGGAAAATCACCACTTTTAAACAACTGCTACTTCATTTAAAGAAATAAAAAGTCAGAAAAATAACCTAAATCCAATTGGTAGACCCAAACTAAGCAAACTCATATCATCAGTTGTTAAATGGTGAGTCAACACTTATATAAATCACTTTATGTTAATGAGTCGACTCTAGTTGGGACTAAGAATTTTATTTTGGCCCTTATGGGTTCCCCCTCAATCATTAGGAATTCAGAAAACTTTTTTAAAAAATAATTTTAATTTTTTAAAGTTTACAGTAATTAAATATGTGCTTTATCATAAATGATATAAAATGAAATATTCTCCAGGTGTGTGTGTGTAAAGCCTTTCAATGTGGGTTTTCTCTAATACAATTCTGGATCCTGGTTCCCCCCCCCCCCTCAAAACATAAGTTAAATTTATTTTTCTGCATATAATCAGAATATTTTGGATGAAAAGAGAATATGAAAACAACTAAGTATGCTATAAAATTTTCATGGGGACTATAACTCAGTGTTAAATTATTTTTATGTTAAAAGAAATGCAGTTAAAAATGGGAAAGCAACTTAAGAACAACAGCCAAAATATTTCCTATGACCACAGTAAAATCATTAGTCCAAATCGCCCCCCCCCCCCAAAAAAAAAACTTGAACAAGTTTTCTATCTATCCAAGTGCCTCTCCCAGTCTATGCCAACATGGTACCTTCCAGATATATTAAAGAAATTGTTTTCTCTTTGAAACTGGACACTCTCACATAACCATACAGTGGATAATGGCAACTTAGCAGAGTAATGTGTCATGGTTTTGATTTTATTTGTAACAGAATTTGCAAATACAAATTTTGTTTATCTAATCGTATCTTAGTCAAATGGTCTTTGAAATCCAGGACAGTTTGTATCGTACCTATATAAGAGTAACAGTGTGAAAAATTGGCAGTATGCAGTTATATCTGTTTCATACTATTCTGAATGTAATGGCTGCTGAATACTGGGATTTATAGTTTGATGAAGTGCTTTAAATGGTCTGCCAGTGAGCTCTAGTACATTCCTCTTAGTTACAATTCCTACTATAACCTGACTGCCTCTTTAAATTATAGAAAAAGCTGATACAATCCCTCTCTTCTCAGGGATTGAGATTGAGATTGAGACCATCCAACTAATAAGTACCTTACCACACTACAAATCCCACGATTCTCTAAGATGAAAGGATGGTGATTAAAGTGGTATGAAACTAAAAAGACTATATTGATAAACAATTCAGTTTCAATTGTATTGTACTTCTCCAGATTCTACTAATATTCTCATTCCATTTTTTTTTTTTTGTATCAGGTTACAAATCTTTGCTTTTTCTCCCCACATGGAATTTTTTGCATTTTCTCCATATTGAAAAGCAGATAGTTTTAACCATATATATTTAAATATATGTATTTCCTCCATTGACTTACACATTTGTATTTTTCAACTGTGACCACTTGAGCTGTTTATACTTTAAAAAAAAAGCACGACATTTGATTTTTCTAAATTACCAAAATCTTGTAAATATGTGCATTTTTGAGTAAGCTATGCTTTGTTTCATGAATTTCAGAAAATGCAAAGGGCTGCTTTCTTGAAGAATCTTAGCTACAATAACAAAAGAGACTACCTAAACAATATATGAAATAATTTTATACACACAAACACACAGGCAGGTGTTGTTATATGTCTTCAAACTGACTCTGATTTATGGGGGCCCTCCTCTAGAGTTTTCTTAACAGGACTTTTTCAGAAGGCTGAGAGACTGTGACTTGCCCAAGGTCACCCAGAGGGTTTCCATGGATGGGCCCTTGTATCAAATTAGTGGCTCATCTAACAGACACAGAGACACACACATAGTGATTAAAAATATATCTGTATGTATAATTTGGATATCTTTCTCTGCATATGAAAGATATTATATGCAGATCTGCTCAGAAATAAATTCCATTATTATTATTATTATTATTACAGTTTAGTTATATAGCGCTGTAGATTTACACAGCACTGTACATACAGTCAATAAAATAGATAAAAATAGATTTAAAAGCCTGCCAATGGCGTACATTCTACAAAATAATAAAATACATAGTAATACAAAGAAGGCAACAGATTAAAAACATCAAATAAATCAATTGAATTTTATGGGACTGCAACCTCCATCGTTCATGGAATTATATGCCTTTTTCCCCCCCCCAGATAATACACCCCCAACAATCCTCAAGAAAGAGGCAGAACTCTGGCAGTTACATATGACTCTGTATGTGTCTTTCAAAGTTAAAAGCTATCCTCATTCTGAAAGCATCTCTAAGAAGGAAGTGGAAAGATATTAATTTTTTGTTATGCCACTTTCAGGTTTTTGTGGTGAAGTTGCTGCTGTGCAGTTAACCTTCCATTGGCAATGAATATAGCTGATAGCCATTTTCTAGTTTCAGAGCAAGACTCTAACTAAGGGAGATGCTGAATGCTGGCACTAGATATTCCACTATGAAAACTGTGCTACATAGATTACAATGCAGACTGCTGAGTAACTGAGATCTAAGCATTACATTTTGGCAGAAAGTCAGTGGTGAAAACATTGCAGAATGGAAATAATTCCATTGTTTAAACAGGCTGTTTCAGTGATAAGGAAGACATCACCCCCCTCCAAAAAGAAAGAAAGAAAGAAAGAAAAAGAAAGAAAGAAACTTCACTCAACAACCATCATAGTTGTAATTCTAAATTAACAGTTTGTGTATAAGATGTTTAACCCTGATGATCAGAAGAGACTCTTTGACCATCTAGCTGGAATCCCTGAAAAAAAACCTGTCTGTCTTTATATTGTCTTAAGATTTTTCTCATGCCAGCTGATAACTTCACATTATTACTAATGGGCACATTGAAAAAGCTAACTCCCTCAAGTTCTTGATTGTCTCGCAAAAACTCTTAACCTTCTCCCAATACGTTCAGTTTATTTTGCTTATCCAAGGAAACCTCTATGCCCTGATGTGAATGGAGATTTCCAGTTTCTATTATCAGTACAATGTCCTGATGCATGATCTTAACTGATATGAAACTGTACAGAATAATGTCACCGAAAGGAAGAGAGATCTCCCTGTTTGCGATTTGATGGGCTGCAGCAGCAGCCAACCCCTCCCAGACCTGACACAAGAACAGCCTGATTCTTTCAAGCTGACACTTTGCAAACAACCCAGCTAGACCTGCTGAGTCCTCGTGTTTTCTATCAGAAGTATCAAAAAGATACAGTAAATGTCACTTTGCAACTCTGCATATTCCCAAATTAGTCCTTGTGTCAACTGTAGTCTGGTAGTGGTCAGTTGCCAAGCCAGTACAGCATTATTTCAAGGGCTTGTTATTTCACCCTGAAGAAGTACAGGCCCATGTAAGAAATGTTGAAGAACTACAGACTCCTGAGGCAAGGCTAACAGAGGACCGCCAAGCAGAATAATTCAAACTTGTTCTACCAAATAAGGCAGCCCCTATTATTCCATGAAACCTGTTTACATAGAACAGGACACATTTGGTGTGGTGATACCTAGGCAGCCCTATTTGAATATATTTGGTTTTCTGCATTTGTCAAAAGAAATACTTGATTATTGTACTTCTGAATGTTAACTCAGTTTTTTTTTTATTGTGAGCTCCACTGACTAGATCAATAAATTGATCCAATGATTACTTTCAATGAACAAAGATTGAAAACAGCTGAAAACACACTGCAGAAACAATCCACTGCAGAGACCGCTTTAGCTGCCCAGGTTCAGTACTAGCAAATAGAGAAGGCTAAATGTCTCACAAAACTCCAGTTCCCAGAATTCCCTAGCACTGAGCCAGGGCAGTTAAGGTGGTCTCAAACTGTATTATTTCTGCAGTGTGTTTGGGCCCTTAATCTGATTTCATAAACTAACTAGCTCCTTTAATGTATTATATTCAGCTGCATTTTGGGACCTGGGCAAGTTCCCCTTTTAAAACATTTGCAAATGGGATTGAAGTAAATGAACTGGGAACCATGCTCTATATTGGGCCTTCATGCATCTGTAGTTCTGAAACAGTTCCCAAAGGCTTCCCTCACCCATTGCCTTTTTCACTGAGGTTGTATCTGCACTGCAGAAATAGTCCAGTTTGACACCACTTTAACTATCCTGGCTATGGAATTCTGGAAATTGTAGTTCTCTGAGACATTTAGGGCCTTTGCAGACTGCCAGAAATAGTGCACATTAAATTGAGGCACTGCCCTGGCTCAGTGCTAGGGAATCATGGGAACTGTAATTTATTGTGGCACCAGAGCTCTCTGACAGAGAAGGCTCAATGTCCCAGAAAAAAATATAATTCCCATGACTCCCTAGCACTGAGCCAGGGCAGTGCCTCAATTTAATGTGCACTATTTCTGGCAGTCTGCAAAGACCCTTAGGGGGGAAGCAGACGAGGGCGTCCAGGACGCCCTGGGCTGGCGCGCCGCGGGACCGCAGCCTCCGCACCTCGGCGCACCGGCGGCGTCCCTGGAAGGAGCGCTAAATCAGCGCTCCTTCCTCAAGACAGCGAAAGTGCGCACTAAAAGCGGCGGGCGCACTTTCGCTGTCTTTTCCGCCGCGGCGCATACGGTCACCGCGGCGTGAGGTCATCCCCGGAGTGCCGGCCGTGCGGAGGGCCGGCGAGTCCGAGGGCGACCTCAGGGAGAGGAAGGGGTGCCGCTCGTGCGGCTGCCCCTCCTCTTCCAAGCCTCCAAGACGACTCTATTAGTCGTCTGCCGAGGCCCTTAGTCTTCTCTGTCAGACAGCTCTGCTGCCACAACAAACTACATTTCCCAGAATTCCACAGCACTAAGATATGGGAGTTAAAGTGTCAACTGCATTATTTCTGCTGTGCAAGTGCAGCCTGAGAAAGGATGAATGGAGCCTGTTCTATTGGATCTTAGAATGTGTCAAAGCAATGGTTCAAAAAGGCTTCCCCTGCCTTGGAAAATGGATGAGCTGTTTGGGATGCAGCTGGGAAGGAACTACGATGAAAGATTAGATTTTAGCATATCTGTTTCCCCTCAGAATTTTTGGCCTTAACCATTTCCTAACTTTTTTCAGAGGAAACAAAAATAAATCCCCCCCCCCTCAAATTATGAATCAAATATTGCAAACTTTCTTTGAGAAAGAGCTACTAGATAAATAGTTCTGTGTGAAAGAGTGGTTCAAGAGAGAGAAAGGTGCAGGAGGGAAGCCTAGAAGTGTTCTGCCAGGCAAACACCGTGCAAACATTCTGTGTAAAATAGTGCTGTGATTTTGCTCAGATTGTCCAAATCTTTACAATAATTCTAAATTTAGTTAGGCACATGTGGCTAAATTCTGTGAACAGAATTCCACCTCAGGCTGAAATCCATTTTGGGCCACTCATCTAGGGATACATTCTACTGGATGTAGTGGGACTTTCTTCTTAGTAAACACATATAACAGAGTGCAAAATGGCTAGGGGAAAAGGCAGTATCCCTAATCTCAGATATTGATTATTATAAATTTATCAGCTGAATTACTGCTTTGCAAAATACAGCAACCATTCATCAACATCTTTCCAGATCTCTCTCTCTCTCTCTCTAAGACTTTCTCAAAACAAAAAGGGGTGGGGAATGCTCCTGTGAATCAGTTGGGACACTCACAGCCAACGCATTGGAACAATTTCAGGTTCTCTTTCAGGTACCTGTACTGCAGAAATAATGCAGTTTGACACCACTTTACTACCATGGCTCAATACTATGGAATTCTGGGATTTGTTGTTTTGTGAGATATTTAGCCTTCTCTGTCTGAGAGTTCTGTTGCTACAACAAGCTACATATGCCAGGATTCCATAGCATGGAGCCATGGCAGTTAAAGCAGTATCAAACTGCATTATTTATGCAGTGCAGACGCAGCCTCAGTCTCTCTGTATTCTGTAAATGAATTTTGTTTCTGTGCCAGCATCTAGCAAGCAGATGATCTTGATTCCTGACATAGCAGAGAAGAAATTAAAGATAGTACATGAATTCTTACCAAGTTTCGAGTATTTTTGTTCAAATATATATTTAACAGGCGTGAGTTAAATTTTCACAAGGTTTATTTTTTTAAAAAAATAAACATGACATTTCAGGAACATCTCTTTCTGTGAAAGAGCAGTACTTCCCTGCTCTTTCCTGCTGGTGGGACCTCTTTTCTTCTACCCCCCCCCCCCGACAATGATAAAGCATATCTGATGACATTGGTAGGTATCCTGTGGCACATAAAGCTGTAGCTTACCTTCTTCAGAACAGTTTCAACAACCACTTAAAAAGAGACAATTGGCTGTACTATATGCATTGTGATCCTTCCTGAATTTTCTTAAAGATTGGTGCAAGAGAGGCAATCCATATTAAAATGTAAAGCATGACCTTCCCCTTATTTTTAAAAAAAGAAAATTGAGAAATCAAACTGCAATTAGTACAGAATATGGCAGCCAAAATAGTGTCAGGAACATCTAGAAGGGGCCACATCACTCTGGTTTTGGGGTCCTTCCACTGGCTGCCTATTAGTTTCCAGACCCAGTACAAGGTGTTGGTTATTACCTTTAAAGCCCTAAATGGCTTGGGTCCAAACTATCTCCGGGACCGCCTCCTCCCTTATAATCCTCCCCACACACTCCAGTCCTTTGGGAGGAATTTGCTGCAGCCACAAAAATCTAAGCTTTCAACTACCTCCCAGAGGGCTTTCTCTGTGGTCACCCCCAGACTATGGAATGGCCTGCCGGACAAGATCCACCAATTGACATCTTTAGACAGCTTTAAAAAGGCTGTCAAGATGGATCTCTTCTGGCAGGCGTTTCCAGGATAGATTACCCGGCCTCAGGAACTTTTTTCGGAGAGTTCTGCTAGAGTCTTCCTTAATGTGGTATAATGCTGCTGTTTTTCTTTCTTTTTCTCTCTCTTTTTTTTTGTTTTTTGTTATTACTATTGTTGTAGCTAATTGCTGCATCCCTATTCTGTTTTGGTTTTTAACTTCTATCTGATTTAATATTCTTTTAAAGGGGGATAGGGACAGGATTAGGATGTATTGTATTTTAACCTTGTTAGCTGCCCCAATTGATCTCAGAGGGGCAGGGTATTATTATTATTATTATTATTATTATTATTATTATTTATATCATACTGCAAATAAGGGGAATACTTTAGGTTCCATCCACCTGTACTCTAGAAAGATTGCCAAAATAAAAGTGGGGAATTTATTTAGCAATAGCAATAGCACTTACATTTCTATACCACTTCATTGTGCTAAACCAGGGGTAGGCAACCTTTTTGAGCCGGGGGCCGGGTTGCTCTCCCTCAGACAATTGGGGGGGGGGGGGGGCGAAGCACAAAAATAAATAAATAAATAAATATTAAAAAAAATAAAAAATAAAAAAATATGCACGCACACTCTCTCAGCCCCAGAAAAGCCATGTCAAAACCCCTGTGGAGATTTTTCCAAGAAAACCCCAAGAACAAGTAATAACAACAATAATCAATATCATCAGGGCGGGGGGTGGTGGCGGGGGGGCGGCGGCAGCAGGACCAGCCTAGGGCCGGTCCAAAGGCCATGGGGGGCCGCATCCGGCCCCTGGGCCTTAGGTTGCCTACCCCTGTGCTAAATTCTAAGTAGTTTACAATGTGTTACCCAATTGCCCCCAACAAACTGGGTACTCATTTTACCAAGCTATGAAAGGATGGAAGGCTGAATCAACCAGAAGCCCTGCAGGATCAAATTCATAATGTTTTGTTGCAGTACCCACATTTAACCACCAGGGTCCATTTAATTGAAAGAACTTCCCCGTACCCTTATATTTATCTGGGGGGGAAAATATGGACATATAGTTACCAAATCAAACAGTTTGATTTCTGGGATTTATAACTTGGGGAGCTAAATGGAATACCTTGCTAGAGAGTTCTAGTCCACTCTTTTGAACTACAGCATGAGGGCAACACACATGCAAATACCATCATGTGTGTTAGTGTTAGTACCAGCTACATGCTGATGCCATTATGTGTCTCAATCTATAGTTAGTGAAAAATTGACACATACCACTGCATATTTTCTAATACCTTCCTATTATGTTCACCAGTGTCATTGGTTAGTGGTCATGCATAATCCTCTAAATCAGGGGTAGGCAACCTTTCCCCTTTAAGGGCCGAGGGACTTCAGCTCTCAGAACCCTCAGCCATGTTGGCCAATAGTCCCATATTGGCCAATAGCTCCTGGGATTTTGGGAGCTGAAGTCCCTCGGTCCTTAAAGGGGAAAGGTTGCCTACCCCTGCTCTAAATGAATAGATTCCCATTAAGGTTATGCCGAATTGGCATATGTCACATTTAATGCTCTGGTCTTCATGTTGGCTCCTACTGCTACGTGTCTCTATTCTATGTATGATTTGACTGTCTATCAGTTGTTAAGAACAAATAGCTAAGATGTAACTATATTTCTAAAGTGTCTGTTTTAAATTTTGTAAATACATGCGCATCTAAAAATTTGTAATCCCTGGCAATTTCACTGAAGTGGTATAAATGATACTGGCAAACAAATCAATTGGGTTGTATTATTTGCATGTTTTATGTTCCTTTTCTCCAACTAGTGGCAAAGTGCAATCAGTATATGACAGCAAAAATATGAATATTAAGTTGCTCTGAGAAATGAAAGCCACAGGTTAACTAGGAGGTGGCTTTCTGCAGCTTAATTCAGAGCACTTTCTTGCTCTCTGAGGGAGGTCCCATGAGGAAGAAGACATGAAAGTTCAAACCACTTCTGCATGAGTTAGTGCTCTTTCCCAGCTCCACTCTTCACTTAAAGAATCACTTCCCATTTGTCGGTTGACAACTGTTATCATTATTGCAAATAACCAGGATTTTTTTTTAATACACATACCTTTGCTTAACATTAACATCTGTAGTACATAAAGGATATACATTATAGAGTCACCCCAGTACTCTCTATAATTCCTTCATTTCAGTTACACTGAACAAGATTCTCAAAGTTGTTCCTGAGCATACTTGTTCTTAGAATATACCTCATTTTTACTGGATACATAACCTGGTGTCCTCTGACATCCAGAGAATGTTATATGCAGCCCTTGGATGTTGGGATTTCCTGTCACCATTCTAGAGGGTCAGAGATCTGGCAGAATTGAAATCAGCAGCAGATAGGAGTCAGTACAGATCACAAATCTGGAATATAAGCTATCATTCTCCTAATGCTTTCTTAGTGACATTTTATTTATTGAAGATAATTTTTATATTATTTTTTCATACTAAAGCCTAAATCTTGTTGGTTAGTCCCAACAAGGGTAGATCCATTGAATCAGCTGTTGAATAGTGAGACACCTCATATGTATATCCTTAAATCTGTAAGATTGGAAAATGTAGAAGCAGAGAGAAATAAGGATTTTTCCCACTGTATCTCATGGCACTAGAAACTGTCCTGGTCCAAATGGCCTGCCAGTGTATTCTAGAGCAATGATAAACAAAATTGTGGCCTATGGAAATGGACCACAAGCTATTGTGGTCTATGGACTTCTGCCACTCCACAAACTATTGGCTGCCATTACATGGCAAGTTTCCAGAAAAGAAGCAGTTGCAATCAATGGGCATAAATATGATGCCCGTCCCTGGCACATTAGGAGAAAAACCCTACTAGTCCACAACATCAGACAGCATAAGAAGCACTGCTCTGCAGAAGTATTCCTTCTTAGTGATCTCATCTGGTGACAAATATATCTGTACCACATGAAGAAAGTATAAGGCCTAGCAACAAACACATGAAAAGAATAATGTAAAAATAATGCAAGAGCTGATCTATTGTACTGGAAACAATTTTGTTGTAACCTGAAACTGATATTTAGTGAGAGATTTCCCTCTATCCAGAGCTTCAGTTAATAACATTTTGGAAGATGCTCTCTTTAGAAACTTTAAAACATATGAAAAATTTATAAAGATGTCTTGCTGGAAGACTTAATTTTATTTCCTTATAATTTCATTTAAAATGTTGCATGTTTATTTATGTGTTGCCTTTTAGCATTTCAGCTTAATGAAACAACAACAACAACAAGCTTGTGGAAAAAATGACAGAGGGGAGAATGTGAATGTACGGACTGGAGCTATAATTTTACTTTTAAGGTCCCAGTTTTGAGATTGCAGTTCATAATTTATGAATGATCCTTTTAGTCAATGAAAGCACTGAATACTGTGCTGCAATCCTTGCAGAGGTATTACTCCTGCATTGACCAGGTTACTTTATATGCCACCTGGGCAGGGATCACTGCATTTTTATATTTTACCCACTGTGTAGCTGGCATCATATAATCTACAATGAACAATTTTCTATAGCACTGTGGACAAGTTTAAGCTAGCACTAAAATTTCATCTTTCTGATTTCCACAAATACTGACTACAGTTATAGATACTACTGCAAAAACACCACCATCTCCTTACCATCAGTCCTAGAATCGCACATCAGGATTTGTAAAGCTGGGATGGATATTATGCAATTTGCTGAGTCCTTAGTACAGTCCACACCCTACATTGACCTCTCAGTCCTCCAACCTTTAAAAAATCTGCCTAAAATTGGCTATTCATACACCCTAACACCTCTAAAACACACCAGTCCCACCTTTTTGAGGATATGCCATCTTGACCTTTATTAGGCCTGAAACAGCTTTTATGTTAAAACCAGAAATTACCTTCGGGTTGCTTCCAGTTTTGAAAGAGAGGGTGAAATACACCTGCTGAGGGATGGGATGTGTGAAAATGATATGGAATTTTGATACATTTGTCCATCCCTACCTCAGAAAGTCTAAAGGTAGCCTAATCCCATAACACAAATACAAAAGACATAGGGGGGAAGCAGACGGCTAAAAGGGCCGTCTTGGGGGCAAGGAAGGGGAGGGGCAGCTGCATGGTGGGTGCCCCAACCCCTTCCCGAAGGCATCGTCGGAGCGTTCGCACACGCTGCAGTGGAAGAGTCACTGAAGGTGCACTGCCAGCCTTTTGCAGCACACCTTCGGCGACAGGGGCGGCGAAGCTGCGCCGTGGGGCCGAGGTGTGGGGATACCTCGGCCCCGCAGCACAGCTTCCCGGGGCGGCCCATGGCCGCCCGTCTGCTTCCCCCCATAGATCCTCTAAAAGATGTAGTTCCAAGGGTGCAGCTTGTGTATGTGTGTGGGGAGGAGGCATATTAAAATTCAGTCCCCACTCATAAAATTTTGCTCCAGTCCCCAAATTTTAAGCATTGCAGAAAGTAAGACGATGCAAATCATTCACTTCTAGAATTTTTACATGTACTATGTTTGCATTCCCTGCACTGGTGGAAATTTCATTTGGTAAAGCACATGGGAACATGGTACATGAGAAGCAATGCCCTCATTTTGCCACACACACCAACACACCCCTATATCTACACCCCTTTTTTGTACCCATGTTCTTGGTAACTGTCAAGCATGATTTACTTTCCTGTGTCTCTTGAAAGTAAATACTAATACACTATTATTATAGCAGGATGCTGCCCCAGCCACGAATAGGACTGTGATCTAAGGAGACAGAATTTTTGACTCCATGCCTCCATGCTCTGGTCCAAGTGGATGTTTCCCATGCAAAGATGGCTGCTACTTTCCCTGTGTGGAAAGCTATTATTGACACCCATGTCCAATAGCTCTCCTGGGTCAAACACCAACATTGGAGGGGGTGATTTCAACTGGAGTGTGAAAGGGAATAAAATTAAAGAGGTGCCCCCACACAAGAAACAAAAAAAGGGCCTCAAGAAGTCACCTGTGAACAAGAGTGGGGAATAAAGACAGCCATGTTGGTGGACAACTACAGAATATGGACAACATAGAGAGAAAGGATCCTCTTCTGTTCTCAGCTGCGGTCTGTAAGATTATTTTTATTCAATGCTCCCCCAAGCCCCTGCCCCCATTAGAAGACTGTTCATGAATTTCCTGTTGAAAAATATCATTTCACACTGGAGTATCTTCTGAAGAGAGGGATTTGTGGACATCTCCCATACAAAGCAGTTATGCTCACAGGACAGTGCATTTGCATTTGGTTCCAAATGCTCAGGCACACAAAAGTGGCTTTATTATTATTTTTCTAGCTACAAAGCAACATTTTTTCCTGTCTATTTCTCATAAAATTAATTCCAAGACAGGATGTTGAAGCTTTGACATCCTTTTACAAAAAGACTCATTCCGCCCACATATATAGCACTCTTCATCACACCCACACATCTGTGTGACATGCAGCAATACTGACACATTATCTTCTGCATTGCCACCCACCTCATTACCTTAGCTAAAATTCTGCAGGGTTCCCCCCCCAAAAAAAACCCCCCATCTTTCACACTTTCATGCAAGCAGTTTCAGTCTCTGGGCTTTGATATGCTCTAAAATGTATAGCATGTATTTGTGTCAGTCAAGGCTTCAAAGTCCATAATCAAGTGCCACATGTTGTGTTTATGGATGAAAATTCTAGATTCTTGGAACATCTTTTATTGGAAAAAGAACCTATCATATTTGCCCTTTTTGTTGTCCCTTGTATTTTCAGCAGCTGGCTTCTAAATAAGAATGGCTGTCTCTCTTCAAAACAGCTCTGGGAATTTTTTAAATGGCTTTTCACAGTGTTTGTTGTTGTTGTTGCTGTTGCTTTTCTTGCGTACTTTCATTTCTGACTTGCAGGAGGAATGAAAAGAAAAGCATGCTTCAGTTTCTGCTCCAGCACTTTCTATTCTTAAATGTCCACACATTTAGCAAATCAGTAGAACTGAGCCATTTTGTGAAAGGAGACAGAAGCCAAATATTAGAACCCTACTACTTCTGGCCAGAAATCTCCCTGGGAGCCAAGATGACCAAACTGAGGCTGTCGTACTTCGGGCACATCATGAGAAGGGAAGACTCATTGGAAAAAACAAGAATGCTAGGAAAGGTGGAGGGAAGTAGAAAGAGAGGAAGGTCACATGCTAGATGGATGGACTCTATGAAGGAGGTCATGGGTATGACTTTGCAGGAACTAAGCAGAGTAGTGGAGGACAGGGAGTCTTGGAGAGGCCTCATCCACGGGATCACAATGGGTCAAAATCAACTCAAGGGCAGTTAACAACAACAAAATCTGCTTCTGGCAAGTTTGGAACAAAGCTTGAAAAGGAGTTTTTGTTTTGGCTCCCAGCATCTCTGCCCAGAGCACAGGATTCTGAGAGTTGTAGTCTAATAATAGAATGTTTCCAAGATCTGGTCTAGAACATAGGGATGAAACTGAGGGGGGTTGCAGACTGCCAGAAATAGTGCACATTGAGTCCACTTTTAGGGTTAGGGTTAGTACTAGGGAATCATGGGAATTAGTGTTTTTTCTGAGACATTGAGCCTTCTCTGTCAGAGAGCTCTGGTGCCACAATAAAATACAGTTCCCATGATTCCCTAACCCTTAAAGTGGACTCAATTTGCACTATTTCTAGCAGTCTGCAACCCCCCTGAGTTTTTGTGAAGCCCTCCTGCATTTTCTTGCCAACTTTGATTCATACTGGACTTTGTGTTTTCTTCCCTAATGTCTACATTCATTAGCTCAGTTTATGTTACTTACAGAACTTTCTCCCATTGACTGATGTGGGGGGGGGGGGGGCATTTCTTTTCCAGTTATGTGCAATAGGAGATATGTGGATATAGCAAAGGATGTCTTTAATGTACCTGGCTACATCAAGCTTCTGCTCTGTATAGTAGTGTATTGTTTAAGCAGGTTGGCCCTGATTAGTACTTGGATGGGAGACTAACAATGAATACTAGGTTCTGTAGGCTATATTTCAGAGAAAAGAACTGGCAAAACCACCTCTATGTATTTCTTGCCTAAGCAAACCTTAGGAAATTCATGGGGTCACCACAGATTGACAGGTGACTTAAAGGCACATACACACACACAGCTCAGAGGTTATCTTCCTGTAGTGAGGGCATCATGGATTCTTAGATCATGGGCTGTGGTTCCATGGGGGTGGACTTCTGGCAAGGGATGGGCCATGCCAGTTGGAAGAAACGTTTTTGCCAACAGTCTCAAGAATTTGATCAGGAGGGCTTTAAACTGAGTTATGGGGGGAAGGGAGACAGGGTTCTGGAAGACAAAAGGACTGGAAAAAATAGTCAAACTGTCATAGAGGGAACAAGGCAAACAGTGCAAGGACCCGACAGTGGGAGGCAAAAAATGTGCACAGGCAGCAAGTAAAGGGGACATATGGTCTTCGATGTCTCTACACTAATGCACTGAGCATGGGAAATAAGCAAGATGAACTTAAACTCCTAGCACAACAAAACAAATATGATATAATAGGCATCACTGAAACCTGGTGGGATGAGTCTCATGATTGGAATGTAGAAATACAGGGGTATAACCTTTTCAAGAGAAACAGGCCAAACAGGAAAGGAGGAGGAATAGCATTATGTCAGGGATAATTACACCAGTGAAGAAATCCAGGACATCAATCCTGGAAGCCAGGTGGAGAGCATCTGGATAAAAATTAAAGGGGAGGGAAACAACAGGGATGGTATTGTGGGAGTCTACTACAGACCCCCGACTCAGGCAGGGGAATTGAATGATGCCTTTCTAGAACAGAATACCACACACTCAGAAAGGAGAAATATAGTAGTGATGGGTGACTTCAACTATCCTGATATTCGTGAAGCCGTAGGCTTTCATGGCTGGCATCCATAGTTTTTTGTGGGTTTTTCGGGCTGTGTAGCCACGTTCTATAAGAGTTTCTTTCTGACGTTTCACCAGCATCTGTGGCTGGCATCTTCAGAGCCACACAGCCCAAAAACCCCACAAAAAACTATCCTGATATTTGCTGGAATTCAAACTCAGCAAAATCCTCAAGGTCTAGCAAATTCCTCACTTGCCTTGGAGACAATTTCATTGTCCAAAAGGTGGAAGAGGCAACAAGGGAATCAGCTATTTTGGATCTGATCCTAACTAACAGGGAAGACCTAGTTAATGGGGTGCAAGTGGTTAGATCCTTAAGTGGGAGTGATCATGTTCTCCTGGAGTTTATTATACAGTGGAAAGGAGAAGCCAGGCATAGTCAGATACGCATTCTAGACTTTAAGAATGCTGATTTTAGTAAACTTAGAGAAATACTGGGGGTGATCCCATGGTCAGGAATACTAAAAGAGAAGGGAGTTCAAGACAGATGGGAGTTTCTCAAAAGGGAGATACTGAAGGCACAATTTCAAACCGTGCCAACGAGGAGGAAAAATGGGAGATGCCGCAAGAAACCAGGATGGATGACTAAGGAACTTTCAACTGAACTAAGTTTTAAACGGAACATGTATAAGAAATGGAAAAATGGGGAAATCACCAAAGAGGAATTCAAACAAATAGCTAGCACATGTAGGGGTAAAGTCAGAAAAGCTAAAGCGCAGAATGAACTCAGGCTTGCTAGAGAAGTGTAAGAACAATAAAAAGGGCTTTTTTGGATATGTCTACAGCAAAAGGAAGAAGAAGGAAATGGTAGGCCCACTGTGTGGAGAAGATGGCAAAAAGTTAACAGGGGACAGAGAAAAGGCAGAATTAATACCTTCTTTGCTTCAGTCTTCTCAGAAAAGGCAAAGAGTGCTCAACCTGAGGATAATGGAGCAGAGGACAGAATAAGAGAATTTCAGCACAGAATAAGTAAAGAGACAGTACAAGAATACCTGGTTAATCTAAATGAATATAAGTCTCCAGGACAAGACAAATTACATCCAAGGGTATTAAAAAGAACTGGCAAATGTAATATCAGAACCATTGGCAATAATCTTTGAGAACTCCTGGAGAACAGGAGAAGTCCCTGCAGGCTGGAGGAAGGCAAATGTTGTCCTCATCTTCAGAAAGGGAAAAAAATGATCAATAATTATCGTCCAGTTAATCTGACATCAATACCAGGAAAGATTCTGGAGCAGATCATTAAACAGAGAGTCTGTGAACATCTGGAAGGTAATTCCATAATCACAAAAAGTCAACATGAGTTTCAGAGAAACAAGTCATGCCAGACAAATCTGATCTCTTTTTTTGATAAAATTACCAGCTTGGTAGATGAAGGGAATGCTTTGGATATAGTATATCTTGATTTCAGTAAGGCCTTTGACAAGGTTCCCCATGACATTCTTGCAAACAAGTTGATAAAATGTGGGCTAGACAAAGTAACTGTTACATGGATTTGTAATTGGTTGACTGGCTGAACCCAAAAGGTGCTCAACAATGGCTCCTTTTCAACCTGGAAAGAAGTGACCAGTGGGGTGCCACAGGGCTCTGTCCTGGGCTCAGTGCTATTCAATATATTTATTAATGACTTGGATGACAGTATTGGGGGCATAGTTATCAAATTTTCAGATGACACCAAATTAGGAGGAGTAGCCAATACTCCAGAAGATAGGATCAAAATTCAAAATGAATTGAACAGACTAGAAAGCTGGGCCAAAGCTAACAAAATGAAATTCAACACGGAGAAATGTAAGGTACTGCACTGAGGGCAGAAAAATGAAGAGCACAGATATACGATGGGGGACATCTGGCTGAATGAGACTACGTGTGAAAGGGATCTAGGAGTTCAGGTAGAGCACAAGTTGAACATGAGTCAACAGTGTGATGCAGCAGCTAAAAAGGCCAATGCAATTTTAGGCTGCATCAGTAGAAGTATAGTGCCTAGATCAAGAGAAGTAATAGTGCCACTCTATTCTGCTTTGGTCAGGCCTCACCTGGAATACTGTGTCCAGTTCTGGGCACTACAATTCCAAAAGGATGTGGAGAAACTGGAGCATGTCCAAAGGAGGGCAACTAAAATGGTGAAGGGTCTGGAAACCAAGCCCTATGAGGAACGACTTAGGGAGCTGGGGATGTTTAGCCTGGAGAAGAGAAGGCTGAGAGGTGATATGATAGCCGTGTTTAAATATTTGAAGGGATGTCATATTGAGGAGAAAACAAGCTTGTTTTCTGCTGCTTCAGAGACTAGGACCCGAAACAATGGATGCAAGCTCCAGGAAAAGAGATTCCACCTCAACATTAGGAGGAACTTCCTGACAGTAAGGGCTGTTTGACAGTGGAATACATTCCTTCGGATGTTGGTGGAGTCTCCTTCTTTGGAGGTCTTTAAGCAGAGGCTGGATGGCCATCTGTCGGGGACGCTTTGATTGGGAGTTCCTGCATGGCAGGGGGTTGGACTGGATGGCCCTTGAGGTCTCTTCCTACTCTATGATTCTATGATTCTATGGTTCAGGCAAGGGAATTTTCAGTATTTCTTCTCTTCCAATCTTTCATATATCAGTGGGAAGTGAGAAAGTAGAACCTGTGTGCACTGTTCAGACTTCCTGGCATACCAATCTGAAAAGCTCACCATCCACAGAAAGGGAAGTAAGTTGTAGCATTTAGAGGAAATGGATTTAATTCTGAGAACCTGTTGCTACAAATGATATGAAACATGTTTTTCATTTAATTGTTTTGATCATGCACTATATGTCTGTTCTATATTTTCACAACTTTTTTTGGAAGAAAATGAATTCTCTCCTAATGTTTAGTCCCAGTTAGACTTATCATGTATATTTGCACACATATTTAGAACTTGTTTTAATACTGGCATATTATAAATCCTCATCTTGCTCTGAGGGGCAATCAAATATTCCGTGCTGCCAACAGAACTGAGGTACTCAGTTTTGAACTGCAGGTGTTTATCATGTCAGTTAAACAGGAAAGTTGTTTTAAAATGACAGCAGTTACATCAACAAAGCAATGCTAGTAATTTTTATCTTTGCCACAAATAGGTCTTCTATAAAGGTAAGAGATTCTAATTGTCCATTCAAGATCAAGTCATTCCACAATATCTTTTATTACAAAAGAGAGAGGGAGGAGAGAGAAAGAGAGAGAGCTCATAACAATACAATTTTTTTCATAGGAAAATCTATCCCCTCTGCAGCTACTGTGAAGATTTCACCAAAGCTCTTAGTGGGGGAGGATTAGATTATGCCATTGTGGAATGTGTCCTCATGTGAGGACAAACAATCAGTGTATTTTTCTCCCTGCTGCAGGAGAAAATACATATTCCTAGGTAGTATTCAGAGCCAGCACCTGCCTCTCCGGGGGTGGTGGACCTATTAGAATGGTCCGCCCTCGAAGGCTAATGGAGCCAATTGGATTCCAGAAAGCCTTAGAGGGTTTAATGGTTGGGAATGCCGGTGATCCTGTCGAGACTCTGGTTGACACTTGGAATGGTGATCTTACCAGGGCCATCGACACGATCGCTCCCAAGCGCCCTTGCCATCCCGCTCCAAATCGTAGGCCTTGGTATACACCTGAGATGAGGAGGATGAAGCGGTATGGACAACGGCTAGAGTGCAAGTGGCAGAAAACTCGACTCTTAACTGACAGAACTCACCATAGGAATTTTCTTCATTCCTATCGGGAGGCAATACGTGCAGCGAAGAAAGCTTTCTCCTCTGCACGTATTGCGTCTTCAGAGTCTCGCCCAGCAGAGCTGTTTAGGGTGGTGAGGGAGATGACACAGGTGCCTCCTGTGCCAAATCCCTTACTTAACCCGACGACGGCCTGCTGTGACGCATTTAACAACTTCTTTGCAGATAAAATCTCTCAGATAAGAGCAGAATTAGACGCCACTATTGGGACAGAGTCTATAGGCGAGGTGTCCAACGACTCCGCCGATGTAATTTTACTGGATCAGTGGCATCTGTGAGTACCAAGGACGTGGACAAGCTGCTTGGCAAAGTGAGGAAGATGACTTGCCCTCTCGACCCTTGCCCATCATGGCTGGCCGTCCAGGGGGGGATGCATTGATGAGATTCCTCACGGATATCATCAATGCATCCTTCAGGGAAGGTCATGTTCCATCTTGTTTAAAGGAAGCGGCGCTTAGGCCGCTCCTAAAAAAGCCTTCCCTGGACCCCCTGGATATGAAGAACTATAGGCCGGTATCATTGCTGCCATTTTTGAGCAAGGTGATCGAGAGGGCGGTTGCTCTTCAACTCCAGGCAGTCTTGGATGAAACTAATTATCTAAACCCATTTCAAACCGGCTTCAGGACAGGCTTTGAGGTGGAGACTGCCATGGTTGCCTTGACCGACGATCTGCGTCTGAGCATCGACAGGGGTAGTGTGACCCTGTTGGTGCTCTTAGACCTCTCAGCGGCTTTTGACACAATAGATCATGGCATCCTCTTGGACCGCCTGAAGGGGTTAGGTATCAGAAATCGAGGCTTGTGACTACCTCCCGGAGGGCTTTTTCAGTCGTCGCCCCTAGGCTCTGGAATGACCTGCCGGATGGGATCCGTCTATTAACATCCTTAGACAGCTTTAAAAAGGCGGTCAAGACAGATCTCTTCCGGCAGGCCTTTCCAGACTAGTTATCCCACCTCAGACATTAATAGCCGCACATGGATGCTCCTCAACGTGGCCCCATCGACAGATGGAGAGGACCATCAAGTCAGGATTGTTAGGTTTTTGTATTGGGTTTTTAAATGAAATGGAATGTTGTCTTAAATACTTATGATTTAATACTGTTTTAAGGGGGGGTGGGGGGTGTTTGTATTACATGTCTTATTGGATTGTTATTTTAAATTTGTAAGCCACCCTGATTGGATTACCACTGGGCGGGATATAAATTATTATTATTATTATTATTATTATTATTATTATTATTATCAGCATCAGCATCCTGAAATGTTGTCTGCAAAATAAAACCACATTTTCTTCAACAACAAAAAATTGCTTTCTGCACAAAAACAAGTTTACTGTGTAAATATGTGTAAACATGGCTGAAGTGTCATGGTCTTTTTCCTCATTGGTGCCACTATCTAGCCCACCAGAAGGTGGTCTTTTCTAAAGCTAATGGATCTTAATTTCACATTCAAGACCAAGCCACCCCAAAATATCTTGCCTTATAAGAATAATAGAATAATAGTAATTGTTGATGGGCAGGAATACTCTTCCTACCTCACCTTTTTTTTTAGCAACTGTGAGGATTGCAGTGAAGCTAACAGAGTAAAAAGCTATACCTGCCAAAATGGCAGATGCCGTTACTACCTTTGCTAAAAAAAAAAAAAATCCCAGTACTTTACCCTATTACCCCAATACTACATGATTATAATACATGACTGAAGAAAGAGCTGCTGCAGATAACATTAAGGATTGCCACCTGTACCTTGCTCTATATTGCAACAATTTAGCTGGCACTCTAAGTCCTAGACTTTGTGACTTCCTTTCTAAAAGTCCTCTATTTTATAAAGGAAGACCTTAATTAGATACTGAATAGTAATTCAATACCAAAACATAAAAACTTGAAGGACAGCTTCTGCAGCCTTTGACCAATTCTCTGAGGCTCCATCTGGACTGCAGAAATAATTCAGGTTGACATCACTTGAACCACCATGGCTCAGTGCTATGGAATTCTGGGAATTATAATTCTGTGAGACATTTAGCCTTCTCTGTCATAGGTCTGGTGCCACAACAAACTACAAATCCCAGAATTCCATAGCACTGAGCCATGGGAGTTAAAATGGTCTCAACCTGGATTATTTTTGCAGTGCGGATGCAATCTAAGTAAGGGTGCAACACAGCCTCTACTACTCTTCTATTTCATCTTCCAAAGAACATTAGTAATCATTTGTTTGCAATCATAATTCATGTAGTGAGTCAAACTTTTCCAGTGTGACCCAGTATATGTCCACTCAGGTTGTTGCTGTTGTTAACTGCCTCTGCATCAACCTCAACCCATGGCAACCTTGCTGGTGAGACATCTCCATGCCTCCCTGTCCTCTACTGCTCTGCCCAGCTTCTGCAAACTCATATTCATGGTCTCTTTAATAAAGTCCATCCATCTAACATGTGGCCTTCCTCTCTTTCTACTTCCCTCCACCTTTCCTAACATTATTGTCTTTTCCAATGATTCATGTCTTCTCATGATGTGTCCAAAGTATTACAGTCTAAGGGCCTCTACAGAGAGCACTTTGCGCCGTCTTGGAGGCAGGGAAGGGGAGGGGCAGCCGGACGCTGGATGCCCCAACCCTTTCCTGAGGACTTCATCGAAGCTCCTGCCATTGCACATGGCGAGTGCTCTAATGACGTCCTTCCGACGCAGTGTCCGGACATGCTGCGACAGAAGAGACGCAGAAGAGGTGTGTGCCACCTCCTCCGGTACCCTTTCCGTGCCTTCAGGAAGGAGTGCTATTTTAGCGCTCCTCCTGGGCTGGCAGAAGAGTGGATTGGGGCCGAGGTGTGGGGCAGCCTCAGCCCCAATCCACCGCTTCTCAGGGTGGCCCATGGCCTCCCATCTGCATCCCCCCTTAGTCTTGTCATCTTGGCTTCTAGGGATATCTCTGGCTTGAACTGCTCTAGGACCCACTTGTTTGTCCTTTTGGCTGTCCATGGGATCCTCAGCACTCTTCTCCAGCACCACATCTCAAATGAATTGATTTTCTTCCTATATTCTTTCTTAACTGTCCAGCTCTCACATCCATACATGGTAATAGGGAATACAATGGCTTGTATGATTCTAAAATTTGTGCCAAGCTGTATGTCTTTGCATTTTAGGATCTTTTCTAGTTCTTCCATAGCCACCCTCCCCATTCTTAATCTTCTGATTTCCTGGCTGCAGTCCCTGTTCCACTGAGTGAACTGAGTGAATTCAGGTGAACTCAGGGCCTCTGCAGACAGGCCCTTTGTGGCATGTTGGAGGCAGGGAAGGGGAGGGGCAGCCGCACGCTAGCCACCCCAACCCCTCCCTGAAGATGTCCTGATAATGCGTGGCATCAGGACATCCTCCCAGCATAGTGTCCTCATGCGCTACGCCGGAAGAGGCTGAGAAGAGCTGTGCGGTGGTTCTTGGGGCAGCCTTTTGCTGCCTCTAATAGGAGCGGCATTTTGCTGCTCTTTTAAGAGGCGGCATATGGGAGAATCAGGGCCGCTGTGCGTGCTAGCAGTGGCCCCAATCCTCTGCTTCCCAGGGCCGCCCATCTGCATCCCCCCTGAGTGAACTGAGTGAGTTCCACTTGAGCCCATCTCAATTCAGTGTAGAACATAGTGCCAGGAACAGAATTTCAGTCTTCCTAATACTGAAAGAGCAGTATATTTGATTTTTTTTTTAAAAAATTGATTGAAATATGGTATTTTCAAAGCTTGATGGTAAGAGCAGCAGGAGCATTAGCAGCAGCACAATGGGAGACTGTGTGAATTAATTCTCTCATAGTGAGAGGATATCCCTCAATCTTTCTGTAGATGATGAGAATGTTGTCAGATATTACTTTTAGATATTATTCCTTGAAACAAGAACATACACACACAAAAAAATCTTCCTTCAAAATAGCTCACTGAATGTACCATCCCCACAGGCCTGAATAAAAAGCAACTGAGCCTTTGGCTTTCAAGCTAGATCACTGTTGGGGGAGTTCTGACTACTTGGGTGCTGTTACTTTTTTATTTATTGATGTGTTTTCAGTTCTATTATTAATT
Organism: Phrynosoma blainvillii; assembly: GCA_026167975.1. NCBI lineage: Eukaryota > Metazoa > Chordata > Lepidosauria > Squamata > Phrynosomatidae > Phrynosoma > Phrynosoma blainvillii. Next base: position 174,617,203 of record JANUYF010000001.1, read on the forward strand.
CTATTCTCATGGTTTAATTTCATTTGCTTTATTTGAACTGTATTAGCTAGCTGCTTTGAAACTTATCTATTGGGCAGAAATGTTTGATAAAAATGTAATAAATAAAACAACCTGTTCTCATGCAGCCGATGCAAGGAAGGAAGAATGGGTTTTGTATTCCTGTAGGAAGAGAGACTTAAGGTGCATCCAACTTTTCTCTAAACCCAATTGGGCAGGGTGTAAGGGAAATATCTTTAAAAAAAAAAAAGGCAAGCCTATTAAATGTTGCAAAATTTAGAGGATGGTGTAGTGAAGGAGCTTCCTTGCTCAGCAATATGTAAGTATTTGGGAAATTGCCAAGTGGAAGAGCACACAGTAAAGGGTTGCTTACCTCTTCCAGCAGAATTGCAACCACAAGACAGAACATACATTGGAAGTGTATAAAAAATGAATAAAGGAATGTGCCTTTCTTATAAACTAAATTACCTTTAAATGAGTTTTTTTTGGGGGGGGGCTTGTGCATGCACTACAAGGTAATTCTTGAATTATCTTGTAGTGTAATTCATATTATATGAATATGAATTATTCATATTATATGGGACTGGACAATGCACTTGGTCTCTGATTCTCAGTTAATCAGAGGTCATTACCCCAGCTCTAAGCTTCCTAGTTCAGGAGCAAGGTGAGCAAATCCAACCCATCAGGCATTTTTGGCCTATTATTCCCATCATCTGTATCCAAGGGATTGTGAGAACTGCAGTTCAGAAATATCTGATGTCCACAGTTGCCCAACTATCTTCTAGTCCTTCCACAATTTATTTCCTGTGAGAGGAAGGCATGGCTGTATTACACATCACTTTAGAGGCTTACCTGAGTACACTCAAAGCATGTACTGTTCTGGATCCCTACAAAAGGATAAGAAAATGTATGGACAATTATAATCAAATCATCCTTGAAAACCTTTTGTAGTGCATGTCTATATACCAGAAGGAGGTACCATATACCAGAAGGAGGAACTCTAAGGAATGTGATGGTGGGAAAGTGACTCATTACTGATCAGTACAAATTAGGAAGAAAATTGTTTTCCAACCCCACAAACTCGACACTGAAAAAATCCCTTCCCTGTGATTTCTTTTAAAGTTTATAAATTTACCTGCCCTACCTTACTATTTAGAATAGTCCAAGTCCCTTAAAGGTAGAAAAAAGTTTTATCTTTAATTGCACCTCCAAAATTTTACAGTTTCAAATGTATTCCAACATTGTCAGAAGGATAAACTCTCTCAAAACAGCTTTCTCCTTTATACTTGCCACAATTCTCATAGTTCTTGGTTAGATTTTGTATACCCACACAAGCAAGGGAAAAGACCCAAATAAACTAGAAATCATCTAGAAAAGAGTGACCAAGATGACTCATGTGTGTATGTATGTGTTTGTGAACCAATCTGAGGAACGGTTGGAGTAGCTGGATATGCTTTGCTTGAAGAAGAGAAAGTTAGTAGGAGACATGGTAGCTGTCTTCAGAAAAATATATGAAGGGTTACCATTTAGCAAATGGAACAGAGTTGTTCTCTGTTGCTGCAGAGAACTAGACAGAAGGCAATGGCAAGAAACCCTGGTTTTTAGCGAAATGTAAGAATAAACTTTATAATTGTAAGAGCTATTTGACATCAGAAGATGCTGCCCTTGGTGTAGTAGATTTTCCTTTGCTGGAAGTTGGACATTACAGATTATGCATTGAACAGGGGTGGAACTGCTGATCAGGGGATTCTGGAAGTCCAAAAAGTTTTTTCTCCCCCAACACTCTGGGTAAACTAGGTGATTTCTAAACTCTGTTCGAATTTTATGACTCTGTGAAAGACTTATAACAAAACGTATTGGCAGGCAAAGTTCTCTCTTTTAAGTTTCTAATAAAAAGCAACACATACATACAAAAAAAAGCAAACACACATAACATAAAATTGGGGAAAATATTACAACAGCCCCAATTGCCATTGCCTGTAACTTTTATTTTAAAATACACTGCGGTTAGAAAGTCAGTAAACATTTCCAAGTATGGCTGGCAGTGGTGAGGGCGGGGGGGGGGGGCAATTTTGTCTTTACTGAATCTTAAAGTCAAAACCAGACCACTGACAAAGCTCCAGCCAAGCCTGGCATATCTGCACCCAACAAGGCTTGTAACATCAAAAGGGGATAGTGATCAATTAAAAAGATGCAATTAATCTACAATAGATACAAAAGGGCAGATTGTACAAGGTGTTAAGTGCCCTTCATGGTTGCCAATGATTTATGTTTCACTCAGGGAGTGCACAACACATTTTGGGACATAATCCAAAACTGAATTGGGATGAGGGAGGAAATGTCCACAAGCTCATGGGCCTTTATTAACATGCAATTTATGTAAATACACATTAAATGGGTACCCAGTACTCTTTCTTGGCAAGAAGAGAGCCAACCATCTGGACTGATGTGATTAGCAAGGTGCCTTCTACTTTCCCCCAACTAGAAAGAGGCTAGTGTTGTTGGAAATGTATATGCATGAGAAAATAGAAGATTTCTTTCAGGTATGTTATTTATAGTGGAAGTTGGGCTCTGTAATATCAATTCGTTTGGGTAATGAGGTATGCCAATTTCCATGCTTGGTCCAGTCAAGACACATGGCATGCATATGTCCTGTCACAGGAGAGCTTTTATTAATTACTTTTAATTGTCATCATTTTTCCTAATGATGGTTAATACTCACACCCATTCATTTTGTGTCTCAGGCAATGATTAGGGATTAGGGAGAGCAATGTATGCTTCAGTAGGCAGCTGGAACTATGGCAGCGCAACCTACTAGAGGCTGGCAAGCTGGCAGTCATCAAACCGGCCATGACGGATGGTAGGATCCAGATCATTGTGCATTAGAAGTTAGAGCAGCTGAGAAAGGTAGAGCTGGCTCAGTCTGGACTGCCATTTCTAGTAGCAAGGGGAACCTGGAATGCTAATTCATCTCACAGAGGTTTCTACCATTGCACTTGTGTATAGTAGGGACAAGAGGCAGTTGTTTCAATATGCAACAGCTTTTATTAATTGACTGAAGAGAGATTTGCAAGGCAAATAATTTACTGCTCTCTGATTAACCTACACCTTTCAGTACTGGCCTTCCCAAAACTGAGGAACGGAGAAATCCTCCTGACCAGCCCTCTGGGTAAGTTGTCCTGGCTTGGAGTAAAAACCAACTATGGGGGGAAGCAGACAGGCGGCACGGGGCCGCCCCGGGAAGCTGCGGATCGGAGCCGAGGTATCCGCACACCTCGGCCCCACAGCGCAGCTTCACCGCCCCTGGAAGGAGTGCTAAAATAGTGCTCCTTCCACAAATCGCCGAAGGTGCACCGCAAAAGGCTGCCGGTGCACCTTCGGCGGCTTTTCCACTACAGCGCATGTGGACGCTGCAGAGGAAAGGCATCGTCAGATGCCTGTGCGGAGGGCTGGCTGCTCCAACGACATCTTCAGGAAGGGGTTGGGGCGCCCAGCGTGCGGCTGCCCCTCCCCTTTCTTGCTCTGAAGACAGCGCTTTGCTTATGTTTCTAGTGTTACTCCTTTATACACCACATATTTAAGTACTGTGAAAAGGTCACCTCCACTTGTCTGCACCTCTCTGTCTTTTGCTCTGCAAATGGTTCCTGGCTTTTACAGACTTCTCTTTCACTTCTCACTTGAACAGGTAAAAAAGTGTCACCTTCCTTGCACACCAGGTTACTGGGCTAAGGGAGTAGTGACAATGCTATCACAAACAATTCCAGAGCAAAATGGTGGCCATTATTCCTGCAGCTTCCATGACTTATGTGTATAGATCAGCCTTTTCCAATCTAGTGCCCTCAGAATTGGAATCCAATATCTGGCAGGTAAAACAAAGGAAGGGAAGGAGTAGGAGAGGAGGAGATGTTTAGCTAGTAGCTGCTGGATGGCAGAGGCGGAAAAAGAGAATGAGAAAGAGAAGGGAAATTGGGAATTAAAAGAGAAAGGAATCAAATGTCTATGAAGAGGTGAATAAGAAATGCATCTGTTCCACACATTTTGCTGACAGTGATGCCACATGTGCCTTGTTGCTATGGGGAAGGAGAAAATGACAACAGTGTCCCAAGTAAATGAGGTTTCTGTTGTCCCAAATGAAATTTTCCTTCAGTCCCCAAATTTCTAGCATTCAGTGAGTGAGTGACACATTAACAATCCTTTGCACTTAAAACTCCTTTAATTTCTGTGTTCATACTGTCTGCGACTGCTCCCAGATTTTGGAATGGCCTGCCAGACGAGATCCGTCTCATTACTACTCTTGCTGCTTTTAAAAAGGCAGTAAAGACGGATCTCTTCCGGCAGGCCTTTCCAGAATAACAGCTGTTTGTTGGGAGTTGAGTTTTTATCTTGTTTCACATCACTGATTCCTGTTTTATTGTTTTATCATTTTATTGTACTGCTGATTTTAACTTTTCCTTAGTTTAATTCTGTTTCAAGGGGATGAGAGGGTTGGACTGTGGGTCCAGGGAATGTTTTTAACTTTGCTTGTTTTAAATGTTGTTACCCGCCCCGATTGCCGCACAGAGGGGCAGGCTATAAATAAAAAAAATATTATTATTATTTATTGGTAACTTTGCTTGTTCCTTTTCTTTTAATTCCTAAACATTATATCCATATGTCCAACTGACATTTTAATTTACTGAAATATTAGAAATTTAGGGGCTGAAGGACAGTTTCAGGGGGCAAAATTCTTATATGGGGGCAATGGCCTCATTCTACCTCCTCTCCCACAGCGAGACCCCTGCCTCAGACAAAGAAAGGAATTGCAGAAGCAATAATTCCTTTGAGGAAGGTGAGGCAGCATTGAGAAAGTTAAGCCACAAAGCACCAGTTCCATCATGCTATAGTCATTGACTCCTGAAGAAAATACTTGAAGTAGCTCTGTATTTTCCCACATTGACTGCTTCCAACCACTCATTTTTGGTGCTGGACATTTGAGAACGTTTAGGAGGAGGAGGAGAAGGGGAAGAAGTGGATTCATGGGCCTTTTCTCACCCTGAGATTCCTCCTCCACTTTGAGGTCCAGAATACAGAAACTAGGGTCTTGATCGTTTTTTTCTCCCCTTTTACCTTTGCTTCTTCTCTGTCCTTTTACAGCTTGAAGGGCCACTATTATCCAAAATTAAAGTAGAAATAGGTCAGCCTAAGAGCACCAAAAGACCATAGTTTCCAGAAAAATATCATGTATTGTCTTTCTTTACTGAAATATAGTCCCTCAAAATCTCCAGGTTATACAGAGGAAGATGATGCACAATAATATTCATGTGCATTTTATGTACATGTGTATAATACTACAAATCACATTAAAGAAACATGAACAGAAAATTTGGGCTGCTTTCCATTCATTTTTACTGCATTTGCTGTGGCATGTAACTGTTTGCTATTATTGTTTGTCTGGCTTGCAAGACAATTATTATTAATGAGCTTTTACATTTACAGCAATCATATTTGAAAGATCTGATGCCACTATGGGGCCACCTCTGTTTCACCAACTCTCCTCAGGTCCTTAAGTATCATTTCCTTCTGGTAGAGCTATCTATAGCAAATATCTTGTATAATGTGGCAACCACAAAAGAGAAGTATCCTCTGCTTACAGCATGGTTTTCAGGAAGCGCAACACTAGTTTTAAGTGCAACATCAGTATCCTTCTAAAGTCCTATAATCCCATCAATATAATTAGACTAATGCTGAACTGAGTTTTGAAAAATATTAATAGAAGAGTGGATTTCTAGTCAATTCTCTGAATTCAGATGTGCTTGTAAAACTGCAATTTATATTCTCCAGCTTTTCCCCAGTTAATGACACTTTTGGGAAGTCAGTTGTGGGGGTGAGGTGAGGGAAGCAAGATGAAGAAGTTTTGAATTTAGGAAGCTAGTGCCTGTTGAGATTAATCTTGTGGACCTAATTTACCTGACAATCCCTGACATTTCTTCTACATGACAATTTGGAGATAAAATCATAGAATCATAGAATCATAGTTGGAAGAGACCACAAGGGCCATCCAGTCCAACCCCCTGCCATGCAGGAACTCCCAATCAAAACATCCCCGACAGATGGCCATCCAGCCTCTGCTTAAAGACCTCCAAGGAAGGAGACTCCACTACTCTCCAAGGAAGTGTGTTCCACTGTCGAACAGCCCTTACTGTCAGGAAGTTCCCCCTAATGTTGACGTGGAATCTCTTTTCCTGGAGCTTGCACCCATTGTTCTGGGTCCTAGTCTCTGGAGCAACAGAAAACAAGCTTGTTCCCTCCTCAATATGACATTCCTTCAAATATTTAAACACAGCTATCATATCACCTCTCAGCCTTCTCTTCTCCAGGCTAACCATTCCCAGCTCCCTAAGTCATTCCTCATAGGGCTTGCTTTCCAGACCCTTCACCATTTTAGTTGCCCTCCTTTGGACACGCTCCAGTTTCTCCACATCTTTTTTGAATTGTGGTGCCCAGAACTGGACACAGTATTCCAGGTGAGGCCTGACCAAAGCAGAATAGAGTGGCACTATTACTTCTCTTGATCTAGCACTATACTTCTATCGATGCAGCCTAAAATTGCATTGGCCTTTTTAGCTGCTGCATCACACTGTTGACTCATGTTCAACTTGTGGTCTACCTGGACTCCTAGATCCCTTTCACACATATAGTCTAATTCAGCCAGGTGTCCCATTGTATATCTGTGCTTTTCATTTTTCCTCCCTAAGTGCAGTACCTTACATTTCTCCGTGTTGAATTTCATTTTGTTAGCTTTGGTCCAGCTTTCTAGTCTGTTCGAGCCATTTTGAATTTTGATCCTGTCTTCTGGGGTATTGGAGATAAATTGGAGGGGAACGTTTTAAAAAAAAATCTATATTAGAAAAAGTCACACACACATCCTAATTCTTAGGCTTAAATCCAAGTGTTAGTCCCAATCAAAGCTTAAACACTTTGGATTTATGTAATTGTTATATTGTGATTGATTCAATGTCTACTATAGTTCAGGCCAATAGCTAGATCCAGACCTTACTATACATCTCAAATGCTCACCATTTGCCACTTGTTATTCTGTGCAAAAAAAAAAAAAAGCAAAAAAGCATTCAGAGACAATTCTCAGGGAATGTTTTTTAGATCAGGGAAATTATTTATTTGCTTTATTGCATATATTTAAATAGATAACCTATATTTTTAAAGGCTCTGGAATTGTAAAAAAGTATTTCAAAAATGCAAATGTATACCAGGTGATGGCATAAAACAAAGAGAACAACATTCTGTAGATCTAATTATTAAATTCCAAGTAAAAATGTCTTAGAGTCTCTACAGAGAACCCAAAAGGGGCAGCTCCATGCTACCCCTGGGAGCGCTGGATTGGGGCCGCGGTAACCGCACTGCATAGCCCCAGTCCGGAGCTTTGCAGCCCAAAAAGGGCCAGCAAAATGCCGCTCCTTTTTAAACCAGCAAAAAGGTCCCTTTGCTGCCACTGCAGCTTTTTCTTTATTTTTTGTGGTGTAGCGCATCTAAACACTGTGCCGGAGAAATGCAGAAACGCTGCCTGGTTGGAGCAGTGTCATGGCATGCAGTGTGTAGTCGCCATGCCCCCATTCCACCCTTAGGCTGACATTTAGTGCCGATCTACATAGCCCCTTAATTTCTGCCAATTATTCAGGACTAAACTTTGCTGTTTCACTGCAGCAGAGTAACCATGTAAGCTGTAGTCCAATATCAAGTTTCCTAGGAGTAATCAAGTATGCCTTTTTGTCTGATACATCTCTGCCCAGTGGCATTGTTATTCTTGTTGTTGTTGTGTGCCTTCAAGTCATTTCTAATATATGATGACCCTAAGATCATGGGGTTTTCTTGGCAAAATTTGTTCAGGAGCAAATTTGTCTTTCTCTGAGGCTGAGAGTATGTGACTTGTCTAAGGTTACTAAGTGAACTACCATGGCAAATCAACCCTGGTTTCCTGAGTTGTAGTCCAATGCTCAAACCACACCATGCTGGCTCTTGTCCTATGATAGAGAAAGGGTTAGTTTCTATTTGGTAGCTTTGTTAGATACTTTTGTTTCAGCTTGGCAGTGTGAGGCTGAGAAAAAAATATATGAATTTTTGGAAAATATTTTGTTCAATTCTGGTGTGGTTCAATTCTCCTTTTAGCAACCTGCTTATACAGTTCTCATATCTAATTTGGAGAAGTGATGGGTCACTCTTGCACATTTTGATTGTCTTTGGATATTATTACATGGCTTAAATAATACTACTTACCACTCCTGAATTTAATTCAAATTTGCACTGCAGCCATGTTTTATCGCACAGCTTTTGCATCAGAATCCAACTTTAGATTAGATCCCTGCTTCAATTTGCATCCAAAAACACACTCCGGCAGCCATTTTCCCAAGTAAGAACTTTCCGACTTGGAAAAATGACTACTGGAGCGCATTTTTCGATTTGCATTGGAGAGAGGATGCATTTGGATGGCTTTTTTGGGGGGGTGAGGGTGGGGAAGTGATAAGACCTGACTCCAGCCCGAATTGGGTTCTAATTAGAAAGAGGTAAACGAGGTCTGGGAGGAGGTGCAATAATCTCCATTGTTTATTTCTGCAGTATGTAACCCTTGTAAATCCATCTGACCAAGTGTCTCATCTACAGAAGGGGGTGTATCCCAACTCACGAACACTATAACCATTCATGTGGAATAGAAATGATAGTCATAGGACAACCTGTATAGAATTAGTTGTTTAAGGGCCCAGTTCTACCACTGGATGTGATGGAATGCTGGATGAGAAAGGACTGGAGTCCTTCTCTTTTGTATATCACCTGCTGCAAAAATTACCACCAAAGAAAAGAAGAGAAGAAAAACAAAAGGGAGATAGGAACAAACTAAGAATTATGAATGAAACAGTACAACAGCTTGTGTGGAAAGATAAAGAAAAATACTACAACAACCAATGCAGAGAAATAGAAGACAAAACAAAAAAGGAAGAACAATAGATCTATTTCACATGATCCAGGAAATCAAAGGAAAATTCAAACCAAGGACTAGGACGATCTATGACAATAAAAATAACATAATTCAAGACCAGGAAGGAATAAAAAGACATTGGCTGCAATACACAGAAGAATTATACAAAAGAGATGACAAAATGAAGATCACATGGAATGAAGAGACATATGAAGATGAACCCCAAATCCTAAAAAGTGAAGTGGAAACTGCAATAAGAGAAATAGCAAAAAACCAATCACCAGGAACAGATGATATTCCAATTCAGCTGTTGCAATCCACATTGACAGAGTCAACTCTAGTGCTAACCAACATATATCAACAGATATGGAAAACAAAACAATGGCCAATAGATTGGAAGTGATCAATATACATCCCCATCCCCTAAAAGGTAGACACAAGAGACTGCAGCAGCTATAGGACCATAGCACTGATCTCCCACGCAAGCAAAATTATGCTCAAAATTCTGCAACATAGACTCCAATTATACATGGAGACAGAAATCCTAGAGGTCCAAGCGGGGTTCAGGAAAAGAAGAGGCACAAGTGACCACATTGCACCCACTATGGCTAATGGAGCACACCAGGGAATTCCAAAACAAAATCAACATATGCTTTATAGGGGCTATGCAGGCAGGCAGCTTTGGGTTGCCCCTGCTAGCTGCAGATCGCAGCCCCGATCCTCCCTTTTACCATCCCTAAATGAGTGGCAAAATGCCGCTCCTTTTAGGGGTGGCAAAAAGCTGCCCTAAGAGCCGGCGCTGTGGCTCTTCTATACCCTTTTGGTGCAGCATTCAGACACATTGTGCTGGAAGGGCATCCTGACACCGCATACCGTGCAAATGGCTGTGTGGCATCAGGACGGCATTGGGATGGGGTTGGGCGGTTGGCGTGTGGATGCCTCGCCCCAACTCCACCCCAGGCCAGCCCTTTAGGCCTGTCTGCAATGCCCCATAGACTAAAGAAAAGCCTTTGACTGCATAGTCAGGGGTCCCCACACTTTTTCAACTGGGGGCTGGTTTGCTGTCCCCCAGATCTTCAGAGGGCCGAAGGGAAAAAAAATTGCGGCCAGAGGTGCGTTCCAAAATGGCTCCCTGCATTGTGCATGCGGCGGTGACAACAGCAGGACTGGCCACGGGCTGGTTGAAAGGCCTCGGCAGGCTGGGTTCAGCCCACGGGCCGTAGTATGGAAACCCCTGGCATAGATCATAAAAGGCTATGGAATGCCCTTAAAGACATGGGAGTGCCAACACATCTGATAGTTCTGATGAGGAATCTGTACTCAGAACAAAAGGCTACTATCAGAACAGAACACAGAGAAACAGAATGGTTCCCAGTTGGCAAAGAAGTCAGACAAGACTGCATCCCTTCACCCTATCTGTTCAACTTGTGTATGCAGACCATATTATAAGAAAAGCAGGCTTGGACACAGAAGAAGGAGGAATGAAAATAGGAAGAAGGAATATTAATAATCTAAAATATGCTGATGACACCTTAGTACTAGCAGAAAAGCTCACAGGCCTGGAACACCTACTAAGGAAGATCAAGGAAGAAAGTGCAAAGGCAGGCTTAATGCTGAATATAAAGAAAACAAAAATAATGACCACTGAGGACCTTCACAAGTTCAACCTAGACAATGAAGAAATAGAAATAGTAAAAGAATTCCCATACCTGGGATTAACCATTGACAGAAATGGGGACTGCAGTCAGGAAATCAGAAGACGATTTAGAATAAGGAGGGTGGCTATGAAAGAACTAGAAAAGATTCTAAAATGCAAAGATATACAACTCAGAACAAAAGTTAGACTCATACAAGCCATTGTATTCCCTATTACCATGTATGGATGTGAGAACTGGACAGTTAAGAAAGATGATAGGAAGAAAATCAATTCATTTGAGATGTGGTGCTGGAGAAGAGTGCTGAGGATCCCATGGACAGCCAAAAGGACAAACAAGTTGGTCCTAGAGCAGATCAAGCTGGAAAACTCCCTGGAAGCCAAGATGACCAAACTGAGACTGCCGTGCTTTGGACACTTCATGAGAAGAGAGGAATTTTTGGAAAAACAATAATGCTGGGGAAGGTGGAGGGAAGTAGGAAGAGAGGAAGGCCACATGCTAGATGGATGGACTCTATTAAGGAAGTCACAGTATTAAAGAGTTGCAGAAATTGAGCAGAGCAGTGGAGGACAGAGGGTCTTGGAGATGTCTCATCCATAGGGCCACCATGAGTCGAGATTGACTCAAGAGCAGTTAACAACAACAAAAAATTATATCTTATAGCAGTATTGTGTGTCAGTGTTCAATACCAAACATAGCTTAAAATGGCCTGGAATTGCATTTAGTTCCAACTGGGAACAGAACACTATGCTTGAATAGGATGATGGAAAGATTCCCCTCCCCAGCTCAGCCATCTTAAGGCAAGTCTACACTGGCCAGTATAGTCCAGGAGCAGCCAGAGTATTCTGGCCCCAAGCCTGCCCTGAATTCCCCCCCATTACCTGAGCAATCCAGAGCAACCCTGGATGGCTGTTCAAACATGCACCCCACTTTGCCATCAGTGATGGTAGTCACTCTGTGTCTGAAAACGAGGCACCAACATTGATCACATGGCTGGACACGTTATCTTGATGGCAGGAGGAGTGACTTGTACCAGTGGCAAGTGGGTGGCACAGAGCAACACACTGTAAACAGCTGCCCAGTGTCATTCCGGAATGCTATGGATTTTCTGGGAAGATCTGGAGTGAAAGGTAAGTTTTTTAAAAAATCAGAGTTAGGGAGGGAAGGCCCAGATTTGCTGAAGTTCTGGCCTTACCATGTGAAGTCAGTCTGCAGTTGAATTGGGCCTTTGGCTCTACATTGTGTGTAGACAGGGTGACATGAGGGTGGGAGCAAAAGGGGTCATTTGTTGTAGACAAGCCCTTGGTGATGGCTGAGCCATCTCTACCTGTTATGTAGGTAACTTTTGCTATTCTGTTTTTCCAAACATATTCTGTAGGGTGGTGATAGTGTTCTAACAGGCAACTTTTGATTTTAGCCTGATTATTAAATCCCACTGAAATCCAAAGGATATGTTAAGCAAATATATTTCAAAGGAAGTTATCAGTCACTCGGAAGAATCCCTGTGAAAAACAGCACTCTTCAACCCAAAACTTAGAAGTAGCCATTTAACTAACTAGTTACTTTTAATTGGATTCTTTCTCCAGTAACAAACATATGACTCTATTACTACATTATGACTGCAGTATAAGCTTTGTTTCCACTCCTTTTACGACATAAGTATAACATCTTAGTGTATTTTCCATTTGCAGTGATATAGCCTCACTAAATGGTGACATATCTCATGGCTTAAATGCTGGTTCATGCTGTGCATCATGCTCTATGGGTCTTGAGGTACCACTAAAGAGGACAAGAGGAGTGTGCCTTGTGTTAAAAGCCAGTGGCTTGTTTGTTGTTGAATACCTTCAAGCCATTTCCAATTTATGACAACCCCAAGGCAAACCTATCATGGAGGTTTCTTGGCAAGATTTGTTCAGAGGTGGTTTGCCATTGCCTTCCTCTGAGGCTGAGAACATGTGGCCTGCCCAAAATTACCCATGGCAGAGTGGGGAATTGAACCATGATCTCCAGGATGATAGTCCAACACTCAAACCAACCATGCCACATGACTCCCGAGTGGCTTGTAGCATTCACATTTTCTGAAAAAGTATTTAAAATTAACCATTTGAATTACTTGGGGGGGGGGGGAATAAAACAAACAAACAAATGTTTTTAAAATTAAACAGTAACTAGGTTTGGGGTCCTTGGAGTTAGTGTAATAAGTTTATTGCTTTGCAAATGTTAAGCCATAATTCCAGCAGTCTCTTTTCCTGTTGCTGGGTTGCTAGTGTTGTACTCCAAGTTGCCATAAGAGGTTACTGTCACTCCTTTGCAATGTAAGACTATGGAAAGAAGTTCTTCACATAGGAGTTGTCAGTAGGTCTCCTTCCTCCCTCCCCTTTTGTTCAGCAGCAGCCTGTTAATTAACAATGTTTAAACTATTTGCCTCGCATTCCAGTCAAGGCATAGACAGCTCTTCACTTTGTTGAAATCCCTCACCAGAGGCTGAATACCCAAGCTTTATCATAAGCAAATCAGTATTCAGGAAGCTGTCACATATATCACCAGACCAAAGTGTGGCACCCAGGGAGACTCTCCACGCTACCAGAAGCCTGCAGCACACTCGGAGAAAAAAAGAGCAGCTCCACATTTCAGGAAGTAACACATTACAGAGTGATTCTCCCATTAAGATTTATGCCTAAAATAGAGGAGCCAGAACCTTGGGCATCTGCAGGCTTTTCATCAGCTGATTAAGCTTGACAGATGAAGTCAGCTCCTGACCTTTGTGTGGCTGAAAAGAGAGGAAGAGAGAGAGAGAGAGAGAGAGATTGGGAGGGTAGGGAGGAGAGAAATGGCCTCTCTTTCACCTTCTTATTCAATTGTCCACTTCCTCCAATGGATGAATAAAAGATGCAGGTTTGCAGCAGGATACCTAGGCACAGCAGCTAGCTGTAAACCCCTGGAGGTCTTCCATCAAGGTGGAATGTGATACTGTATGATTTACTTGTCCCTTGCTCCCAGAGTGCACTGTTAGTCTTCAACAAATAAGGAAAGACTGTCAAAAGCCTATCAATAATATACGGATTACTGCATGGTCCCTACAACCATAATTTTAGGATGGGGGTCGTGTTGGAATATGGATTGAATACCTTTGTCAGTGTGCAGATTCTGCTGGGTGTCAAAGAGCATCACTGCAACACCCATCATCCACACACTGACAGGTTGTTGCTTGTTTTTGTTCAACACATTTGTTAATTTTCCAGTCACTATGATATTTCCCTGTTCAAAGAGCAGTTTTATTAAAATGTAAATTAGTTATAATCCCAACTCAGAGCTTGGTAGTAACAAATTGCAAGTAATCCCACTAATGTATCATTTTGGGGGTAATGAGGGCAGACAATAGGCCTAAGCAGACTGCCAGAAATAGTGCACATTAAATTGAGGCACTGCCCTGGCTCAGTGCTAGGGAATCATGAGAATTGTATTTTTTTCTGAGACATTGAGCCTTCTCTGTCAGAGAGCTTTGGTGCCACAACAAATTACAGTTCCCATGACTCCCTAGCACTGAGCCAGGGCAGTGCCTCAATTTAATGTGCACTATTTCTGGCAGTCTGCTTAGGCCCAATGTTGGTTTGGTGGAATTGCATAATGAATGGTAATGGCATTGGGGAGTTTTGGCATAAGGACTAACATTTACGTTTCACTTCAAAAATGTTTATTTGGGGGTCATTTGGGGAGATATAGAGCAATGTTTGCATTACTTGAGGTTTTTTTTAAAAAAAAAATTAAGTAAAAATTTGAAAAATTAAACCAAAATAACAACATACTACTAATATGGTACTAGTAAAAATATAAGTAGTAATATGTTACTTATTTTTAAAAAATAACAACTAGGGGAATAGGTCTTTGCTAATTTTGTTCTCAAAGGAAGCAATAAGTAAGTCAAGCTATTTTTTTCTTCCCATTGGAAGAAAGTATTTGGAAAAATAAGTTTTCAATTATTCTTCACAGTCTGGATGTATTTTGTAATAAATTCACAGCCTTTTCTGTGTAGGCTTCTTGGCCTCTTGGCTAAGATCAATTGTGTGCATGTGTGTAGGAAAGGATGTTTCCATTACAGAAATATTATTTTCTGTGCTGAAAATGTTGTGGCCGGAACCTCACTCTGTGCAAAATTCACAAATGGTATTTTTGTGCAGAAATCAGTAAAAATTTTGTACTTGAAACACCTTTCTTTGCAGAAAATTATCTCCCCTGAGCAGAGAACAAAAATACCATGTGTAAATGTGGTGCAGAATAAGTCCCAAACTGCAAAGATTCTCATAAATCAAGGATTCTTCTCATCAGGGTTTCACAGAACTCAGAGAACAGGTTTTTGAATCATTTTAAAATACTCTTTCCATCTCTACTAACAACTGATGCTAACACGACACTTTTAAAAATATTGGCTGACATTCTGTATCGCAGTTACAGATTCATAATATAATGATGTAAGACTACATAAATGCTCCCTGTAGCCCACCTTAAACTGCTACCATGAGCAAATGGGTCTATGACAGTGAGAAACAGGACTGATCACAATTCTTCATGGCAGCTCCACTTGCTAGTAGGAGGGGGCTGGAGATGTAATCCTCCTTGTACCCAGATTGGCAGGTGAACAGGTCTCCTTTCCAAAAGTGGATGCTGGCTGTTACGGTGGATTGGTGATGGAGTTGGGTGGACCAGAGACATAGCTATTGTAAATATTCCTAGTTTTGGTTAGGTTAGTGGTGCTAATAACTGTAGAAAACCAGCCTAATCTCCATCAAATGAATGTATACTATAATTTAATTTATTCAGAGAAGATTAGGTTGGTGAGAAGATAGGAGCCGGGGAGGAAGTAATAGCGTGATGTATCCCTACTATCCTTTGCATCATTATTTTTCTCACCTTCTCCCTCTCCTGCAAGAGATGCTGAAAAGAATATGCTCTGGGTTAGTAAGCCAAGCCTTTCCATTTGGAAACTCTTACATATTAGAATTGATATCAATGTTAGCTAGTGGGTACTATCATTATCAGGGAGCAATTAACTTGCCTTGAGATCTTGTGCAAATTTTAAAGGAGTAATTGAAGGAGATGAGCCTATTTTGGGGATAGGGTTCAGCCTTTTGGACATTTCCTTTAAAGTTTGGGCTAGACCTCTGGGAGGAAACACTGTGCCACTGACACAAAAGTCACCAGCCATGACTGACTGAAGGTTCCCATTGCATATTACTTGTATAATTGTGGAACAATCATATATGAAATATGTGCATCATGAATTTTGCAATGTGATACAGAAGATACAGTGAGCCAGCACACCTGCCTCTACTGTTTGGATTTCCATGACTTATTATGAAGCCAGAAAAAATTAATTGTATATTGTACATGTCACTAGATTAAAAGAAACCCATTGCAAAGCACCTATTGTAAATATTTGGCAGAATATCTTGATTATTTAAGGATCTAGCTGTCTTTTTCTTCAGCCCAAATTTTAAGCACTCTGGTTTTCTTCACTGTAAGCGTTCTGAAATCTCATTTTTCTTCACGTTAAACATTGCCACAAGGAGGATATCAATGGGATGACCTAATGATTGTGGGCTTGACGTGATAACTGGGATATCTCAGACACTGTGCAAGTTGCAAACACATCTTCTTAGTCCCCTTGTTCTGAGACTGAAGTAGTATGGGCTTTCTGGAAGGTCATGCATTTTTAAAGGAGAGAGCCTTTTATGGAGTGACTCTGTCAGAAGGATCCATCACTGTTAGTTACTGACTGTAATCTGGCTCACCTTTACAATTCATTCCATAGATATCGGTGATCCTTACAGAGTCATTGAATGAATTAGTTGAGCTACCCTAATGCAAAGGTATTATTGATCATCCTCTTCTGTGAAGCTACATTTGCACTGCAGAAATAATTCCGTTTGACACCTGCCATGGATCCATGCTATGGCATTCTGGGATCTGTAGTTTTGTGCAATATTTAGCCTTCTCTGACAGAGCAACAAACTACAAAGCCCAGTATTCCATAGCATTGAGCCATGGCAGTTAAAGTGGTGGTCAAACTGCATTATTTCTGCAGTGCAGATGCAGCCTAAGGAAATCAGCAGTAACTTCTCTACTCTGAGCCACTTTTTTTCTTTCTTTTTTTAAAAAAAGCACAAATCCATTTTCTGGCCGCTGTCATTTATCTCTTCTTTTTACCTTGTCACCTGCTTAATTCCACTGGAGGCAATTCTAACAACTAGTCTAATAATCTCTGCTAACAATGCAGAACACTATTAGCATAATAAGCATTTCCCATCTGCATAAATGAGCCTCCTTCTTGTCAGTCTGGGAAACTAAGTGCTGTACATAAAAGTAGCAGGAGACAATTAAAAAGAGAGTCCAACACTATCATCCCAAACAAACTTCCAGTTGTTATGCCAGGGCAGGAAGAAGTTATATATATTTTTACAAGCTGAACTATAGGAAATTAAGGTAAAATGTCCTTATAGCTACCAGAGGTTACACAGCTTGGAATGAACATGGAAATAAAATATTTAAATCAGGTAAATCACCACTTTGGAGATTGAAAATGTTCTAAATTATACTTTAAATATCTTATTTCAAAAAAACAATCTCTGTATAGGGAAAATATGCATATATTATTAAATACCACAACAGGGCTCAACAAAGGCTTGTACACTTGTTATCAATTTGGGGTAGGGCTGTAATGTATCATTAGAGTCAGAGTTTTGGTAGTAATTTTTTAAAGATAATTCATTCTCTTTACTTATAACACTGTTTTAAATGTAACCTATGGCAATGGCTTATTACAATATTTTGAAAAGTAACTCTTTGGCCTGATTATGATTGTTAGTTTCAACTAGAATACATCCAATGAATAAATGAGATAAATGTTTTGACTCACCATTCAAGAACTAAAACTGAAGGGTTTACTCTAATTAGTGCTAACTATAGTAAATAGGATACAAACCTCTGTCTTATTTCATTCTACTTTTCATTACTTTTCTGATATATTTCTCTACATTTTGAGATATAAAAATTAACATTGATAATAGAATGGTACAGAATATGAAAATGCCCTCTAAAAATGCCTATAAAATGCCCATGAAAGGTATTTTTGGAAAGTAACTAGAAGCAGATGTGGTCATATCAGTGAAGTAACTTTGCCCTCATGTTACTTTTGAAATTTGTTATACCCTTATTATCCCAAAAGTACATAGTTACAGGTAACTACTATTTGCTTCTTCCAGCCTTTGAGCAGACCATTACTTTTCATTCAGAAGACTACATCTGAGGGAGCTGTTCAAGGAAAAACATCTGCCTCTCAAAACTTAGAAAGGTAAGAAGAGTAAATGGAACAATGGCTGTAAAGTGATGTGGGCCTTCAAGCCATTTCTGATTTATGACGACCTAAGGTGAACCTATCATACAGTTTTCTTGGCGAGATTTGTTTAGAGGGGGTTTGCCATTGCCTTTCCCTGAGGCTGAGAGCATGTGACTTGTCCAAGGTCACCCAGTAGGTTTCATGGCTGAGCTGGGAATCAAGCCCTGGTCTCCAGAGTCATAGTCCAATGCTCAAACCACTGCACCACTCTGGCTCTCTAAGGGGGGTTGCAGACTGTCAGAAATAGTGTGAATTCAGTCCACTTTTAGGGTTAGGGTTAAGGTTAGGGAATCATGGGGACTGTATTTTATTGTGGCACTAGAGTTCTCTGACAAAGAAGGTTCAATGTCTCAGAAAAATAACAATTCCCATGATTCCCTAGCACTAACCCTAACCCTAAAAGTGGACTGAATTCACACTATTTTTGACAGTCTGCAACCCCCCTAAGTAAAGTGAATACACTTAACCAAAATTTCTCAGAAGACATTTTTCCCTGTGAAAATTTCTGCTATTTTTCTGTCTTCCAAGATTTCTCCCCAAAGCAATTTTCTATGACTTTTACTAAATACTCTCAACTTCTTATCATCATTAGTCTTGAAGCGAGTGTTGTTGTGCCAGCCATTTTCCTTTTACAGTGCCACAGAATATCAAACCAACAGAATGATGGAGGAAACAAACTGCTGCCCAGCTTCTCAACATAGTTCATACTTGCAGCACCAACAATCAAAACAATACCTTGCAGGGGAAGCACTGTAATACAGACACTACTAATGGCATACTCCCCCCCTCCCCCATTAACATGATCACAACAAGAATTGGGGTGGTGTGATAAAGTCCTAAATCTAGGGATGGACAAGACTGCACATGATTCCTGCTGAGCCTTCAGTCCCAGAGCATCTGGAAGTATGGTAGACCTATGTGCATTCAACACAAAGTTCTGAAGAAGGTAACAAAGCTCCCATGAGAAAAAAGCTCAACATTAGCAGGTTCTTGCTCACAAGAGCATTTGTAACTGCTTCCACCTATTTGTGGTTACAGTGCCTCTTCAGACCTTGACACTCAGTGCACAAAGTCTATCTCACTTTTAGGTGCTCATGTGCCTGTCCTCAATTTTAGCCCCTTGCATGTCCAGGCACATGCTTAAACAAGGCTTCAGTCTCCTTAAAAGGTGTTGGACTAATTCTCTATTCACCTTTAAGGTCTTTCTTTTTTCTTCTCTTTGGTGCCTTTCATCCATCTTTCTTTTTTTGGATACCTTTTAACATTCAGCCAGACTTAGCCCTGCACATTTGGAGGGGCTTGGATGCTAGAACTGTGTTGAATATCCTAGCAGATTAAAGTCAACTCAGTTATTTAATATTTGGAGTTATTAATGAATCAGGAAGATGGAAAGAACAGGTGGGTTCACATATGGAATTGTTCAGAGGTATGAATCCCACTACTCTCTAGATGTTGTTAAATATTGACTACCATCAGCCCCAGCCAGCCTAACCAAGAAACAAAGATGATGGGCACTGTAGTTCAAATTGATTGGAGGACCCTGTGTTGCCCACCCTCATTCCAGGTTGCAACTGTCCTGTATCCATAGACAGTACCTTAGGGAAGTTTTCTGACAATGATTTCATTTCATTTTTCAGATCTATCACATTTTACTCCAGGTTAGAAATGTTAAACCTTTACTGAAAATTATAGGACATATATTTTAAATCTGTAAATTTCATTAAAATATTTTGCAGATTATTAGAGCATTATAAAAACAATAATTGAACTTGCATGTGCATTACAAGTCATTTATTGATTCTATTCTATTTCTAATCCATCAAGATGAAAAGAAGAAAGATTTGCACTGTGCACAAACACTACTTTTAAAAAAAGTTCATGTATTTGGTGTTGTTGTTGTTTTTATAAACTGTAGCTAAGACTTTTCTAAAATAAATAATAATGAAAATATGGGGGAATGGTAACGCTTCCCAGACATATTGGGGAATACATCGTGAATTGATATTGTTTTGATATCATCCTTTTAGAGAGCAGCTCAGCCCTTTTCAACCCTGTAACGCCACTTATTTTCATGGCCCTCTCTTTAAAAATTCATACAAGAAGAATATTGAATGCCTTACTCAGTGCATCCTTCTGAATTATGAAACTGGGCTGGAACACATGGTTACGAGTTGTTGCATGTCAGCTGTGCTTTTTGATAATACAGTGCTTAGTACAGAAGTAAACTTGTCGGGAACAGAATATACAGCTGCTTCAACATAGCCATGTAAGGCTGTGGGACAGTGTTGTATATTCTTGCATTTTGGAGCTTTTTCAGGTTTTTGAATGTAGACTATAAATGGAGGTTGTTCATGTTGTATGTGTCATCTGATCTAGGTTTTATATTGAGGGAGAGGAGGTACTGAAACAGAGTCAGACAGTAAATATGATGCTCATCATCAGTGAGGCATTTCTGGGCTATGATTTCCAATTCTGTAAGTCAAATTGAAGGTACTGTTAAATGATTGTTTTGCTGAGTTGGTCAACTACAAAAATCCCATTTGTTTTTATAGTATATAGGTCTGCCTTAACATTGATATGTCATGCTAGCAAGTTAATTGAAACTGAGCTAAGTAGAGTACACTATCTAACATCAACTGCATTTCGAATAGCTTAATTAATTAAATGATATCTGTGATCTGTTAATTATAATAGCAAAATCTGGAATTAGATTTTTTTAAAGTAGTGGAATAGACAAAATATGGGCTTTATGAAAATTCTGAATTTCTATTAGGTTTCAGTGTAAATTTTTGAATGGATGTGAAGTTATTTGGGAGAATGACAAAATATAACATTATTGATCCTTTACTGATCCATCCATGTGCTCAGCAGCAGGACTGAATAATAATAAAAGACAGTCACAGCCCAACACAGCAAGAGATCATCAGGATGGGCAAGGCCTATTTCTCCTACATTAGCTTACACAGTGGGGAAAGGGGAACTCTTGACTATGGTACAGAAGAGCATAACCTTGATTCTTAGGTTCTCAAAAACAAGGAGGATTTCACTATTATAGATATTTCTGAGTGTGGGATAGGCAACTCTCAACCAGTCAATAATCTGAAGGTCAGATCACAACTCTTTTCCCTAATTCCTCTATGTACCTATGTAACGTAACACTGAATCATGGTGGAGGAGAGTCCAGCCTAACATGATGTTGGATACCTACAGATATCCAGCATTTTAAACATTTCTATGAGCCAATAATTTTGCTATGTTTGTTTTAACTGCTGTAAACACCCATCAGTCCTGAACTAGGGAAAAGGTGAGATAATGATAACTGGAATTTACTAATTTGCATCAGTTTTCCCCTGCTCTTGTGTCATCTTGTCCACATGGGACAGGGCCAAAGGCCTAATTCTACTGTGGAATATCTACATGTAGGAAGGGCAGAACAACAGAGAATCCAAGCCATCCCTCCCTTAATCCACTTTTTAAAAACTCACAATTTGCTCTAAATTTTCCCAGAAAATCCAGGGCAATGTGGGACAGCTGTCTACACAGAGTCCCATTGTGGTGCTCATTGTCACCATCACTGGTGCAGGTTGCTACCCCTGAAGTCACAATGATGGATGATTGGCACCTTATTTCTGGCCTCAGGGGGAATAACTTATAGCAGGAGTGGTGGTTGTGATGAGCAGCATAGTGAAATGCTGTGTAGACAAGCCACCCCATGTCACTCTAGAATGTGCAGACAGCCAGGGGGAGGGGAATTCAGAGCAGCTTCAGAGCAAGAATACTCTGAGGGCAGCTTGGAGTATTCTAGCTAGTGTAGATCCATCCTGACATTTGCATCCTTTTCCTCCCAATGATCTCTGGTGCAAGGAGGGATTGAGTCAGGGACCCTGGTTTTTTTTTTGTTTGTTTGTTTGTTTGTTTTACTGTCATGCCAGAGATTGCTCATTGGAGAGGTGGAAATATCAGTCAGCTGCTTTCCAATTAATAGGAGAAGATATCCTTGTCACTTGCAGTAAGTGAGGATGGGAACAGAGTCAGGCTGAGCTAAGGTGTTACAGATGGCTGTTCCTATCCATGGGCTTGCCATCTGCAGATTGAAGCATCCATGATTGGCCCTACCCCATTCTCCTCAATGGTGATGCATGCAAGTGGCCATGGTGTTGTGCCACCATTGAGAGAACGAGACTTGAGGTCCTGCAGAATTTGCCATCCATGGGGAGGGGAATGGAAACCCATTGCATACAAAGGGACAAGTGTACATTGTTAACTAGGTGGGGTAGAATCATGACCAATAATAATTTCTATAGCTAGGATGGACAATGTGTGGTCTTCTAGATCTCTCTCTCTAGTTTACCAGCATAGCTTAAAGTATCCATCCATGATGGCCAGCTGAGACATACATAACCCATTTCTATATACATTTAGTTATCACCAAAACATAAAGATGTTTTCATAACCATTTTGATAACTGGTGACAACTCAGTCCAGAAAGGGATAGTGCTTTGGCAGTTTTGTTTTATTAAATTAGAAGTACTGTGACTTCCTACCCATTGGAACCAATCAAAGTAAAGAAGAAGAAGAAAGAGCCAGACTGACTTTTGGAGTGAGGTCTACTTATTTAAAAAGAACAAAGCCATCCCAGCCCAAATATGAGGGCAATTGTTATGGCAAAGTAGAAAGATAGCCCAGTTTTAAGACATTTTGGTCTACCTGAGCCATTTTAAATTTATTATGGGTTATAACAGTTTCCAATGTTGCTCTATGCAACATTGGGGTGTGAATTTGAACCAAGACCTAGACCACTATACCAAACAACATTACAACACCAATTTGGCACCAATCCCATCATTAGGCAGGATGAAGCCAGTTTAGTGCCAGATTTTGGGAATGGAAATAATTTGTAAATTTTTAGAAATTATTAATTACTTCTTGATTGTTGATTGTATTTTTACAGCCAGTAATAGGAAGAGGTATAAATGGGATTGTCTGACATTGGCAGTGATGCACCTGGTATTGGTTACTATGGACTGGGGTGGGTAGGGTTGCTATTTGCTGTTTCATCTCAGGCAGCTAAATGTCTTGGGTCAGCCTTGTAAATGCTGCCCCTGTTCATGAGGAAGGTGCAGATGTGAGGAAATCACATGAATAGGAGTTTTTCCTCCTTCACATGCTATTGGCATATTTAAACTGGAAATCCTGTGAACAAAGTATAATGCGTTCCAGTGAGAATATATTTACACTACACAATTATAGTAGCTGGGTACCACATTAACCACTACAGCTCCATCTAGCTGAATCCTGGAGTTTGTTTGTTTGTTTCTTTGGGACAAGATGAAACAAAAACATTTTATAGGTGAATTACAAATCATTTGCACTGGTTAATTCTTCTGAAGCTACTGGCTTTTAAAGAGCTTTACTTTAAACCCTTGGAAGGCACAAGAGCCATAATCTCATTGGTACTCTTATGCCAGTGTTTGTATATTTTCCGAGGTTGGAAAGTAGTAGTAAAGTTAGGCAGACAAAATCTGTATGCTCTGAGCAACATGTATTTCAGTTGTATTCATGGCTGCTGCAGCCATGGCCTTTTGCCGCCTGTTGTCACCACCTATACAAGCATTACTTACACCAGTATACTACAAAAATAGGATTCCAGCCAATTACTTTTTAAAATTGCATGTAAATTACATGTAAAATCATTTACGTTAATTGTAGAACTGCTAAAAACCAAATTATTGGCATGTTTCACAGGGTTGTTTGTTTTTTTTAAATACACTTTACAGGGAGAGAATACAATGAACCCAATGATCCATTTTAAGACCCACCTCTCTTAATGCCTACTGTATTGCCAGTTGTCATCACTGGCCCTCTTGCCAATTGAAGCAGACTTCTTTTCTGTAGATGTCAGCATAGCTTTATTCACATTGAGCATTATTACCCATTGGATTTCATGATGAAGTCAGAGACCAGCTGGCAGAAGAAATTCAGCAAATCTGAAAAATAAGTGTTTTTAATTTGTCTCTATAAAACTCATTCTCAAGCCCATGTCATAGTGGATCAAAAGATGTTCAGCCAGCACAGGCAGTATAATCTTCCATTATTGCAAATGATTTAGTACTTCTGTTAATGTAATATTTATTCAATTCCAAAGAAGAATTAAGGATGCAGAGAGATTGCAGTTTCCACATGTCTTGTTGAATGCTGTGTGGAATTCAGACTTCCTCCACCTTGGACACATATTTTGGGATGTTGGGTGGAGAACACAGATCATCAGTAAAGCATGTGTTCTTCAGACCAAGGTAACTAGGAATGGAATTGGGAATGGAAAAAAAATGGCGACCGGGGGTGGGTGGGGATGGACCTTATAATCTCAATGAAAGTACCACTTTGCAGCTACCAAGACATGCTGCAGGGGAAAAAAAAGAATATTTGTGCATTTGTGAGGCTTACAGGAAGTTTCCAAGATATGAAATGTGCCTAAAACAATGCTGATATTTTAAAATGCAAAACCATAAAATCTCCACAACTGAATATGGGCATTTGGGAAAATGTTTAGAAAAACACAATATAGAAACATATAACATAGGGGACAGTTTTATAAATCAGCTAAATTGCAGAAATACATTTGCAAATCAGGAAAATGTGCTTTAAATGAATCTGTGCCCAGGGCCCTCAATTTGGTTCAGTGTGCAAGTAGGTGATTCAGATCTTGGCTTAATTTATTCTGGATTAATCTTGATCCAATTGGTTTGTACTAGGACTCTTGAATCTGAACTAAGATTTGGAAATTGGATCATCAGTCTCCTTCCATTTATTTGAACAAAGAAAACAAAAATGGCTATAACTCCTTTATTTTTCACTGACTCACATAAGATTTGAAGATACAGTAGATTCTAAAGATGGAATTAACCCAACCAAATTTGAGCAGGTAACTTCAAAGGGTTTTGCACAAGTCATTGCAAAAGTTTACTCTTGTTTTTTTGTTTTTGTTTTTCTTCTTCTAAAAATACAGTTTTGAAACAGCTGTTCTCAGTCCTGGCAATTTTTGCTGTTTTTGTTCCAGAATTATCAGTCAGCTAAATTTGTTAAAAATCAACTAGGACAATGACATGATTAATGACAGGAAATTACAGTTTACATGAAGCTGATACTGTTTGATTTATTTGAACGCAGTCAAAATAGTGGCATTGAATGATGCATCATAAGAAAGTGAGAGTGATGAGAAGATACTTGACCAACAACCCAACTGATGATTTAGTGATTTGGGCTGACAGTAGGCAACTTCTCTCCCATGGCCCATATTTCCCACAGCCCATCTCTTCAAGATTTGCCTGCCTAGCCCTCTTGTGGTGGGTGGGAGATTGAGAGCTGCTGCTGCCATCACAAGTTGTTGTTTTTTAATCTTACATATGGATGTTGTCTGAGTACCATTATTTGTCTTCCTCCATCCTGGGCAAAACGATTTGGTGCTGCCTCTTAAGTTATTGGAACAGGCTGGTGATGCTATAAGGCATTAACGATTTGCTCTTGCGTATTTTCTGCTCACATCGAAAATAGATAACAATTCTGGAATCTACTCCCACCTCAGAAACAGGCCCATACAATGCTATGCCTCTTCTGTCATGACTGATAATGCTGCCCTTCTAACACCTAAGTACTAATTGCTGCAGCACCACCAACAACAGAAACAACAGGGAATTGGTATGTGGGAGAACATACAGAAACTTTTTGAACAGACAAATTAGTGACAAAGAAACGTGAAAAAAAATCAATATAGATGGTAGCCAATAATTTTCCACCCCTCACAACAGCTTTTTTCACAATTTGCTACTAATGTAGAATGAAACGACAATGTAGAAGATGGTTGAGTGTATAACTTCAATGACAGCACATTATCCCTCCCAATCAACACTGATTTAAAAATGATGAGATTCCTGCCCCAGATTCACACCAGAGTTATCACTTGCACTCATCCCCAGAAAACCCCATAAGAGGGTCACATTAGGTTTGCCATACGCTGGGAACAATTTGAAGGCATACAACAACAAGCGAGGTGAATCATGCTTTTTGTTGATATAAAAGAATAATGTAATGCTACCTGAATAATGTAATGCTGCCATCTGAAGCTGCAAGGAAAGGTGGGAACGACTATCCAATCCCCTCTTACCATCTGAGGCTGCAAGGAGAGGTGGGAAAGACTATCTAATCCCCTCCCAACCATATGAGTCCATCTCAGCCTGCCCCCCCCACACACACACACCTTCCAGAGAGAGGAGAGGAGAAACAGCTGGGAAGAAGAGGAAGGGAAAAGCCAGCCATGTGAGTCCATCTCAGTCCAAGCACAGACCATCTCAGCCCCGGAGAAAACAGAGAGGACAGGCAAGGAAAATCAAACAAGGGCCGGAAGACAGATGAGAGATTAAAATAAAGAAGGGCATGAGGGGGTAAGGGAAAAGGAGGGAGGAGGAGTGAGAAGGGTAGGGAAATGATCAATTCAAAAATAATGGGGGGGGAGAATCACATAGGGAAACAACTACTGGGCAGCAGCAGCAGTAGTGGGTGTCACTAAAGGAATGTCACTGAAGTGAAGAACAGCAGTGACATATAGCTAACTTTTGTTAGCACTGTCCACAGGGAGGTGTAGTTGGTCCTCCTTGTGTAACCTCCCCACCTAGAAAACCCTATGAGGAGACATCAAAAGCATCACACAGGCAGGACAAGAGCACTAACAGAGATTGATGGAAACTAAAGGAAAACACACTTGCAAGAGCAGCTAAGGGCAGTCAAAAGTGATGAAGCAAACAGTAAACCCTTTCAGAAAGACAAATCCCATCAGAAGCATCACCACACATAAAATAGGGACATGGAATGTGAGAAGCATGAGCCAAGAGAAGCTAGACATAGTGAAAATGGAAATGCAACGCATAAACATAGCAGTACTGGGGGTGAGTGAGTTAAAATGGACAGGAATGGGCCATTTTGAATCAGACAACCATGCAGTGTTCTACTCAGGGAATGAAAAGACAAGAAAAAACAGGGTGGCTTTCATATTAAGAAAAGATGTTGCAAAAGCAGTCAGAGGATACAATCAAAAATCAGACTGAATCATCTCAATAAGGCTTCATGGGAAACCTGTGAATATCACCATAATTCAAGTATATACACCAACCACTGAGGCAGAACAGGAAGAAATTGATAGAGTTTATGAACTGACAACACACCAACATAGGATGTCAAGCTGATAATTGGAGATTGGAACACAAAGGTTGGAAGCTAAGAAGAATCAAAAACAGTAGGCAGATTTGGACTAGGCAAAAGGAATGAAGCAGGTGAGCATCTGATAGATTTTTGTGAAGCCAACAACCTATTCATTGCAAACACATTTTTCATACAGCCAGAGAAAAGGTTATACATGTGGACATCACAAGATGGCCAACACAAAAACCAAACAGATTACATAATTGGAAGTAAAAGATGGCGAAGCACCATATTGGTGGCCAAGACTAGACCAGGTGCTGATTGTGGCACAGATCATGAACTACTGATTTCAAAAATAAAAGTAAAACTCAAGAAGAGAAGAAAACCAGTCATCATACCAAAGTACAATTTAAACATTTCCACTGAATTAATTGACAATATAAGGAACAGATTTGCAGTACTAAGTATAATAGATAGTGAACTGGAAGACCTTTGGTCTGAAGCCAATGACATACTAAAGGAAGAATGCATAAAGACACTTCCAACAGACAAAAGGAAAGTGAAGAAATCATGGATGAGAGATAAAACACTCCAAGCAACAAATGAAAGAAGAGAAATAAAACAAAAAGGAGATAGGAATAAACTAAGAACCATGAACGCAACAGTACAATGGCTAGTGTGCAAAGATAAGGAAAATTACTACAATGACAAATGTAGAGAAATAGAAGATGATAGGAAAAAGCGAAGAATGAGAAACCTATTCCACAGGATTCGAGAAATCAAGGGAAATTTCAAACCAAGGACCAGGATGCTCTGCAACTGGAGTTTCGGCCAGGACAGGGGAAGGAGGAGGAGGAGGCTCTCCAGGCCAGTTTCTAAAAGAGAGGAGAAAGAGGCTTTCTAGGTATTTTCTGCCAGGAAAGGAGAAAGAAAAGAAAGCTTTCCAGGCCAGTTCCTGCTAGGAAAGGGGAAGAAAGCAGTTTCCAGGCAGCCATCTTGAGAGGGTAAGTTTTTAAATTCTTTTTTTAAAAAACTCTTGGGGAGAGTGTGACTGTGACTCAGCGGGTGGGGCTTTGTTGAGTGGCATTTGCAAGTCAATAGGGGTGGGCTAGGCAGTTAGCTCTATACAACTTTTAACCAGTACTAATTGTAGAAAAGTTCCATTCATCAGCAGACTTAAACACTGGTGTTAGCAAGGGATTTTCTTTGAGGAGGAAAGCCCTGGTCCTCTTTCAGGTACTAATTAAGACTTAGTATGGACACTGAAGGAACAGCAGCCGTCACCTGGAATACCTGTGGTATGTTTGTATTCTTACCTTCAGATGTGGGGAACTACACATGCTCCAAGTGCAAGTTGGTAGCGCTCTTGGAGGACAAAGTACAGCAGCTGGAGGCGCAGGTAGCTACACTTCAACATATTAGGGAGCAAGAGGCTTTCCTTGACAGAACAGAACAAACGGTCTTGGATGGGGAACACACAGAGGAAGTTGCTGGGGAAGAGGTCACATCACACACACAGGAGGTAGAAAGCTGGAGGAAGGTCACACGCAGAAGTAAGGAGACTAAGGATCATTCTGGGAGTTTGCGGCTACAGAATCGATTTCAAGCTCTTACTCTTAGCAAGGAGGATGAAGAAGAGCAGCAAGGACAGATTTCAGAGACAGAGCAGGGGACCCTGGGAGTTCCACCACAGGGAACAGTCTCTGCTAAGCCTCGGAGGAGGCGTGTGGTCGTGGTGGGAGACTCCTTGCTGAGGGGGACAGAAGCAGTGATTTGTGGGACTGACAAGATGTCTCGGGAAGTGTGTTGTCTCCCTGGGGCAAAGATCTGAGATGTGACAGAGAGGCTGACAAGACTGGTCAGGCCTACTGACCAATACCCCTTCCTTTTGGTCCATGTGGGAACGAATGACACAGCAAGACACAGCCTTCAGAATATCAAAAGGGATTACGAGGCTCTAGGTAAGAAGCTGAAAGAAATGGAGGCACAGATTGTCATCTCTTCTCTTCTGCCAGTTCAAGGGCATGGTCCAGGAAGAGAGAGGAAGATAGCAGATGTCAACAATTGGCTCCGCAGATGGTGTCGTCGAGAACGATTTGGATTCTTGGATCATGGGCTGCGGTTCCATGAGGACGGACTCCTGGCAAGGGATGGGCTGCATCTAACACCAGTTGGAAGAAATGTTTTTGCCAACGGTCTCAAGAATTTGATCAGGAGGGCTTTAAACTGAACTGTGTGGGGAAGGGAGACAACGTCCTGGAAGACAAAAGGACTGGAGAAAATAGTCAAACTGTCATAGAGGAAACAAGGCAAACAGTACAGGGACCCAACAGTGGGAGGCAAAAAAACGTGCACAGGCAGCAAGTAAAGGGGACACATGGTCTTAGATGTCTCTACACTAATGCACAAAGCATGGCAAATAAGCAAGATGAACTTGAACTCCTAGCACAAGAAACCAAATATGATATAATAGGCATCACTGAAACCTGGTGGGATGAGTCTCATGACTGGAATGTAGAAATAAAGGGGTATAAGCTTTTCAAGAGAAACAGGACAAACAGGAAAGGAGGAGGAATAGCATTATATGTCAGGGATATTTACACCAGTGAAGAAATCCAGGACATCAATCCTGGAAGCCAAGTGGAGAGCATCTGGATAAAAATTAAAGGGGAGGGAAACAACAGGAATGTTAGTGTGCGAGTCTACTACAGACCCCCAACTCAAGCAGAAGAATTGGATGAAGCCTTTCTAGAACAGATGACCACACACTCAGAAAGGAGAAATATAGTAGTGATGGGTGACTTCAACTATCCGGATATTTGCTGGAAGTCAAACTCGGCAAAATCCTCAAGGTCTAGCAAATTCCTCACTTGCCTCGAAGACAATTTCATTGTTCAAAAGGTGGAAGAGGCAACGAGGGAGTCAGATATTTTGGATCTGATCCTAACTAACAGGGAAGACCTAGTTAATGGGGTGCAAGTGGTTGGATCCTTAGGCGGGAGTGATCATGTCCTCCTGGAGTTTATTATACAGTGGAAAGGAGAAGCCAGGCATAGTCAGAAACGCATTCTAGACTTTAGGAAAGCTGATTTTACTAAACTTAGAGAAATACTGGGGGTGATCCCATGGACAGGAATACTAAAAGAGAAGGGAGTTCAAGAAGGATGGGAGTTTCTCAAAAGGGAGATACTGAAGGCACAATTTCAAACCGTGCCAACGAGGAAGAAAAATGGGAGGTGTCTCAAGAAACCAGGATGGATGACTAAGGAACTTGCAACTGAACTATGTTTTAAACGGAACATGTATAAGAAATGGAAAAATGGGGAAATCACCAAAGAGGAATTCAAACAAATAGCTAGCACGTGTAGGGGTAAAGTCAGAAAAGCTAAAGCACAGAATGAAATCAGGCTTGCTAGAGAGGTTAAGAACAATAAAAAGGGCTTTGGGGGGTATGTCAGCAGCAAAAGGAAAAAGAAGGAAATGGTAGGGCCACTGTGTGGAGAAGATGGCAAAAAGTTAACAGGAGACAGAGAAAAGGCAGAACTACTCAACACCTTCTTTGCTTCAGTCTTCCCAGAAAAGGCAAAGGGTGCTCAACCTAAGTATAATGGAACAGAGGACAGAATAGGAGAATTTCAGCACAGAATAAGTAAAGAGATAGTACAGAAACATCTGGTTACTCTAAATGAATATAAGTCTCCAGGACCAGATGAATTACATCCAAGGGTATTAAAAGAACTGGCAAATGTAAAATCGGAACCATTGTCGATAATCTTTGAGAATTCCTGGAAAACAAGAGAGGTCCCAGCGGACTGGAGGAGGGCAAATGTTGTCCCCATCTTCAAAAAGGGGAAAAAAGAGGATCCCAACAATTATCGTCCAGTTAGTCTGACATCAATACCAGGAAAGATTCTGGAGCAGATCATTAAACAGAGAGTCTGTGAACATCTGGAAGGTAATTTCATAATCACAAAAAGTCAACATGGGTTTCAGAGAAACCGGTCATGCCAGACAAATCTGATCTCTTTTTTTTTGATAAAATTACCAGCTTGGTAGATGAAGGGAATGCTGTGGATATAGTATATCTTGATTTCAGTAAGGCCTTTGACAAGGTTCCCCATGACATTCTTGCAAGCAAATTGGTAAAATGTGGGCTAGACAAAGTAACTGTTATATGGATTTGTAATTGGTTGACTGGTTGAACCCAAAGGGTGCTCAATAATGGCTCCTTTTCAACCTGGAAAGAAGTGACCAGTGGGGTGCCACAGAGCTCTGTCCTGGGCCCAGTGCTATTCAATATCTTTATTAATGACTTGGATGACGGTATTGGGGGCATAGTTATCAAATTTGCAGATGACACCAAATTAGGAGGAGTAGCTAATACCCCAGAGGACAGGATCAAAATTCAAAATGAATTGAACAGACTAGAAAGTTGGGCCAAAGCTAACAAAATGAAATTCAACACGGAGAAATGTAAGGTACTGCACTTAGGGTGGAAAAATGAAAAGTACAGATATACGATGGGGGACACCTGGCTGAATGAGACTACGTGTGAAAGGGATCTAGGAATCCAGGTGAACCACAGGTTGAACATGAGTCAACAGTGTGATGCAGCAACTAAAAAGGCCAATGCAATTCTAGGCTGCATCAGTAGAAGTATAGCGTCTAGATCAAGAGAAGTAATAGTGCCACTCTATTCTGCTTTGGTCAGGCCTCACCTTGAATACTGTGTCCAGTTCCGGGCACCATAATTCAAAAAAATGTGGAGAAACTGGAGCGTGTCCAAAGGAGGGCAACTAAAATGGTGAAGGGTCTGGAAACCAAGCCCTATGAGGAACGACTTAGGGAACTGGGGATGTTTAGCCTGGAGAAGAGAAGGCTGAGAGGTGATATGATAGCCATGTTTAAATATTTGAAGGGATGTCATATCGAGGAGGGAACAAGCTTGTTTGCTGCTGCTCCAGAGACTAGGACCTGAAACAATGGATGCACGCTGCAAGAAAAGAGATTCCACCTCAACATTAGGAGGAACTTCCTGACAGTAAGGGCGGTTCGACAGTGGAACACACTCCCTCGGAAAGTAGTGGAGTCTCCTTCCTTGGAGATCTTTAAGCAGGTCGGGGATGCTTTGATTGGGAGTTCCTGCATAGCAGGGGATTGGACTAGATGGCCCTTGTGGTCTCTTCCAACTCTATGATTCTATGATTCTATGATTCTATGATTCTATGTAGCAATTATAGAATCATAGCACTAATCTCCCATGGAAGTAAAATTATGCTCAAAATACTGCAACACGGACTCAAACCACACATGGAGAGAGAAATCCCAGAGGTCCAAGCAGGGTTCAGGAAAGGAAGGAGCACAAGGGACCACACTGCAAACATATTATGGCTAATGGAGCACACCAAGGAATTCCAAAAGAAAATCAGCATGTGCTCTATAGATTATAGCAAGGCCTTTGACTGAATAGATCATGAAAGTCTATGAAACACCCTTAAAGCCATGGGAGTGCCAACACATCTGACAGTAAAAAATAGTAAAAGTGTTCTCATATCTGGGAACAAACATTGATCGGAACAGTTACTGCAGCCAGGAAATCAGAAAATGAAGAATGGGGAGGGAGGCTTGAAAGAGCTAGAAGAGATTCTAAAATGCAAAGACCTACAATTTACCACAAAAGTCAGAATCATACAAGCCATCCTATTCCCTATTACCATGTATCGATGTGAGAGCTGAACAGTCAAAAAAGGAGGAAATCAATGCATTTGAGATAAAGTGGTGTTGGAGAAGAGTGCTGAGGATTCCATGGACAGCCAAAAGAACAAACAAATGGGTCCCAGGGCAGATCAAGCAAAAGATATCCCTAAAAGCCAAGATGACAAGACTTAAGAGGGTTGCAGACTGCCAGAAATAGTGCAAGTTGAGTCCACTTTTAGAGTTAGGGTTAGGGTTAGGGAATCATGGGAACTGTATTTTATTGTGGCACCAGAGCTCTCTGACAGAGAAGGCTCAATGTCTCAGAAAAAAAAAAAACAATTCCCATGATTCCCTAGCACTAACCCTAACCCTAAAAGTGTACTCAATTTGCACTATTTCTGGCAGTCTGAAACCCCTTTTAGATGGTCATACTTTGGACACATCATGAGAAGGCATGAATTGTTGGAAAAGACAATAATGTTAGGAAAGGTGGAGGGAAGTAGAAAGAGAGGAAGACCACATGCTAGATGGATGGACTTTATTAAAGAGACCAAGCTACATTAGTGTTCATCTTGGGCACTGAAGCTTTAAGAGAGCAGCAACTTGATCTCAATGGCATTTCTTTATGCTCTTATATAAAATCCCCTAATTTCATGTCTGATTTAAATTCCAGACATGAGTACCACACTAGTTTTTTAACCCATGCTTGTTGATAAAAGCATACATGAAAATGCATTAGGGGAATTGACACTTAGTTGTTTCTCTTTTGTTACATACCCATGTCCCATGAGTTTTCTACACCAAATTAAGTGATCCAACCACACTGCCCTGTGCCTTTTTGAAGCCAAAACTTTTGAGATGAGCTTAGATGAACTTTTATGCTGTCCTTAATAATAGATTTGGGAGAGGGAGAGAAATTATTCAGACCCACACAAAGGCTTACCAGAAGAAAGCTATCTTATGTTTGACAAGCATGAGAAAATATGAGAGGAAGGACTATTTCTGTCACTAGACTGCATGCCACAATTCCATTGTCTGCACAACTGATACAGAAAGATGTGTGAACCCTGCCTTTCTTTGCTTCTGGTATGTTAGCAATACTATCAGAAATTTGCAGGCAATTACCAAACAGAGCCAAGTCCTCAAAGTTTCCTTCTCTCATTTCTAACAAGAAGTTTGTCAGAATCTTTGCACAAACAACTGTTATCTTCCCAAAGACCCTCAAGACTCGAGAGGACATCAAGAAGATTTGGTGGGATATGTGCCAAAATATTTAAATGGAGGGCAACCATCTTAATTGCTTCACAGGTGAAAGACTCAAGTACTGATCAGAGTGGCATTAAAGCAAAACAAAGCAGCCAGTCAGTTGTTTTGGTATCATTATGATTAAAACTTGAATTACCGACACTTCTGGAAAAGAATTCCCCAGTTGTAGTCTATGTAGTAGTGCTTCAGGATTGAATGACTGGCACCTGTTAACTTAATTAGTTAATTAGTTTCCTTCTTGTTATTAACAGGAAGACCAGAAATGATGAAAGCTGTAACCATGCTAGAGGGGATTTTATTTTTTAAAAAATCTCCTCTTCTAATATAACTAAGGAGATAAAGAAGAAATGTAGAGAAACATGATTCTAACCTGCCCAAGATGGCTCTTTGGGGGTTGTTCTTGGTTTTTCAAGGTAAACCACTGTGCGCTGTCAAACCTGTTCTCTCTCTGCTTTGCATTTCCTCACTAAGTGACTGTGGGCCTATGCAGACTGCCAGAAATAGTGCACATTAAATTGAGGCACTGCCCTGGCTCAGGGCTAGGGAATCATGGGAACTGTAATTTATTGTAGCACCAGAGCTCTCTGACAGAGAAGGCTCAATGTCCCAGAAAAAAATACAATTCCCATGATTCCCTAGCACTGAGTCAGGGCAGTGCCTCAATTTAATGTGCACTATTTCTGGCAGTCTGCATAGGCCCTGTGTTTCCTTATTCCAAAGTCACACAGAGAAATATGAGAATGCTTCAGGTTCATGAAAATGACTCTTGCACCTGTATTCCGAGCTTACTGAAAACTAGTACTTAGGGAATAGCTCATAAGTAGACTTATTGTAAAAGAGGCTAAGGGCCTCGGCAGACGACTAATAGAGTTGTCTTTGAGGCCCGGAAGAGGAGGGGCAGCTGCACGAGCGGTGCCCCTTCCTCTTCCTGAGGTCGCCCTCGGAGTCGCCGGCCCTCCGCACGGCCGGCGCTCCGGGGATGACCTCACGCCGCAGCGACCGCATGCGCTGCGGTGGAAGAATCAGGGAAAGTGCGCCCGCCTCTTTTAGGGTGCACTTTCCCTGACATCTAAAAGGAGCGCCAATTTGGAGCTCCTTTTAGGGACACCGCAGGAGCGCCGTGGTGCGGAGGCTCCGCTCCGCCAGCACTCCGTCCGGCGGTGTCCCGGAAGCAGTCGTCTGCTTCCCCCCATGAAGTCAATGAGGAGGGGAAACCAATAACCCTTGCAGACTGCCAGAAATAGTGCAAATTGAGTCCACTTTAACTGTCCTGGCTCAGTGCTAGGGAATCATGGGAATTGTATTTTTTTCTGAGTCACAGAGCTCTGGTGCCACAATAAACTACAGTTCCCATGATTCCCTAGCACTGAGGGGGGTTGCAGACTGCCAGAAATAGTGTGAATTCAGTCCACTTTTAGGGTTAGGGTTAGAGTTAGGGAACCATGGGAACTGTATTTTATTGTGGCACCAGAGCTCTCTGACAGAGAAGGCTCAATGTCTCAGAAAAATAACAGTTCCCATGATTCCCTAGCACTAACACTAACCCTAAAAGTGGACTGAATTCACACTATTTCTGGCAGTCTGCAACCCCCCTGAGTCAGGGCAGGTAAAGTGGACTCAATTTGCACTATTTCTGGCAGTCTGCAAAGGCCCCAAGTCTCCTTATCTGAACCAATCATTTCAAGATTTGCTCTTACATATGGGGCTTTTAAATTTAATGAGGTTTCTGCAGTGGGTGTGGGTGTATTTATATGGCTGCTTTGGCCTCATCTGGTTATGTTTGATGACACCATCCAAAATATGTGAAGAACAGCTGGTTATGTGGGCAGAAAAGAGTTTGAAAATTTTTTCAGTAGCTTATACAATCTTTGATAAAATGAGGCATCACCACCCAAAATAAATGTGGCTGTTATGCTTTTGCACAGGATGGGCACCCTGTTATTTACAACTAAAATTTACTGATTATACCATTCTTCTCAATCCCACCATTTTTTGAAAGTTCAAAGTCTCTATTTGTACATTTTTATCCAAGTGAACGATAGAGTGGTAATTCTGGAATGAAAATAGTTTTCTACCCTTTTTCTATATTATTGGGTAGGAAGAGTGTTTTATTGAATACTTATCCTCAAATATGTTTACTGAGGGAGAAGTTTGAAAAGCAGAAGCACCCTATAAGAGGTATTTTTATGTCTGCCATCTTGCATGAATAACCTGTTTCTTTACAGTAGGGGTAGGCAACCTTTCCCCTTTAAGGGACGAAGGACTTCAGCTCCCAGAATCCCAGGAGCTATTGGCCAACATGGGACTATTGGCCAACATGGCTGAGGCTTCTGGGAGCTGAAGTCCCTCGGCCCTTAAAGGGGAAAGGTTGTCTACCCCTGCTTTACAGGATAAGCTTATATAGCAATAGTGACTCTCTCTCCTTAGGGATAGATCCAAAAAGAACTGAATGGGGAAAGTTGATCTGCTTTGTACTGTTGAGTCCAAGTTGTTATGTTCCTGTTGACTATTTTATTTATTTATTGTTACAAAAGGAGAGAAATTTCTCAAAGAGAAAGAAAGTACCTTTCTGTTTATAGCAAAATATTATGGTTGGAGCTATGGTCTATCACAGTGATGGAGAACCTTTTAGGGGCTGAGTGCCCAAACTAAAAGGCCTTCTGACACCGGATGTAACCCAGTGATGGAGGCAGACCTTCTGCCATCTGGGGGTGGGACTTCCACCCTCCAGGTGTGGGATTTCTAGGGTGGGACTTCTTCCCCCCTGCCTCTCTCTTGGGCCTTCAGCTGCCTCCAGAAAGGCAGCTGAAGGCCAGGAAAGGACAGGAAGGAGGAGGAACAGGCACAGGCACAGGGACCTTTTCCTCCTCCCCCTCCCCGCCCTCCACATGTCATGGAAAATGG
The DNA here is from genome assembly GCA_026167975.1 of Phrynosoma blainvillii. Lineage (NCBI taxonomy): Eukaryota > Metazoa > Chordata > Lepidosauria > Squamata > Phrynosomatidae > Phrynosoma > Phrynosoma blainvillii. The sequence continues at coordinate 174,654,272 of JANUYF010000001.1, forward strand.
CATCTCTGGCATGCATGCCATAGGTTTGCCATCATGGATCTATCGCATCCTTGTGTTATGTTGAGTATAGCTCCAACTATAATGTTTTGCCTTAAACCAAAGTTTTGTTTCTTTCTGAGATGGAGATATATTTGAAATACAAACACACTCACACAAAATTGATCAGTTTTGTGGGTGAAGAACAGCTGGTTATATGGGCAGAAAAGAGTTTGCAAAGTTTTGCAGTACCTTATAGAATCTTTGATAAAATGAGGCATGACAAACTGTATTTTCTGACATTATATTGCCAATGTCTTTCCAGTATGTGAAGGACATGAGTCCTCATCAGGTGACAGAACAATGAGATCAATAAAATCATCACATTATGTTACTCCACTAGAGTTTATGCAAACAATGCTTAGAAAATCGACTTTTTCTCCATAAGGAACAGTTTCCAATTTCTTAATTTTATTATGTCTTGGATCTTACTCATCTCTCAAGAAGCTCATACTGTTTATGTATGGGTTTGGTAATCACTCTTTCATAAAAATGCTGGCCAGACCTTTTTTTGATTGTCCTTCCCTTTCAAAAAAAGGAAAGGATGACCAAAAAAAAAGAAACTTTAACAAGCCTGAAAGATTATTATAATTGTGCTATTAGTGGTTATAACTGCCTGACTGCTAACTGAATGCTAACTGATTGACTGTTAATTAATTCAAAATGGAAGTTTAGAAGAACAAAGGAGACTGGATGAGAGCTCTAATACACTAATTGAAGAAAAATTTTAATAGTTTGTTCCAATTCCTAGTTATTTGTAGGTAACATCGTCCTTTTGTTTTAGAAGCCAATTGTTACATGCATAATTAGAGACCTCAGTAGTTGTGTTTAAAGACTGTTAAACCTCAACTGCTATCAGAGCTACCACCTTAGGAGAGAAAGACTGCATTGAATTGCAGTGTTAGGCTTCTGATTTAACAAGTGATATTGGACAATTGATTCTAAGGTATAAAACTAAAGGAGAATAATGGCAACTTCAATTTAAAAAACTACCGCTGCACAGGTTGCTGGACTCCCACAAAGAAGGCAGTCTTTGGAGACGTCCTCTATTTTGGAGGAAATAAGAAAAATGAATGAAAAATTGAAACTAGAACTGGAAAATAATATGAAAAAAGAAATAAAATCTCTGAGGGTGGACATTAAACAGGATTTTAAGGCAGAACTGAGAGACATTAAACACTCCCTTGAAGAAGTAACAAAAGATTTGAATAATGCCAATCAAAAAATAATAAAATTGGAAGATAGAACTACATGCCTGGAGGAAAATTTGATAAATCTTAAAAAAGAGGAGGAACATGAAAAGGAAAGAAAACTAGATGAAAAAGCTTTGTAAGATCTCAAGATAAGAGAGAACTGTCTGAAGATCCGCAGAATAAGAGAAATAAGGGAAGAAAATTTGTATGACTACTTAATTCCTAAATTAGCAGAATACATGGAAATTACATCTCAGGAACTACAATGGGAAATAAGCAAAATATTCCGTATAAATTCTAAGGTAGCTAGAGAAAAAAACTGGCCAAGGGATGTGGTGATATACTTCTTGAGAAAAAAAGACATGAGATAATTTGTTAGAACTAAGTTATAGGAAAACTTTGAGTATTGATGGTGAGGAGGCTAAGATTTATAAAGACATTCCCAGCAGACTATTGAGGAAAAGAGAGAGCTACAAGTTTCTAACTACCTTCTTGTATAGGAATGGCATATTCTACAGATGGGAGAGAATAGAAGGTCTTTTGGTACTTTATAAGCAAAAATGGTATAAATTAAATACACCGCAAAAAGCTAAAGAATTTTGGAAAAAAGCCTCCAGAGATGTAAGAAAAGGAGCAGAGAAACAAGGAAACCAACTATATAAAAAAAAACTAAGATCGGCCACAAAAGATTATAAGAGGGATGACGACAAAGCGGAAGAAGATATAAACAACTTAATGGCAGAGGAAGAAGAAGAACAACAGGAAGAAGAGGGAGAATACAGTGAGGAAGAAGAAGAGGATTTAACATTGAAAGAGAGAGAAAAAGAACTCTCTCAAGGGGCCGAATGTTGAATTGAAACTTCAGTCAAATCTTTGTTGATATAAATTTGTATTCTAACTGTTGTTGTTTTCTTCGTTTAGATTTAAACAATAAGAACTGATCATATAAAACTTGGTTTATTTTTGTAGAAGCAATAATTAGTATTTTCTGATGTTTATCCTTTTGTTTATATTGAAAATAAAGTTAGATGATGACTTTTAAAGATATAACCTTGTTTACATGGAATGTTAAGGGACTAAATAATAAATCTAAGAGAAATGAAATATTTCACTTGATAAATCGGGAAAAATATGATGTTGTGATCCTTCAGGAAACACACATCCGCTCCAAAGATAAGAGACTTTTGAGAAACCCAAAACTAGGCAAAGAAACAGAAAAGAAAGGGTGTAGTGGTCTACATATCTAAAAATATTCAATCTAAGGAACTGTTTAATGATGGTAAAGGTCAATATGTAGGAATTGAAATGACAGTATAAGGTAAGAAAATGATCTTAGTGGCAATTTACGCTCCACAAGAAAATAAAAAAAAATGATAAACAACTATATGAAGAAATAGCGAAATATGAAGAAAATGATATCATTGTGGGAGGTGATTTTAATGTGGTCATAAACCCTATGGTGGATAGACTCTCCAGTAAAAAAATCAAAGAAAAACAAGGAAAACTACCTGGGACTTTTTTTTCTATGATAAAAAACCAAAATTTAATAGAAGTATGGAGGTACAAAAATGGAGATAGGAGAAAATTCACATTTTACTCACCCAGACATAGATCAATGGCTAGGCTGGATATGTTTCTTGTTTCAAAAACATTATGTAATAAAGTAAAGAGAATAGAAATCTTATCAAAAACATACTCAGACCACAATCCAGTGAAAATGACACTTAAATTGATTGAAACAGAATTCCAGTGCCAACTTCAAGATTATCTTTTGAAAGATAAAAAAAAAATTGTAGAGGAAGCCAAACAAACCCTCAAACACTACTTTATAGAAAATCTAGATAAAGGTACAGATATCAATATTGTGTGGGACGCCAGTAAATCTGTGGTACTGGGCTTTTTTATTCAAAAGCATCGAAAACTACAAAAAGAAAGAAAAGAAAGATTAAAATCTATTACAGAGGAAATAGCCAAGAAAGAAAAATCACTGTTAGAGATAACAGTTAGATAACAAAGATAAAATAATCAAAGAAATAAAAGTCTTACAAAGACAGTACTCTATAGAGAACATAGAGAAAATAACAAGATTAATGAAGAGAGTAAAAGCTAAACATTTTCAAAATGCAAATAAAATTGGAAAATGGTTATCATGGAAACTTAGAAAGGAGAGAAATAAAAGACTAATTACAAAAATAAAAATAGGGAATAAAACGTATACGGAACAAAAAGAGATCAAAGAAATATTCCAAAACCATTTCAGGAAACTCTTCAAAAAAACAAAGATAAAACAAAAAAGGTTGGAGAATACTTGAAAGAAAATTTCGACTTAAAATTGAAAGAAGATCACATAAAAGAACTAGATAAACCAATAACTTTGTCTGAGTTAAAGGAGGTGATAAAAAGAGCTAAGAATGATAAAATGCCAGGTCTAGATGGTTTAAATGCCAGATATTATAAAGTATTCAAAGATGAACTGAAAACACCACTACTGGACACAATAAACAACATAGATAAAGGAGAAATTCCTTCGACTTGGAAAGAAGCTAATGTGTCCTTAATTCTTAAAGAAGGGAAAGATGATCAGGACCCTAATAGCTACAGGCCAATCTCTCTGTTGAACTCAGATTATAAATTGTATGCAGCTATCTTAGCAGAAAGACTCAAAAAGATAATAGTCAACTATATTTCAGAGGAGCAATGCGGCTTCTTACCGGGGAGACAGTTAAAAAATAACATAAGAAATATAGTCAATGTAATAAAACATTTTGATCTACATATTGACAAAAAGCTAGCAATTATATTGCTTGATATGGTGAAAGCCTTTGATAGCTTGTATTGGGAGTTTATGATTGGAGTAATGAACTGGATGGGATTTGGTCCTAAATTTCTAAACCGGGTAGCAGCTATATATAAGGACCAAGTAGCTAGAATTAAAATCAATGACATAAGATCAAAACCGATTAGAGTCAATAAAGGTACAAGGCAAGGGTGCCCTCTATCACCCCTCCTCTTTATTTTAGCTTTAGAAACTTTTATGTGTAAAATCAGGAAAGATACAAAGATAAGAGGAGTAAAAAATAGAGGGGAAAACTACGTGATTACAGCTTACGCCAATGACATAGCGGTGACAATGGAAGACCCATTGGAAAACATTAAACAGCTAATACTCCAACTAGATGATCTAGAAAAAGTTTCAGGATTAAAAATAAATAAAGGAAAAACAAATGTTATAACAAAAAATATGTCGCAGAAGGAGGAAAAAGAATTAACTAGAATTTTAGGCTTTTCCATAAGTAATAAAGCTAAATATCTTGTAATAATAATCTCCAAAAAAAACCTCAGAATTATTTAAAAACAACTACTGTAAAACATGGAATAACATCAAAAAAGATTTGAATAACTGGAAAGATCTAAAATTAAATATGATGGGGAGAATAGCTGCAGTTAAAATGAGTGTGGTACCGAAGATGCTTTTCCTCTTTCAGATGTTACCAATAATTAAGAATATAGAAGTATTTAAAGATTGGCAAAAAAAATCTGTCGGAATTTATTTGGGCGGGCAAAAGGCCTAGAATCAAACAGATTTATATGCAAGACTCAACTGAAAGAGGTGGTTTTTCGGTGCCAAATTTAAGAATATACTTTGAAGCCAGCACATGTTTATGGCTAAAAGAATGGTTGAGCCTGAAAGATAGAAAACTGTTAAAATTGAAAAGTACACAATTAACATTTGGTTTTCATGCATTCCTATTCTATGGTAAATTACATGCTAATAAGAGCTTTTAAAATCACTTTTTAAGAGCTGAACTATTTACGACTTGGAAGAAATATAAAAACAGAATTTGCCCTAAGCTACCTTTATGGGCATTGCCCCAAGAAGCCTTATTTCAAATTGATCCTAATAAAAAGGAATCTTGGTTAAAATATCAAGATATTCTAGAGAAAGATAAAGGACAGTTCAAAATTAAGACCTTAGAACAACTAAAGTCAGAAGGGAAAGAATGTGGATGGTTTTTATATCATCAGTTAAGAGCAAGAGTTAATCTTAACGCAAAGACAATAGGTATAATGGAGAAAAAAACTGACTTAGAGAAAAATATCATGAATGATAAACCAGCACCATTATCTAGAATATATAAAAAGCTGCTGGAAATATATACGGAAGAAGAATTGATCAAAGATAACATGATAGCTTGGGCTAAAAACTGTGGACATGAGTTAGAATTAACTCAATGGAAAAAATGTTGGAACATCAGGCTAAAGTACTCCCTAAGTCAAGATATCAGAGAAAACTATTATAAAATCATATATAGATGGCATTCATCTCCGGATAGAATAGCTAGGATATACAACACAGGAAATAAATGCTGGAAGTGTGAGAAGGTAAAAGGCACATATTTTCATCTCTGGTGGGAGTGTGTATATGCTAAAAGATTTTGGAAAATTATTCAAAAGAACATGGTTCAAATACTGGAAATAGAATTGGATAGAAAACCAGATATTATGTTATTATGCATGATAAACAGTAAACTGGAAAAGAAATATGGCAGAGTCATATTTTATATGCTCACAGCCGCCAGGCTAGTCTACGCGAGATATTGGAAAACCAGTAGAGAAATTCAAATAGATGAATGGCGGTCAAAACTTATGGATTTAATGGAATTGGATCTATTATCTAGGGAAATAGAGGAAAAATTAGACGATAGAAAAAAGGATTGGAAGAAAATATATGATTACTTGAAAAGAAATTGGAGTGATATTCTATATATTAAAAAGATGGAAGATTAATAATGATGAGAACTATGTGTATTTGGTTTAGAGCAAATAATATCTTAGTTAAGTATAACTGGAATTAGGTTTGGTTCACTATAAATTTAAAATAAAGGGGAAGCAATATTATAAAAGTATCTTGGTGGCAAAATTGGATACTACAGAATATAATTGTAACAAGAAATGAAGAAGAAAATGAAGAATAGGAAAGGGAATCAGTAAGGTGGAAGTTATAAATTTCTCTTTTTTCTTTTTTTGGATGGAAGCTTAGATACTTGATTAGATATACATTATTGAAATATGTAAGATGTATATTGCAGATGTTGTATCTCTTTTTATATCGGTTTTGTGATAATTCAATAAAATTTAAAATTAAAAATAAAAATGCTGGCCAGACACTGATCTGTAGAACAGATCCTGCCATTATTCATGGTGAGCCTTCTACCTTAGGTGGCAAATGCTGGGGGCAGGGAACAGCAACAAAGTGGCTATGTGTGCCCCATGGTAGCCTACTGCCCTTACATATAGAGGACAACACTCTCCTATTGCCAGTGTGGAAGTAGCATTCAATGACCAGTCCATTTGTTTTCTCTATGTTAAGTTGGAAGGATAGACACCCCCCGACGAGTCGGGGGGGGGGGTTCTTGTTGCACTGGCCATATTAGGATGAGAGGCCTAATTGGTTAAGTGTGCGGGGGTATTGAACACCTGCATCCATCATCTGATGGATGCGCCCAATGCTCGTTCTGTGAGGGAGCTCCTGAACATCGTGAGGGAGAAACTAGCAAAAGAAATAGCTGCTGGGAGGATTTCAGGACCTCATGATCAGCTGCCTATTCCCATGCTTCGCTTATCCCCATTGGATGTGGTGCCTAAAAAAGCCCCAGGGGAATTCAGGTTGATTCACAATTTATCTTACCCAAAGGGTGATTCTGTGAATGATGCTATAGATTCTGGGCTTACGTCTGTTAAGTACGCATCATTCGACTCTGCAGTCAAGATGATTAGGAATCTAGGCAAGGGGGCCCTTTTAGCAAAGTGCGACATTAAGTCCACCTTCACGCTCCTTCCTGTTCACCCAGATGATTTTGACTTACTGGATTTTTCAATTTGAAGGGAAGTATTTCTTCGACAAAGCCATGCCAATGGTGTGCTCAATTTTTTGTTCAGCTTTTTGGATGTTGTCTTAACCGAACAGGGGATTCAGATTTGTATTAGGCGCTCTAAGACTGATCAGTTAGCAAAGGGTCAGTCTTTTTCCTTAGACAAAGCGCCTAGTGGGCAAATTTGCCCGGTGCTAGCAATGACCAATTATTTGAAGATTAGGCCCAAACTGACAGGTTATCTCTTCATACATTTGTCTGGTATGCCCTTAACTCAATTTCAATTTAGGGCAGTGTTGAAGGAGACACTAAAATGGGCTAAGCTGCCCCAGGCGTACTTCTCTTCACACTCCTTCCGTATTGGAGCGGCAACAGCTGCAGCCACTCATGGCTTGAGTGAAACTGATATTTGCCAAATTGGCCAGTGGCATTCTAGAGCATTCAAGTCATATGTTAGGCCATCAGGGAATGTGACTCCTGATCAGTCACGCTAATTTGCCTTGTTTCTATTTCAGCTGGCTTTTTTCAAGGCAAGATATGGATTGTGGGCCACAGTTTGGTCTTCTGGGCAGAAAGCCACATTTTTGAGCATCAGCGCAACTCTTTATTGGGTTTGTTGCACATCAGAACCATTAAGTGGTTTGGACGAAGGGGCATGATGTGGGGAGCGCTCCTTCCTTGGATCTTGCAATTGGCTCAGTCATATCCGCAACCCCGGGTTTTAGTTATACACCTGGGGGGAAATGACTTAGTTAAAGTACCTTGTTTGCAGCTGGCAAAGCAGATCTACACGAAATTCAGAAGGTTTTCCCGGGAGCTGTAATCCTTTGGTCCAAGCTCCTGCCAAGGCGTAGCTGGCCTGGAGCTCGCAAAGATGCTGCAATCAACAATGCTCGATGATGGCTTAATCATTCCATTGCCAAACAGTTGTCTAAACTTGGCATTTTTGTAATTGAACATGAGATTAAATTGGATAGGCTGCAGCTGTACAGGGGGGATGGGGTCCACCTCTCTCCTGAAGGTTCGGAGATTTATGTTAAGGCACTTTCTGAACAAATTGAGAAAGCAGCCTGCGGGGGGGGGGGGGATGCCTAGCTAGGCTGGCCCTCTCTTGTGGTGGGTAATGACCCCCACCCCACAGGAAAATTAATATGGTTAAGTAAATTTATTGGGGTAAATTGGATAATGTTAAATAAAAAGGAAGTGACGAATGCAGTTGAATGCATGACGTCACAAATTGAATGACGTCATATGATGTAATATGATGTCATTTCTGGAGGGGAGGGGTTATGTAAATTTGTTATTTATTTGCTTACATACTTTGTCACATGTGGTGAAGGTCCACCCACCTGGTGGGTTACACCTTCACTTACAAATGTGACAAAATTGTTGGAAGTTTATTCTTGTAAATAGACCCTGTACAGCTAAATAAAAGTTGTGGCCTGTTTTAACCTAAAAGAGGCGTCTCGTGTCCTTTGTGCCAGTGCAAAAGGCATATGTCTTCACTTCCAGAAGCAAACTGTTGTGAACCAAACTTGCAGATCTCTTTACCTTCAGAGGGAATTAAATCAAGTACCTTCAGCCCATTTGTGATCCTTAAAACATCTAAGACAGTAATATGTTTAGTAATACATATTTGTGGAGACATTTTCAGAGCAGCAGAGGTAAAGAAACCCCATACTGTTAATGCTGTGTCAGTTTGGAGCCTCTTAATAGCATGGAACCGCATATAAAAAGCTGGGGAGAGTTGAAAGTGGTTTGAGAAAAGATTCACTTCCTGCCATATATGCTCATCTTTAGCTCACTCTCATTTCTGCTACTCAAAGAGATTCTTGCAGGGTTTTGAAACAATGCAAAGTAGAAACCTTCAAAGATCTCAAACAGATGGGTCCAATAAAGCAGGCCACAGCCACTTCGATACCATTCATGCCATCCTCAATGCAGGCTGTCACCGTGTTTTTCAATCCAGATGGCAAAAGGAGTAGTTCTCCCCCTACTCCTTTTGTGGCTGAGTTTGGACTGCCTTAGGTTGCCCTAAGGTGCAGCTTCCACACACTTTAGGAATGTGTTGGCTAAATGCCATGTCCCCAATGCTGCCCAACACATACCTTTTAGCCTGTCTGTTTTGGGCCATTGTCTGGTTTATAGCAGGTGAAAGAAGGATGAGTGGGAACATGAGCAGGAAAATGTTATTTCTTTTTCAAATTGTTTTTAATACTCTTTTTAAAAGAGATCTACCATCTCAAAATCCATTCTGTCTTGCAGAGCTCTAGTCTAGTGGATAAAAGATTCATAGGGATGCAATTCCTACTTCTCCAGAGTTACATGATGTTGCAATTGTATGCCATTTTAAAAATATAATGCTGCAACTATATGAGAGACAATGTGGTTTTGTGATTAGAGGTTCAAGTTCTTCACTGAAGCATGGGCCAGTCACTCTCTCTCAGGCTAACCCACATTCACAGGGATGCTGTGGGGATAAACTAGAAAAGACGAGAACAAGCTATGCTTCCTTGAGCCCATGAGAGAAAAAGTGAGATATAAATGTAACTAAAAGAAAAGAAAATGAATGAATACATGCCCATATCAGCTACTCCAAAAGTAGTGGCAGCTTATTGTGATTTGTTTAAGATACTGGTAGATAAAATTTCCTACAGTTTTTGTGGGTTTTTTCAGGCTGTGTGGCCATGTTCTAGAAGAGTTTCTTTCTGACGTTTCGCCAGCATCTGTGGCTAGCATCTTCAGAGAAAACTGAAATGGAAGAGCATGAGTCTATATATACTGTGAGACCCTGGGTAGGGAGGAGTGGTTCCCAGGTGAACTGTGTGTTGTTCTGTGTTGAATAGGTATTGTTCTGTTGTTAATGCATAGCTTCAGGGTAGCAATCAAGGATATTGTCTGCTATTCCCATGTAAACTGTGTATAGTTCTGTGTTGAATAGGAACATGAGAGACTCTGCAGACTAGGCCAGCCAGAAAAATCAGCAGTAGCAGAACACATCATAAACCATCCTGGGCATAAAATGCTGTTTGAAAACACTGAAATTCTGGACCATGCCAACAACTATCAGGTCAGAATGCACAGGGAAGCCATCGAAATCCACAAACACTTGGACAACTTCAACAGGAAAGAAGAAACCCTTAAAGTAAACAAGATATGGCTACCAGTCCTACAAAATAAGAAAATTGGCACTCAGCAAATGCAAATGGAAAACCAACCAGGGTCAGGGGCTTTCCCAGCAGACAATAGCAAACAATCTCCTTGATTGCATATCCTCACCTGGAAGCCATGCCATTAACAACAGAACATACCTATTCAACACAGAACTATACACAGTTTACATGGGAATAGCAGACAATATCCTTGATTGCTACCCTGAAGCTATGCCATTAACAACAGAACAATACCTATTCAACACAGAACAACACACAGTTCACCTGGGAACCACTCCTCCCTACCCAGGGTCTCACAGTATATATAGACCCATGCTCTTCCATTTCAGTTTTCTCTGAAGATGCTAGCCACAGATGCTGGCGAAACGTCAGAAAGAAACTCTTCTAGAACATGGCCACACAGCCCGAAAAAAAAAAACCACAAAAACTATGGATGCCGGCCATGAAAGCCTACGACTTCACAAAATTTCCTACATTCATTTTTCTTCTTATGAATATAATCTTACCTATTTCATATCTGAAGTTTGGAGATCTAAAACAATGATCTTCTATTTTATGATTTACTGTATTATGCTAACTGCTACTAAAGTATTGTAGTGACTACTTTAATGTCTGAAAAGGTAAGGCAACTTGATTTGTATCTAGCTGCTTTTCTGTGCCGATAGCATGGCAAAGATGTCTTGTTTCAAATATTTTAAATGTTTGCTTGTTTTATTGGGGAGGGGAGGTAATAAGGCCTCCTTTATTACTGAATCTACAAAACTAGTAACTTGACTTCTCAATTTTGTTATCTCCCTATCAGCCTTCTAAAAATAGAGTAAATACAGAAAATAAGGAGGGGTAGTTTCCATTCTTGTCCCCCAGAAATTCAATCTCTCTTAAAATCAGTAATGTACCACTGTCCATTTTTACTGACCCCACATAGTGCAGAACTAAAGGATGAGGACTCGCCCTATTCACATTTTTGAGCACTTAACATGTGGAATAGTTTTCAAAAGATGTGTGTTAGGAAAATGGAGTAGAAATCACTGAGCTGTGGGGTGTTATGAAGCTCATGCAGTGGATAGATAATTACAAGCTTGAGAACAACCTTATTCCTTCTGTTTTCTTAAGTAATTTGGTGTTCTAATTAGAACCAACCACAGTGCACATATAACAAGGGGAAGCCTTTGTAATGTGCGACAGGCATTTAAAATCCTGTCTGTGAGTCCAAAGCAAGCATTATCATACATAACATTGTCAAGATCTGCAATATGGGGCAACTAAAATGGGAAGTCCTGTTGAAGTACACAGACAGTCTGTTTCATACATTGAAGGGAGGAAAAATGGACAATTAGGGTGGTGTTGTTCTTTTGGCTCCAAGTCAACTCTGACTAACTATGATCCTCTCACACCAATAGCAATAGCAAGTACATTTCTATACTTCTTATCAGTGAACTAGCACTCCCTAAGCAGTTTACAATGTCTAAGCCAATTGCCCTCAACAAGCTGGGTACTCATTTTACCAACTTACAAAAGGATGGAAGGCTGAGTGGAACCTGGAACCCTATCTGGGATCAAACTCACAACCTTGTGGCTGCAGTACTGGCATTTAACCACTATGCCATCAGGGCTCCTCATAGGGTTTTCTTCACAAGATTTATTCTTGTGAGGAAATTATTCTTGTGAGGTTCATATTATTTATTATCCACTGTGCCCCTCTAAGGATGAATGTGTATAGATTTATATGGCTGAGTGACGTAGGTCTCCCAGAGTTCTAAATCCTGTTAACACAGGCAAAATAAAACATCCTTCCTCTGTCTTGTTCGAGGGGAGTCTGGATGATGCAAGGCCCAAACCCCAGTGCTGGTTCAGCACCAAACCCAGGGCATTAGTCCAACACTCAACCCACTATACAACAATGGTCAAAGTACTTTCTGTTAAAAGAGAAGGTGGCATTGCCCTTTGTTTTAATTCAAACAGGTCTCAGAGGCATTTGGTCTAGATTGGGTCTGTACTGTGAAGAAAGGCAGGTTTAACCCCCCCCCCCCATCCCAAGTTTGGAAAAGTCCCTTTTTTGGACTACTGTTTCCTGAATCCAGGCCAAGTTGGCCCTGAATAGGGAATTCTGGAAGTTTTGCCCAAAATTAACTTTTCCAAGCTCTGTTTGACACTTGCCTCCCTTTCTGTTACTTTACAATATTAACTGGATATAAAATTGAAATTGTAAAGATAATGTATCATGGTGGAGTAAAAAAGAAATCTCCTAGCACATAGTGCCTGCATTTCCAGTTGCTTTTGAAGGAAACAATGCCAGGCTGGCAGGGGGAAAAACTGACAATGCTTAAAATTTAAGGTAATAAAAGCTGATATAGATTTTGCTATTCATCATCTTTTTCTGAGTTTGAGACATGGATTTCAATGTGTTCCCATTGCTTATTGTACTGATTTGAAAGCAGGTTGTCACTGTGGTTGTTTACTTACAGCACTCATGTCTATTTCTTCTACTGAAAAGGTTCCCAGAGAGGTTTACAGGGTTGACAATGAATCTGTCCCTGCCCTAGGCTTACAATCTAAATATGAAATGAAACACAAGGGAAACAGTCTGGCGGGATAAGAAGGGATGACTGCTGACTGTAATTGGGTTTCATCAATGGAGCAGGCCTTTTTCACATCCTGTGCAGTGGCTATGGCTAGGATCAGCTTGTACCAAAGCCATACATACACCTAAAACCCTGGCCAATTTCAGTTATATTACAAAGTGGCCTTCACATCTATTTTGGTATTAGGACCATCAGGAAAAGATAGAAGGAAGAGCAAGAAGGTGATGGCCAAAATCTATGTTGTGCCTGAAGTGACTGCCACCAACAGAGCTACTTCAGGGAAGCTTCCAGGCAGGGCAAGGCAGGCAGTTGGAAAGGCTCTGTCTGGGATGATGGGGGACTTCTCTCTGAATCAATTTATTGGTTCAATGTTTCTCACTGCAACACTGTTACTCACTGCAGTATTTAAACACTAGCTCTCAAGCTCTGATACCTAAAATGGCTTTTAATGGCTTTTGAATTGTATTTACCTTAATACATGTAATTTTAAATTTTCATGTAAATTGATTATAGAAGTTATTATATCAAGTGGTATACAAATACCGAAAATGAATGAATAAATGATTATTCTGTCACTAGAACAGATGATATCACAACTGAAAGAAATGAGGGTGGGGGGTGGAAGAATCTTCAAACTGAATAATACTCAGAGGGCTTCTCTCATTAAGCAAAGCACACACACCCCAAAGCAAGAAACCTTTTCCCACTATCAATGCAGAGTTATTTAATGAAAATATAGTATCGACAGTGGATATGTTCCCGGACTTACCATGGAAATGTGAAATTGTAGATAATAGCAAACCCTATCGAAATGCATGCCTTCCAGCAGAAGTGGACCATAGAGTTGAGCTGGAGGACCTAGAGATTCCTAGAGAGAACTTTTTTCCAAGGTGGGTAAGTGAAACTGTAGGTACCAATCCCACAGATACAGGGGTTGTACTGTAGTCTGCTGAAGAAATACTGTACTGTACTGTAGAATAACAATAATAGAAAACATTCCTTCTTAGAAAATTTGAATATAATTTGAATCAGAAAACTCTGGTTCCAACTTGTTCAGAAGCAGGGTTGTATACATTTTCCATAACTTTTCTCATCCTCATGAGAAGAGGGGTTTTGACTCATTGAAGCCTAAATCCTATTATTAAATTCATCTAGATTAGAACCACTGAAGCAATGAAGTTTACCTATGTGTTGACTCACCATGCAACAATTAATTCAATGGGTCTATATTCTTACTTCTATATGTCCTTCTTATGCACAAGGAAAAAACTGAAATGAATGCATGAAAGGATACTATAAAATTTTCATATAAAACTTTTTATGCATGCCTTGAAGTTAGTGGCAGATTTCCTAATGTATACAAAGTGGTCAGCAATGGCAACTATCATTTCTTGCTCTAAAATCAACTGAAAAGTCTGATTTTCCATATATATATATATATATATATATATATATATATATTCAGCTTTATTGAACTAATAGCTGAGGGATAGTTATAACAAAGTAATATGGGATAGTCAAGATGTTAGCTAATTGTCAAACTGAATTCTCGCTGAGAATTACCCAGAGAGACAACAGTAACATGCGAAAGGCTTTCTTTCATAAGAAAACAAGAGAAATAAAAGAAGGAAGGAAACCCAAACTGTAAGTATGGGATTCTATGATTGTTCATTTAGTCCTGGGATTCACTGTTGATTCTCAAAAAGAATTAACAGTTGGCCTCTTCTCAACAGAATCCTCTTGTGGTTCCAAGTCACATTTTCATTTAATTCAGCTTCAGCTAAAGCACAATGCACTAAATTCATTGGGCCCGCCATTACATGGTTTAAAAAGCCTGTTTGAACAATCAGTTTAAAACCACGTAATCCTACCCTGATGGATTCTGAACTGAAGGTTTCCCATTTCTTCCACACACAAAAAAGCAACCAAAATAATGGAAATACAATCCATTACGCATGTCAAAGTAAATCATACAAAGTGTGAATTACAAGTGATGGCAAAATTTGCTACTGCAAAAGATTATATGTATTTCTAGCAGGAAATGCAGACTAGTTTCAGATTGGACCATGTAGTCTCTATGATCTAGGCCAATGTGAAATGGATCTGGATTAGGATCCTCAATATCCTCGAGATTTGGAGTATGCTAATGGTAGGACTGCTGTATGCCAATTAGGCTAAGTTCAAGGCAGAATGGCCTGATTCAGCCATTTAGCCATGAATGGAGCTTCCTCCCCCCCCCCCCCCCCCCGCTTTTTTTTTTCAGGTGGACATATCTTTGCAACACTTAAGAGAAACAGGAGGAGTGACAAAGAGAACTCAATTCATAACCTGAAGACTAAAGAAGGGGCAGGAGTCCTGGATAGTCCTGCACATATATAGCATATCTGAGGCTCTGAGCAAACATCCAACCATGAACAGAACCATCTGCAGAATCAGTGAAATAAAATGTAGAGATAGTCACACATTTTGCAATTATGGCATGGAAAAAAACAATGAGTCATCTAAGTCACAGTGGATATATAGGAATAATAGCAAAAATATTGGGTTACAGACACAAAGCAATCAATTTAAGATTCAAGATGGCATCCTTAAGAGAGAAAAGGTTGAGAAACAGGAAATATTATATGCCTGTGAAACCACACATGTACCAGGCAAATGTGACAACATCAAATTGCTCTGTACCTCAGAGGTTATTTCACTGCAGCTCACTGTTTCTTTCAAAATCACAGAGAGATGCTAAGCATTTGTTTTCCTCAGTAATCTGATTCAGCATCTGATGTCCTGCTTAACCTATAGATGTCTCATTGCTCAGGGGGAAATGGTGTGCTAAACAGTATTTTGATAATTACAATTTTTTCTCCTTATTTGCAAAAGCATTAAATCTGGGACAACTTGGATTTTTCTGTTCAAACCAAAAATGGAAGCTTTCTTTGTTTGAGGTAAAAGTCCTGTGTGTTTTAATAGTTGCTACTTATTTGTTTTAATCTACTGTTTTTAGTTGTTCTTCATGGCTTATTGATGTGTATGTTATTTTTGTTGTTGTTAGCCAACAAGATACCTTATGGTATGATATTAAGCTGAGAGAAATAAATACAGTAGACCCTTTCCTTCCACATGGGTCCAGTTCTGCCCTCCCTCCTCCAGAAGGGAAAAGTATGGCCTATATTATTCACTGGGTAACAAAATGCTTACGTTGGCACTATCATTGGATAATATGGGGCTTGGCAAACCATGGACAGTCAAATCCATGGATCACTAGCCTGCTGATGTGATAGGCCCACTATAAATAAACTTGATCTATGTACTGAAAAACAGCCACAACCTTCCAGATGTAAGCTCTGAATTAAAATTATCTACTCAATGTAATTTACACCCCCCCCCCCACACACACACACACAGACACATTTAACATGGAACAGAATTTTCCAACCAAAACAATAGCCAATGTACAATATGTTAAATCTCTGGATGGTTTTGTTCTATAAAGCATTTTCTTGGTTGTCACAAATACACAAAACTACTCTCAAAGGTGGTGTTGGTAAAATCTAACATAATTGAGCAATGAGGTTTTATACATTATTAAGTGGTACTCCATAAGTGTAAACTTATCTCTCCCTCTTCACCCAACTCTGTATGCAGATGGGTGAAGGGAGGAAATTGCCACATACTATGTTCAAATATTCTGTACATTGCAGTGATTCATAAATAATCTCTTCCAACAGAAGTTTAATGAGACAGACTAGTCACTACTGTCAACCCAGCACATTTTCTCTGCATTATTTTAACCATCTACTATGCCTGAGTAAATCTTAAAAGGCATCAAGATGATTTTGCATTTTTAAAGCAGTTTACCGCTAAATAAAATATGTCAGCCAGTGTTGCTTAATGCTGCAAGTATATGCAAAGCTTCATATATCAGTTATGACTGCTGATCACCAAAATAATAGTATCTCATACTAGTGATGAGAAACCTTGTAAGAAGAAAATTACACTGGAGAATCAGGAGACAAAAGATGTGGACCATGTTCAATGGGCCATGTATTGGTAACATTTGTTATACTGTAAAAGCTCCCATTTTCTTTATTTCTACTGTAAATTAAGCTGTGAGCAAATGACACGTGCTTTCAGAAGCTGATAGTGATTCCAGAAACTTCCCAGAAACTCTCCTTTTTTATTGAAAGCACTAGATTTTTTTTTGAAGAGAATTTTAAGTACCTCATCAAACTACAAATCCCGGGATTCTGTATGATGAAGCCATAGTACTGAAAATTGTTTCAATGGTATAACTGGGTTATGTAGATAAACTCAGAAAAAACCAAGCACTATAGTAGTGAAAAGGATGATCACACAACTTCCAGATGAAGAAAGTGGAGAAAAACTTTATAAAACTTACTTTTTGGGCTACCTATCCCAGCTTCCATCAGCCAGCATGACCAGTGTCCACACTGTCTGGGGGATTCTGGGAGATGTGGTTCTTTCCCAAGACCTGGGGGAAAAACAGTGAGGGCATATAAAAAGTGGCATGTGACTTAAATTACCAAAGGTGCCCAGCATGAGAGAGACTTTTGAGGTGTGTGGCAATGATGTTATAGACATGATCCAACCGCTTTCCATGACATCAAGCTGCACTCTCTGTAGAAAAATATGGTGCAGCTTGATGTCATGGTACTTGGTGGGTCAATAATTATTGCTTCTCATCAGCTATGGTGAGAAGTCCCAAATGCTATGAAACAGTGATTTATAGATGATAGGAATACTTGCTGGGTTACCATATCTGTGTCAAATTGCTATATTTCTGCAGCACATTGAGGAAACCAATGGCTGGAAAGACTTAAATGGACAGCAAGTTTGGGAAGAAACCTTGATATACATTTTGCCACACACACATTTAACATAGAGCTTCTTACACATGATATGGATAGAACCAATCTATGTCTAAACCAGGGGTAGGCAAACTGTCCCCTTTAAGGGCCAAGGGACTTCAGCTCCCAGAATCCCAGACTATTGGCCAACATTCCAGACTATTGGCCAACATGGCTGAGGCTTCTAGGAGCTGAAGTCCCTCGGCCCTTAAAGGGGACAGTTTGCCTACCCCTGGTCTAAACCATTATCATAAATGAATTTGAAAGGCACCAACTTTAATAATAAGCTGCATCTTTTTATGAAAGATGAGGAATCATTGTGTCCTAATTTCCCACTGGAACTAAAGTAATATGTACTTTTGAAAAAGACAAATCACTTAAAGCTGCACTGTGTTCAATGAGAACTGTTAGTTTTTGTCTTTTGCCCAGCTCCTTGCAGACTCTGAGGTTAAATGAACTTTACAGAGGAGCTGTAACAGCAGAATATCAGTTACCACCAGCAGGTCAGGAAATGTACTTTCAGTAAGCTTTAGTGCTGATCTAGCTTATCCATTTACATTTTGAGCAACAACAATGAAGTCATGTTATAAAAAGACCAGCCAATGTATATTGGGAATATGGGATGAATGGGCAGATTCAAAGCACATGCCACAAGAAAGTAGTTACTTCACTAACAGGGGTTGCAGACTGCCAGAAATAGTGCAAATTGAGTCCACTTTTAGGGTTAGGGTTAGTGCTAGGGAATCATGGGAACTGTATTTTATTGTGGCACCAGAGCTCTCTGACAGAGAAGGCTCAATGTCTCAGAAAAAAAAACAATTTCCATGACTCCCTAGCACTAATCCTAACCCTAAAAGTGGACTCAATTTGCACTATTTCTGGCAGTCTGCAACCCCCCTAAGCCAGAACTTTGAGAATTGGTGTTTTTGGATTACAGCTACCAGAATGCTCCAGACAGTATGGCCAATTGCTTTGTCACAGTACAATTTTGAACTTTTTAAAAAGAGGTATGAGTCCTTTCTTTTGTAAAACCACAAGCAAGATATTTTAATTAACCAAGAAAAAATGTATATACATACATGCAGACAATATCTCCACTCTGACCTTTGTTTCACAGGAATCTGGAACTCCAAGTGTTTGTGCCAGTGTAAGCAGGACAGCCACAGAAATGAACCAGGAAAGACAAATGAAAGCAAAGCAAAGCAAAGCAGCTTATTTATATACCGCTTCATATCACGCTATGGGATGTCTAAGCGGTTTACAACTGTGAGCTGATTGCCCCCCAACAAACTGGGTACTCATTTTAGCGACCTCGGAAGGATGCAGGCCTGAGTCGAGCCTCAGCCCTGGCTGGTATTGAACTCGCAACCTTGTGGTCTATGAGTGAGTGGCTGCAGTACAGGCATTTAACCAATGAAAAATATGGGTACATCATCAAAATCAAAGGGAAAGAAGAAAAAAGAAGAATAGAAAGGTGGATGCTGGTTTCTATATGTAACAGTTTCTTTGCATTACTCTGGGGACCTTGCATCATTACTGAGGAGGAGGAGAGGAATGCATCATTAAAAGGAAAAAGGAAAGAAGGCACATATTTGCATACAGTTTGCATATGTTATTTAAAAGGATAGAGGAGAACTTAAATTTCATGACTATAATTAAAAAATACAATATATCTCACTGAAGAAAGGACTACATTATCTGTGTGCTTCCTCAGGACAGAATGTGCCGATTTTGCCAGTTTAAGAACTTTTTTGAGTATTACACAAGGAGCACCAATACCAAGGCTGAGCAAGGTAAAAACTACTCCTTAAAGGCAACCAGATGACAGCTGGACTGGATGAAGCCCACCAACCAATCATTGGCAAGTGGATGGAGCTGTGCCCAGGAGTTGACTAACTGGTCTTGCACACTTGTGAAAGGATGAGCACCCTAGCCACTTCCACCCACCTGCATAAATCTTGAGCCCACGTTCATATTGTACCAGCAATCCAACATGATCTTGGCCTCAGTCTGCTATCCAACTGTTGATGGGCAACTTCATGGTCTTGATCTTAGATTTTCATTTTGATGGCTCCATTTCTTTAAACCAGAGTTGATTTTTACTGTGCTTCAAAGAGTTGCTCCTTCAAATCAAGAACTGTTCTCTGGGAACCCTTGAAACGGAGGACTATCCTTTCCCAAACAGGACACATGCCACCCTACATAGCATCCCTGGTCAGGAAGACCAAGGAATAGTGCAATGGAAGGTGAAGCTACAAAGCCTATTATTTTCCTTAAAAATAACTTATGCTAACCCCACGTTTTCTTTTTTTAATGGCCCTTTTTCAATAGCTCATTAACTTTTAACTTTGAAGAATTCCCATCACTAAAACAAAAGCTCTCTCTTGTGCTCTAGCGCTCTCACCCTCTCTCTTCCTCCCTCTCTCTTTTTGATTATTCAATTACAGTCCTTGTGTTGGATTGCAGCAGCTCCTCATAAGATAGCAGAGGGCAATGTATAGCGGAAAAATGGCCTGAAAACATTACACTTGCCAATTAATTCTATTATTAAATGCTATGGTGGGGGGGAGGGCCTGCCAGCTGTGGCTTTATTCTAAGGCTTTCTCAGAAATAATAAATAGGGAAGCTTTGAAAATAGCCCCCCTCCCCACTTTGGCAACAGCCAATTCTCCCCCCTTTAAAAAAAATCACAAGCTTTTGTTTCAAGCTGAAATAAAAATGCTTTGCAAAGGTGACCTGGACAGAGAACATAATGGCACCAGCAGTGGTCATAAAATGAGCAGCACCATTTCCAAGCTTAAAATATATGTTCTTGATGGAACAACACTCCAAGGTACAGAAAGCATTTATTTCCTTGACATTTAGAAACAGAGAGGCCATGAAAGAGTTCGCAGGCATCTAAAACATCCCAGCCACTGGCATTCTAAAGCTGAAGTACTTTATATGAATGACATTATGTGTTCCAGCTATTCAGTCTGTTGAACATTCTTATTTTCAGTTGAAGCAAAGCATTCTACCCCTGCTATGACACCCTGAGAAAACTCCTTGCAGCATTCGAGCTTGTGTGTGTGTGTGTGTGTGGTTACTGTCATTTATGCAGAGTCTCCAATTTGACATGGCCTGACGGGAAACCAGGCATTAAGGATGTAATTCTTCGATAATTTCATTCCTGAAGGATGCATAAATGACAACACAGACAGACAGGGAACAAATTTCTTTCAGCTCAGAGAAAGTGTCTTGGAAAACTACACTTTTTTGAACACTATGTGTAGTTTGGGACTTGTTCTGCACAAAATTTACAGATAGATTTCTTATGCAGAAGCAATATTTGCTGCACAGAATATTTCTGTGCCGAAATATTATTTTCTACATAGAAAATGCGGTTTGGAGACTTACTCTGCACAAAATTCACATTTTTTGCACATAAACAGCATTTTCTACACCAAATTTTTATTTCAGCATAGAAAATGATGTTTTCCGTGGGGGATGGAACCACATGCAAATTTTATGCAGAATAAGTCTCAAACTGCAAACTCTCATAAGTCCCAGATTCTTCTCACTGGGGTTTCCAGCCAGTACAGAAATACATTTGTCCCTCCCTGTTTGTGGACTTGGAGTCCATGGTCTCATTCATTCATGGATGACCAGCAGGGAGGGGTAAATGGTACGTGCATCCATGGCATGCACGCAGCCATTAAAACAAATGGGACTCCAATATTTGCAGTTTTCCTGATTCGTGCAGGGGTCCAGAACAGATCCCCCCCTGAATCAGAAGGGATGACTGTATGTTTTTCAATCATAGTTTAATTTTTGATTATTTTCCATTCCTAACATTGATTACTACTAAGAGTCTTCTGTAAAATCCCCATGCATCATAGCCAGTCCTTCCAATAGGCAAGGTGAGGCAGCTGACTCAATCATTTACAGATCCTGGCTGCTGTGGAGAGGACCCACAAAGGCAGCACACTTGTAGTTTTTCTCTTTTGCAAAATCTTTGGGCCCAATGGTCTGGAATACACAACACTCTTGCAACTCTATTTATTCCCAACCATTTATCCTCTACCTTCTAAAGCATTTACATGTTTGCAGGTGAGGTGGAGTGTATTGTCCTTTCACCAGTGATGAAATAAAATTCAGTTATCAAGTTGACTTGGGTTGTTGAAATGGTAGACAGGCATCTTGTTTGCTACCTTAGGCAGAAAAAACATCTTGGGTCAGCCTTGTCCCATTATAACAAAACTGTTTCATTTATATCTCAAAAAGTCAGCATGTAAAACAGCAAACCTGAGTTAAAGAATATTTTTCTCCCATAAAGGGCCATTTATCTACAGAAAATGTCAGTCAGAAAGATAGGTTTATAGCTAGCAGCCCCACAAATAACTTGAGCAATACAGTTTGTAGCACTATTGGCACTGCATCACACACTCACTCATTCACTTTCTTCCACCCCATTCCTTTCCTGCTACTCTTTGTGCTCATACAAAGTAGTAGTAGTCATTCCCAGAAAGGCAGTCAGGAAAGCAATGGGCCCTTTCAGATCAGGGAACAACCTTAAACTACTACTATGGGCCTCGGCAGACGGCTAATTGCGCCGTCTCCGAGGCCCGGAAGAGGAGGAGCCGCCGCACGTTCGGCGGCTCTTCCTCTTCCTGAGGGCGCACCCGGAAGCGCCGGCCGTCCGCACGGCCGGCGACTGCGGGTTGCCCTCACGCCGCGGCAGCCGAACGCGCCGCGGCGTTTGAGCCGCCGAAAGTGCGCCCGCAGCTATTAGGGCGCACTTTCGGCAGAATCTAAAAGGATCGCCATTTTGGCGGTCCTTTTAGATGCGCCGGGGATGCGCCGCCATCCGGAGGCTGAACTCCGGCGGCGGTCCGGACCAGGGCGTCTCCGACGCCCTCGTCTGCATCAACCCAACAGCTTTCTAGCAGAGAATTATAACTAATTCACAGGATAGTTCAAGCGGTATCAAACTGCTGTAATAGTGTAGTGTAGAAGCATTCCTAGTTGGTCCCTGGACAATGAGAACCCTAATGAAATGGATGAGTTGGAAATCTGTTAGCATGTTATGCCATGTGGTCCTGTCTTGCTGGATGTTTCTTTAGAGCCCCATCAGCTGCACTGCTGAAAGGACAGGTCATGCAGCTATTTTTTTAAGTGAACCACTCCAGATCCCTTATAATACTTAGATCAAAGCTTGAGTCATCTATGAAAGTAGAAGTGTAAAGCATTTGGAATGCCTAGAGTTAATTTATAAGAATGATGACAGGCAGCTTTTTAGAACCAGAGCTCACTGCAATGACAATGTGCTGGTTAGTGTGTGTTCGTGTGAGAAAGAGAGCAAGAGAAAAGAGGTGGGGGTCACTCACTTGGATTTTCAGTTATTTGCTGGAGAACTGGGAGGACAAAGGGCCTTTGCAGACTGCCACAAATAGTGCAAATTGAGCCCACTTTAACTGCCCTGACTCAGTGCTAAGGAATCATGGGAACTGTAGTTTATTGTGGCACCAGAGCTCTCTGGCAGAGAAGGCTCAATGTCTCAGAAAAAAAAAAACAATTCCCATGATTCCCTAGCACTGAGCCAGGGCAGTTAAAGTGGACTCAATTTGCACTATTTCTGGCAGTCTGCAAAGGCCCAAAGTCAGCTTTGGGCCTTTGCAGACTGCCAGAAATAGTGCAAATTGAGTCCACTTTAAGGGTTAGGGTTAAGGAATCATGGGAACATTTTATTGTGGCACCAGAACTCTCTGACAGAGAAGGCTCACTGTCTCAGAAAAAAAAAAAAATTCCCATGATTCCTTAGCACTAACCCTAACCCTTAAAGTGGACTCAATTTGCACTATTTCTGGCAGTCTGCAAAGGCCCTTTGTTATCCTGCATCTAATCTGCACTGCAGAAATAACACAGTTTGATTCTGCTTCAAATGCCATGGCTCCATGCTATGGAATTCTGGAATTTGGAGTTTTTTAAGAAATTTCACCTTCTCTATCAGAAAGCTCTGGTGCCACAACAGATTACAAATCCCAGGATTCCATAGGATGGAGCCATGACAGTTAAAATGATGTCAAACTACATTATTTCTGGGATGCAGATTAGACCCTGATCTCCCTTCTCTCTTCACTTTCCCCTATCAGCCCATAATTGCCACTTCAGCCAGTTCTGCTTCTTGAAAATTTTTGAGTGTGGTAGACAGTGTGCAAGAATGCTTCCTTGGGGAGCATCCAAAAAGAAACCTACACATGCATAATCTCACATTACAGATACATATGCACTAACAAGATTCCAGTCATAGTTGTATAGCAGAACTTGGGAACATGTGGTCCTCCTGATGCTGCTGGGCTGAATTTTTCATCAGCCCTATCCAGCAGACACAATGGTGAGTGGTGGGGAGAGCTGCATCCCAACTACATCTGGAGACCAATATATTCCAGAGTCCTTCCTTACTCCTATCCCGTATGCATGCCTGATTCCTGTGCTAAAATAAAAATTTGCACAGTGGCAAAAAAAGGTCAGCATTTTTGAAAGAGCCCTGGTGGTGCAGTGGTTAAATGCCTGTACTGCAACCATTCACTCATAGACCACAAGGTTGCAAGTTCAATACCAGCCAAGGCTCAGGCTAGACTCAGGCCTGCATCCTTCCAAGGTCGCTAAAATGAGTACCCAACTGTTGGGGGCAATGAGCTTACAGTTGTAAACCACTTAGACATCCCATAGCACGATATGAAGCGGTATATAAATGAAGCTGCTTTTGAAAGTAATACCATGCATGCCTTTCACATATGAAAACAGGAACATTTGCATATTCATTACACTTGCCTTCCCACTTAATCCATAGCTCTCATTGCTGAAGCTTCCTCCATTTTTCTCTGCTTCTATTTATTTATTACATTTTTATCCTACTTTTCCACTTAAAAACCAGCACTCAAGGAAGCTAAGAGTCAGCCACTAAATCAAATTAGACAATAACATTCTCAAAATCACCATAATCATAAATGTTCATCAGAACAGTTTTAAAGGCCAGATTAAAAACAACAACAACAACAAAACCCATCATCTGAACACCAATCTTAAAATCAGTAGTAGTGGGAACTGATTACAACTCTGAAAGGAGTACATTCCATGGCTGAAATCAGTACGGAAGGAAGCCCTCTCCCACATGCCTATCAAGCGGGCCTCGAGAAGATGGTATTCTCAAAAAGATTTGCTCCTGAAGCTCTTAATAGGCATATTCCTGTCTATGAAACAGCTAGTCTTGCTCCATTTTAAATGAAAGAGAAGGTTTTACTAGCCTGATCAGACAAGTTTCCTTATTAAAAAAAAAAAAAAAACCTTAATCTTAAGCAAAGTATTGTCTTTTAAAAGGTATCTGGTTGCATGTATACAGTCAGATCAAGATCAATAATAATATAAAGATACAAGAACAAACTTACAGTGAAATTTAAGTTGATCATGATTAATGTAATTAAATGTTTAGATACAACTCAGGCACATTCAGAAGTCTTTTAGTGCCTAAGGAAGTATCTTTTTGTGTTACAAATAGATGTTAAATTTTCTGAATTTTGAGATTCTCCCAGTAACCACATGGCCAGAAGGAGGAGATGCCGGCTTGCAAGAAATATTCCCCCATACCATCTGAAAACAAAAAGAGCAAATGCAGATCTATGACTAACATCTTCATTCTTTTTCTCCTGTATGGTTTTTAGTGGGTTGTTTGATGAAGAAGCCAGTGGAGCTTCAAAAATTTACAAATGTATATTGTGCATTTTGGTTGGCCCAACAAAAGTATCACTTTATGTTACTGCCTAGATATTTGGTTTAGTGAGATGGAAGGGGAGGTGCCGACTGGCATTTGTGGGTGTTTATTCATATTCTTATATGCATATTTAAGCTGCATCTATCAAGCAGAAAAGACTGCATGTGAAAGTCCTCTAGTAAAATTGCCTTTTAAAACATACAGCATATCTTCCTGGTAAACTGGGACAGCTGGCACCTATGTTAACAAATTAGCACTTAATTCATAGTGAACACAAAATATCAAACTCCAAGTAAAGCAGTCAAGAAATTTAGCTGAAGAAAATGATTCCCATTTCCATGTACACTGGAGAGGGAACAGTGACGTAAATCCAGTGATTAATCCCAACTAAATCCATTGAATCAAGGGAATTTCTATAAATATTGACCCAATGGAACTGAAGACGTTCCCATTGATTCTAGTTGGAACTAACAATAAGATTTAGGTCAGTGTCTTCAACAGCACTTAGGGATGGCAAATAATCTTAGAGAATGTCAGGGAGATGACTTGTTCCAACACTTCAGTGCCACTCTTCACCTGAGGCATCAACCACATTCAGCTAAGTCAGGGGTAGGCAACCTTTCCCCTTTAAGGGCCGAGGGACTTCAGCTCCCAGAAGCCTCAGCCATGTTGGCCAATAGTCCCATGTTATTCTGGGAGCTGAAGTCCCTCGGCCCTTAAAGGGGAAAGGTTGCCTATCCCTGAGCTAAGTGGTAGGGCTAGCCCTTAAAAGACCGTGACAAGAAAAAGTCACACAATCATGTGATGACCATAAGCAGAGGTAAACAAAGCACTATACCATTTAACCTGTAGTATAAAAAGTTAGGTGTATGTAAGTAAAATGTCTGAGATAAAGTAAGCTGTACCCAGAAAACCCATCAACAAATCTGTGATAAGATGCCCTCAAAATGTCTTTGGGGCTCATCTTCCACCTCCCCCAAGTATTTGGTGCTTCCTTTCTGGCCAAACACCTGTCAAATTCCTGTTGTACTTTGATTATAATTATGTGCAGGAGCTAATACACTTTTAATTAACTGAGCCTCTTCTCTTTAACTCTTACGCATCCACTTCTTGCACCAAGATAACCCACCAAATTGGATTGTTGCAGAGGCATGAAATTCCTTAAAAGATAAGTGGTAAGATATAAAACAGCAAAGACTCTAAAAGAGTAATATATTCAAATTTATTCCCATTAATTAATTCTAATTTTGTTTGAGCATGCATCTTGGAAAATGTGTCATTTGAATAATTTTTCAATGGTCTGATAACAGTTGCTATCTACATCTTTCTAATACATGAATGGCAAGTAGAACCAAAGGAATACTATTTTAGGGGCATTGTCTTTTATTAATCTCTGATTACTGTGTGGATATCAAGAATAGTCCCCCATAGGGAAGATAAAATCCAAAACTCAGCTTCTAGAATTGAAGTTTTAAGAACATTTACCTGTGAAAATTAATTCCATAAAAATAACAGTGGGACATTATTTCAAGTAATGAAGCAATGTGGTGACCAGAATTGTCTTAACCTGGTAAGCTGCAATCTGGATAACTTTCTGGGAGCACGGTTTCTGTTACATTCATTGCATATAAATATAGGCTTGGGGAAACTAAAAATACTAAAAAATATATTTAGAGATGCCACAAGAATTTTTCTCCCAAGGTGACAATCAGTACAAAATAAAATACTAGTTAGGGCACATGTTTAACTATCTGGCCATCCCAGATTCATATGATTTTAACATATACACATCAATTTACTGTGAGATAAAGGTGGGTATTTCAGGGAGCATATATCAATTCACAGGCATTCCAGATCCCTACAATTATTTTCCTTTTTTAAAAAAAGTGAAGGAAATTCCAGGAACAACACATATGCTGTTGCTTCCAAGATGACTTCAACTTATGGTGACCCTGTGAATGAGAGACTTCTAAAGACCCTGTTGTAAACAGCCCTGCAAACTCAGGGCAGCAATGGCTTCCTTGATAGAAAGGACTGCCTTCCACTTTGCCAAGCATTATCATTTCTGATGAGTCATGTCAAATCATGATATGGCCAAAGTACTAAAGGCCCAGTTTACTCATTTTGGCCTCTACGGAGAATTTGGGCTTGATTTGCTCTGCTTCATCTGATTTGGCAGTGCATTACATCTGTAGAATTCTCCTCCAGCACCATATTACGAATTAGTTGTTTTTCTTCCTGTCAGCTTTCTTCAGTCTCCAGCTTTCACAATCATACATAGAAACTGGAAATAGTATGCCATGGATGATCCTGACTTTTGTATTCAATTACAGGTTCTTAAAGTTGAGAATTTTATCTAGTTCCTTCATAGCTGCCTTTCCAAGTCCTAGGCTTCTTCTGATATATTGAATACAGTCTCCATTTTGATTAATAACCAAAGAATAGAAAATCTTTAACTACTTCAATGTCTTCATCATCCAAACCCTGCTATCCTGATGGCCCCATGCACTCCTTATCTCCATTGGCAGTGCTGCACATAAGTAGACCACCACCACCACCACCACCACCCCCCGGCACTGCATCTGGTGCAGAAATGGGGCACCTGGCCATGTAACTGCAGCCAGGTGCCCTGTTTCCTCATCAGATGTGGTGATGGGAGGATCTACTCACATGCAGCAACGACAAAGGAGGTAAGGGCCTGCAGCAGTACTGGATCTGTGGCACAGGGATGGGCAGACGTACAAATATCCACCCATCCCCACACTGAGGACCGATCTAGGTCGAGTCCCAGGCTGGAAAAGCATGGTTTTGGCCCATGCTTTCCTGGCCCATCTGCTCAGCCTCTTAGAGGTATTTTGCCTCCCACATGAAATACCTAAAGTGTTTGTACTAGTGTTGATTTGCACATTTCAGCTGTGCAGTCCTCTTCAATGTAACAATGCATTCATTTCCCCACAAAGTATATTTTGCAACTCATTCAAGAAAGCTGGTGAACTCCAGATGTTGTTGGAGTGCAACTACCATCACTCTTCACTACTCCTGGCCAATAACATGGGGAAAACTATGTGGTCTTCATCCCTGATGTTCAAGCTTTATCTACTCAAAAATAAGCATAAACAGGATAGATGTGACAAAATACCTCAAAACACTTGTGTTTGCCCTGGCCTTAATTACATGAGAATGTATAAAATATATTGAATATATATGCAGTGAAAACTGTACATTCTCATATAGGGACAACCTGAGAGGTACATATAAGATCAATTCATATTTGGCTGTTCAAGACTAATTTATTCAAGGATCCATAGCTGACTAGCTTTCTCATGTTATTTCCTGCTTTTAAAAGATGCATGTAATTTAAAATCCTCCCATGTATGTTTTACATCCAGCTTTGCTGTTACTGTTATCTGCCTTTGAGTTAACTTTAACCAAGGTGACCCTGTAGATGAGACACCTCCAACAACCCCTATCCTCCACTTCTCTGCTTAGTTCCTACATACCCATGTCCACGTCCCCACGATTGAGTCAATCCATCTGGCATGCTACTCAGCCAAAATGTATAAGAATTATTCTTTTCTGGAAAAAGATCAGACTTTTCTTTTTTCTCAGAGCCTAAGCAGACTGCCAGAAATAGTGCACATTAAATTGAGGCACTGCCCTGGCTCAGTGCTAGGGAATCATGGGAACTGTAATTTATTGTGGCACCAGAGCTCTCTGACAAAGAAGGCTCAATGTCCCAGAAAAAAATACAGTTCCCATGATTCCCTAGCACTAAGCCAGGGCAGTGCCTCAATTTAATGTGCACTATTTCTGGCAGTCTGCTTAGGCCTTCAGTTCTCACCAGCTCTGCAGAAAAGTCTGGTTTCAAAAATGTTATCTGAATATTCACCATTTTTCAATGATAATGACATTAATACAGAAAGAGAGAGAGAGTTGTTGTTATTGTTGACTTGCAAGTAAGAGAGAGGACATTGTAGAACCTAAAACCAGGACATTGTGGAAGAATGAAAATGGTGGCCATTTGAAAGATTGAAAGATTGAAAATGGATTACTCCAACTGGTAAAAAGAAAGCTACTCCAACTGGTGAAAGGAGTAGTCCAGAGAAATGTTTAGAATTTTTCTCTTCTCATATTGGAATTAGGTGAATTGGTTCCCTCACCATTTCTCCACCAACAAATAGAGAATTATGAGAGACCATTTGCACAGATTTGAACAGATCTCCTAACAGCCACAATTTTTGAAACACCAAACATTATTTGAAATATTGGTTGTTGATTATGTTATTTTCTATCATGGGTGTGTGTTTTATACTCAGAAAATCTCTCACGGAATTACAGAGTATTCTTTAAAGCAATCTGAAAGAAAGAGCACAAAAATTACTGTGGAAGTGGTATGATTCCAACTAATCTTATCCAAATCCTTACTTATTATGGAAATGGAAGTTTAGATCCAATTCAAAATTGTGTCAGATAACTAGCACATTCTTTGTGCTGTCACTTGTTTTCTTGAGATTTGGTTTCTTTTTAAACCTAGTTAAGCCTAGTCCCAGTACACTGAACAATACATTGAATCTGCCATCCAGATGTTCTGAATTTTTTTTATCACTAGCAATATTACACCTGGGTTTCATAAATGGCATTATAATAGTAGAGTGACAGTATATAAATGTTTCAGATTTCATGACAAGACATCCCAAACTCTTCTTTTCTTAGGGGAATGCTACTTTGTTTAGGGGGATGTGATCTTCCAAAATAATTCATTGGCTGAAACTTGGTTTTTGTAAGAGAAAGCAGTTATATAGTGCAAGCAGTTCTGCATCAGGTAGGAACAGATATATTAGTTTTTAGTTTTGCACATTCAGATTCCTTATCAAATGGTGCTAACACACCATTTTAAAACTATATTTAAAAATACTAAAACCAACTGTAGTCCCAGTTTGACAGACAGCATGATATAGTGGTTTGAATGTTGGAGAAGGACTCCAAATTCAAATCCTTGTTTGGTCATGGAAATGTACTTGGTGAGAGTCATATACTCTCAACCTCAGAGGAGGGAAATAAACAAACCTCCTTGGAAGAATTCTTGCCAAGATAGATTCACGTTAAGTTTGCCATAAGTTGGAAAGGACTTGTAGACATAAAACAACAAAATGCCAGCTGAAACAGATACACTGAAACAATGGGAGTGACACATACGTTTTCACACAACAAGTCCACTTCATTTAGTGGATCTGTTCTTGTTAACATAATATTTTTAGTAGATTACAATTTAAGACAGAGACTGCATTTTCCTTGGATTCTGTGTTCTAGTTTTCTTCTATTCCTTCAACTCATTAACCAGTCTTGAAGTTGTTAGATGCTTTCTTTGGGTTGGGAAGGTGAATTGTGAATCTCTTCATTCTCTTCTTCTGGATTCTATTGTGTATTATTATGTAATATGTACAATATTATTTTTGAGATGAATGCAGTGGACTCCTTTATATTCTTTTTGGTCTATTACTATTGCTTAAATAATGCTGGGCACTTGGCTAATTAAGTAGGAAGATTTCCTCTCAAAATACACAGGGATGAACTCCCACTTGTTTTCTACCCATTCCTTTCCCTGCTTATTGTCTCATGAAACCTTTCAAAGAACAGTGCCTTTGGGAGGTTTCATGAGACTATTAAGCCCTCTTTTTTCAGGTAATGTGTGTGTGTGTAAGATGAGGATTTAGGGTTTGACTGCCAAGAACTACCAAGATCAATTTACCGGAGCAGAGTTTGGGAGTGGGGGAGAACTATTGTAATGATCATGTCTATCAGTCTCTGGGCTATTTTGTTTGCTTCCTAAACCTTTATTACAAAATTTTCAGATGTGGCATGTCAAACAGAGACAGATCCCAAAGTTAATAAATACAAAAATTATTCAATTTCATTAACCCTATAATACAAAGACAAAAATATAGATAAGGTAAGATGCTTTTAAAGGGCCTAAACACCCAAAAGATCCTGTCTGATCTTGGAAGCTAAGCAGAGTCACCCTGGTTACTACTTGGATGAGAGGCCACCAATGAATACCAGGTGGCGTAAGCTATACTTCAGAGGAAGGAACTGAAAAAAACCCACCTCTTAGTCTACCTTACCTAAGAAAGTTCTATGAAACTAATGGGGTTGTCATAAGTCAACTGATCACTTGAGAGCAAACACACACACATACACACAAGATGCTTTAGAGCAGGGGTAGGCAACCTTTTTGAGCTGGGGGCCGGGTTACTGTCCCTCAGACAATTGGGGGGGCCGAAGCAAAAAAAAATTAAAAATTAAAATTAAAATTAAAATTAAAAAATTTAAAAAAATATGTGTGCACACTCTCTCAGCCCCAGAAAAGCCATGGCAAAACCCCTGTGAAGATTTTGCCAAGAAAACCCCAAGAACAAGTAATAACAACAATAATCAATATCATCATGGCGGGCAGCGGCGGCGGTGGCAGGGGTCATCAGCGGTGGCGGCAGGACCAGCCTGGGGCTGGTCCAAAGGCCTCGAGGGGGCGCATCCAGCCCCCGGGCTGTAGGTTGCCTACCCCTGCTTTAGAGAATGGTGGGCTTGTTAGATGCCCAATTGTTTAAACTGGAGATGGCACAGAATGAACTTGGGATCCCTGGCTACTGTATACAAAACATGTGCTCTGCTAATGACCTTTGCAGATGATCATTCTTGATTGTTAGCGGGGAAGCAGAGGATATAGTGGTTCAGTTCTGAATATGCTGAGCAGCATATTTTTGGATTAAATTTCCCCACTATTAATTCTGGGTGATCTCTGTAACCAGCTGTTTACTTGTTGATGATGTGTGCCTTTAAGTTGTTTCTGACTTATGACAACCCTAAGGTGAACCTATTACAGGATTTTAATTGCAAGATTTGTTCAGAGGGGATTTGTCTTTGCCTTCCTTTGAGGCTGAGAGTGTGTGACTTGCCTGAGGTCACCCAGTGGGTTTCTATGGCTGAATCATTACACCACACTGGCTCTCCAACCACTTACTGCTACACCTGTAAATGGATACATGTTATCTAATTGAAATAAATGCATTGCCCCTTACTATGCTTTCACATCACTCCTTAATAATGTTTAATAAAAATGGTAATTGAATGTTAAGTGAACAGTGTACATATTGGCTTGGGTGAGACGGGATAGAAAGAAAAGAAGAAAGCCACAGAATACTAACAAAATGTCTATTCAACAAATTGTAAAATGAGATCCTATGATTTAGGACAGCTTTTTCCAATCTGACACTTTCAAGGTACGTTGGATGAGCACCATTCCTAGGCGATAATCATATTGTGGGCTTTTTGGTCCATTACAGAAAAACAATCCAAGTAGTAGAAAGGCAGCTTGTAAATAACAAATACAAAAATATAATTGTCTGTGCAAAATGTTTGCTTTGCACAAAAATGATTTTTGTACACTATTTTTTTTACACAAAAACATTTTTGCACAAAGTAGAAAAACATTCAAAATCCATGAAAGTGATACTTTTATTGGGTCAACCAAAATGCACATGATGCAATCTATTGAAGATCCACTAGCTTCTTAATCAGGCAAAGGTGTTAAAAATCAAACAGGAGAAAGATTTTTAAAATGATGCTGTTGGAATCATACGCCTACATTTTGTCAAAATCTTGTTATAGTTGATATCCATTAAGGTGGTATGGAGGCATATACATGTAAGCAGAGACATTCTTCTTCCTTGGTCATGTGGGGTCTGGGAGACAACAAATCATAAAGTCCAGGAAATAAAATCTAAACTCCATTAGATTATGGATTTTTTTTTTGTACTTTGTTATATGGCCATTATGGGCTACTCATGGATACATTTTATGTTAGTTTTTTACACACAAAAAAAAAGTCCTGAAGGGTAAAAATTAATACAAATATGAAGAAATGCTTATAATCTCACCGATCTTGGGTAAACATTTCAAATTATTTGATTTTGCATATGAGAATGAAATAAGTGAATATTTACATCCCCAGATTCTTCCTCCATTTTAAATGAGCAATTAGCTCCAAGTTTGATGGGCCTCCTGAATTACAGTGGCACCTGAATTAATACATTTATTTTACTTCTCAGCATCAATATATTATTGATACATCATCAGGATTCTTCATCACCAGATTTACAAAATTATCCTAAATCAAATAAAACCACATAAATGACAGTGGTTATACCAGCTAACAACCTCCTTGAATAAATATGATGCTTAAAAAGGGAGCACAAAAGAACATCACAACTAATTCTCATCTCATTATTGTCAAAGAGACATAATGGATGGCTAATCCAAACAGTGTTACTATTTACTTTGGGAAAGTGAATATGTTAACTGCCCTTTGGTCATTTTTCTAAATATGCTGCCTACACTGGATTTTGCCAAAGCAGCTCTCTTCCTCATAAAGTCAGGGAGAATCTGATTTATGTCTATTATTTTAATGAATTTAGCCATTCTGAAACAGGAGAAATTGCATGACCTTTTCAGTGGTAGCATCTGTTCTTTGGAATTCCCTACCCAGAAAAACACACATGGTTACCATATTGGGGCCATATAGGTGGCATTTAGCAATATTTTTCTCAAAGATAATGTATCCTGTTGCCTGTTATATGTCTGTGTTTTTAAATAGGTAGACTTGGTTGGATTAACTGGGTTGAAATTGTACAATCTCTTTTTGTTTCAGATTTTCATAGATTAGTTTTTGTATCTTATCTGTTCTGTGCTACATTTCTGTTATTTGCATTTAACATTGTTTTGCATTTATACATAAACTTGAATGACCTTGACCTTAAATGTCATTTTAGTTTTGTACAGCTTGTTTCATGGTGCATCTACACAGCCATGGCTCCATCCAACAGAAGCCTGGGATTTGTGATTTTGTGAGGCAACAGCACTCTTGGAAAAGAAGTGTTAAGACATTGAATAACTACAAATCCCAAGATTCCATAGGACAGAGCTACAGCACTTAAAACGGTATCAAATGGCATTATTACTACAGTGTTCAGGGGTAGGCAAACTGTCCTCTTTAAGGGCCAAGGGACTTCAGCTCCCAGAAGCCTCAGTCATGTTGGCCAATAGTCTGGGATATTGGCCAGTAGTCTGGGGGGGGGAAGCAAACGGGAAGCTGTGGATAGGGGCCGAGGTATCCGCACTCCTTGGCCCCGAGGCACAGCATCCCAGTCCCAGGGAGGAGCGCTAAAATAGCGCTCCTTCTGCAAGACACTGAAGGTGTGCTGCAAAAGGCTTCTGGCACACCTTTGGCACCTCTTCCGCTGCAGCATGTGCGGACGCTGCAGCGGAAGTGCGTCATCAAAGCGCCGGCTATACAGAGGGCCGGCCGCTCCGACTACGTTTTCAGGAAGGGGTTGGGGCACCCAGCGTGAGGCTGTCCCTCCCCTTCCTGACCTCGAAAACGGCACTTTGTGCCGTCTGCTGAGGCCCTGGGATTCTGGGAGCTGAAGTCCCTCGGCCCTTAAAGGGGACAGTTTGCCTACCCCTGGTGTAGATGCACTCTCAGTTACCAAAACTGAGCAAGCTGGATACAACTTCAAATGTTCAGTAGGAGTATCTAGTAGAACTTTCTGTGAATTTAAGCATTATATCAGTGAGATGGCTCTAGAATTAATAATTCATGGACTACTTCCCAAAAGACGAAAATTGCTATAGATCTAGTAGTATTGGGGATGGAAGTTGGTGGGGGAAGAGCACTGTTGTGGGACATAACTGATTTAAAGCAATATCCTGGTTAAGAGTAGAGATATAATATGCTTCAGGCACTAATAATTCTTTAAACAGAGAAATGTAATTGGGCTAATAAGTCTATAAAGTTATTTTATAAAGAGTAGCTTTTAAAATTACTTTCTTCTCTTCCAGCCAAGATTAAAATCATAATAAATTGAAAAAATATATTCTCATTGTACTGTCTCATTAATAAATTAAAAATGTAATCTTGTTGCATTTTTGTGAAGTTTTATTATTTCTTTTGTACAAATGATATAATGAAATCTGGCTGGATGTGGATGGATGCTAGCCAGAGGCATTGTTAGACCTTGCCAAGGCATTGAATCTATTCCACAGAACCCTGAAGGTCCATTGGCATGAATGGGAAGGTCATTCCCACCACCCTTCATCACCATACAGGAGGCAAATTTCAAGGGGAATTACAGGAAGAGGAAAGGGGCAAATTTCTTTTCCCCACACCCTCCACTCCTGCCCTCAGATTCTCACCTGCATGGCAATTAATCTTAGACCTCCTTTTCATTAATGCCATAGGGCAGATTGCCCTGTGTTTAGATGGCATGCAGAAGGGAAGATTGCAGTTGTGGAGAGAAAGGTTAACTTTCTCTGACCTACCTGCTATGATCCCCAAATATTCACCCCGAATGATTCAAGTTGGAGAGGAGCTTCCATTCTTGTCAATGAGTTTTATCCCTAATCTGAATTATATTGGGAAGAGTTTAAAGTTCTCATCCAGGGTGGGGGGGAAAAGAAAGAGAAGATGGAACAAGTAGTGAAAGGACAGGTAGTTGAGTAAGAAACTGGGAGGGGTGTGTGATTATTGCCATCCTTAAAAGTTAACAAAGGGGGGGTGCAGACTGCCAGAAATAGTGCAAATTGAGTCCACTTTTAGGGTTAGGGTTAGTGCTAGGGAATCATGGGAATTGTTTTTTTTCTGAGACACTGAGCCTTCTCTGTTAGAGCGCTCTGGTGCCACAATAAAATACAGTTCCCATGATTCCCTAACCCTAACCCTAAAAGTGGACTCAATTTGCACTATTTCTGGCAGTCTGCAACCCCCCAAACTCTACAAGTAGTGCAAGTAACTGCCTTCTGGAGAAAGAGTGAGGTATTGTGTATGGCTCCTCTTGTTCTATGTGAGTCCCTCTGCTCTGTATTGTGTCACATAGAGAGGAACCATCTGATGTGGGGCTTCCTAGCTTATTCTTTTTTCTAAAAAAAGAAAAGAGTTTTGTGGTATCATAAAGACAAACTAGCTTTATTTGACTCACTGTTGTTTTCACGGACAACAGACCTTTTCATCAGATGAGAGGACCATTCATACTTCTAAGAAGTGGGCTGTGATACATGAAGGCTTCTGCATGCCACAAGACTCTTTGCTGGTTTTTCTGCAACAGCTTAACCCCCACACCCCATCCCCTGAACAATCTGCTTCTCTTCATGAATGTGTTTTATGTATATGTGTGTGTGCATTAGAGTTGCCAGGTCAGGTCTACCCAAGGCCCTCAGATTCCAGGAACTGAACCTGAGGAATTAAGAGTTTCTGATATCACAGGGGGTGGGTCTGGTCATATTACAAGGCTAATCTTACAAGGAACAGCCCCTGTGATGTCAATAAGCATGATATGTTAAGCATACAGCTCAGTTGCTCAGAAAATGCCATTCAAATAAAAAAATATAATGAATGAGAATATATATAGATACTTTTCATGGCAAACATCTCACCCTGAGATTCTTCCCATTCCCTGTGGACCAGAGAAGAAGGGTTAGTCCTTGAGGTCTTGAAACCCAAACATGCATGTGTGTTGGGGTTTAGGGGCAGCCAACAACAACCTTGTGGTCTTCCCATTGCCTGTGGACCAGAGAAGAAGGGTTAGTCCTTGAGGTCTTGAAACCCAAACATGCATGTGTGTTGGGGTTTAGGGGCAGCCAACAACAACCTTGTGGTCTTAACCCTACTCTCCATGTTGCAGCAGAAAAAGGTAATAGAATTGTAGAATCATAGAGTTGGAAGATACCTCAAGGGCCATCCAGTCCAACCCCCTTCCATGAAGGAATTCACAATGAAAGCACTCCTGACAAATGACCATCCAGCCTCTGTTTAAAAACCTCCAAAGAAGGAGGCTCCACCACTCTCTAAGGGAGTCTATACTACTGTCAAACAACTCTCACTGTCAGGAAGTTCTTCCTAATGTTTAGGTGAGATTTCTTTTCCTGTCATTTGAATCCATTGTTCTGTGTATAGGAGATAATCGTATGCGCTATTAAGCCGAGTACACCCTAACGGGGTACAGCTGGGAGGCGGGATGCAGGCAAGAATTATTGCACATAATTCGCTGCTGTTTCCACCAGCTGAGTGCAGCCTAGCTGCAGCCCAGGTTGCAAGAGCACTCAGCCTCTTTTCAAAGTTGGAAAGCTCCCGGCTTTGAAAAGCGGCTTGCTGAGTGCTCCTGGAATGCAGTCTGTAGCCGGATTGCACTCAGCTGGTGGACTATCGGTGACAAATTATGTGGGATGATTCCCGCCTGCATCCCGCCTCCCGGCTGCACCGTGTTAGGGTGCAGTCAGGATAAAAGCCTGTGCAATAATCTCCCTAGTCTCTGGAGCAGCAGAAAACAAGAGGCAAACACCAATCTTGTCATACACTCAGACTGTATGCTTATGCCCCACATCAGCTCCCAAAGCCCTGGCAGATTGGCAGAAGTACTGAGTAAGGTGACTTGCATGCATTACCATTTGATGTGGAACCACAGGCATGGAAAAGTGATATGGGTTTTGATTGACAACTTAAAAACTGGAGCAAATTGCAAATTCAAAATGGGAAGACAGATTACTCTTAGAGTTACTATGTAGTCACTATGTAGACAGTCTTCCAGTCCCTGGAATTTATTAGATAATTCAAAATTATCAACTATAAAATTATGAATAACACTTCTGCCTATGGATCTGCTCCCAACTAGAGTGCTGGGGCAGATGGATAAAGAATCTGATAGCTTTCCAACCATACTACCATATCGACTGCGACTTCACAAAATTAGTTTCTTAAAGAATCAAGTAAGAGCTGGCACAGTATAGTGGTTTGAGCATAGGACTAGGACTGTGGAGATTGGGGTTAAAATCCCCACTCAGCCATGGAAACCTGCTGGGTGACCTTGGGTGAGTCACACCCTCTCAGCCCCAGAAAATTCTGTGACAAGTTCACCTTAGGGTCACCATAAGTCAGATATGACTTGAAGGCACACAACAGCAGCAGCATTAAGTGGCAATATCTATAGACTGATCATGACCACTGATCAATTTGTTAATTTCCTGCCGGACTCAAAACTATGGAATAACAAGAACAAAATTACAGAGAAAACTTCACTCAGACCCCAACTCTAAACTGAATTATCTTCTATATAGAGTTCTTAGGGGCAGGGGGAGAATGTGATCTTATTTAATATGATTATTATTCAAAACAGGGATGCAAGTCTGCCTTGATTCAGTTTTTGTTGCTGTTTCTCTACACACAGAAACACATTTCTTATTGTCAAATTCCAGTATTTGTTTAAATCATATTCCTGTTACTATTTGGTTGCTTGGTATACACTGCATTTTGTTTGTAATGATTGCAGGCTAATGTTGTAATGATAGACTTCTGTGTAATTTTTATTATTTTTCTGTATAGCAACAGCTTGGGTACTTTTTTTAAAAAAAAATACTACAATGGAAATAATACACTGTGGAACTATGCAAATGAAAGTTCAGTGGAATGAATAGTGAGTGAATGACACA
This sequence comes from Phrynosoma blainvillii, assembly GCA_026167975.1. NCBI lineage: Eukaryota > Metazoa > Chordata > Lepidosauria > Squamata > Phrynosomatidae > Phrynosoma > Phrynosoma blainvillii. The sequence continues at coordinate 174,693,274 of JANUYF010000001.1, forward strand.
TTGATAAGTAAACAAAAACATTGGACAGCATCCGCAAAACTGCAGGGAAAAACAATTGTTGAAGTAATGTTATATTTTTCATTTAACGAAAACATTCAGGGGTAGCTGTGTTGGCCATTTAGCAAATTCAAACAAAAATCCATCTGTGATACCTTTATTGCCCAACCAAAATGCAAGCTTTCTAAGCTCCATGGGCTTCTTCATCAGGCAAGATGTTACAAACCAAATAGAAGAAAAACAATTGGAGATTTTAGTCAGATGCCTACATGTTGTTTCAGTCTTTAGTTAAGATGGTATATGGTGGGGAGGATATCTTTTGCAGACAGGCTCCTCCTCCTTCTGTTCATGTGGCTATATTTTCCATGTCCAGGAAATTTAAAATCCATTTGTATATCAACAGCAACCCCTCTTTTGCAATCCAATATGTCTCCATTCCAATGAGGCCATAGGTCTCTTTGTGGACTTTAAATTTCCTGGACTTAGAAAATCTTCCTATAGCCTGAATAAGAAGGAGGAGGAGCCTTCCTGCAGAAGATATCTCCCCACCATATACCATCTTAAAGACTGAAACAACATGTAGGCATCTGACTAACATCTCCAATTGTTTTTCTCCTATTTGGTTTGTTACATCTTGCCTGATGAACAAGCCCATGGAGCTTCAAAAGCTTGCAACAAGTATATTGTGCATTTTGATTGGCCAATAAAGGTATCATGGATGGATTTTTGTTTGAATTTTCATTTAAAGGATTGCTATGTGGATTAAAAAATATATTCCATTTTCTGCCTTACAAGGACCTGCAAATTCTAATCAGTATGAGAGAACATTGTTGACTACTGGTTTATATTTTAAAAGCTTCATCACTGCATTTATATCCCAACATGATTTTGTGTAATTTAAATCTGCACCAGTGACTCTTTCATCTAACCTAGCTTACAGGTTATTGGGTTATTGTAAGGATAAAGAGGAATATCCACTTTATCCCCCAGCCAAGGTGGCAAGCGGTCTCAAAATGGGAATTTTCCAAGCTCTAATCTTGGGCAGCTGCCAGATCTCCAATATATTGAAACAGTCATGTGCTGAAACCTGCCTGGGCCATCCATATATGCCTGGGCCATCCATATATGCTGATTATTCTGAGCAATTGATGTCTACTCACCATTTAAATTTCCCACAATGCCTCTTATATAGCCTTGCTTTAGGCATTGTGAATATGCATACTGTTGGGAAATATGAGAGATAAGATTATTCAACTAAGTATAAGATTACTCAACCGAGTAATCAAATTGGCAAGGCAGAAGCTGAACCAAAAACAGTCCTTCCCACACACACACAAGCACACACAGGGTCTAGCAGAGAGAGAAGCAAGCTTACTCTTCTTTGTAAAAACATAAATAAAAACATATAAAATAGCTTTACTTACAAACATTTGTGCATAGTCAAATACAGGATTCAATGGAGAAAGAGAGAGAAGACAGAAAAGGCTGTAGGTAAGAGGAAATGCAAGAAGAGTGTGGATGTAGAACATCAAAGAATAGAAAGTCAGGAGACATACAGACTAGTAGTATATGGGTGGAAAGATTACTAATGCTAAAGGGCAGCTAGTCAGCTGCTCAGGGTGTCACTGCTGCCAACTGCCACCACTCTGAGTAAGTGACAGAAGAAAGGAAGACCACAAAAGGCACTTTACCCAGGCTCCCCTAAAAACTGATCTGGCCTTGTCACTCACCTCACCTGGAGAAGAGCCTCAAGGAGAACACTGGTGTGGAGATGAGATAAGTATTCCTTACATGCATTATCAAAGGTGCTTATATAGGTTGCAAGCCTGTGTTGAATCAAAGAATCAAAATCAGCCTACACTCATTTCAGTTATAGGAATCCAAGAGCACCACCAACAAATGGCTGCCCAGGTTCTACTTAAAGATACCCAGTATCAGAAGTCTGCACCATCTCCCATTAATTGGTTCCATTATCGAAGTGTCCAGACCATGAAGATGTTTCTCTTCAAGACCAGCCAAAATCTTCTTTCCTGTAACTTAAGGAAAATACTTCCCATAACTTTCCTGTAACATTAGATCAAGTTGTGATGTTTGGCACAAAAGAGAATGGATTTTTGCCCTTTTCTATGGGGCAGGCCTTTGATTAGTGTTGTAAACAATAACATTTTCCTCTAAACACCACAGAACTGCACTGAATCATAAAACTATTTTTACACAAAGTTATGTCTTTGTATCCAAATGCAGCCATCTCTAACATCTAAACATTAGAAGAGAGAGAGAGAGAGAACATGTTTAAAAGAAGAACCAAAGGAGAGATGGCAAGAGGAGAACAAATGTAAAGAAGTCCAGTTATTTTAAATTAACCGCAAATACTTAGGGACATAGAATGTAATTACTCAAGCTGGAATCTGGCCAGGACTCTGAGGCTACTTCTTTCCAAAAGTGCAGGTGATCTTTAATTGAAACAAGTGACAAGAGATTGTTAATCAGAAAATGATCAAGAACTTGTTATAAGATAACATATCCAACAAGGAAGCAACTTCAGAGTTGAAATTCTGTTTACTTTCAAGGTTGGAACATACATTAAGTTCCAGTTCAATGCTGATCTATGCATTCAGAAAAACTATGTGATAAGGGCCTCTTAGGACTGTGCCTTCTGGAATTTCAGAATGTGGTCCAAAATTGATTCCACACTTTGATAGAATATTGGAGAGAGGATGAAGCAAAAAAATTGTTCTTATTTGCCATTTTTGTTTTCCAAAAAGCAATACAGTATTGTTTAATACAGGGTATAGTCAAATGCGTGGAAATCTATCTACATTCCAAACTAGCAAGCGAAATCAAGACAGATTATACAAAATAATGTCAGTATGGAGATGTTTTCCCTTTCCTGCCCTGCATTCCATGTAAGTTGTCTTTGAACTAGAGGTGCCAATATTTCTGGTACAGCTTCTGCTCTTCTTGAAGAAGCTTCGTATTCATGCGTTCATCAATGTAACTGTGTGCCTATGACTTTTTGAGCTCAAGATGCTGGTCAAGTCATAGGTCAAGTGAGCTCATCACATGCAAGGATTCACAACTATGATAGAGGACTATGTTTAAAAAAAATTAACCACAAAAACCACCACACATATTTTATCTATATATCTAAAATTGTTGTTGTTGTTGTTGTGTGCCTTAAAGTTGTGTTCAACTAATGGTGACCCTAAGGTGAACCTATCATGGGGTTTTATTGGCAAGATTCATTCAGAAGAGGTTTGCCATTCATGCCTATTATGGAAAACATAAAGTACATAAAGAATTTGGACACCACTTCAGAAGGAAAGTTATTCTTAACACCTGGCTAAAAATTAGATTGGTTTTCTATACCAATATACCAGGTTGGGTGTCATCTCAAGAAGCCTTCTAAAATAGAACCAGCACAACAAAGAAGTGGTTAAGATATGGAGACATCTTAACAAAAAATAATTATCAGCAATATGTCATAAAACCACTGGAGGAAATCAAAGAATTAGAACCAAAAAGTCACTGGTTATTACATAAACAGTTAACAGACAAATTCAAACTTGACCTGAAACAAGAAGGCTTTGAACCACAAAAATGACCTAGACAATCTAGTGGAAGACAACAGACAGAAACTGACATCCAAACTTTACAAGCTTCTTTCAGAAAGAAATCATGAAGAGGAAATTGTAAAAGAAACCATGATAAGACGGGCCAATGATATTGGCAGACCAATAGATATAGATAGCTGGAAATACATCAGAAGAAAGACATATGTCAAACTTTTGGCCTTCCATTGGCATTTAACACTGGCTAGAATATTCAAAAACAATGAAAATAAATACTGGAAATGGGGAGAAGCAATTGGAAACTGGTACCATGTATGGTGGAAATGTCCAAAGATTCAAAAATTCTGAAGGAGTGTACACAACGCAATAAAACTATTCTAAATATTGATTATGAAATCCTTCCAGAAATATACCTGTTGAATATGGTCAATAAAATTACTGACCAAGATGTGAAGAAACACCTGAACACTCTACTATATATGATTATCACAGCGAGAATACTCATGCAGAAATGGAAGCAGAATGACATACCTACAGTAGATAAATGGTTAGAAAAATCTTTAGATAATAGAAATGGATAGATTAACAAAATGGATAGATGAAAAATCAACTGATGTAAATAGAAACTGATTTTTCATCTATCCACCTTGTTAATCTGTCCATCTCTATATTATCTAAAGATTTTTCTAACCATTCATCTACTGTAGGTATGTCATTCTGCTTCCATTTTGCAAGACAAAGTGGTCGTAAAAAATTCAAAATGCATATTTATTAGAAATACCTAAAACAGAAATACCTCAAATAGAGATTAATAAATATATCATATTGGAGCTACAACAAAAGGATAACATTAAAAATAGGAATACATAGAAGCAAAAACTGAGAGTGGACAAACTAGTCAAGAAGACCAATGGAAATTAATTAAAAGAAGCTATATTTTCTTTTGCTGGGAAGACATACTTCATTGTATGTAAAGTAGCAATATTAAAACAATACAAAAAATTATCAATGTATGTAAAAGATTTGTAAATTTATCATTTGGATACTATGGGTCTTTGCAGACTGCCAGAAATAGTGCAAATTGAGTCCACTTTAAGGGTTAGGGTTAGTGCTAGGGAATCATGGGCATTTTTTTTTTCTGAGACATTGAGCCTTCTCTGTCAGAGAGCTCTGGTGCCACAATAAAATACAGTTCCCATGATTCCCTAACCCTAACCCTTAAGGTGGACTCAATTTGCACTATTTCTGGCAGTCTGCAAAGGCCCAAAGATATTTTTTTAAAAAGAAAAGAAGTTTGTCATTGCCATCTTCTGAGGCTGAGAGCATGTGGCTTGCCCAGGGTCACCCAGTGGGTGTCATGGCTGAGATAGGAATCGAACCCTGGTCTCCAGTGGCATAGTCCACCACTCAAACCATCTGCTATGCTGGCCCTCATGTGTGGCTCTCATGTGTATCTAAAACACACATACAAAAATAACAAAAAACCCTATAAACACTACTAAACAAAAACAAACAAACAATACATACATTATGGGACTTCCCACCCACTAACTGATGGCTGTATTCCACTATTTACTATACTATATTTATGCTTCTGCTTCATACAAACTCTGTGTAACTTGTCTACAATTGATATATGGCCCCAACAAGATTGCTGAAAAGTAATCAAGAATTCCCAATCTTTTGGACTTCCGGTTGGTTATGGCGGACCGGTAAGACGGATCTCTGAGTTGGTCCATACTGCTCAGCAAGGTTTTGGTCTGTTAAAATCTATATCTGACCATTATTTACTCCCCTGGTAAGGGGAGTGCGAAGGGGCTTTCAGATAGTCCTCTTGAATATCGCAAAACATTCTGAAGACTTCAAGAGAGACAGAAGATAAAGGAGATAGTAGTGAAATATAGCCACCATGCCTTGCTGAGGCTACCAGCTATCTGGTTAGGGATGCCACCAATTTTATAAAGCACTGTGTACGTTATTGTTCGTATTGAACATCTCTTAGCAGAGCAAAGACTGTAAGTACTTTGACTTACCATCTTTGAGCCCTCTGGAATTAAAAAGCTTGGAAAAGCAGGGGAAGAACTGTGCCGAGGCTCTATCGAAGAGGCTGGTGTTTTCATGGCTGTTTGTGTACTCCGCTGTTTACTTTGCTGTTTGTTTGTTTTAAGGCTGTTTGTTTGCTCCGCTAGGAAAGGCTGAAGATTTGCATATAAGCCACAAGGAATTTGCCTGATTGTGCTATGGGCGGTGTCCTAACTGGTGTTGGTTGGGAGGATCTTGGGAGTTGAAGTCCTGAGGCTGCGCACTCAAGTGACGTCAGACACAGCCAGTGAGAGAAAGGAGAACACTAAAGCGGACCCGCAGAGCCCTGAGAAGGGTTGTGGCACTGATTTTGCAAGAGGCTCCTGGCTCCTGGTTCCCAGCAAGAGGACATATCCCAGGAGGGAAGAGGAACAGCAATTACGGCAACCAACAGCTTCTTGTAGCCAGCTGCTTTATGAATAGCCCGTGTGCCTGCCTGACGGAGTGTGAGAATTTCAGCGTAGCTCTTCTGGCTCTTCCTTTTGGTGGTGGTTGTAAGTGCCCAAAGACGGAGGGAGATTCAGGGCAGTGATTACAAGGCTGCCTTATAAAAGGTGATACTATTGGGATTGATTGCTCAACTGCGACCTTTGGAGAATTGCAGTTAAATATCATTGGGAAGACTTTTAATATTTATAATATTAGACAGATACTTCCGGTGGCATGGCGGCGTGACAGTCTCTCCAATCCTTGTCGGAGAAGAGAGATTGCTGATCGCGAGTCCAGGACCCCCCAGGCGTTAGTACCGGGGGGTAAAAAATATCTCCCCAGGAAGGGGAGACTCAGAGGGGCTCATCAGAGACCAAGAGGAGTTGCAGCAGATCAAGAAAAGAAAAGAACTCGTGAGAACAAAGTGGCCCACAACACGGAGCTGGGCCAGGAGCTGGTGAAATGGAGGTCTGAGCTGACCACGGCCGGGATCAGCAGCCGCTTTGTGGCACAAGCGCCGCCGCCGCTTTAAGCTAACTTTGTAAGCAACCGAACAAAAATATCTCTTACTTTCATTGGAAGATTAATCTCCTACATATTTTGCCTTGAGTGACTTTGTAAGCTTAGTACCCAAGGACCGAGATCAAAGAAACGAGGAAACAAGTAAGCTAAATATAGAAGTATACCGAGGGGGAGAAAAGGGAAAGGAAAAAGTATCTGTTTTATTCCCTCTCTATTAGAATATACTTTAATTGAAAACCTTGATTGGAACTGAACTGAGCAAGCTGGATTAGTACTTTTGGATAATTATTTCTGTTGACTCTTATAAATCATCTGTTTGGTTGATAGATTAATTGGAAAAATTGCTATTTTTATAACTGGAAACGGACATTGTTAAACCCGATTGAAACGTTAATTGACCCCCAGATTATTGGAGAGCAACTGCAAAGGAGTTCGGGGAATAGAGACTGTAATCTTAACTTTTAATATTGTAGCAGAGATATATAGTTACGGAACAAACACAATCTACAAACAAAGAAACTGCACACCCTTTTTTTGGCTGGAGGATTAATAATAGAGAAACATTTGGGCAGTGACTGTGACTTGTAATAGTATTTCAATTGGACCTATCTCCTATCTGTGAAGATATCAAGGAAGGAAAGGGGGGAAAGAGGGAAGGAAACTAAGAAACAAAACTGTTAATGGACAATTAAAGACTATGAGAACAGTAAAGATCTATTTTTAATAAGAGGTTTTGCTTAGTTCCCTGGCGATTGAGTTGGATTCTACTGCCCTCCCTAAACTGACAAAGGATAAATGGCTGACCACATGGAGAAAGAGTGAAACGCCAAACAGAGCCACCCCTTCGAACTTTCTTTTGTATTTTTGGTAGCTCTCATCGAACCAAAGGGACCGGACTTTTACTTTTACGTTACTAAAAGATATTTTCATAAAGACCTTTTCTCACAGATCGTCAGAGGGTGAAAATACGAAGGGAAAAAAAAAGGACTGTAAGCTGCTTTGTTAAAAATATCCAATAAACCCTTGGTATTAACACCGTGGAAGAGCCTTTGTAAAGGGAAATCTGCTAAGTGAAAGTGGTGGGGAAAGGTGAACTGTGGGTAGTCTATATAATATATATTCTATTTAATGTTCTACTAAAGGTGTCTGGGAAGTTAATTACTTATTTGTTTTTCTCTGTTTTTCTTCCTATTATTTAAATATTTCTATAAGCATAAAACAGTGGAAAAGTGGGGTTTCTTTCCCCCCCCCTTCCCCCCTCTTCCTCTCTCTTTTCTTGCTCCCCCTCCCTCTTTCTCTTTATCTTTTCTCCTTCGTTAAAGTGTTTTAGCCTATTTAAATTAGTAGGCTGTACCATTATTTAACAAACAAGTAATACAGTTAAAATTCATGTGATATATAGATTTAAGAAGAATACAGAATATAACTTTGTTTTATAATAGATATAGCTGGATGGAAGATCTCTAAGAAACTTTTGATAATCCTGATAATTATTTTGGAAGAAATTTTGTTGGAAACTTTCATTTATTTAAGCAATTGAACCCAAAATATAATATCTAACTGTCGTAACATTTCTATTTATAGTTAAAGGTTTAGAGTATATTACTTATTGTTGGATTATTTAGTAATAGAATCTGTGTTTGACTTATTGAGGGGGTTACAGAGATAGAGTAGAGCAATTATAAATAATTGTGAAGTTTAATTGATATTTACTATTTACAACACTAAATCAGTGAATATTATTGTTTGGAAATTGGTTTTTTAAAGGGGAAAAAGTATTGATTGTTGTGTTGTATATATAATAGTATAGAATCTGAGACTCTAGAGGTATTGAAGGTTAGTTTGGTTAGTCCAACAAATTGTATACAGTTACTTTAGAACAAGTTAAGTAGTGGGATTATTTTTCTTTTTTTTTTTCTTTTTTTTAATAGGGAAATCAGAAGGTGTTCTCCCTACTTAAGAGAAACATAGTAGGAATTAAGTGACCTAGCTAAAGATATAGTGGGAACCAAGTGATTAAGGAAAAAAGGAAAGGGGAAGGAAGGAAAAGAAAAAAGAAAAAAATTACATAAAATAAAGGATTTAACAAAAAGAAAACTTTATAGTTTTTAGAAAATAACAAAATAAACATATAATAAGTTCTATAATAAGGAAAGGAAAGGAAGGATAAGGAGAAAAGTGAAATAGAAATTAAAAATTTGAAATTTAAAACCAATATTAAACATCAAAAAAATAAAATATAGCTGACTTGGAGGGAGAAAGATATTGAAAGGTTACTAAATTTGTAATAATAGAGGAGGTAGTTTTCTAAAGGTATATTAAAAGGAAACTGAAAATAGTAAGAGAGTGGGGAGAGAGAGAGGAGAGGGGAGAGGACTCACTTTTATCCTTCAATAAAAATTATGATGTCTAGAAGGGAAAGGGAAAAACAATCGCAGACAAATACACGTAGACCTTCCCTAGAGATGGCATCTAAAGGTGGGGAGATAAACATAAACTCAAATTTCCTTCTTGATGAAATTAAGAGACTCCATTTAGAATTAAGGACTGAAATAAGATAATCGAAGAAAGAAACGAGGAAAGAGATAAGGGAGTCGAGAGAAGAGACTAAGAAAGAGGTAAAACATGAGGCAAAATTAATAAGACAGGATTTAGATAGAATAAATAAGGATTTAGAAAAGATTACATTGAAAACTAAAGAACTGGAACTTAAAACAAAAGGAATGGAATCCAAAATGAATGATGTATATAAACAACAACAAGAAGACCACAACGCTATTTTACGCCTTGAACTCAAACAGAGAGAGAAATGCGTCAAACTGAGAGGGCTGCCAGAACAACTAAATGAGGATCTGTATCAATTCCTGTCACCTTACTTAGCAAAATACTTAAATAAAACAACACAGGAAATACTAAACGAAATAGACAGGATTTACAGAATAAATTCAAAATTGGCAAAAAATAAGAAACTACCGAGGGATATAGTCATTTATTGGACAAAGAAACAAACAAAAGAGGATTTTTTGCAGAAGAATTACCAAATGAGATTTGTAATCAAAGGTGTGGAGATTCAAATTTTTAAGGATATTCCGGCACAAATATTGAAAAGAAGAAAGGAATACCAATTCCTATCCGAACAACTGAAGATCTACAAAATTCCTTACAGATGGGAGGAAATTGAAGGTCTTTCTGTATCTTGGAACCAACGAAGATACAAATTGAATTCTGTAGAAAAGGCTTGTGCTTTCTGGAAGGAGAATAGAAAAGAAATTGAGAAGTATGCAAAAGGTAAATACAGAAATTCGAAAGAAGAAACAGAAAAGAATGATAAGAAGAAGACTACAGTAAGTACAGAAAATTTGGAAAGTGCAAAAGAAGAAGGTGGAGAAGGGAAAGAATTGGAAAAGAGTGTAACTGAAGATGATGATGAAGAAACTTTTGACAGAGATGAAGAGAGCAAAGATGAGGTGGCAAGGGGTGGAGGAACTGATAGTTTAGAAGAAGAAGAAGTTGGCATAGAATAGAAAAAGGGAGAAGTGAAAAGGGAAGAGAGAAAAACCATTTCTATATAAGCAGAAAAAACAAAGATTTAAAGGAAAGGAATAAATGAAAATTCTTACTTTGAATGTCAAAGGGGTAAATGCAAAAGTTAAGAGAAAAAGAATATTTCATTATCTAGAAAAACAAAAATGTCAGATACTGTGTCTTCAGGAAACACACATCAAGAAAACAGAAACGGCACTATTGAAAAATAAAAAATTAGGGGAATGCTATATTTCAGCTAGTAAAAATAAAAAGAATGGGGTAGTGATTTATATTACTAATAGATTACAAGCAGAAGAAGTACTAAAAGATTCTAAAGGTCATTATATAGGGGTATCTGTTAAATGGAATGGAGAACAACTACTGATATTGGGCATCTATGGAACTCAATCGAACAAAGGATTTTTTTTTTCAAAAGATACATGATGAGTTGAAAGATAAAGATTATAATAAAATTATAGTACTGGGGGATTTCAATGGAGTAACAGACCCTGATTTAGATAGAAAATCAAAAGATAACAAAAAGGCATCCCAGGGGAAATTGCCTAGAACTTTTTTTGACCTTTCTCAGGATTTCGGACTTTTAGATGCTTGGAGACACTTATATAGGAATAAAGATGGCTTTACGTTCTATTCTAATAGGCACAATTCGCTTTCCAGAATTGATATGTTTTGGATATCTAAAACACTAGCAAATCAAGCTACTAGTATTCAAATATTACCGAGAGGTATTTCTGATCATAATGGACTAATAATGACACTTTGGGAACAAACAAGTTATTTTAATTGGAGATTAAATGACAGTGTAATTGGAAATAAAAAAATTAGTAGATAAAGCAAAGGAGCTTATTAAAAATTATTTTAAAGATAATAAAATTGGAGAAACTAAAATTACATCAATTTGGGAAGCAGGTAAAGCAGTGTTTAGAGGCTATTTTATAAGTCAAGAAGCTTTTTTGAAGAAAAAATGGAAAGAAAAAGAAAATTTAATTAGTAAGCAGATTAGCCAAAAAGAGAAAGAGTTGGAATTAGATTTAGGAAACAAAACGATTTTGCAAGAATTGACGATTTTAAAGAGGCAAGAACTAAGGAAATATACATTAGAAATTGGGGGAAAAAATCAAAGTAATTAAACAAAAAGAATTTGAATCTGCAGACAAGGTAGGAAAATACCTTGCTGCAAAATTAAGAAAGGATCGAGAAAATAGAGCAATTGTCGAAATCGAACAGGAAGGTCAGATTATTACTCAGCAGGAAAGGATAAAGGACGCCTTTCATGTTGTTTTTTTCTAAACTTTACAAAGGTGGAAAAATAGATCAACAAAAGCTTAACGATTATTTGAGCAATAAAGATTTTGGTGTCCCAACTTTGGAACAACAGGAAGAACTAAACAAACCCATTTCAGTAGCAGAAGTGGAAGAGGCAATCCGAAAGTCGAATGAATCAAAAGCTCCGGGACCAGATGGTTTTTCAAATAAATTTTACAAAGTTTTTAAAGACGAAATATGCAGACCCCTACAAAATGTTATGAACGCGATATTAATAGAAGGAATACCTGAAACATGGAAAGAAGCAGACATAGTTTTAATCCCTAAAGAAGGCAAATCTAGATTAGATATAAAAAATTATAGACCTATTTCCCTTCTTAATTCGGACTACAAATTGTTTGCAAAAGTTATTTCGGAAAGACTCAAAAAATATCTATCAAATTGGATTGATAAAAACCAAAGGGGCTTCCTACCAGGAAGGCAAATTAGAGACAATACAAGAATAGTTTTGAATATATTGGAATATTATGAAAAACATAATGATAAGTCACTTGGTATGCTGTTTATTGACTTAGAAAAGGCTTTCGATTCGGTCAATTGGCAAACACTCCAGACATTAATTAACAAAATGGAATTAGGCCCTCATATTACTAATTGGATAAACCAAATCTATAAAGAACAAAGTGCAAGAATCATCATTAACGGAACAAAAACAGATAAAATAAGCATAGCAAAAGGTACAAGACAGGGATGCCCCCTGTCCCCTCTTCTTTTTTTAATCGTGATTGAGGGATTACTTAAAGATATTCAAAGGCAAGATTCAATTTTAGGAACAAAAGTTAAAAATGTGATGTACAAGATAAGAGCTTTTGCCGACGACTTGGTTTTGTTTTTGGAAAACCCATTAGAATCAATTGGAGGAGTGATAAAAATTTTAGAAAAATTTGGGGAAATTACGGGGTGCAAATTGAATAAAGATAAATCACAGATACTCACTAAAAACATGTCCCAAGCTGAAGAATCAGAACTAGAAAGTAAATCGGGAATGAAAATACAGGAAAGAATAAAATATTTGGGTATTACAATTACAAAGAAACCAGTCGATTTATTTGAAGAGAATTATAATAAGACATGGAAGGCAATTAAGAAAGACTTGAAATATTGGAGCAACAAATGTTTGTCCTTTTCAGGAAGGATAGCTACTGTTAAAATGGTAGTTCTTCCCAAAATGCTTTTTCTATTCCAAACATTACCTATCTTGTTGAACAAAAAAATTATACAGATTTGGCACAAGGATATCAATTATTTTATATGGCAAAACAAAAGACCAAGAATTCGACTTAAAATTCTTCAGGATGAAAAAGAAAGAGGTGGAATGGGGCTCCCAAATTTACAAATTTACTTTGAGCCATGTTGTCTTACATGGATTAGGGATTGGGTACTACTTGAATCAGAGGAATTGTTAGAACTGGAAGGAGAAGGTTTGTGCTATGGCTGGCATGCCTGCTTAGGCTATGATAAAGTTAGAATCAACAAAGAATTCAATAATCACTGTATTAGAAAACCCCTTCTAAAGGTATGGCAAAAATATAAAGATAGGATAATGCCTAAATTTCCAAAATGGTTTTCCCCACATGAGGCACTACAAAGAAGAGAAATGAGACACAACAACAAATGGATTACTTACAATACTTTATTGAAGAAAGAGGAAGATTATAGAATAAAAACACAAACAGAATTATTGGAGGAAGGTTACAAATTAGATTGGTTTAAATATTTACAACTGAATTAATGTTATAAATTAGATAAAAAGGAAAAGGGTCTGAATCAAAATCATAATGAACCTGAGAAAATTTGGTATGAAGAAAAAAAATGGATAGGGAAATTTTATAGGCTTTTGTTAAAATGGGAGTTAGAAGAGGAAACTGTCAAGGAAAACATGATTCAGTGGGCTAAAAACTTTGGTTATCCTATCCACTTCGAACAATGGGAATTTGCATGGAAAAGTGTATTAAAACACACTGCTTCACAAAGACTCAGGGAAAATTTCTATAAGATCTACTACAGATGGTATTTGTCCCCGGAAAAAATTGCTAAAATATATAAAAACAGCAATGACTTATGTTGGAAATGCGGAAAAGAACCAGGAACAATTTACCACTGTTTGTGGACATGTAAAATAGTAGAGGGTTATTGGACTAAAGTAAGCAAAATAATTAAAATAATTCTAAAGAAGGAAATAGCTTTTAAACCTGAACTTTATTTGCTTAATATGTGGAGTAAAGAATTGGAAAGGGAAGTAGGAAAAGTGTTATTTTATCTTGTTACTACTGCAAGGATAACATTGTGTCAATTTTGGAAAAAGAATTATGTGCCCAAGTTGAATGATTGGATTATAAAATTCTGTGATGCAATCGAAATGGACATAATGACTGAATATTTAAGAGGAAATAATTCAGAAAATAACTTAGATGAATGGGGACCAGTAATAAAATATTTGGAACAATATTGGGGGAAGTCAGCAACAATTGCCTTTTAGGTTCCTTCGTAAGATGAAAGGGAGAAGGGGGAGTAGTAAAATTACATATATATATATATATATATATATATATACATGCATAAAAGGGTAGTTACGATCGAATATCATGAGATATGATTGAATATTAAGAGAGGTACTTAGCTTTAAAGAATAAAAAATGTAACAATTATTGCGAAAATATTGTCAAAATACATGGAGAGTTTCACACAAGGTACAACAACAAGAGGGCTGCTATATATGAGGGAACATATACACAGTGTAATGATTATGTAAGAATTAATAGGGAAAGATGAACTTAAATATTAGGGATAAGGAGGTCAACATTAACAATTCGCATCCAGTGAAGTAAGGTACATAGGAAGTTTATAATGGGGTGAACGCAAGGAGGGGAGAGAAGGAGGGAGGGAAGAAAGAGAGAGGAAGGGAGAAAGTAGAGAAGATTGGTAGGAGAGAAGTATAGGGTAGGAAGAAAAGGTATGTAGTGGAAGGTAAGAGGATGTTGAGAAGGGGAGAAGTTAGGAAGGAGGAGAGAGGTTGAGTAGAAGAATGGATGAAGAGGAAGGGTAGAAGATATGAAAGTAATGAAAGGAAGGGAGTATGTAGAGAATGTAAGAAAGAGATAAAGGAGTGGAAGTAGGATGTCAATGAATTAAAAGAAGAATTTGAATACATCCTAAATTGAGTGTGTAGAAAATATGAACTATGTGTAAGAACCCTCCTTGTTAGTTTTTATATGTATATGTGTGTAAATGTGTTTGTATGTTTTTTTTAATTAATAAACTTATTTAAAAAAATTAAAAAAAATAATATTAGACAGTGCTTAGCATGGGATAATACCATTCTAAAGGACATTGGGTAAATAAGAGATCTCTGGCTTGGAAAAGGCTTGAAAATTAACTATTAAAGTTTCTAAATAGGATTGAATTTAAGGGAAAGGAAAAACTTTGAGACATTTTGGATATTCTAGAGATTGGGGAGATTTTGGGAAGCCATAATCCGATGTTTTCTTCTGCACTGATATATATATAGTATGAAACTCAGAGGGATAAAATTTTTGTATGGATATTGATAATTTGGTAATGGGGATATTGTGAAAAATAATTGATAAGTAAGTAAGAGGATATTGGTTAGTATAGTGACGTATCTAGTTGTTACTAACAAATTGAAGAAAACAGGATATTCTCTGGGCAAACGTAGCATACATTGGGTCACATTGTTAGTAAGCTAGTTGCATAATAATTGAAGAGGTCTATGAATTTGAGGAGTCAAGCAAACAGGGCACAAACTTGAGTGCAGAGAAGGCCCTCTTTAGAAAAGACTAAGGGCAGGGACCCCTACAGTGTATTACTGGATGAAATTAAATCATTGAGAAGTGACCTGAGTAGGGAGATTCAAGACTTACGCCAGGATATGACAGATTTTAAGGCGGAGATTAAACAAGAGCTAAGATCCGAAATGAAGGATGTGAGGAGGGCCTTTGATAAAATATCAGTAGACTTTAATAAAATGAAAGTACAAATTGACAGTGTAGAAAATAAACAAGTAAAATTTGAACAGAAAATGGAAAGGATACAAGATTTGCCACAAGACTTAGATGAAGAAAGGATTAAGGCGGACGCTAGACAAAGGGAAAGGTCTGTAAAATTGAGAGAACTCCCTGAACAAGATGGTGAGAACCTGATGGAAATGTTGATATCACCATTAGCGAATTACCTGGGGAAATCAGAGCATTTATTTGAGTTTTGAAATAGATAAGATCTTCCAATTAAATTCCAAAGTTGCGTTACAGAGGAAGCTCCCACGGGATATTGTGGTGAATTTTGTGAGACGACACATAAGAGATCAAATATTAAACATGCAAAGCAAAGTCCCCTTGTCGATAAATGAAATTGAATTAAAAATATTTAAAGATGTGGCCCCAAGTGTAATTAGGAGAAGAAAAGAATACTCCTTCCTGACAAACTAGTTACAAAGATTTCAAATAACATATAGATGGTTAATCCCAGAAGGATTAACATTTTGGTTTAAAAAGACCAAGGTGGAGTTGAAATCATTAACAGATGCGAAAGAATTCTGGGAGAAATACGGAAATGAGTTTAAAGTAGATGAGAGATTTGGGAATGGAAGGAGGCATAAGGAAGAGATAAAAATAGATGTAAAGGGGAAGAGTAAGCAAAAGGGGACAGGAAAAGAGAGGGGGGAGGAGGATAATCTTGAAGCAAGAGAAATAAAGAAAAAGGCAAAGACTGTTGAGCCGACTAAAAAGGGAAAACAAGATGTAGTGTCGACTCAAACTCAGGAAAGTATGAACACTGATATACATTCTGAGATAAGTGGTGAGGAAGGAGATTTATGAGTAAGATCTGAAATAAGTGGAGATGTAATTGAAGATGTGAATCTTGAGGAAGAGGAGCTAGAGAATATAGAGAAAAAATTGGAAGAAGAAGAAAGTGTGATTTTCGATAATGACTAAATCTTATAAATGTGTATCTTGGAATGTTAAAGGCCTGAATGGACCGGTGAAGAGAAAGCAGGTGTTTCATTATTTAACAAAATTAAACTGTGAATTAATCTGTCTACAAGAGACTGAAATCAGGAATGATGAAATCAAATATCTGATAAATAACAATTAGACAGAGAATTTGTGGCAGCCTCCAGAAAAAGGAAAAGTGGCATTGTAATGTATGTTAAAGATAAGCTTGAGCCGAGAGAAATCCTAAAAGATTCTAATGGCCGCTATATTAGTGTGGAGGTGAAATGGCAGGAAATGAGACTAATTGTAATTGGGATATATGCCCCAAATGATAACAAAGGGAGATTTTATAAAGAATTGTTGCTTAAATTGAATAAATTGGATGAATTAAATAATAGCACTTTGATGTTACTGGGGGATTTCAATGGGGTCATTGCCCCCCAGATAGACAGATTATCAACAAAAATGATTAAGCCTAATCAGGGTAAATTACCCAGGGAGTTTTTTGAGTTGACGAGACAATATGATCTTATCGATGTGTGGAGAGAAAAATATAGTTTGGCGAAAGACTATACATATTTCTCTGAAAGGCATAGATCTTGGGTGCGAATCAATATGTTCCTGATTTCTAAAATTATGATCCCAAGAGTTATAAAATCAGAGATATTAGCTAAATTTAGATCAGACCATCACCCTATAACTATTGAATTGAAAGAAAAAAGGAAGGATTTCAATTGGGTACTTAACGAAACACTTCTTTTAGATGAAAATGTGGTAAAGGACATTAAAAACCAATTGAGAAATTACTTTGTAGAAAACGAATATCATGATACATCTATAAATACAACTTGGGATGCCACCAAGGCAGTGGTTAGAGGTCTCTTTATACAAAAGGGAGCTGAACAGAAAAAGAAAAGAGAGAAGGAACTTTCTGACATTCAAAACTTACTAAAAGATAAGGAGAGGTTGTTAAAGGAAGATCCGAAAAATAACTCCTTAACAACTGAGATCAAAGGGCTTGAACAAAAGATGTCTTTGTACTTAACCAAATAGATAACTAGGACAATGAAATACTCTAAACAGAGATTGTTTGAAAGTGCAAACAAACCAGGAAAATTGCTAGCGGCACAGTTGAGACAGGAGAAAGTTAAGAGAATTATAGGTAAACTAAGAAGTAATGGTAAGGAAATGACTGATCAGATGGATTTGCTACAAGTCGTTTGGAGATACTATCATGATCTCTATAAAGAAAATGAGACTAATAATGAAGAGTTAGACACTTATCTTGAGAAGTGCTCTATCAAAAGCTTTACTGAGGAACATCGTGAAAGCTTGAATAAGGCAATAACTGCACAAGAAATATTTGAAGCAATTCAAAAGTGTAAAATAAGCAAAGCTGCAGGTCCCGATGGACTGCCTGCAGAATACTATAAAACATTTAAAGAGGAATTAAGGCCACATTTGTTAATTGTAGCTTGTAATATTGAAGATGCAGAAGGCCCAAATTCATGGATGGAGGCTAATATTAGCCTAATACCTAAAGAGGGTATGGATAAGATGGAGGTTAAGAACTTCCACCCCATCTCATTGCTTAATGTTGATTATAAAATCTTTGCTTCAATATTAGCGACACGGTTAAAAAAGATCTTAATAGAATGGGTCTCTTCAGACCAGAATGGTTTTCTACCTGAAAGAAGTATTAAAGACAACATAAGGCATATTTTGAATGTCATAGAATACCATGAAAATGATATTAACCATAAATTGGCTATGATATTCATTGACTTTGAGAAAGCGTTCGACAATGTTAGGTGGGATTTTATGATGAAATGTTTAGAAAGAATTGATGTCGGTGATAAATTCATGAAATGGATTAAGGCTATCTATAGAAACCAAACAGCGAGAGTTATAGTCAACGGGGAGAAAACCAAGCCATTAGAAGTCTGAAAGGGTACTAGGCAGGGATGTCCCCTGTCCCCTCTTCTTTTTTTGATGGTACTAGAGATCCTAAATCATAATATCAGGGAAAATGCGTCCAAAGAAGGGATTAAACTTAAAGAGAGAAATATGAAATTGAGGGCATACGCGGATGACCTAGTTTTAACTATTACCAACCCGGACAAAGTAGATATGGTCATGATAGAGTTGGACACGTTCACTATGATAGCAGGATTTAAAGTAAACAAGGGGAAAACCGCAATATTGACAATGAATCTCTCAAAAACTGAGTGTTGAAATTAAAGGAAGAAACAGGGCTTGAAATTAGGAAAGAAATAAAGTATTTGGGCATAATTATTACTTCAAAGAATGTAGATTTATTTAAGAATAACTACCAAAAAAAAGTGGCAAGAAATTAAAAAAGATCTTTAAAATGGAGTAATTTAAGAATATCATGGTTAGGAAGAATTTTGGTGATTAAAATGAGTATTCTTCCTAAAATATTATTTTTGTTCCAGAATCTTCCCATCATTAGGAATGATATTCCATTTAAAGATTGGCACCGAGACTTATCTCAATTTATATGGAATGGGAGAAAACCAAGAGTTAAAATGAAAACTATACAAGACAAAATAGAGAGGGGAGGATTAGCGGTACCAAATCTAAAAACTTACTACCAAGCCTGCTGTTTCACATGGTTAATGGATTGGTTTCTCTTAAAAAATAATGAGACACTGATATTAGAAAGGGCAGATATGAGATATGGGTTCCACGGATACCTATTCTATGATAAAGTCAAAGTACATAGGGACTTCGAAAATCATTTTGTTAGGAGAGCTTTAATGTATGTATGGACTAAATATAAAGATATACTATGTAGAAAGATTCCGCTATGGGCCTCGACAAATGAAGCACTCTTTGGTAGAGAGAGATTAGACGAAAATAGTTGGGTGACATATAAAGATTTAATTAATACTGATAAGTACTCTGGTAAAATAGAATTTAAAAGGCAAGAGGAATTATTAAATCAAGGTTATAAATGTAGTTGGTTTTTAATAGGCAACTTTGGGACATATTTATAAAGGATAAAAATGATAAGGGTATAGGAAATGCAGAGAGTGATTTTGAGAAAATTATAGAAAATTATAGAAAATTGCGCAATTCTATGAGCTTTTGTTAAAACTCGAGCAGGAAGAGGAAGTGGTGAAAACTAATATGGTTAAATGGGCCATTGATCTAAAACAGGAGATACCATTCGAACAGTGGGAAAAATGCTGGATACATAGGCTTAAATATTTTTTCAGTTACGACTTGAGAGAAAATTTCCATAAAATGCAATATCAATGGTAACTGACTCCAGTGAAATTGGCAAAAATGCATAAGGGGACAAGTAAGATGTGTTGGAAATGTCATGAACAGGAAGGTACTTTTATACACATCTGGTGGAACTGTAAGATGGCAACCCAATATTGGAAGAACATACATAAGGAGGTTAAGCAAATAATCCCACTGAAAGGACGCATTGACCCTAAACTCTATTTATTAGGAATGACAGATGATAAAACGCTTGAAAAAGAGCATGGGAAGCTGTTATTTTACATAACTACGACAGCTAGGATAGTATATGCCATGAAATGGAAATGTCAGGACTACCCCAGCGTGAAAGACTGGATATATAAATTGGTGGAGTGCATAACTGCAGACAAATTAACCACATATCTAAGAGAAAGAAATTGGAATAGACAGAAAGAAAATTGGGAGTCTCTTAACAATTTTTTGAAGAATAGTGAATTTAGAGCATTACTAGCAGGGTAATGGTTTAAATATATCCTTTTCTATAGGTCTTATTATTAATGTTACTATTATTGTTTTTCTTTTCTTTTTAAAGGGAAGCCTCTTTCCCAATAGGAGAGTTCCAGAAGGGATAAATAAATGGGCATGAATATACAAATAAAAATGACAATCATAATAATAATATAAAGCATCAAAGATGTAGAATAGGAATGGGTAAATTGAGCACTCGAGTCGAAGCTCAGGAAGTTTTCTTCTTTTTGCTTTTGTTTGGCTCATAATATATGAGGTAGTAACCAAGATATGGATGAAGAAAATGGGTGTGTGTAAAGACCTAAACATGGATCGTTGAATTTATAATTTGTATAGGTAGATTAAGTATAAGTATGTGTGTCTGTTTGTATGTTTGTTTGCAGTGACTGCTTTTCTTTTCTGTTTGTTTATTTGTTACATGTCTTCTTTTTATATATGAATAAAGTTTGATTTAAAAAAAAAGGATTCCCAATCTTTCTTAAAGTTATTCAGTGCTTTCTCTTTAATCAACTCTGTCAATTTATCCCTTTCATCTTAATTCAATTATCTTCACCAGCCAATCTCCTTTTGTTGGAATAACAGCATCCTTCCACTTTGGGGCACAGACTACTCTACTGCAGTAATCATATATTGTATTCTCAATATTTTTTCTCAGTTTGTTCGGTAAGCATTATCAATACAAAAAGGAGGGCCACACATTTATTTTGTTTTGTTTCCTTTGTTTTATTTCAGTGGTTTTTAAAGTTTATATCTTAGTTAAAATTAAGGAAATTGGAATGAGGAAGTGGGATTCTGGGCAGGCATAAATAATAAAATGTCTAATGTAAATGTCTGATGTTTCATCTCTTTGGGAAATGAAGCAAGGTTAATTTTCTGTCTCATTATCAAAAAGCTTTTGAATTTCTGTTGGATATGTTTAAAAGTTTATCTTATGACTGTAAGGTGGACAAAAAAAAAACCTATGTTGTTGTTTTCTTATTATACTGTCAGCCCTTTGTATCTGCAGGGGTTCCATTCTGGACCCCTCTGCAGATGCTAAATATTGCAGGACCTCAAGTCCCATTATACTTAGGGCCTTTGCAGACTGCCAGAAATAGTGCACATTAAATTGAGGCACTGCCCTAGCTCAGTGCTAGGGAATCATGGGAACAGTAATTTATTGTGGCACCAGAGCTGTTTGACAGAGAAGGCTCAATGTCCCAGAAAAAAATACAGTTCCCATGACTCCCTAGCACTGAGCCAGGGCAGTGCCTCAATTTAATGTGCACTATTTCTGGCAGTCTGCAAAGGCCCTTAGTTGCAGCACAACGTGCACATGACAGTGTTTTGTAGCTGCATGCACATGCCGCCATTGAGGAGAATAAATGGAGGCCATCCATGGATGCTCCAATCTGTAGATGGCAAGATCACCAATATCAAGGGGGAATTGTACATCCCTCTGTTACCCTTCAGCATCTCTGTCTACCCACACTTCCTCAACATAAAAGGGGTCATTGGAAGACTTCATGATATAGTCACTATTGGAGCATGGAAAGATGAACATTTGATTGTACAATGAGAAACAGAGGGCCTGAACAGACTGCCAGAAATAATCCAGTTTGAGACCACTTTAACTGCCCTGACTCAGTGCTAGGGAATCATGAGAACTGTAGTTTATTGTGGCACCAGAGCTACAGAGAAGGCTCAATGTCTCAGAAAAAAAAAATACAATTCCCATGATTCCCTAGCATTGAGCCAGGGAAGTGAAAGTGGTCTCAAACTGGATTATTTCTGGCAGTCTGTTCAAGCACAGAGTGCTCAAACACACACTCCAGCCAACTAATATAAATGCATGAAGCTCACATCACATGCACAGGATGTCACCAAAATTTTCTTTATCTTTAAATTATTTTTAAGCCTTTTCATTGAAAATTGCATTGAAAAATGCATTGAAAATGCAGAAGAATACATTGCAGTGAATGCATTGAAAAATGTAGAAGAATTTTAGTGTTCAGCACTAACTATTGGTGTATATTTCTTACTTATGGTTAAACAAAATCTAAAAATATAGCACTAGACCTAGGTTTCCTGCTTCTTAATGTATCTGGACCAGATGCCCATTTTCAATGACAGAAATCTCCAAGATCATTGCCCAAGGGATGATAAATGCTCCTCACATTTGGCCTAGATTTGCTATCCTCCAAGAAAATAACACCCACCTACCTCATAGCTTATGACAATAATATGACAGCTGATTATTCAGATTAGTGGAATGTGTTTAATATTCTCCATAAAACTTCATTCGTTAGGAAGAAGCCATCCTAATAAAGGAGTGGGAGTAAAGTGTCAAGACCTGTCATCCCACTTTATTTCTTTTTCCTGAAAGAGCTTGAAACATGGAGTGACATTCTTCAACCTTGCAAAATATTCTGTGTGGTATACTCAGTAATATAGTTAAGCTATTGATTTGACAGGGGGCCTCAGAGACAGGAAATACAGTTGTCTCCAAAGGCTCATTTCACAAAATTGCAATTAGTACTGTGGCTCAACTTTTTGGTAACTTTGTCATAGCTCACATTAGCAAACAAATTAAAAAGAAAGATAAAAGTTTTAATAACTGTTTTTAAAAGGATGTTTTTGACTGTTAAAAAGACACCACCACCCTAAAAAAAACACTTATATCAATATGAATATTAGAAGATTATAACCATTACAAATATATTTTAACTGACATGAGATTTCTATTGTAATCCTATACATATATGCTCAGAAATAAACTGCACTAGGTGTATAGAATTGCAGGCCTAAAGTCCTAAATGGACAAGTGATTTAAAATTTGCTGGAGCTAAGCTGAGCTGAACTGAGCTGTATTTTCATATATCTTTTTTTCCATTTTGTCTTTAATTTCATATATTGAGGAAGGGGGGGGGGAGTCTATTAAAATAATTTCAAAGATAGGCCCAGTTTAGTTCTAAAAAAAGTTAACTTTCTAATCTATAGAAAATGTAGAACATTTTTAAAACCTAAAAGAAAACAACTGTTATTGTTGTTGTTCATTGCCACCACATCTGTTTTGACTTATGGTGACTGTATGAATGAGAAACCTTTAAGACACTCTGTTACTGACAGCCCTGCTCACGTCTTCCAAAATGAGGGCAGTAGCTTTCTTGATTGAATCAATCCACTTTAATGCAATCTTCCTCTTATCCTACAAGCCTCCCACTTTACCAAGCATTATCCTCTTTTCTAATGAATAATGTCATTTCCTGATATGGCACAATCCCCTCACTTTGCTGTTGTTAACTGGTCAGCCGCAACTCATGGTGGCCCCATCGATTAGGCACCTCCAAGCCCCCATCCTCCACTGGTCTGCTCAAGTCCTGTAGATTCATGACTGTGACTTCCCTGATTGAGTCTAACCTTTTGGCATGTAGCCTTCCTTTCTTTCTACTTTCCTCCATCTTTCTAAGCATTAATGTCTTTTCAAGTGAGTCATGCCTTCTCATGATGTGGCCAAATTACAACAGCCTCAGTTTCATCATCTTGGCTTCCAGAGGGATGAGCCTGACATTAATATGAATGTGGTCTCAGGTTGATTTTTCTAGGACTCATTTACTAATCATTTTGGTAGTCCTTATTACCTGTAGAGCTCTCCTCCAGCACCACATTTAAATGAGTTTATCCTTTTCATGCCAGCTTTCTTCAATTGTCATTTTCTCTTTTGAATTGTCATTTTCTGAATGGATTGTGAAATATTGGATTACCCAGGTTCATCCAGTAAAACTGATGGCAAAGGAGGCATTCGAGCTCAGACCTCATGTCCTTCTACCTCAAAACTACAATGTATTGTTTCTTTAGGACATGAAGACATTTGTTTTGCTTAATGACCACCAATCAATAGCATTACTGTAACAAGCAATATATTGTTCATTGTATTTAAAAATTTGGAGAAATCATTTGGCAATTTTTTTGCTAGTTTGGACATTTTTGTATTTTAAACGTTTATTATTATTTGAACTATACCTTGTATCACACAACCATGAATTGCTTAATTTTTTAATAAAGTGCAACATAAATGCCAACATTTAATTTTTTAAAAAAAAACAGCATTGAAAGCTCTGCTGCAATCATCTCATACAATGACTGTCTCCTTCACAATAAATATTACAGCTATAACATGAAGATACTAAAAGGAATATGTTGATCAAAGTGGGGAATCTTTGGTATTCCAGAGGTTGGGACCTACAATTTCCAAGACAATCAGTACAGTCAACCCACCATATCCATGGATTTTTTTTTTATCCATGGATTCAAGCACCCACAGCTTGAAAATATTTTTAAAATATATACATTCCAAAAACCTTGATTTTGCCATTTTACATAAGGGACACAATTTTACTATGCCATTGTATTTAATGGGATGTGAGTATCTACAGATGTTGTTATCCATGAGGGGACCTCAAACCAAAACCCAGTGGATATCAAGAGCCCACTGTAGTAAGTTATATTGTGAGAACCATGGTTCCAAATATCTTGAGGACCAAAAGCTCCCATCTTAAATTTAGGTGATAGGTGCTTTAATTAGTATGTGCACTTGTACTGGACCAGCTGCCTTATATTTATCAGTCTAAAGTCCCAGGGTCTGGACTGAATTCACATCTGAAAGCATTTAATGTAGTGCCTGAGATACTCAAAACCTGTTTGGTTGTTTTGTTTTTTTTCAAGTAGGTTGTGAAGTGTTCAACTTTACAGAAAACAATCTTCTATTGCAGGGCCTCCAGAAATCAATCCTCCATTTGAAGGCACCTTCTGTTTGAAGGACACTCCAAGGGTGCATCTGCAGTGTAAAATAAGGCTATATGACACCACTTTAACAGCCATAGCTCTATTCTACAGAATCCTGGGATTTTTAGTTTTGTGAGGCACCAGCATTCTTTGGCAGAGAAGGCTAAAGACCTCGTAAAACTACAACTCTTAGGGTTCCATAAGATGGAGCTACATCACTTAAAGTGGTGCCAAACTGCATTATTTTTACAGTGTAGATGTGCCCCAAGTTGGAAAATGGAAAAACTATTAAAAGGGAAATATGAGGCCTTAACTTTTTTCATCAATAATTGGACAACAAACTGAGCAGCAGGGATACAAGCCATCCCCACTATACAGGTCTCCCCCACTATGATGAGGGGTGTAAGTTATAATATACAAATCTGTGATATATTTTCTTTGGTAGGTGATACATTCCCCACTAGCACTTTTTTTTAAAAAAAAAGTGATAGCTAGCCACTCTAATTTTTGGATCTGACTTCACCTATTTTCCCCTACTCCTCCTCTCCTTTTCTTGTTCTGAAAAATATCTCTCCCTTATTTTTATACCTGCCTTATTTTCTCTGACTGAACCCTAGCAGCATGTCTCATGGAACAACATCTGTCCAATGTGGATGTATTACATATTTGTGCAGAAAGTCTAGTTAAACAGATGGCAAATGGAATATAAAATGTTTATTTCTATGTAGGGCATGTACCATATTGATCTGAGAATGGTTCATATAGCAAAGGAGATAAGGTCAAGGGGGGAATCGCTGGAACTGCTTTATAGAACATTGAAAACAAAGATTAGAAGGTTACATTTCAATGTGTTGGGGAGATGGCAGAGTTATCTGGAAATGTTGCTATTCACTTATTCATAACAGAGCTGCTAAGAGCATGTGTCTGATTTTCAATAATTTAGGATGGCCTACTAAAACAAAGATCCTCCATAAAGTCCTACTCATCAAAGCATGGAGGTGACTGTGAAGTCTCAAAGTATATGCCAATGTAGTTTAAGACCTGGCAGATTCTCTTAAACTGATCAAGCCATAGAAATGGACTGTGAAGAATAAACTGCCTAAGTAAGCTCCCTTAATTCCCATGTTGGGAGTAAAATGGTATATAAATCCAATAAATAAATAAATAAATAAGAAGTATGGAGGGGCTTGTCAGTGAAGCTGGCCACCAATGAAAAAATTGCCATAGCAACAATGTTTGGAATAGCTGCAGTCTGCACTGGTGCTGGAACTATCCATATTTATGAAATTAATTTATGAGATCTTCACTGTTATCAAGGTATACTAATATTAGATCAGTTAGAAGATGCTGCTAGCCTGCTGTGTTTGTGAGAAGAGAAGCACTAGATCCAAAAGACCAATGGGAAAGCTCCACAGGTGTCAAACCTCTGCTAGTGCTCTTGCTGATGGCAGGCACCCAAATGAGACAGCTTTAGAGTGATAGATCTGAAGTCTGTTGATGTGTGCCTTCAAATCATGCCAACTTATGGCAACCCTCAGGTGAGCCTATCATGGGATTTTCTTGACAAGATTCAGAGGAGGTTTACCATTGCCTTCCCCAGAGGTTGAGAACATGTGACTTGCTCAAGGTCATCCAGTGGCAGAGAGAGGAATAGAACCCTGGTCTCCAGAGATGCAGTCCAATACTTAAACCACTATGCCACACTTGTTCTCAAAGCTACAGAGAACTAAAGCCCCTGTGAGGGCACTGTGGGGGGATGCAGATGGGCTAATAGGGTTGTTTTCAGGTTGACCTGAGGGCAGAGTCTTTACATGATGGACACCGATTGCTCCGCAGAGGGGCAGGCTATAAATAAAATTTATTATTATTATTATTATTATTATTATTATTATTATTGACCTTTCCAGTGAAAGTGCACTTTAAAAAGGATTCACTTTTTTCCGCTCCTTCCCGAAACATGCGCACTTTCAACAGGACGTCGGGATGCTGCGACAGAGGTTCAGCAGAAATAAAGGCACCCGTCGCCAGTGTGAATACATGGGTGCAGGTGCGCCGCATTTAGAGCCGCCCTTGGGGAACATGCACTCATTGAAACAAGCCTCAAATTAAAGCGTCTTCAAGGGTTCAGGTGCGGGCGAGCTGCCGCAGGTGCGTCTGTTTCAGAACCCTAGCGCTAACCCTAATTTTCACAGTGCGCATGCGCCAGAGCGGGAAGGTTAAACTGTTGCTATCGGATGTTACATTGTGTCAAAGAGATAAAGGGGAAAGTTTCACTTTTAAGCTGGACCCCCACACACATTCCAGAGCCATTTTCCCAGGGCAACTTTGCCAGCTGCAGACTTCCACAGTTCTCCATTTCGGGGCTTCCTTTGTCCACAGTGGGAACAATGGCACAGCCATCCACAAGCGGAGAGCCAAAAAAGGGGAGAGGGAGCTCGTGGACCCACGCGGAGATGGCTGACCTCATAGCTCTGTGGTCGCAGCCACACATTTTGGAGAAATTGAGAAGTTCCTTCTTGAATGCAGAATGGGCCATTAGGAAAGCTGAGTGTTGGGTATTTGGCAAAATTGTCAGAGGTTTCATTTGGTGGTTTGTGCACTGTATCTTTCTATTGCCAGGAAATCTGGCACCAGGTGACCCCTCCATGCCCTTTTGTGTGTGTGTCTGTGTGTGACTCCCTTAGGCTCATGTTCAAGGATAACTACATGAAAGCAGGATTGCCATCCATACGCAGAGTGGGGATCATAGGATCTCATCATGGCATGGTGCAGTGGTGTCCCACAGAAATGCAAGCCATACACAGAGCAAGGATACCAGACATATTGAGGTGGTTAGGCTCATGGCATACTACAGTGGTGTCCTACATGAATGCAGGCCACAGACAGAGTGGGGATGATAGGCAATGTGGTGTTGAGGTGCTTAGGCTCATGGTACTGTGCAGTGCTGACCTTCGGTTACAGTTGGAGAAGGGGGATGATTTTAGATCCTCCTGGTGTCAAAGAACTCTGCCAGGGCCTCCCTCACAGCCTCCCCTTCTCTCTGTTTCATGAGGTCATTGTCCTCCATGGGTGCCCCCAGGGTGGGCAGCACGAAGCGCCGCCTGTAGCACCTTCCCTCATCCAGGACCCTTCCCTTGGTCTCGCAGATGTTGTGGAGGATGACACAGAAGGCGATGATGGGGACAACATTCTCCTCTGCCACAAGGCGAACTCGTTCCTCCTCCCCAAGGGTGGCACAATCAGAAAATGGCACCCATCTACGGCACCCACTACTTGGGGGGAGCCGAGCTCACCGAACCCTTGCATGATCTGTCGGTGACAAGAAGGGGAGAGAAGGGGAGGATTAATGATAAACAGTCACGGCATTTGCCAAACTGATGACGTTTTCCCCGTCCCTGCGCACGTTCATTGGCCCCTGCTCCCGAGTAGACAGGAGGACATTCACTGTATGCGGAGCCATGACCGCATGACTCATGACTCATGACCCATGACTAGGCATCCCTGCGCACGTTCATCGGCCCCTGCTCCCGAGTATACAGGATGACATTCACTGTATGCGGAGCCATGACCCACTAGGCATCCCTGCGCACCGTCATCGGCACAAGCAGCCAAGTGTACAGTTACTATTGAAGTTTTAGCATCCCTGCGCAGGTTCATTACCCTAAGCAGCCGACTCTGAACAGTGACAGCCACACTGTATGCCATGTCATGACATGTTGCGCGCAGGAGGGGAAAGTGACAAGTGCAGCACTGACCATGGCGGAGGCTGCTGTGGCTGTGCATTGCAGGCTGAGTAGCAGTGCGGAGCACTCTGTTGCCAAGGCAGCCATGATTTGTCTGAAGCACATAGTGCGCAAGTCCTGAGCACTGCCAACATTTCTGTTAAAGGGGCCGTGTTGTCTCTGCACACGTGCGCATGCACTGCAGAGAACAAAAAAAATTAAAGCCACCACTGCCGCCCATGCGGTGACTGCATTCTTATTTGGGGCAACTTCGGGGCCGGCAGTGCGGTTGCTGAGGCTTTAATAGAGCCTTGGAAAAGCTGCATTAACTGGCCCCAATGTGGTTGCTGCGTCCCCACTTAGTGCACCCTCAGGGCACGTAATGCGGTTGCTGTGGTTTCTGGAAAAGGCAAATTCAGGTCGCCCTTTTTTCCCATCTGCTTAGGCCCTGTCAGGGCTTTCAGCTATGCCCTCTCCATGGTTAATTCCTTTCAATTGATTTCAATACAATTTTAAAAAGAGGATTTATCTCTAGTTGCTATGAAATAACTTTCATAAGTCCTCCTCACTTTCTCTTCAATCCTCACCAACACCATCATTTTAGCTTCATACTATTTGGCCTTATGTTGAAACCATAAAACCCATACACAGCCACCCTGGGTCCCATGTTGGGGATGGGATATGAATTCAACCAATCAACCAACCAACCAACCAGAAATATTAAAAAATTTCCTTAATGAAAAAAGATATCTCAACACATTAGGACACACCATTGAGAAAATGGTGGTGTACTGTGTGATTTTTCTATTTCTGGACTTTTTCTGAAAAAATTCATTTGGGTGGTAAAAAAACTTTTGCCCAAATGATTTTATCACTAAATGTCCCAGAATACGAAATACACACACACACAAAGTAATCTCATCATCTTATCCTGTTGGTATCTTGAAATTATTCATTCTTGCATGCAAGATTGAAATAGGTAAATATTTCTGTTCCAAGATGGGGGGGGGGGGGACACAACATATAATCAAGTCTTCTTTAAGGCTCAGGTATGCATAAGAAATGCATCTTTCTGAATTCCTATATAAGATGCCCTAATTAGATCTTATAACATTTATTTTTTCAGACTACAATTGCAATGGTCTTGCTGGCTGGGGGTTTATGGGAGCTGTAGTCCAAAAGTAACTTTTCCAAACACTGGCCTCATCCTGAAGTTAATAGAGTAATGTATAGCTCAGAACTCATAGCAGTATATTTTATAGTTCTATGAATGGTACAATGTAGTACTGAAAAATAAATGAGCACAGGTGACTTCTATGTCCATCTTGTCATCTTGCTAGTGTTAATAATTCTTTATTCTTTTAAGGGAGTCTGACTCTGGTAGATGAAGATAAAACACTATTGTTGCAAATTCTATTAACTATTAACTTAAAGTAACCCAGGTTTCATAGACACAAATCACTGCCATTTGAAAGGGATCTTATATTTAACAGCAATCTGTAACTTATAAATTTTTTGTAGTCATATGGGTGGAGACATAGGATAAAGTTCAGTATTTTATTGACACTTTAATGTGACACATCTTTATTGTGCTTTGCAGCCAATATTACTGATGAATGAAACTCGGACGTTTCGTAGTTCAGGTTTAACAGAGAGAACATGTCAGGCTAACTTTTACTGCAATTGCAGTAATTTCCTGACTACAAAATGAGGTGTGAAACTATGCAAGAATCTTATCTTCATTGCAATTAGTTATTGGAATGCCACTGAACGTTGTTTGGACTTCACCTCTGTCCTTCATGCTTTTTAAATATATAGAGAGATTGTAGTTTCATTCACATTCCCCTCTAAAGGGCTCGTGCAACTCAAGTGTCATTCTTATATTTTCTCCTTTCCAGATGACAGCTGTATTCACACAACTTCAGAATGACTACACATAAAAAACTGGTGTATTGTTGCACTGATGAAAGGTGAGGGGAATTATGGGAAGGTAGATGGATTCCAGGTCTGGGAAGATGGTTCCTGGATGGCCTTGCACTGCTGAAGGAGATAAAAAGGAAGCTGTTCAATATTGTCTAATCCAATATTGGACAATATTGTCACTAGGTTGGACAATATGTAACATCCAATGTTGTCACTAAAAGCTCATGTGGTCTCAGTGGCTCGTATCATCTTTTGGCAATTTCAACTGTTTTGCCTGCCATAACCTTGCCAAGATAAGAGTGACATTACCACTGTGGTCTTTTTTCTGGCTGAATTCCTGTAATGTGATATATACAGGGCTGTCTATGAAGATGGTCTGGAAGCTTCAACTGCCCTACAATTTGGTAGCTATGGGCCTTTGCAGATTGCCAGAAATAGTGCAAATTGAGTCCACTTTAAGGGTTAGGGTTAGGGTTAGGCAATCATGGGAACTGTATTTTATTGTGGCACCAGAGCTCTCTGACAGAGAAGGCTCAATGTCTCTGGGGAAAAAACCAGTTCCCATGACTCCCTAGCACTAACCCTAATCCTTAAATTGGACTCAATTTGCACTATTTCTGGCAGTCTGCAAAGATCCTATGTTTCTCACATATTTGAATACATGAATCATATTATTCTGCTAATGAAAGAATTACTTTTGCTTCCCATTCACTTCTAGGGATGTAATGCATCACTAATTTTCTTCTCAAAAGTAACGAGTAATTTTAGCCACTGCACAGTTTTTAAAGATTATTCATAGTCTGAGAGTTGTTCTGTGCAAAATCTGCACATGGTATTTTTGCACAGAAAACAACATTTTTTGTACACAGGAAACAACATTCTCTGCCCAGAAAATATTTCTGCACAGAAATTTTATTTTCTGAGCAGAAGGCACTATTAACTTGAATGAATTTTGCACAGGATTAGTCCCAAACCAAGAAGTTTCTCATTAGTCCAGAATTCTTCTTGTCAGATTTTCCCAACAATTGGGGGAAAAAATACATTTTTCAACCATTTTTGAAAAGTTTTTAACTGTTTTTTAATCTGCACATCTGAGCTCAATTACCAGTTTACCCTTAAAGCTCCCAAAGACCTAAGAAAAATAAATATTGAGGAGCTCCTCCTCCCAAACCAACTAATATGTGCATTAAGATAATTTGATGAGGCTTTTCTCCAGATACATTTAAGGAAAAGTCCCTTTGTGCATTTACTGGGGCAAATGTGCTGAATTTGTTTTAGTAGCTTATCACATTTAAAATAATGTGACTTATCCTGAATGGGAAACAATCATGTTACGGGTTACTACTGGGTATTATCACACTTAAATCACCACCGCTGCTGGGCGACTGCAACCCAGCTGCATCCTGGGTCCCAGCCACGCTTATCTGGCCACTTTTCCAAAACAGGAGCTTCCCATTTTTGAACATGTTAACTAGTTTTTATTCCTGCTTTTTTTAAAAAAAAAGTTTTGCTGTATTTTATTGTTGTACTGCATTGTTGTATTTACAGGTGAAGAGTAGTACATTGTTTATTAACTAAACAGTGACTCAGCTACAGATCATGAAATCCCTGTGTTATTTCTCACTTATGTAATAAATTCTTAAGGTGGTCTCTGGCTTTCAATTATATGCATGTCAAATTGATCATATTTTTAAGATGTATACATGGTTTTGTCCATAATTTATTTCTCCAGAACAAATTACACACCTTGTTACTATGTGAATTTTGATGACAAGGAGTGTTTTCCCTGACAGGTTTTGGGAGGTGCAAAATAGGTATCAAGATTCATGACACCAAGACAATTCTTTTATGTCCCTAGAGTGGTCATACACAGTGATTGCACTGTGAAACCCTATTTGCTTATCACAAAGAGAGTGAGATGATTCTCTGACAGCATGTGAACCAAAATATTGACTATGGGCCTTTACAGACTGCCAGAAATAATGCAGCTTCAGGCCACTTTAGCTTTCCTGGCTCAGTGCTAAGGAATCATGGGAACTGTAGTTTATTGTGGCACCAGAGCTCTCTGACAGAGAAGGTTCAATGTCCCAGAAAAAATACAACTCCCATGATTCCCTAGCACTGAGCCAGAACAGTTAAAGTGGCCTCAAGCTGCTTTATTTCTGGCAATCTGTAAAGGCCCTATGTCTATTAAAGACTAATCAATATTGTGCAGTTTTGTACCTACTTGTCTTAGCTCTGGAAAAGATCAAGCTAACCTCCCATTTTGTTTTTCTCTGCCTTATGTGTCCTTATACAGATTTCAATACCATCTGTAGAACCTCTGGTGGTGCATATGGTGGGACATGGGTGGGACATTAGAGGAATCTGGTGAGTTACCTTGCTCAAATGGTAGTGCTCTCCCACCATGCAAGCAGGAATTCTCTGGATTCAACCAGAGTTATCCAAACTGCAAAACTCTTTTGGCATAAGCTTCATTCCTAATAGTAATAGTCTTGGCAAACATCTTAGGTTTCACAACAACTTACTATAAATTACAAATTTCAGTTGAATGTTAAAGGGCATTGTATCGCTTCCTAGCAAATTTAACCAGAACAGCAAATGAACATCTGGGTGAACTTTTCTGGAGGTGGTTCCAGGCACCATTCAACTTATTATATGAAAAGAATTCTATCATTGAGATTACACAAGAGAATTAGGTTATATTGGTTTGGAAACTCTCTCTCTCTCTCTCTGGATTTGTCTAAGGTTTGTGCTCATTCTGTATCCTGATCCACACTTTTTTAGTGGGGAAAGATAAGCAAGCCAGTGGATTTTTGCCTGCATGTCTATTCATACAAAAATATCTAAAAAGAACTTATGTTATAAGCTAGACATGGATAAGTGTTCATGTGCATTACTGCTAGAATCAACCTATAACATCACAAGAAAGAGGTTCCACCTCTGGTTACAAAATAGTATCTTTTTTAAAAATAGGGGGGAAAACCTAGCTCATCAACATCTGCTTCTTTTCTTTTCTTTCATAGAAAGCATGCATGAATAATCAAGTCCAAAGCACTGCTGTTAATTGTAAAAATCATTAGTAAACTTCCAGGTGCTGTTTACTACATAACCATTGTAATTTTCTGTCCTAAAATCAGCATCTCCCCAAACATCATTGTCTGCCCCAGGGCAGGAGGTTTCTGCAGCTTTTACATTGTCAAAGACAGTTGAAACCCCATTTGCTCACAGTGAAACAAATGGATCCACACCTGCAGCGTTTGAGGCAGTAATTCCTAATATTAGCCAGACCTCATGAGGAGCTGGGCTTTAATTTTTTTGCCAGTCTTTTGTACTTTGCAGTCCATGTGAAATCATTTTTTTTAAATTTTGTTGGTTTTGCCCCCACCTTTATTCTTATTCCATTGTTTGCTCATTCTCTTGCCATGTGCCAACACTAATCTGCCTAGATTAAGCTATAGCTGTTATATCCCACCATGCCTAAACAAATGAAAATGTTTTATTTTTTAAAAAAAAAACCTTTAAAACCCATTTTCTCTTGAAAATATTTTAAAACCATCTTTTATTTTATTTTATTTTTTAAAACCTATATACTAGTTTGTATTTGAAAAAATATTTCATGAGTTAGGTGCAGATGAAACACATTTACAAGGCAGAAAGTGTGGGTGGGCAGGTTACTTCTCAATAAATATGCATAGGATTGTGCTGCAAACTAGCCCTATTGAAAGCAGTGGGAGAAGTTAATTGTGATGTTCAGTCTCATGGATTTCAGTGAGACTAAAAAGTGACTGTAGCTATAGGACTGAATGGAAATCCTCTTTCAACATCTTAGATGAAACTCTAAGGTTGGAACAGGGATGTTAATCTTCGCTAATCTTGTTCTCAAGGGAAGCAACAAGTAATTTTTGCAATATTCTTCCTGCTATGAGAAAGTCTTTGAAATTTGAGCACTTTTTCAAAACTATTCATAGTACAGGACTTATTCTGGAAAAAAAATATCATGCTTTTCTTCAGAAAGCAGCATTTTCTGCACAGAAATAATATTTTCTATTTTCTATATTTTCACTGAAAATGTTTCCTACACAGAAAATGTTGTTTTCTCTGCAAAAACACTAAATGTGAAGTTTGCACAAAGTAAGTTCCAAATTCTCTTCAGCCCAGAATTCTCTTTTATCAAGTTTTCCTGGCTCTCAAGAAACGTGTGCCTGCATGGCAGGCGGTTGGACTGGATGACCCTTGTGGTCTCTTCCAATTCTATGATTCTATGATTCCATGTTTGGACCATTTTAAAAACATTTCTGCAATATTCTTTCCATCTCTGTCTTGGAAGAGGAAATCAGATTTGGATTCCCCCTTCTAGCTCCTCCTATCCATGACTGAGGGTTTTTAACTCTGACCTTGGAGAAAAATGAAAAGATGTATGTCAGTAAGGGGTGGTAGAAGATGTACAGCATGTGAAGTCTGTAAAATTATACAGCCCAGCCATCCCCAAACACAGCTCAAAAATGGAGGAAAGTTTAGGCCAATACCAGAAGTCTATTTAGAGGGACTCTATTTTCGGATGGACAAAAATGGTGAAGATGTGGGGGAGGAAATCTTCACAAAACACAAAGGAGTTATTCAGGAGTTTTTTGTTACCACAATTACGAGAATAATCTCACTCACACATTCCGGTTTTGTTGCTCACACTATTTTTTTAAAAATCAGAACTACATCTATGTGCATCACTGTGAGTTCTATTGCTCACATAAACCCTGAGATTGATTATCATCGGTTAAATGGGTTTTTGGTACCCCCCCCCCAAAAAAAATTACTCAGGTGCATTTGAAATGCAAATGAACAACAAAGATTCAACCCACATTCTACCAAGATTATTCTCACTGTCTGAATAACCCCCCACTTTGTACTTCTGGCTTTCCAGAAGATTTCTGGGTAACAGTTCCAGCACTGGAATACTATTCCTGCAGGATCTTTTCCCACAGGACTGGTGTCTCTCAATTCAGGATGTATGTACTGTCAGAATGTCAGGAAATGGATGTATGTCCTGTCAGGAAATGGAGAAGATACGAAGATTTCAGATAAGCTTATTTTCTTCCATGCAAAGCATAAAGAATGCATATCATACTATGGTCAAGAGAAATGCAAGAGCTGCAATGCCCACCATGATGTTATGCTAGCTAGTTGCATCCTTTCTCTTGCCAAAGGCAGACACCACTCTGCATGGATGATTTTATGTCTGAATTAGACCCAAGAGGGACACATAAATGGAGCTGCTGACAGACCTCTGGACTAATAGGAACCTGTGAGTTAACCATGCTTTACTGTACTTTGTCCCTGATCACAAACCACTTAAGTCAAAAGACTCATTTCTTACTGGTTTTAAATATTTTTGCCCTGTCTTTCTTGTGCCAGTGGGGGAATAAAGAGTTAGATTGAATATCCAAATTATTTACCTGAACCTGTGAATCCAACTGTTTGCACTGGAGCTAAGGAATATGGGGCCCTCCAGACATTATTTGACTACAACTCCCACCAACCCCATCCAGCAAGGTCAATGATTAGTGATGATGAAATATGTAGTCTAATAACATCTAGAAGGCCGCAGGTCCCCCAGTTCAGGTTTATACCATCTGCCTCAAAGTTCTGGTGAAGGAAGAAATCAAACTTCTTCCTCTCCATGGATTGAACTCTTAGAAAAGAGTTTAAGGGCCTTTGCAGACTGCCAGAAATAGTGCAAATTGAGTCCACTTTAAGGGTTAGGGTTAGGGTTAGGGAATCATGGGAAGTGTATTTTATTGTGGCACCAGAGCTCTCTGACAGAGAAGGCTCAATGTCTCAGGAAAAAAAACAATTCCCATGATTCCCTAGCACTAACACTAACCCTTAAAGTGGACTCAATTTGCACTATTTCTGGCAGTTTGCAAAGGCCCTAAGATTAAAAAAAGAACTAGCACCATCAATTTAGACTGAAGAGACCAATGTTCAATATAGGTTGTGTGAACTTCTGAAGAAGGCATTACCTTATGCCCATACCTAATCCAATGCAATATGCCCACTTTATGCCCATACCTAATCCAATGCAATATATAGTATTTTTATCAGTATTTGCAGTCGTAGCAATAGTGTCACAATCATTACTAAGTGATTGTGAATACAGAACAATAACCTACATTTACTCATCCATAACTGTTCAGTATTCATGATCACTAAGTCACTATTGTGACACTGTTGCAATGATTGTAACTTCTCCTCCAACCTACTTTACAAGGCATCAGCTGCCTAGGGAGACCAGTGATCAGAGCATAGGTGGATGACATTTCTATCCAGTTTGGGGTGTGTGACAGAGAGAAACAGAGTCAGGAGAGGTTATGTTTAACTAGCTGATATAGAATTCTGCCCATTGTCTGTGCTTTCTGCAAATTCTAAATTCATTTTAGATGAGAAGATCCAAAGTAACAAATTCATGGTGAAAATGTTGAGTTATTTCCACATTTCCTTGTTATTATTTATCACTGAGTAGCTCCAAAAGGCTAGGCTAAAATGTTGTGGTGGAACATGGGGTGGGTGGGGGGAATATCTGCCAGCCAAAAATAAAGAACTGACAAGCCAAGATACAGAAAGGTTAAACTGGCTGCCCTTTTAGGAAGATTTCTCTACATTATTCTCAGTTAACAGCCAAATTATATACAGTAATGACAACTGGATCTAAAGAGTGCCTCATAACCATAAGGGTTTCACAGCTTGTGTCCATTTCTGCAACTCTTTAGCTCAGATTACTTTGGGTCAATATTTAAAAAGCACAAGACTAAGCATTTCTGTAGCCCATGAACTGTAATTGCAAGCTGCTTTCCATATTTAAAGGCTTCAATATTTTTTTTCTTTCTCTACAAAGCATTAAGCCTTTGCAGTGGATTAAAGCAAAATTGTTTTCTCTATAATGTGTTTTTATAGAGAGATTATTTAAGGCATGATGTCTGTTTATGGTCCCACGGTATGTTCTAATCACCTTTGTTTGCCTCATATTCCATTTCTTAATTAACTGACAACCTATTAGCATAAGGAGGGCTTTTTTACCCCAGGAGTATTAATTATACATAATTTATATCTTATGCATTTATTCCTTATCAGTTGGATGAATAAAACATTTACCTGTTTATAGCTATTTGGGGTTAATGCTTTCATACAGAAAACTCACCTGAGATTTCCAATCAAATTATCAGATTTTTAATTTTCTGTTATATTATGATACTGTATTAGTCATTGTAGTACTTTATTCCACTCTAGGCTAAACAATCATTTAGTGGAGCAAAGTGTTGGCAGCATTAATTAACCAATGCTGCATTCTTAGTTCTACCATGAGAGGCAAAGCTTGAAAATAGAACATGAGGAGAGCTGCTTTCAGGGTAGATGCTATAAAAAGAAAGCAAAGTCCATAGGTGACCAAACTTATTATTCTGTACATTTGTATCAGGCCAGGCAACGTTAAGTCTCTACAGATGTTATTGGACATTTGTTAAGCACCCTTGCATACCCGACACTGTATCTGAGGATCTTCCTATTTTTATATCTCATATCTGAAGATAGCATGTTTTTGAGAGACCAATGACTTTTCAGGCACAATAGGTCAGGTTCCAGGAAAAAAGGATCGTTTCCCCCTGAGGCAAGTGTACATCCAGGTAGGCAAAACCATGACATCTAAAGAGGTCCTTCCTTTCTCCAAGTAATCAAGGATGAAGAGGAAGAGCAGCAAGGACAGTCCTCAGGGACAGTGCAGGAGACCCGAAGAATACCACCACAGGGAACAGCCACTGCTAAGCCTTGGAGGAGGCATGTGGTGGTGGTTGGGGACTCCTTGTTGAGGGGTACAGAAGCAATGGTTTGTGGTCCTGATAAGATGTCCCGGGAGGTGTGTTGTCTCCCTGGGGCAAAAATCTGTGATGTGACAGCGAGACTGACAAGACTTGTCAAGCCTACTGACCATTACCCATTCCTCTTGGTCCATGTGGGAACCGATGATACTGCAAGGCATAGTCTTCAGAATATCAGAAGGGATTATGAGGTTTTGGGCAGGAAGCTGAAAGAGCTGGATGCACAGATTGCTATCTCATCTCTTCTCCCAGTTGAAGGGCATGGCCCAGGAAGGGAGAGGAAGATAGCAGATGTGAATAACTGGCTCCATAGATGGTGTCGCCAAGAATGATTTGGATTCTTAGATCACGGGCTGTGGTTCCATGTAGGTGGACTTCTAGCAAGAGATGGGCTGTATCTCATACCAATTGGCAGAAGCGTTTTTGCTAATAGCCTCAAACATTTGATCAGGAGGGCTTTAAACTGAGTCATGTTGGGGAGGGAGACAGTATCTTGGAAGGTATCTTGGAAGGTAGGAGTACATCATGGGCTTATACATTTCCCTGTATAAACAGGAGATTATGCTTCAGGCCACAAAAGTAGCAATAAATTAATAATTCCAGCACTACACTCCTTTTTACCTAAGCCAGGAAGGAGGAAGAATATCAGTCTGGCAACCTCATTTAAAATCTTTAGCAACCCCATCAGGGACAGGGCTTTTATCTTTTTACAGTAATGATTAAACTGAGAGAAGGTGAATTCTCACATTAGGATTTTAATGCAAAGTCATCAAATCTGCATTTCCTGAAGTGAAACATAAGGCAGAACAAATTTTGACTTCAAAACCTATACTTTTCTGAAGCAATTCATGCAGCCTACCCTCCCCAGAATGTACAAAACATGTATGTATTTGAAAAAGTGCACAAGTATATCTTTTTAAAATCTTGTACAAATGTTTACACAGTCTGCCCTCCATGTCCATGAGGGTTAGGGGTGCAAGACCCCCGTGAAAGTGGAAAAAATATGAATATGCATGGCCAGTGGCTCCCCTCGCCTCATGTCACTCATGTCATCCTCTGCCTTCCCTACTCACCCACTCACTCAGCCAGCTGCCTGCCTAGTGCTACCAGGTGGTGGTTGGGCAAGTGAGGCAATGGAAGGAGAAGGAGGAGTGCATGCATACCCTTCCCAGCTGCTCCATCCTGGGGTTTTCCTCTAGGGAAAATGCCAGAGGTGGAGGAGGAGGAAGAGCAAGCACACACCCATCTGAGCTGTGTTGGGGGAGTACAGTCACCCTTCAGACACAGATAAACTCAAGAATAATCAAATCTGTGCATGTTAAACCTGCAAATGTGGAGGGGTGACTGTATTTTGAAAAAGATATTCAAAACCACTATAATCAGTAGAAAAATCATTTGAAATTGCATACATTTTTTAAAAAAACTGCATACAAAAATATTTAAATTTGAAACATTTCATCCAAAATGCACTTTAAAAAAGGGGGGGGGGGGCAGACTGGCAAAAAAATAATTTGCCATCTGATGTAGCAACCTGACTGAAAACAAGTTTCAAAAAATTCCTACCCCTATTCCCTAATTTAACCCAAGTTTTGAGCATAAAATCAGGAGATTTTGTCCCTGTAACATAAGGTGTATCTAAACTGCAGAAACAACGCAGTATGACACCACTTTAACTGCCATGTCTAAGTGCAATGGAATTCTGAGATTTGTAGTTTTGTGAGATATTTAGCCTTCTCTATTAGAGAGCTCTGGTGCCACAACAAAGAAACCAAGCTGGAACTATTAGACATGCCTCTCTCCTAGATGGCAGGGAACCTCACACAGTGGCAATGCATCCATGTGGATTCCATGGCTGTGACTCCAGGCTGAGTCCCAGCAGAAACACCAGAGGGATGGGGATATAGAATGACAGGTTACTGGATCCAGGGTTCATACCAGGCCAACACTATACTGCTGTTATGACTAGAATTGTGACATTTTGCCCACAAATTGATGTGTACTGTGTTTGGATCCCTCCTATGATTCCCTCTCAACATTATTCGTGCAAAAGTTCTCCTAGATGTCCTTGAACAACTCTGTTGAATCCAAGCATATTCTTATCTGGCAACCTTACCACAAAAGCAAAGGGACTGATTCATGCCATAGATTCTTCAGCATTAGCTCTCACTTTCTTCCCCTCCCCCCCCCCCCCATAAAGTTTCATTTCTTTTAAACCCGATAGTGTCCCTGGAATTGGTGCAGGTAAATCTAACATTTCCATTTCAAAACATCCTTCAAAATCCCTCCATTTAACTTGCAGCTAAGCAATTGAGACACAAAACATAGGATCCCCCAAACCTTTCTCATCTGCCAAGCACAATACCTTCTTGTTTACTAAGCTAAAGCCGATTAAAGCCAGATCCATTCCCAAATCTCTCCACATGTGAACTTGATTACCATCAACAGTTACAGTTCCAAGATATATATTTTTTTCATTTCTTTTTTCTTCCTTTCATTATTGACATAAAGCCAAGTTCATAATTTATTCAGCATGCATCTCAGGTAGAGCTGCCACTGAAATTTTGCCTAAAGTGAAAATTTGATGCAAAACTGGGGGGTTCTCCTTATGTGAAAAAATCTAAAGAATTCTATGGGAAAACCAACACTGATAGGACCAGTAAAAGTCTTGGGTATCATAACAGTTTAACTATTTTGTCCTGGACAGCATAGAGCCAGTGTGGTGTAGTGGTTTGAGCACTGGACTACAACTTTGGAGATCAGGGCTCAATTCCTCACTCAGCCATGGAAACCCACCGGGAGATCTTAGGTAAGTCGCACACTTTCAGCCCCAGAACACCCTGTGATAGATTCATCTCAGGGTCACCATAAGTCAGCAATTACTTGAAGGCACACAACAACAACAACGTATAGAGATTATTACCATTTAACACCATATTTTTTCAATCCGCTATACTCATGTTGAAAGCCAAGAGTATCTCTTCCTCTGGGTTCATGATAAATATACATGATATCAACAGAAAAGGGAATGGGTTAGGGAAAGGAATCTTGCAATGATGCAGACATTCTTTCTCTAGACAAGATAGGGCAATGTTTAAACTTCAAACAGTAAATAACACAAGTATTTCTCCCCATTTCTTACAATAAAAATACACCAACAATAAAGTAAGGAATTTGCTGCTATTTCCACACACAAAAGTTTCCTACCAGAGGCAGCTGTTTTATTCTACCTAATGACAGGGCTGGCCCTATTTGCTGTGAAGTCCTTCCCAGAAATTGGAAGGTGCAATCTACCAGTGACACATGCTTTTCTGGTCCCAAGCTTGTAATGCCTCCTTATTATGAGCCGAACAGCAACACAGATAAACGTTACAACATTCAAAATATCTATCCATAAAAAAATTATCTGTACTATCTATAAAAAGCATCACTACAGGATATGTTTGAAATGAAAAAAGAAAACTACAAATCAAGATGCAAATGTTTCGCTGTTACAATCAGCTTTCCTCCTTGCTGTGCCTTGATAGGAGTTTGCAACTACAGAATGCTGAGGCCACAGAGCGCCAGCAAGCAAGCCTATCACCTCCAACAGCCTGTCAAAACAACAACATGGATAGCACAAAAAACACGTCAGCAATGTTATGGGAGATGTTGAAATTCCTAGTCTCCTCCTTCAATTAAGCAGTGTAAGACAAACTTTCTGGATAAATTCCACCATTCTCCATACTGTTAAAAACATACATCAGTGGGACTTAAGAACATAAGCCAGTACACAGGAGACTTTCTAGGTTTGACTGATAATTCACAGTGGATAGACCAATCCAAATGATGCAGAATAGCTGCTCTTTAAAAAAGATTAATTTGAAAGATGTGTCCACCAGCTCCTGAGAAACAATTCATTTGGAAGAAGGATCAGTGAACTAATGATGTCTTTAGCATGCAGAAGGAACACCGAGTTTCATTTTGTTGGAGGGTTGCCAGATCTTAGGGCCTGATCCTAAGAGCAGATGCAGACGGCCCATTTGGGGTAGCTCTGGGCCACCCCTGAGAGCGGCAGATTGGGGCTGCAGCATGTGGTTGCCACAGCCCCAATCCTCCTTTTTGCTGCTCCCAAAAGAGTGGCAAAATGCCACTGCTTTTTGGGGCAGCAAAAAGCCACCTTTTGAGTCACCGCCAAGGCTCTTTTGTGCTCTTTTGGTGTAGCGTGTATGCACGCTGCAAAAAGAGGGTGCCCTGACGCTGCATGCCATGTGGATGGCTGCATGACATTGGGGTGGAGTTGGGGCCACCAGCGGGTGGTTGCCCCGCCCCAACTCCACCCCCCAGACCAGCCCTATGTGCCGGTCTGCATCAGCCCTAAGTCTCTAATTTTCAGGATGGGTCATCTCTAGGCAGGAAATGAGATGCAAATTTTCCAATTTTCCTGAACTCATCTTCAAATAAAAGAAGAGAATGTGTGCATATCTCCAGCTCAGCTAGGAGTGCAGCAGCTTGCTACAATTTACAAGGTTTAATTGATTTGTTGCTGCAACTTGCAAAGATTCTCTAGGAGATCTATGCACTTGTTTAGTTAGCTTCCGCCTTCATTCCCAGGGCTCATCTTCTGCTCTGCTGTGTATCCATCTTCTGTTCAGAAGTAAGCAGGGTAGATAAGAGAGACAGAGTAGTGTAGTGGTTTGAATATTGGACTGTGGTGCTGGAGATCAGGGTTCGATTTCCCGCTCTAGCATAAAAACTCACTTGGTGACCTTAGGCATATCACATTCTCTCTGCCCCAGAAAATGGCTATGGTAAACTCAAGAAATTTGCCAAAAAAAACCCCTATGATAGGTTCACCTTAGGATCACCATATGTCAAAAATGATTTGGTGGCACACAACAACAAGAACAAGGGTAGATAAAACACTCTTTATCCCCTCTCCTTAGGTAGGTGACAAAGAATAATGCCCTTATTTCACCCTGACCTGTGTATAGCCCCCTTCAGTTAAAATGTTTGTCTTAATTTCCAAACAGGAAAAAATGGTATATATGGGTGTACTTGTGGTTGGTACTTCATGCATAACCCTTGGTGTTATCATCAGGACCATTCCTAGGTCTCGGATTTGGCCCAGAAACCTTAGAGCCTGGGATGACCCTGAACTGGCAATCTGTTCTCAAGACAGAGTGGCCTTCCTGATCTCTTCTTGTTTCATGTAAGTAGCATGAAACAAACAACAGAAGAGAGATCTGTTCCCAAGAACACCACTAGGGCTGCTGGCACACTGCAGAATTAAAGCAGTTTGATGCTACTTGAACTGTCATGGCTCCATCCTATGGAATCCTAGGATATGTAGTTTGTTGTGGCACCAAAACTCTCTGGTAGAAAATGTTGAATATCACAAACTACAGATCCCAGATCTCCATAGCATTGAGCCATGGCAGTTAAAACAGTGTCAAATTGGATTAATTCTGCAGTGAAGATGTAACCTAGGCCTAACAAAGAGTTTGATACTGCAGCAAACACACAGTGTGTCCATGATGCTCTGACATTATGATGCCCAAGTAAACTCACCTCATTCCAAACCTTCCAACATCTTAAAAATGCAGAATATTCCCCAGCAACAGTCACTGCTCAGAGGTCCTCCCCCTCCCAGCTCCCCCATCTGCCCCTCTTCCTGTACACACTTACACTGAAAGAGCCAATTGTTCACTTATATAAAAGGCAAGTAGGTGCTGGTTCTTTTCATCAGAAATATGCCTGAAAGCAGTTGTTGCTTTCATATACATTATCAATAGTTAAGCAACAACAGTCCATGAAACCGTTACTAACAACCTGCCATCTCACTCCTCCCTAACCTTCTGCCATCTGGATGGTTTGATGTCAACTCTAATCAACCCCTGCAAGCACGACTAAGGGACAAAACTGATAAAAGTTGC
Source organism: Phrynosoma blainvillii (assembly GCA_026167975.1). Lineage (NCBI taxonomy): Eukaryota > Metazoa > Chordata > Lepidosauria > Squamata > Phrynosomatidae > Phrynosoma > Phrynosoma blainvillii. Next base: position 174,737,651 of record JANUYF010000001.1, read on the forward strand.
AATTCAGAACACCTGGTTTGGTTAAAGCCAATCAGTGTGCATGCTCTGACATACATGGGCACTGGAGCAAAGATATGTTTCACTTTTCTCTCTGAAATTTAATTTCTAGAGATCACATGTGGGTATGGGGAACCTATAACCTGAAAACCCATTGTCTTCAAGGTAGAGGATCTCTTGATAATCTTGATAATCTGTTGCAGGATTAATGGACTCATTGTCTGCTGATTTACTTCCATCTGGCTCTGCCTGTATATTTTTAAATAAAACAGCCATCACTAAGGCAGTGTAAGTCTCCAATGTTTTGTCACTCAAGAAAAAGAAAAAGCTGTATCATTGTCCTTGGTCTTCCCACCAATCCAGGAGATTATACACATTTGTAACAGAAGTGGGATTTGTTTTTCCTTGGAGAAAAATCATGAGCTAACATGAATCGAGGAAATTGCAGCTCCTAGCAAAGCAAGTCTAAATAAAATGATAGTATGAAAGCAGCTGAACAGAGCTTGGAACCTCGCTGGAACCTAGTTCTCAAAGGAAAACTAATCTTCTGCTATTGTCTTGGGTGTCTCATAGCTCTGGATAAAGTAACTGTGCAAAACAGGGACCAATATTCACTCTGTACTCCCCCAGCTCTATGTGCTATACACATGTGATCTTATACACCAGAAGCAATGTCATGTCACATTTGTACATAGACTAACCAATTCAGAGCCTTCATATTGCCAAACACAAAGGTGTGGACCTGTTTTCTTCTGTGTCTTGAAGAAGACTCTACAAGCACCTGCAAAAAAATGGTTCACAACTTTAGGTCCTGGTCTCAGATTCCCCAGTTTCTTCAAGCTCCAGAGGATTTCCTGACAAACAATGGTGTCAGATTGTTTGATGCTCAAAATAATATAGTCTAAATGGGGAAAACCCAAGTTGAGGAAGAGATGGAAGACAAGATTAGTGTTCAGTGATGTACAGGGACCACCTTCTCATCCCAATATACATTTTACAGCAGACTGTGCTTTAAGGGAAGCAGTTTAACAGTGACAGTTGCTTCCTCCTTCTTTCTCTCTGTGTGTGCCTTCAAGTCATCTGTCAACATATGACAACCCCATGAATTTTTAGCAGTGTTATCCCACAGAACAACAACAAAATCTAGCTTTCCCATGGGACTGAATGCTGGACATTGACAGCATATTTTGGAATTTGGAACCAGAATAGGGTTTTCTTACACAATGAATATTCACAGGTGGTTTTGCCAGATCTTTCTTTCTTCAAGCATAGCCTCTGAAACTGCAAGTTTTCTGGCCTGGGATCACCTCTATGATGTGTACTACTCAAATTTGTCCAAATAAAGAACATTGAGAGGGAAAGGGAGAAAAACAATCTCCCCTCAGTTTTTAGTATTGCCCTTCTCAATACATTACTGTGCCTAGACCTCTGAAACTTAACAGGTTTGGTTCTTAGGGCTACCACTGTCTGACATTTCCACAGAAACAGTCTACAAAAACCAGAGGAATATTAGGCATGTCCCTTTTTCTGTCTATCCTCCCAAATGAAAAACTGTTACACTAAATCTCTGCCACCTCTTCTTTTGAAACATGTGATTTTTTTTTTTTTATTTCCTCAGGAGGTAAGTATTCCTTTACTTTTATTCCAGTCCTTCTAAGAAACAAAGGTGTCATTAGCATTTCCTTTAAAAAGAAACAAAAAAGAAAAGCTCTGAAAGGCAGGTAGCAAACCAATCCTTGCATCTGTTTGTCTGCCATGCTATTTGTCAGGGGTAATCCTGTTAATTTCACAGTGCGAAACATGCTAATTTCACCTATTTGAGACAAAAAGAACACTAATCATATTTGTGTATTTCTCATGATAATCAGTGAGAGGCATGAAAGTTAGGATTTTGAAACCTTGACTCAGGTTTGGGACCTAAATCAAAGTGGACTGACTCAGACACAATCATGGTCCATTTCCCAAAGCAATGAATCAGGGTCTGAACTAAATCTGTTTCAACTTTAAGTGCAGAACTTGAACTGCTGCAACTTTAGTACCACATTTTTTACACTGGCCTTTCCTCTAGATTTTCACAGACAGCAAATGTGCAAGAACCTAGAGGGTGTTTGGGACAGCAGAATGGACGAGAGGTAAGAAATGAACAATCATAAATTATAAAATCTTAAGTAGGCATTGGCAAGCCACACAGCTACAGCCAAATTCCAAAATATGCTGTCAATGTCCAGCATTCAGTCCCATGGGAAAGCTAGATTTTGTTGTTGTTCTGTGGGATAACACTGCTAAATGTCTTGTACCTCTTGTTGCATGTGTCCTTGGTCCAAAATAAGTATTACACATTCAGTCTGTAATGCTGATAAGCTCTCTCTCCCCCCCCCCCCATCTCCCACCCCAGCACTAAGATTATCAAACAAGTTTTAGCATTCCTGAAGTACTGCAATCACATTGATATTGCTAAACCATCTGGGAAGCAATTCCTCCCACCCACACTACCGTGCTCCCTGCAGGCTGGCACTGAGCTTCAGCCAGCTGGCATGGTAGGCACATTACCCAAGCACACTCCACACCAGCTGGCCAGAAGAAGCTGTACATGCCAAGGCTGGCTGACAAGACTTCTACTATAGTCTCCCAGCCTTTCAAACTTCTGCTTAGGTCCAACTTGCTCCCACCAATTTTTTTTTTGTTCTATTATGAATCATATTTTATCTTTCCTTCAAGGCCTCTTTCTTTTCCTTCCTGCTACACTTGCGATTCAGCTCCATGCCCAACCAGATCTGTTGCCCTCTTCCCTGATGCCAGTTCACATTTCCAGTTAGCATCCTTTCACATTTACTTGATGGAAAACTTTTCTATGCCTTTCCCAACCACTGCTTCTCTCCTTCTTTCTTCTGTCAACTGCAAAGATCTCCAAAACCACCCCCATTTTGCAACAGAACTTGGACATGAACACATTTTTTAAAAATCTTACTTGCAATTAATAGCCTCCTAACTCAGATATAGCATACTTAATTATTACACTTGATCTTAGCCAAAAGGTTGAGAAGCCATATAGAGAGACCCGTGCTTTTTATATAACTCCTATCATTAAACAGTTACCTAGTAGACAGGAGAAATTTTATGCTGACTATCTTTTAGCAGGCTGTAGAGTACATGTAACTTGCAGAGTTACTAAAGTCCTTGCAACTGTTATTATTCACCATAAAGAATTTTTAAAACAAACACAGTAAACCCTGTTAAAAATTACAATAGCTATTCTTATTGTTGCAGCTATTTTGTTATTTGTTGTATAAAATCATATTTGCTTTATATTTTGACAGTAGACAGTCTAAAATCTATGCTACAGCTATATTTTTAGAACACTGTTAAATCCTCGCCAATAGGTGCACAACACTGTGTTTTTATCCTAGATATTCAAAGATATCTGTATTTATATGCTACACTAGAATATAATGTATCTACATGGATATTTTGCTATTCTTGTAATTATTTTATTATTTTGTGCTGGCTGTGTGCCATAATAAATGAATTGAATTGAATTGACTTAATTATTGTAATGTAACAAAAGATAACTCTGCCCCTGTTTTGGTGTAATGATAGTTTTCAAAACTCATCATTGACTTACAACAGGGGTAGGCAACCTTTCCCCTTTAAGGGCCAAGGGACTTCAGCTCCCAGAAGCCTCAGCCATGTTGGCCAATAGTCCCATGTTGGCCAATAGCTCCTGGGATTCTGGGAGCTGAAGTCCCTCGGCCCTTAAAGGGGAAAGGTTGCCTACCCCTGACTTACAAGAATGTATAATTTCCCTATTTAGGTATGTTTTATTTCATAGGCATGAGGTCTGCCTTTGGGACCTTGGAACTATAACAGTAACTAATTACTTTTTACAGTACTTTTTCAAGCTGTGAATGACCTGTAAAGTTCCATCAAAGAAACTCACAACATTTATTTTTTCTCATCTATTCCTTGAATAGTACAATCTTAGAGTTGGCTGGGACTTGAAGGCAAGTAGTCTAATCCCCGATCACAACCACACAAGAATAAACATCAAAAGCACTCCTGAGAGATGCCCTTCCAACTAGTGGCATCATTAGGGGAGTGCAGTGGTGCAGTTTGCACTGGGTGACATGCTGGGGGGGGGGGTCACCTGGGCGGGTAGTATATCCTGGGGAGTGGACGGCTGCCACGTGGGACTTGGAAGGCTGTGGGAAGAAGGGGGCTGCCTTTCAGATCCCATGCATCTATGGCCACTTAGGAATCAGAAGGCCGTGGGGCTACTGAGAGGGCCGAGCATGCCCCCCACCTCACTATCATGGTAGCAAAATGGGGAGAGTGCCCTTTTGGCCCTGCCCCTGGAAGCCCTGCCCTCATAATCCCTGCCTCCCCATATGGGGTGACACCCCAGGCAGGAACACCACTGCTTCTGACCTCTGTTTGTAAGCCTCCAGTTGACCAACCTCTGAGGTAGTCCATTCTACTGTTGTGTCAGTTACTAAACTTTCACTCCTATACTCATTAATTGCTACTCTGCATGTTTACAAAGTGCGTGATTGTTTGCTTTTTCTTGACCTTCTCTTTTCTTGCATCACTTTAATCTCCAGACTTTTCCTCTTCTCTCTCTGTCATCCATTAGATCATGTATTTGATTATACAGAAGCAATTTGAAAGTAAGACTATTTTGTATGTTTTAAGAAGAAGAAGCTTGCTTCTTTCTCTGCTAGACCCTGTTGTTGGGTGGGTGGGCATGGGACTGATTGTTTTCAGTTTCTGCCCTACCAATTTGATTATTCTTCTTTAGCGATCCACTAATATGCCTCACCTTTCCTTACATGCCAAGTTGCTCTTATTGTCAGGAGTGTCCTCCCAATAATTAGGTAGAATCTCTCTTCTTTTTTTTAACCCACTGGTTCATGTCTTTGTCTCTGGGAGCAGCAGAGCAAGAAAGGAGCAGAAAACAAGATGACTCAATCTACTACATGACATCCCTTTATATATTTAAATATGACTATCTTGTCACCTCTCAATCTTCTCTTCTCCAGGCTAAACACATCCAGCCCCCTAACATTATTTCTCATAATGTTTGGTTTCCAGATCTTTCATGATCTTAGGCTGCATCCACATTGAGAAATAATCCAGATTGATACCACTTTAACTGCCGTGGCTCAAAAGAAGGCTAAATGTCTCACAAAACTACAGTTCCCAGAATACTATAACATCAAGCCACAGCAATTAAAGTGGTCTCGATCAAACTGGATTATTTATGCATTGTGGATGTAGGCTTAAGTCATCTGCTGAATACATTACAGTTTGTAAATATTATTCTTCAAATCTGATGCCCAGAAATTGACAGTATTCCAGGTGAGGTATGATCAAAGTAGAATACCACAAATCTTTTCTTATCTCAAGGAGTAGGCTGACAATGGTTGACCTGATGGTGGGAGCCTGGTGATATTTTATTCTAAGACAGAGAGAGAGAGAGAGAATCCACCAGAACAGTCATGAACCACATAGATCAGGTTCCTACACATTTTTAGCACAATGTGTATATATCTCAATATATTTACAACTGCATTCCACAGTTGCCAAAACATCAAGGTCAAATTGCTCCCCACTCACTAAATCAAAAGAAGTGTGAAAGTGGGCTTTGTGTGTAGTTTTGGAATTATTGGATGATCTAGAAATCATACTCTGAGAAACTGTAACAATTTGTAAAACTTTGTAAGCTACTGTAGTGCCCTACAACTAGCTCACAATTCTTCCCCATCTTTCTCTCTCTCTGTGTGTATAAAAGTTGGGTCCCAGTCCTCTGGCTGAAATATCTCTCTGCATCCAGCAAAGGTATCTGCCAGCCCAAGAGCTCTGCTGGCTGAGATCGGCTGACAGAACAGCCAAAAAGAGGCAGCCTAGAGAAGATGTCTCATCCACAGGGTGGCCATAAGTTGGGGCTGACTCAGGGGCTGTTAAAAACAACAACAACAACAGAGTTATGCCAGATCTAAACCTTCCCCTGATGACCAGGGACATGGGTACCATGCTGTCATAAAGTTAGGCTAGGGTCAGATAGTCCTCATAAATTTCCAACATCCCTAGGTTGAACAGGATTTGGATTCAGCACACCTCCAACTGGCCTAATGTTTAGGTGAGCTTACCAGAAGTAGGGGTGCATCTACACTGTAGAAATAATGCAGTTTGATACCTCTTTAAGGGCCTAAGCAGATGACTTAAAAGGCCATCTTGGGGGCAGGGAAGGGGTGGGGCAGCCACACGCTCGGTGCCCCAAACCCCTCCCGAGGTCGTCCTTGGAGCAGCCAGCCCTCTGCACAGCCGGCGCTCTGAGGAGGACCTCGCGCCACAGCGTTCGCAAACGCTGCAGTGGAAAAGTCACTGAAAGTGCGCCGCAGCCTTTTGCGCCGCACTTTCACTGACTTGTGAAAGGAGCACTGATTTAGCGCTCCTTTCAGGGGTGGCAAAGCTGCGCTGCAGGATCGAGGCATGGGGATGCCTCGGTCCCGCGGCGCAGCTTCCCAGGGCAGCCCATGGCTGCTAGTCTGCTTAGCCCCTAAGTGCTATAGCTCCACCCTATGGTATCCTGGTAATTGTAGTTTTAGAAGACCATTATTCTCTGACAAAGAGTGTTGGTGCCTCACAAGACTACAAATCCCAGGATTCTGTAAGATGGAGCCATGGCAGTTAAAGTAGTGTCAAACTGGATTATTTCTACAGTTTAGATTAGACCTGCACAACTTGACAGTAGGAAGGGGCCAAAATTGAAATAGGCTAAACTTCTTCAGGCCATGGATCATTTTAATTAAAAATTAATTAATTAATAACATTATTTATTATTAATTAATAATAATGATTATTATTAATATTGATTCCATTCTCCTCTTCTGCCTGGCAGAGAAAGCCGAGCAGCAGAGGAGCCTTGCAGGGTGAGTATTCCCCCATCCTCCTGCTCCTCCTCCACCTGGATTTCTCCTCAGGTGAAAGCAGGGTGGCGGGCGAGCATTGCAGAGCAAGCATTTGCCTGTCCTCATTCGCCACCACTTGGCCTTCTCCTTAGGAGAAATCCAAGCAGTGGAGGAGCCTTGAGGCTGAACATTTGCCTTTCCTCGCAGGCCACCCAAAATCCTTTGGTAGGCTGCATGCAGCCCCCAAGCTGTATGTTGCACAGGCCTAGTGTAGATGTTCCCTAAGGACAGGGGTAGGCAACCTTTCCCCTTTAAGGGCCGAGGGACTTCAGCTCCCAGAAGCCTCGGCCATATTGGCCAATAGTCCCATGTTGGCCAATAGCTCTTGGGATTCTGGGAGCTGAAGTCCCTCGGCCCTTAAAGGGGACAGGTTGCCTACCCCTGCCTAAGGACCATTACAGACTGCCAGAAATAGTGCAAATTGAGGCCACTTTAACTGTCCTGGCTTAGTGCTAAGGAATCATGGGAACTGTAGTTTATTCTGGCACCAGGGCTCTCTGACAGAGAAGGCTCAATGTCTCAGAAAAAACTACAATTCCCTACCACTGAGCCGGGACAGTTAAAGTGGCCTCAATTTGCACTATTTCTGGAAGTCTGTAAAGGCCCTAAGGGCCTTTGCAGACTGCTAGAAATAGTGCAAATTGAGGCCACTTTAAGGGTTAGGGTTAGGGAATCATGGGAACTGTATTTTATTGTGGCACCAGAGCTCTCTGACAGAGAAGGCTCAATGTCTCAGAAAAAAAAAACAATTCCCATGATTCCCTAGCACTAACCCTAACCCTTAAAGTGGACCCAATTTGCACTGTTTCTGGCAGTCTGCAAAGGCCCTAAGTCTCACAGAAAAGTACAAGACCTACTTCTGAGTAAAACTGTAGAAGAAGCTACTCTATGTGTATGTGTTTTTAAGAGAGGCCCAATACAATAATCTTTTTCTTCCCCCAAAATGCAATTGCTTTCATCTAATATGTTTTGCAAACATGTGTTTATTAGTGAGAGTGACATTTGGGGCTCTTCTCTTTCTTCTACAAAGTAACTTTTTTAAAGAGATCAAGCGTGAGCAACCCTGGGATGCTGTAGCCCCATGGGAGCCCTTGGAGGGATGCACCCCCGGAAGAGTCCCCAAACACATTTTTGTTAGACCCTTTTTTTTTCCCCTAGTGAAATTTGGGAAAGGAAATGTCAGGACATTGATGGGGAAGCTGAAGCAATTCTTAAGACTTTGGCAGATGGGTAAAACACTTGCCTCAGGAGGAGTGGGCTCACTGATGAGACAATTTTAATTTTTTCTCTTTCTAACCATCAAATAGTGCTACCTGTGTGCTTTGCGAATGGGGCTCCAATTGCCCCTTTGTAGATGCAACACAAGGATGTTGCTGGTTATCATGGCATTGTGATGAGAAACAATGGCTGTTCCCATGGGTGGTCCACAGAGGCAATAGCAATTTTTTTTTTCAGTACAGCACCATGGCAACCTCTCAGTGTCATCACAATGCTTTTTTCCCAGAGGTATTTGCAGCCCCATTTGCAAAGCAGGTGTGAGCCAGGCTGCTAACTAGAACTCAGCTGAGCCACAGAACCACTTTACAACTGTGTAAAGATCAAATAAAAATAGTACTAAAAGCATTTTGCAGTGAGTTTACAAGTATCCTTATATGAGTTTATAAGTACAAAGTGAGTTTCTAAGATTTCTCCCTCCCTCACCTGAAAATTGGCCTCCACCAAACAAACATCCCTCCTCTCAATGCATTTTTGGAAAATACTTTCCATAGAAAGATCAATGTACACCTTGTGTTTGCTGGGATGGAATGTTTGTCCCAAAACATTTTTTTAAAAAAATAACATAACATCATTGAAAATAACATCATTTTGCTTCAGGCCTAGAATGGGGAGAGGAGAGAAATGTGTGTGTGTGCCATAGGTTCAGCTATATGTTTTCACTTGTAAAACAAATAACTTTAAGGGGTGAGCTAGATGACAAAATACCATGGGAGCAATAGCATTTGGTGGTTCTGATGTCAGTGAGGTGGTGACTTCATTCTGAGGTTTCATCCAAATTTTAAAGTACTGTACGTATTCACAGTGGTGTGGCATAGTAGTTTAAGTGTTGGGCTATGACACTGGAGACAGGGTTTAATTTCCTGCTTAGCCATGAATCCCACGGGATGACCTGGGGCAAAGTCACACCCTCTCAGCCTCAGAAGAAGACAGTGGCAAACCTCCTCTGAACAAATCTTGCAAAGAAAACCCTGTGATAGGGTCACCATAAGTCGGAAACAACTTGAAACACACAACAACAACAACAACAACCTATCCATAGGGCTGAAACATATCCCATATTTTTGGACAAACCTGGAGTATCACTGATGCTGAAGCCACCAGGTACCATTGCATGGGAGGCAGGGTTCACTTTCCTTACTCCATTGTATTGCCTCACCTATATGATAGGTGAGTCCCATTTCATCAGCCCAGCTCATTCAAAAGTTATTAAACCCTATAAATTGATTCAGTGCTGACAGGCCAAGCAATGCTACACTTACATATTCTGACTTCAAAACCATTGCAACATCAGAGGAACAGCTGCCAAATCCAACTCCTGCTTAGCCTGGGGGGGGGGGGGTACATGAAAATGCTTCATCAGAAAACAGACACAGCAGAGAAATGGCAGGCCCCACACCTCTTGAAACAATGTCATAGCTCACCATTAAGACTACTGGTAATAATGTGGGTATTCTGGATGGAAACAGGCCATGAACCAACTCCATGGAATATAGGAAATTGCTCAGTCAGCTGCTTTGAGTCCCATTATTGGAAGAAAAGAAGACTATACATGAAAATTATCATCATCATCATCATCATCATCTAAATTAGACCATTTGTCCATCTCAGGGGTGGGCAAAGTACAGCCGTGGGCTACGTTCAATTCTTTCAGGAGTCATATTTTTCTTCCAAATAAATGCCCCCAAATGTCTTCTAAGAGTGTGGGCATTTTCAACACCTTTTTGTCCTTGCCCCACACTGAAACCACTAGTCCAACATTCAAACCACTACACTATGCTGACTCAAAGTTTAGAATAACTTGCATAGGAGTTGCCTTACATAATGGAAGTTTCAGTGTTCTATTCCACAGAGGCTTCATGAAGTTGGTATGTTTGTCACATGACAAAGCAAATGTCCTCTTATCTTTAAAAGAACCCAAATTTTTGTTATAAAGTGTACTGTAAATTTTAGGTTTGTGCATAAAGGTATTAATGTAATTCATTCCTGACTATACTATACGCTGTATGACACAGAGAGAGAAAGAGAGAAAAGGTCAATCAAATATAATTGATCTTCAGAAATGCTGTGTTCTTTAATTTAGCTCTTTAAAAAATTAATCTGAAATCAATGGGCTTAACCATATCTTACTCTGTACTCAATTTATATATAGTCTGCAACTGATAGTGGAAAATAGTGTCTATTGAAAAACCTATCTGTCCACATGAAAAATATGCAATGAGCAATAAGGGACAATTAGGGCTGGGGGAAAAATCAGTTGGATTCCCTGCAGAAATATTTATGTCACCTCTCCTGTGACAACCAAATGGAGTGCATCCTATTTGGGAAATATATCTATCATCAAGGCTTGTGTTTCATTATGGAAAGGAAAATGCAGCAGCAACAACAACAATAACAACAACAACAACAATAAAGCAATGCATACATTTTTAAAATTTGTGCAATTAGAAATATACACTTATAGGCTTTGAAAAATGCACATAAACAGGCCTTCGTCAATGCAAACACAAAATTTGTACTTTAGAAAAATGCACACACAATGCCTACACTTTGTGGGAAATTGTGCAAAAATAAACAAGAATTTCCATACGGGAAGGTGGGAAGCATGTAACACACTACATAACTGGGGCAAAATGAGAATGCCAGTGAGGAATGCAACAAGAATGCCTGCAAATAATAACTTTTAAAAAAAGTCCTGTATGTAATAGCGGGAGCCAGTGTTAGTCATTTGGGAAATTCTCAAAGCCCCATCCCAAACACTGTAGGTCCTATCCAACTCTAGCTAATTCTGATGGAACAATTCTCATAAGTTATATTCATTGTATATTCCTCTTAACAGCTGTTTGCTCATAAAGGTTTGCCTAGTCTGCTGGACTACATATGGTTGCTAATAACCTGATGACCTAGAGGCTTCTACCGTCTGTCCTCTGCAAAAGCTACTTGGTTCTTACAGAATGTGAATAATATATTATACAGAAAATAGAAGCCAAACTAGACTTGACAGAGGCAGCCATGTTTGTTGTTCACGTCTGCTCTTTTTCTAGAGGAAGCAGATGGTAGTTGTCTATAATTTTTTAAATTGCACGGACTCTGAAGGGAAGCGCAACCCTTCATTGCCTTTCTATTTGTCCCCTGAACTCCTTAGTATCCTTTTCTACTAGAAGAAATCAGGGATGGGGAGAACAATGCCACAATATAAAGAGAGGCAAGATGTGGGAAGGGTTTAGAGTGCACTCAGTTTTTTGGTATAAAAAGTGTTGACACATGGATGTTATGGGCAGGTGAAAAATCCACCGGCTATATAAATATAAGGAAGCATAATGATACATGGGGCCTCCCATTGTGCAATGGGATGCTGCCCAAAACACCCAAATATGCATAACTGCAATTCACTAGCAGAGTTGCAAATTATGTCAGAGATGTATCTATGTCATCATAAAGTTTTAAACTGTAACCTTGGATGCAAGGTCTCAGCCATTAAATGCCTCTGACATTTGATTTTTTAAAAGACCTCCTTATGTTTTCTGTCTTGAATATACAGTTCTGACTAAATTTTCTGCTCCCATTTCCCAAGGCCAATTGGTTGGATTTTGTAAAATTCTGAATGAACTAAACTAAATAAACCAGAACCAAATTCTGTCATCCCTACTGCATAGGACACTGGTGGGACTGCTGAAGCCCACATACAGCCTCCATATGTGCACGTGATTCTCTGCCCATCCAAGGATATACAAAGAGAAGCTGCTTTCATATACACATGGCCTCTATTTGGATCCAAGCAATAAATTCTGTCAAGCAACCCATTCATCATCTGGACATCCAGGTCCTAGTCACATGATTATATCCATCTAAGAAAAAACCAGCTGGTGTGTATGATTAAAGCTATATTTTACTTTATCACTGAGATAATTATGAATGTGGTGGGTTTTTATATATTTTCTGGAAGAGAAGTCTGAACATCATAAAATTATTTATACAAACGATGGCATGGGGGATTATTCACCCTCTACAGGGACTATAACGTACACTGATTTTTATCCCAGAAGGGCCCAAATTTGAAAGATCTGAACATATCTGTATAAACATGTACGAAGCTTCAATTGGGAAATTTTGAAAAATAGTTCACAAAGCAAATGGAAAGCTATATATAAAATTATATTTACTTTTCATTTCAGATGAAGCCCAAGACAAAAGGCATATAGGTAAACACAGCTGCAACATTTTTAGGCATATAATCAAACACAGGAAAAAATATTGGGGGGAAACTATGTTAATTATTGTAATTAAATTGAGAGCAGTATTGATAGCAAAATATCTTTATAAAACCTATCAAATCAAAAGAAATTGCATCACTTATACAGAAATGCATTCTGTAAGATGTATCAGAATAAAAGGACTGATCTCTTGCCTCCAGTACTGCCTCCACCAATCCCCAACTAAAAAATTAGTGTAGCAAGATAATGATGCATACAGTAGAAACTAGAGGTGGAAACTTCTATATTCATTTCTGGTTCATTGCACTTTTCTGATAGATTCTGAAGAAAATGACAACTCGCATCAAGAATAATTTCTTCAGATCCATAAATTATATGCATATATTTAAAGGAAGAAAGTAGATACCAAGACAATAATGCCTGGCAAAGGGGGCAGTAGGAAAAGAGTAAAAGCAAAGCAAAGCAAAGCAGCTTATTTATATACCGCTTCATATCACGCTATGGGATGTCTAAGCGGTTTACAACTGTGAGCTGATTGCCCCCCAACAATCTGGGTACTCATTTTAGCGACCTCGGAAGGATGCAGGCCTGAGTCAAGCCTCAGCCCTGGCTGGTATTGAACTCGCAACCTTGTGGTCTATGAGTGAGTGGCTGCAGTACAGGCATTTATCCACTGCGCCACCAGGGCTGATTTGTGCATTCATTACAAGACTTCATTACAGGTGGATAGATGCAGTCATGGAAGCCATGACTGCCCTGAGTTTGCAAGACCTGACCAGGGTTGTGATTACCAGTGGTCATGGAGGTATCTCATTCATAGGATGACCATAACTTGAAGCTGACTTGATGGCAATTAACAGCAAAGCAGGCATTTTTTTTTCAGTCTATAAGCCATTGTTTCCAATAGCTCTTCATAAGTCCAGTACAGTTCTACAGATTAATCAGAGAGCACAATTGGAGGCAGGGAGAGCAAATTCTCTCCAGGAATGCAGAACTTGTCAATTTCACTTTCTCCCATATTTCATTTTTTTGAGTATTTGTCCAATCAAACATGAAGAAATTTCAGTATTCTTACCGAAACCAAGTGGACAGGAAAGTCTTCTCCATCTGCACTGGTTACATTCAATAAATATAGCTACTCTTTGCATGGAGTGCTTGGCATATGCCATGACATACAGTAGAATCAAAAATGCAATCAAAAATAGGTTTTATTTTACATCACAGCTGATATCCTACATTGGGGAGACTCAGGGCCTCGGCAGACGGCTAATTGAGCTGTCTCCGAGGCCAGGAAGAGGAGGAGCAGCCACACGCGCGGCGCTCCTTCCTCTCCCTGAGGTCGTCCTCGGAGCCGCCAGCCCTCCGCACGACCGGCTCTCCGGGGATGACCTCCCGCCGCAGCGACCGTACGCGCTGCGGCGGAAAAGACAGAGAAAGTGCGCCCGACGCTTTTAGGGCGCACTTTCCCTGTCTTGTGGAAGGAGCGCTGATTTAGTACTCCTTCCAGGGATGCCGCCAGTGCGCCGAGGTGCGGAGGCTGTGGCCCCGCGGCGCGCTGGCCCAGGGCGTCTGGGAAGCTCTCGTCTGCTTCCCCCCATAGTATAAGAATTCTGCAAATGGCACTATCCCATATCTCCCTTCTCAACACAATCAGCACTCTCCTTTTGGCTGCTGCAGCCCTGACTCCACTGCCATTTAGAGGCCAATGGAAAGCAAGGTGCATTGAATAAGCATCTACTTATGTTCCTATAGTCAGATGCAGAATACTTACATTTACCAAGCCAACTGGAGGTCCTTTGCTGGTCTCATTATATGATGTCATTCTTCTGTGGCTGGCTGTGGGGGCATAGCCAGATGCCTCCCACTCTGCCATCCATTAAATGGCCATGACATCTATAAAGGCTGGAGGGTTTTTGGTTGTTGCACAAGATCTGTACAGAATTATGACTTCCTCAATAGGGAAAAAAGATTTACAGTGGTATAATATAGAGTAACATTAACACAGAGTGACTAGATATCTGCAAAGGAAGACAAAGCACTGCAAAATTTAGGGCATTCAAGAAAAATGTAGAACATTACAAAATAAAAGCTAAAAAAACATTAATTTGAATGTAAATTCATGCTTCTTAGTCATGCTCAAAATTAAGACATATTGAAATTCCTCCTAGACAGAAGGTTGAAACATAGGACTTTATCACACGGGAGGCAATCCCATGTATAACGTGCATTTAAACCCGTCAATATTCTGCAAGAGCGGGATAATTTTCAGACAACATCCCCGACATCACCATTATCCCACAATTAAACCATGAATAAAGTGGCAAAATAATGCCACTTTTTATTTTTGGGATTTTCCCATGAATAAAAAGCGGTGCAATTTTGCTGCTTCATTCACAGGTAAATTGCTGGATAATCGTGACGTCAGGGGACTTCATCTGAAAACCATCCCGCTCTTGTGGGATATTGATGAGTTTAAAGGCACTTTATTCATGGGAGGAGGACACTTCCTTCCCATGTGATAAATTCCACAGACCAAGTCCTGGAAAAAGGGGACATCTAGACATCCTGCACTAACAGGATATCAGTTTTTGTTTCTTCTTAAGAAAACTGCTCTGAGCCATCTCTATCCAAGCTTTTGTTGTATGACAATGCTTCTACTTCTCATTCAACCAGATTCCAAGATATGATGATTATCAACATGCTCCACATTAGGAATATAGAAAATATTTTCAATTTTTCTTATACTAGACAAAATACATTGAAATATCTCACAGACAAAATAGTCAGTCACAAGTTTTGAAGGGTGGCTTTGCACTTCACAACTTTGATACTACCAAGGGGTGAAACAGACTGGCAGCTTCACACAGCTTTTGAGCAGCATGGGGGCATAGCATTTGGATGCCACACTCCCTGATGCTGCCCCCAAGCCAGCATCACACTGCCCACCCAACCACACAGGAGGCAGTGTTGCAGTGCTCCAGCAGCATGGCATTTACACGCCGCCTGCTGCAGGAGCACCGAAAAGCCATTGCCATGGTGGAAAAGCCACTTTTTTGCTGCTGCAAAAAGGAGTGGGTTTTTTTGCCACTTCTTTTTGCGTGGCAAAACGCCAGAGTGGGGCCACAGCACCCACCCGGTACTTTCAGGAACAGCATCACACCACCCATTTGGGCTGGTCTGTTTGGGCCACAAGTCATTTGGAAAGGCCTAACATTTTTTCTGTCCTTTTTTGAGAGGGGGGTGCAATAGCAAGGATTATGTGCACATGAATTTTTATTTTTTTAAAAAAAGCAATGGCTTCACTCCAACATCTCTTCATCATAGAATAAATATCAGCTTGCAGAAATATGGTATAGCATCACTGTGAAATCCCCATGCGGAATAACATTTTCACGTGCCAATGACTAGCTGTTATACAAAGCAGAATGCATAATATATGATGCACAATCACAATGCACAATATACAGTGTGCAAGTGCAATAAACAGTGCAAAATTTGCAATCGTAAAGAGTTGCCCAGACAAAGCATGGGGGAACATGCTGTCTGCACAATTCTGTTTCAACTGCTATCAGAAGAATACATCTGCTGTGCAATGGTGACTTTTTGTTCCTATATGCATAATGTGAATTATGCATGTATAAGTCCCTAACTCAATTCCAGCCAAGAAATGTTAAAAACATCAGAAATGTGCAAAAACTCATGATCTTGCCCAGAAGGGAGAAAACGTCTAAAAGTATGTGATCTTAGATACAGAAATGAAAGAAGGAAAGATGTACATCCCTACTCCACAACTGCATTTTGAATCTTGAACTGTATTTTTTTGGGCTGCTTGCATTTTACTAATGACCAGACACTTGTGATCCATCTGCACTGCAGAATTAATGCAGTTTGACACCATTTTAATTGCCATGGCTCAGCGCTGTGGAATTGTCATTTGTTGTGACACCAGAGTTCTCTGACAGAGAAGGCTAAATGTCACATAAAACTACAAATCCCAGAATTCCATAGCATTGAACCATGGCAGTTAAAGTCAGACTGGATTATCTCTGCAGTGTGGATGCCATACGTCGGAAATGACTTGAAGGCATACAACAAGAAGTAGATGCAGTGTTGCTTTTCTTAACATTCATTTTTAGACCACGATCATTGCTTACTTTATTGAGCTTACTTAATAATCTTTACCGACAATCCAAGAGCATTCAGCTAATTATATCATATTATCTGCATATCCAGTGCTATTGATAATCTCTCCATTAACGATACTTTTGCTTGAATCAGCAAGTGCTCCTTTAAAGATGATTGTAGAGTAAAATTAAAAGGCAATGGTGAAAGCATACATTCTTATCTTATTCCACTTCATACTTCTGTCTCCTTTGTCATCTGTTATTCCACTGCAACATTTTTCCCAATAAAGGTTGCTAATCATCCAAATATTTTTCCACTCAAGATCGTTGTTTAACTACAAGTCCACTAACTTACCATTCTTTACCTTGTCAAGAGCCTTCTTATTGGACGTTTTCACATGGGGCAAAAGGAGGACGCTAGCCGGCCTCCCGCCGGCCTCACTCCGGCTCCATTTCACGTGTATTCACACACGCGCGGCGGCAAACCCCGCCCCTTCAGGTGTCATCCCTGCATCCGGCCGGCTTTTCGCTCCGTGTGTTCAAACACACGGAGCCCTAAGTCCGGCCTCACTCCGGCAGCGGCAGGCTAATTCCTGGCTAACTCCGGCTTCAGGTAATTTCGGGTGGCAAAAGGAATTAGCCTGCCGCCGCTGGAGTCATTCCGGTGTCAGCGGCACGGGGTCCAGCCGGCTTTAGGGGAAGGGCTCCAGCCGGCTTTAGGGAGCCCCGTGTGAAAACGTCCATAGTCAATAAAGCCAATAGATACAACCACATTTGTGTCATGGCATCTCTTTCCAAGTACATGCATGCAAATTAGTATTTCCCTGGCTCCAAATCCTCATCAGAATCTGAATTTTGTGTTTCCTTCCCTTTCTTCAGACATCTTGTCAATATTATTATGCATTCTTTTAATGAAAAACTTAAGCTAATGGCTCCTTTAGTTTATCCTTCTCTCATGTGGGGATAATAAAATATAATTTAACCTTAGTCAAATTTCAAGATATACCCATGTTCTGTAGATCTGATTGTAAAGGTTCGTTAAAGCATCTAAATCATCCTCCTACATTAACATTATAATATATTGGAGAAAACATTGTCTAGTCCAGGAGTCTTATTATTTTCATTAAATATACTGCATTTCTAGTTTTGATTGTTCTGTATTTCCAATTCAATATCAAATTCTGGTTCAATACATTGTGGGCTGACATTGAAGGAGCCAGGGTAGATTTGCTACTTCTGTACTACTTCAACTATCTTTGCTAGATTTTTCCCCCTATTTCTGCACATTATTGGCCCATCATTTTTCTTTTGCTTCTCTGCTTTTCATTTCAGATGTGTAATTTTTAAAAATTGCATCACCACCCCCAACAGAACCATTTCCAAGTTGTAGGAGAGCAGGGGGGGGGGGGATTCAATGGTGAGGCATCTGACTATTTGCCTTTAGCTGGAGGTACAGCAAAGATGTGATCTGCAGGGATGTCCTACAGACTCTCCTGTTGGTCTCTTCAGATGCCTGTTGCAGTATGTGCAGCTAAAGGAAATTAGGTGGATGAATCACCATTGACTTCTCCCCACTTCAACAACTTCGAAATGGTTCTGTTGCACGTTGTGTGACTTGCAAGGTGTCAGTAATCAGGACATGCAGCTATGTGAGATATGCACATCTCCCAAGGTAGGATCTTGGCCAACATTTCTACTTTTTTTATTTTATTTTACAAAGATCACATATAAACATATAACATAAGACACAGTTACTTCCTAAACTGGACATAAGAAAAACAAATACTATATCATCACAATATATAACTTGAATCCTTCTTTAAAATTATCAATCCAGAATTTATAAACAATGATAACATATATGTTAAATATATATTAAACAAAACCTACATGGAGCAGTATTGATTACTGAAAAAAAATACAAATGGCTATCACTACATATCAATCAATGCTATATATTAGAACCATTAAATATTTCACTCTTACCTTTTATTAACAAAGTTATTATTCCGTATATTTTATGCATTTTGGGGGCATCTTGAATTCCCCTATATGTGAAGAATTATGATATTATGATATTACGATATTAGTACCATATATCTATTTGTTCTCCATTATCTTGTATATATGAGATCCACAATTTCCAGTCTTTATAAAAATCAGACATTGCCTTATAAAAATGATAATTTATCCATTTCACAAATATCAAAAAGTTTAAATTTCCATTCCTCTAATGTTGGAATTTCCTTCCATTTCCAATATTTAGCATAAACCATCCTCGCTGCTACTATTACAAGAAATATCAGTCTCCCTTCTTCTATTTCTAATTTACTATCATCAACAATATTCAATAAATATAATTTGGGATCCGGGCGAGTTTTAAAATTGAAAATTTTCCTCATTTCTCCATGAATCATTTTCCAAAATTTTACTGCTAAAGAGCAATTCCACCACATATGGAGGTATGTTCCGAGTTCAGAACCACACTTCCAACAAACCAGGTTATATCCTTTATACATTTTGGACAACCAATATGGGGTGAGATACCATCTAAATAGTGAGTTATATACATTTCCCCTTAATTCAACATTTACTGTATATTTTATCTTTACGTTCCATAACTTTTCCCATTGCTCTAACTGAATAGTCTGTTTTAAATCAATTTCTACTTTTGAAATGATACTTATACTAATATCTATTTTGTTTTAAACCGGTGGCCATTATAGCTGAGCTATTTGAGTGTGGAATCTCACTGAATCCCTGAACATGAATCATGATTCATGAATCCCTGAACAGCCGGACAAATACAGTTGAATTGCTATATTGTTTTATTTCTATGTGTTCTCTGTTTTGATTTGGGGGCAGGGGTAGTTTCTTTAATTAAGCTGAACTATAGCAATATTTTGTCCTCCTTACAAAACTACCATTTATTCTTTATATTCATTTTATGCTTTAATCTATATTTTCAAGCAAAATCTCCCTAGCTTCCTTTTCCTGTGTTAGCATTTATATATATATATATATGAAATGTTAATGCTGCTTTTCACAGCACTGACTCCTGGCCAATGGACTTCCCTTCCTCCAAAGGTCTGAATATTAATCGTTTTCCTTTCTTTCATTGTATTGTGGATTTTTCCTGCCTTATATATACTACTTTAATTCCAAGCTCCTAGTCGAACTTTCAACCATTGAGTTCTTAGCACCTTCTGGCCCTGGAAGACCTGTGTGTGAAGAATCTTTTTACATTTCTTTGTGTGTACAGGCCTTCAAGTTGGCTGTCCATTTATGGCAACTTCAGGCCTAAGCAGACTGCCAGAAATAGTGCACATTCAATTGAGGCACTGCCCTGGCTCAGTGCTAGGGAATCATGGGAACTGTATTTTTTTTTTTCTGGGACATTGAGCCTTCTCTGTCAGAGAGCTCTGGTGCCACAATAAATTACAGTTCCCATGATTCCCTAGCACTGAGCCAGGGCAGTGCCTCAATTTAATGTGCACTATTTCTGGCAGTCTGCTTAGGCCCTTCATGAATTTCACAGGGTTTTCTTAGGCAAGGAATACTCAAGAGTGGTTTTGCCAGTTTCTTTTTTTTTACAGCCTACAGCACCTGGTATTCATTGGTGGTCTCCCATCCAAGTACTAACCATGGCTAAGCCTGTTTAGCTCCCAAGATCATATGGCATCTGGTGTCTTTACAGTATTTAGCAATTTAAAATATATCTGGAAACCAGAATGTGAAATTTTTCAGTAATGTGCCTTGACCAATTGCAACGGCTATCATCATGCCTAGTTTTCAGTGTCAAAGCCCTATCTGTATCCTTTGCC